>JBBGZY010001430.1:0-1200000 GCA_037952925.1 Lithobates clamitans | reverse complement strand
CTTGAATCCTGCTCATTTTGTGATACAAAACCGAGTCACAAACCGAGTCAGGATTTAAAAAAAATAATAGCTCTTATTGCGAAATGCTCGTTAACCACGTTACTCGCAATCTGAGGTATTACTGTACAAGGATTTCCACGCTTACAGTGTACAATAAAAACAACAGTTTTGGCAAATGTGAGATTTGGCCATTTTTTACTGCTCTAGAATACAGATCTGAAAGCTGCTTTGTGCATGGAATCATCAGCTTTAACAGAGCCACATTTAGGTCCATTTAAAAAAAAAAACACTGAATGAATCTAAAAGCTCAATTTTTGCATCTATTTTTAGTTCAGAGGAAGTGACAAGGACACTGCATATTTAGCAAGATCAACAGGTATTTTCTTTCTATTTTACTTCCTGAAAATCTTATTAGATTGAAAAACAGAAAATAATGCACTCATATATCTAAGGACTGGTCCCCTGTTCATCTTTTTTAGCACAGTAATCCCCAAAGCTGACTAAAAATGTGGTTGCGCTGTAACATGCGAGTGCTCCGATCTATGCAGTGTTTCACTCAGGCTCTGTGATTATACACCCCTCAGGTGGAGTTTCACTGACAGCATGGCCTCATAGGAAGTGGTTGAATGATGCTGAGGGTTTAACCTGGAAGAGGAGTGGAGATCTGGTGGCACCTTCAACATGGAAAGGGACAGTAGCGCTTTGCAAAGTTTTATATTTTCACATTTTTTGAAAATAAAGTTGGATTTTGGATTTAGGGCCTGAAATATACTTTGTTAATATACGTGTATTGCACTGAAATGTCTATTAGGTATGCTGACCCTCTGGCTTCTATACTTTAAGTCTCTGAACCAGAACAAGTCTGCAGATCTGAAATGTCAGATAAGAGGGCGACACCACTTTCTCCATAGTGTCCAACAGTCCTGCCTTTGGAAAGACAGTGGGATTGATGTATTGAGCAGAGTACATTCACTTAGTAAAGGGAACGTTCATTTAACTTAGTGAAAGGGTAAATCTCTGCTGACGTCAATCATCCAATCATGTGCAAGCAACAGCTGTTTCACCAATGACATAACAGAACCTGGTTGACTGACCCTGCTTATTCTCCCTCATTTTGATTCTAGATACACATACCTTGTAGGCTTCTAAGTTCCAGCAAATCTAAGCTCCCCTTCATCTAAGTTTTTGGTCAATGGCTTACTTGGTAGTAAAGCCAAGCTCAGCATGACGACCCCCAAGACAGTCAGATTCTATATTTTTGTCTTGATAGGTAAAATTGAATTAAAAATTTCTGAGTGTAAAAAAAATGCTCCCTAGGCCTTGTTAAATACTCATCCTGTTAATAATGATGTATCCCTGCAGACTTACTGCTCCAAGGTTCAGCACCAGCCTCTCTTCTGGTTTGAATAGCCCCACGTCGATTAACCCTCATCCTGTGAGCCCAATGTGTGAATGACCCATCGCCTAAGGGTATTTCTTCAAGCTTCACTGGACTCACAGGAGAGTGCTGCCAGGGCATGCTTTTTTGCAGCATTCAGGACCCAACCACCACCGATGACAGAAGAGAACCCACACATCAAGTGATAAGATGGAAGACTCGTGGGGGAAAAAAAGTTTTCATTTAGAGAAGTGCAATTATAGGCTTCAATTGTGCTCCACAAAATGTGCTAAATGCTCTGCAGATGCTTGCTGAAGCCAATGCTCTTTCCAAGCTAAGAAAATACACATGCCATAATAAAAATGTGGGGACACTAATTGTTGGAATTCATATTTTCTTTTAATGATAACTTTTTAATGTTATCAAATATATATAGTGGGCACAGAAAGTATTCAGACCCCCTTAAATTTTTCACTCTTTGTTATATTGCAGTAATTTGTTAAAATCAATTAAGTTAATTTTTTTCCTCATTATTGTACATACAGTACCCCATATTGACAGAAAAACACAGAATTGTTGACATTTTTGCAGATTTATTAACCACTTCAATACAGGGCACTTATACACCTTCCTGCCCAGACCAATTTTTCAGCGCTGACGCAGTTTGAATGACAATTGCGCGGTCATACAACACTGTACCCAAACTAAATTTTTATCATTTTTTTCCCCACAAATAGAGCTTTCTTTTTGGTGGTATTTGATCACCTCTGCGTTTTTTTTTGCGAAACAAATAAAAAAAAGACCGAAAAAAATAAAAGTTTTGCTTTTGTTTCTGTTAAAAAATTTTGTAAATAAGTAAGTTTTCTCTTTCACTGATGGGCACTGATAAGGTGGCACCAATGAGTGGGCACTGATATGCGGCACTGATGGGCACTCATGGGTGGCACTGATAGGCGACACTGATGGGTGGCACTGATACGTGGCACTGATAGGCATCCCTGGTGGCACTGGCAGTGGTAGGCATTGTGAGTAGGCACTGATTGGCAGCTGCCTGGGCACTGATTAGTATTTCCCTGGGGGTCTAGGGGGCATATCTGGTGGTCCAGTGTGGAATGCTTCCCTGGTGGTCCTGGGCGGCTTCCCTGGTGGTCCTGGGTGGGATCCGAGGGGGGGGGACTGTGCTGATAAAAAATCAGCACAGACCCCCCCGTCAGGAGAGCAGCCGATCGGCTCTCCTCTACTCGCGTCTGTCAGACGCGAGTGAGGAAAAGCCGATCACCGGCTCTTCCTATTTACATTGTGATCAGCCGTGATTGGACACGGCTGATCACGTGGTAAAGAGTCTCTGACGGAGACTCTTTATCTATACCGGTGTTGCGGGGTGTCAGACTGACACCCCGCAACAACGATCGCCGCGATGCGGGCCCCCGGGGGCGCGCAGCGGCTCAATATTCTGCAGACGTCACATGACGCCCTGTCAGGTTATTGAAACCACTTTGCCGCCGTCATTCTGCTATATGGGGGGCGGCAAGTGGTTAAAAAAGAAAAACTGAAATATCACATGGTCCTAAGTATTCAGACCCTTTGCTGTGACACTCATATATTTAACTCAGGTGCTGTCAATTTCTTCTGATCATATTTGAGATGGTTCTACACCTTCATTTGAGTCCAGCTGTGTTTGATTATACTGATTGGACTTGATTAGGAAAGCCACACACCTGTCTATATAAGACCTTACAGCTCACAGTGCATGTCAGAGCAAATGAGAATCATGAGGTCAAAGGAACTGCCTGAAGAGCTCAGAGACAGAATTGTGGCAAGGCACAGATCTGGCCAAGGTTACAAAAAAATTTCTGCTGCACTTACGGTTCCTAAGAGCACAGTGGCCTCCATAATCCTTAAATGGAAGATGCTTGGGACGACCAGAACCCTTCCTAGAGCTGGCCGTCCGGCCAAACTGGGCTATCGGGGGAGAAGAGCCTTGGTGAGAGAGGTAAAGAAGAACCCAAAGATCACTGTGGCTGAGCTCCAGAGATGCAGTCGGGAGATGGGAGAAAGTTGTAGAAAATCAACCAACACTGCAGCCCTCCACCAGTCTGGGCATTGCTCATCACCTGTCCAATACAGTCCCAGCAGTGAAGCATGGTGGTGGCATCATCATGCTGTGGGGGTGTTTTTCAGCTGCAGGGATGGGATGACTGGTTGCAAATGATTGCGGCCAAGTACGGGGATATCCTGGACGAAAACCTTCTTTAGAGTGCTCAGGACCTCAGACTGGGCCGAAGGTTTACCTTCCAACAAGACAATGACCCTAAGCACACAGCTAAAATAACGAAGGAGTGACTTCACAAAAACTCCTGTTGTTAAATGGCCCAGCCAGAGCCCTGACTTAAACCCAATTGAGCATCTCTAGAGAAACCTAAAAATGGCTGTCCACTAACATTTACCATCCAGCCTGACAGAACTGGAGAGGATCTGCAAGGAGGAATGGCAGAGGATCCCCAAATCCAGGTGTGAAAAACTTGTTGCATCTTTCCCAAAAAGACTCATGGCTGTATTAGATCAAAAGGGTGCTTCTACTAAATACTGAGCAAAGGGTCTGAATACTTAGGACCATGTGATATTTCAGCTTTTTCTTTTTTAATAAATCTGCAAAAATGTCAACAATTCTGTGTTTTTCTGTCAATATGGGGTGTTGTGTGTACATTAATGAGGAAAAAAAATGAACTTAAATGATTTTAGCAAATGGCTGCAATATAGCAAAGAATGAAACATTTAAGGGGGTCTGAATACTTTCCGTCCCCACTGTAGGTTTCAGGAACTTAACAGAATGGGAGATAATTGAGATAAAGTTCATTTTTAAAATTAGACATTTTCCTACCCACAGCTGACTTCCTGTTCTGTAATACCAATTATAATTTAGGATAATGTCATCATGGGTGTCAAAGAAAACAACACATTATTTGGTTAAACATTTAAATCTTAGTCCAATTCATACAAAAATGTTTGACAGGAAGCTAAATCTGAACTAAAAAAAGGGGGCAGTTTTTTTTAATCATTCTAAAAAGGGTACTATACACCAGAATAGAAAAACACAGCAAGTAAATAAGAATTTCAAGGAAAATGCTGCTGTATCATGTACATTATTTATTGTGAGCAAGGGACCAGAATGGCTATAGCTTATGCATCCAAGGGCAGTCAAACCCTCTGTATCCCCTGATAATCATCCGCTAAGGCTTAAAGTAAATATCTGGGTAAAATAAAAATGTATCGAGTACATCTCTGCAATACATGCACATATCCCCATGTTGTATGGCTTAAATGCTGCAACTACATAAAAAATACCTGGATATGCCAGAAATCCAGGGTGCTCCTAGCTTCTTGTAGTAGGCTGACAACTTTCCTTCAGCTGCACTAAAATCTCAAGCAGTGTTGTCAGCTACACTACATAAGACCTTCTACTTTACTACTGTTATGGAGATTAGGAGATGAGGAGGTGATCTGTAGTCTAACAGGAGAAACCTGGGTAGGGCTGGCAACACTGGAGTTTCTGAGGCAGTATTTCAGTTCACATAGGAAGTTAGGAACTGTATTTTTGCAGATTTATAGGTATTTTTCTGTAGGGGTTTTAGAGACAAAACATGGGGAGATATGCAAGTATTGCAGAGGCGTACTTAAAGTGTTCTTTTAAAGTTCATGTTGACCAGACATTCACTTTAAGGGCCATTGATAAAGCATATTTGTGCTCTGCTGAAGTGCAACCAGTCATTATAACATTCATATTTATTACATATAAAATCCAAACCAAAACAGCCATCACGTTATTTTTTTTTTCTTTAAAATCCATATACATAGTTTGATACACAATTACATTATATATTTACATTGACGGAATAACCCCTCTGTCTTAAAATGTCAGTCCACCTAAAACTGTAATTCCTGGTTAGATGATGAACTGAATTAATTCAACTGTTTTCTTATATCTCTCTGGGACCCTGCAGCAAAATCTCAGCACTTGAGTTCCCAGCTCCTCCTACCTTCTATAGCAGTGTTTCTCAACTCCAGTCCTCAAGGCGCCCCAACAGGTCATGTTTTCAGACTGCATTATTTTTCACAGGAGATTTAATCAGTTTCACTGCCTTAGTAATCACCACAGCTGAGGGAAATTGTGAAAACATGACCTGTTGGGGCTCCAAGGACTGGAGTTGAGAAACACTGTTTTACAGACATAATGAGTTTCCCTGTTGTATTTTTAATTAATTTCACATTATGGAGAATACAACAGGCACATATAAACAACCACAGCAGCAGTAAGTCTCTATATTAAATATAGGGAAAGTTGAGACTTTGGTCAGGGATCTTGCTGATGGAACCCCTTAAGAGATATATATATATGAAATAAAATAGTGATTGATCAGGTACACCAGTGTCCACCCATAGTCAACTTATCAGTTTTTGGAGGGCTGACCCTTTAAAACAATTCAGTAACGCTTTCCTGCTTTCCTCTTTCCGCGGCTCTTCTTCTCCTTCCGTGCGGTGGCAGTTGTGAAAGTCACACAGTGCGCATCCAGAAAGTCCAATAGCTTCCCAGCAGCTATCTTAATCCCATTCTGCTTAAGCTCGGCATGAAGGGCTGCCAGGTCCAGAGGCTGGTAGAGCAAGATACGCTTATGTAAATCAGGACGATCTTCTATAAACTTTCTCACTGCTTCGGCTGTCAGCGCCTCTTTGTTGGCTGCTTGAGAAGCCGGCACCATCTCCTCATCGTCTTCATCTGCAAACGCAGTTTCAAACTCATTGGTGTTGGAACTGTAGAGAGAGGTGGTACATTTTACAAACCAACAATGGCCCATGTATTTACATAATGGAGGGGAAAAACCTTAGTAAAAGCAACGTCTGGCCCTCTGGCAGTTTTAAAGATTGCTTTTTTTTTTTTTTTAACTCCCAAAAAAATATTGGTTGGTGTTCTGGGTGCAGAGATCTCTTTCGGTCTACATAAGCTCATGAGTCTAATGGGCTGCTGCCCCTTGTAGAAAGTGGAAAATACCATTCAGGGCAGAGTGACAGTGTACCTGCGTGTGGACCTGCTTCCCATCCCCTTAAAGCAGTATTAAACCCAAAAACAAACATTTATTATATTGCAGCTTCAAAATTCTTAGATGTGATGGCTGCATTAGTTTTCATTTTTAAGATTTCTCTCCCTTATTTTCAACGCTGAGCTGTCGGCGATAGTAAGTCTGTGTGTGACATCACTTCCCATTCATTTCACAGCCGTTGTCGGCCATGTTCTCTGCAGAGCTTCCACTGCTGGAGATCAGATTGATCAGATTGGATCGGACTCAACAAAGGTATGTATACTAATTTTTTTTTTCCACAGGGATAGACAGGTTAGTGTTAGATCGGTGACATCTATAGATGCAGGGATTTTAGTTTTTGCATGGACTTCCACTTTAAGGGAGAAGCAAAACCCTCAAAGTTTTAAGGCTCCAGCCTATACAGATCATAGACCATTTTCTTTCAAACTATACAAATATAGGCTTAAAGTGACACTAAACCATTTTTTTTTAAAAATAACAAATATTTCATACTTACCTCCATTGTGCAGTTCGTTTTGCACAGAGTGGCCCCAAACCTCGTCTTCTGGGGTCGCTCACGGCTCTTCCTCACATCGGGAGAAGCACCCTCAGTGTGGGGGGGGGGGGGGGGTGTTACCTTGCGGGAGAGCACCCGAGTACCAACATTTGCGTTTGTGGACACAGAATGCCGGACTCAACCCCGCCCCCAGCATCATTGCATTTGATTGACAGCAGCGGGAGCCAATGGTTGCATTGCTATCAATCTATCCAATCAAGAGCCGAGAACCCCGGGCAGAGGGGTACAGCCTGTCTCCACCGAGGGATCGAAGGGCTCAGGTGAGTAAAATGGGGGGGCTAGGGGGCCAGTCACTGTCAGAAGTTTTTTTTTTTCACCTTCATGCAAGACTTCACCCTATATAAATCTGCCCTTCTAAAATACAATTCCTGCCTCCATGCTGCCAAACAAGCCTACTTTGTCTCTCTTATTAATACTTTGTCATCCAGTCCCCATCGGCTCTTCTCAACCTTTAACCCTCTACTTCGTCCCCCAACCCCTCTACCCACTAACTCACTCACTGCCCAAGACATTGCCAATCACTTCAAAGACAAGATTGATGCAATTCGTGAGGATACCTCCACTGTGCGTACATTTTCCCCACCCAACATACCTTGCCTAACAGCACATTCAACACTCTCCTCTTTTGAATTGGCTACTACTGAAGAGGTTACAAAACTTTTCTCAGATGCCCACCTAACCAATTGTCCCTTGGATCCTGTTCCCTCACAACTGCTACGGTCACCCTCTTCTATCCTATGCTCCCTCACTCACATCTTCAATCTCTCCCTCTCTTGTGTCACCTTCCCCTCCCCTCTAAAACATGCGCAGATCACTCCCATACTTAAAAAGCCCTCACTGGACCCCATCAACCTAAATAACTTAAGACCCATCTCATTGCTCGCATTCACCTCTAAACTTCTAGAACGCTTAGTCTACAACCTTCTTGGCTCCTACCTCAGTGAAAAGAACCTTCTTGACCCTTTACAGTCTGGCTTTCGCTCGCAGCACTCCATGGAAACTGCCTTACTAAAACTCACTAACGATTTACTAACTGCTAAAACCAACAGCCAGTACTCCATACTCCTCCTACTTGACCTCTCTGCGGCCTTTGATACTGTTGACCACCCGCTCCTTCTCAATAAACTATATTCCCTTGGCCTCCGAGATTCTGCTCTATCCTGGTTCTCTGCCTACCTATCACAGCGCTCCTTCAGTGTCACCTACAACTCTGTCTCCTCCTCTGCATTGCCCCATTCTGTGGGGGTCCCCCAAGGCTCTGTTCTTGGACCCCTTCTCTTCTCTATCCACACCTCCTCCCTTGGTCACTTGATAACCGTCCACGGCTTCCAATACCACTTATATGCCGATGACACCCAAATCTGTCTGTCTACTCCTCACCTCACTCCTTCAGTCTCCTCTCGCATTACTAACTTACTGACATATCAGAATAAATGTCGCACCACTTCCGTAGCCTCCCTAGCGGTATAATTATGTGAGATTTTTGCGTCTCAAAGTGGTACAAATATTTTCCACAGAAATTTGACGTTTTATATTGTAGGCCTGTAATTCTTAGCAATAACATGCTTAAATCTGTCCAAACAAGAGTCTAGTAGACATCCCAGGTATGATAAAGTTTGAAACACAAAATCATAAATTATAATATAATAAATAAATATAAAAAATAATAATATAATAATAATAAAATGAATTTCCCCATGATTCAGTATCGCTCAATTCTGTAAGTGTTCTAATTTACTATCGCTGTTTTCTAGCTGGTCTAAAACCACTTTTGATCTAAAAGGGAGACTTGTGGGTTGCTATGGACAATCTCCAGTTTCCAGGCAGAAAGAACAGTATATATCATATAAAACTGCATGCAGGCCATTGGACAAAGCATTAGGGACAAAAGGGATGTGAAATGGTTTCATACAGTAATGTAATCTGTAAGATTACACTGTACTGTATGTATTATGATTTTTACATTTTTTTAATTTGCCGCCGAGCTCCGCCCCCTAAGCGTCGCAACGCTCGCAGGGAACGTAGCCTGGCACACAGAGGCTTCGGAGGGAGGACAGAGCATGCAGACACCGCGGGGGGACATCGCAGGATCCTGCAATGCAATCCCGAGCGTGGCTCTGGGTTACCGCTAATGGTACTGAAATTTAACCCTGAGCCACGCCAGGGAGGTTAAACTAAATCTCTCTAAAAGTGAGCTATTAATATTCCCCCCCCCCCGCCCGTGCCCCCCTCCATGACTTTTTCATCAAAATCAACAATGCAACTATCAGTCCCTCCCCTCACGCCAGGGTACTAGGTGTAATCCTAGACTCGTCATTTCAGCCCATAAGTCCAAACGTTGTCAAAAGTTTGTAGAATTCACTTCCGTAACATCTCTAAAATTCGCCCCTTTTTAACACATGAAACCACCAAGCTCTTCATTCACTCCCTTGTTATCTCTCGCCTTGACTATTGCAACTTCCTTCTCATTGGCCCCGTGCCTCCACAGGCTACCCCCTCTTCAGTCTATCAGGAATGCTGCTGCCAGACTTATCCACCTTACCCCACTCAGCGTCTTACCCCAACCCTCTCCTCCAATCCCTACACTGGCTCCCAATCACCCAGCGAATTAAATTCAAAATACAAACCACAACATACAAAGCCATTCACAACTCTGCCCCGAGCTACATCACCAATCTGGTCTCCAAATATCACCCAAATCGTCCTCTCTGCTCTTCTCAAGACCTCCTGCTCTCAAGCTCTCTCGTCTCCTCCTCCCATGCTCGTCTCCAGAATTTCTCCAGAGCATCTCCCATCCTCTGGAACTCGCTACCTCCATCTATCCGGCTATCCTCTACTCTTGCTACCTTGAGGCGATCCTGAAAAATCATCTCTTCAGGAATCTAATCTTCTACCACTTCCATCAGCTTATTCCCCACAGTTAAACCTTTTGTACCACCTGCCCCACCCTATTAGATTGTAAGCTCTTCTGAGTAGGGCCCTATTAATCCCCTTGTATTTTATTGTATTATAACTGTATTGTCTCCTTTTTATATCGTAAAGCGCTGAGTAAACTGTTGGCGCTATATAAATCCTGTATAATAATAATAAGATGCATTAAGGTGAAAAAATACAAGGGTTTACAACCCCTTTAAAGCTAATAATTTAACCTGTCGACACAATGTAATTTCATTACAGTTAAATTTATGCTGTTCCGTGTAATCTGCGAATGTGTCTCACCACGTGGGAGTAAAGATCTATGTAAATACTATTCTTACCCCGCAGTATGCCCTGAATCACGGACAGCTGAGTGACAGATGTCACAAGTTCAAAATTCTGCCTAATTATGATACACAGAGTGTGGCACATCACTGAGGAGGGGGATGAAGTCACCAAGGACACTGCAAAGATTCTTATCACTGCAGAAGTTTCAGGAAAGTGGCAATAACCCTTTTACTGCCAGAGGCTACTGACTCTTTAATGCTCACGCTATACCTCATTTGCATACCTAAATAATTTTTATAATTTTACTGTTGACATAAAAATATTTTATTTGGTACATAGTTTTAATAAAAAAACACTGCTGTGTTTATACTATAGGCTGAAATAAATATGTAAACAAAAACATTGTTTTTATTTTTTAATTCACTATTATTTTATACTGTAATTGTATCTGACAGCTACAGAATTAAACAGAGGAACATTCCTATCTTCATGCTGCAAGACATCACGATCATCAGTAACATAGTGATCACATGATTGGGTACCAATCAGTAGTGGGCTGACTGGACCCAACAGTGGCAGACAGATCTGACAGGTACCTGTCAAAGGAGGACATAGATTAACATTTCCTCAGAACCGGGGAACAATCTTCTAAAGATTGTGGAAATGGAATAGGGTAAAAATGTGAAATATTTGAGTCTTATGGTAAATTCTGGCAGGCTATACAGCTCACTAGCTTCAAATACTTTTTTTTTAGGGATTTTGACTGTGAAATCTTCCTGTGTGCCTTCCTTAACAGCTTAAGGTCCCCATACAAGGCTGGATTTTCTCTCACAGTCCACGTGGGTGTAGCTGAGAACACCGGTGAAAGATGATGCTGTTGCAACTCTCAAAACATGAAAAAAGTCAGTGGGTAAAGTGGAACTTTGGTCAGAAACTTAAGTCCTGCTAGATTACTTCAGGGTGGCCCCTTTTGCAGGTATAGCTATGTAAAACATTAGAAATAAGTGTCCATACTGTTTAAAATCCAGTAATACATTGTCCCACTGTACATTCTCACTTGCTCTCTATTTTTCGGCACTGTGCCAAAAATGTAGAGTCAATCTGATGACAGCCTCAAGATTTACTGCTGCTCAGGGGATCTGGGCTTCAGCAAAATGCCAACCTTCAGCAAGAAAAAACAGGAACAACGCTGGAGGTGATTTACAGCGCACACTAACTTTAGTAGCATAATTATTTATGTGGAATCTATGTTGCTAAAGCAACTTTATTTTCTATCAAGTTACTATGGTTAAAGTTGCGCTTTAATGTAACAAAAGCCAAAATTCCAGACTGGGGTTCACTGGAATGAAAGTTCCAGATACATTTTATTTATTTACAATGATCAGGTCTAAAAAAAAGTTAGGTAAACATGGAATATTTCATATGAATATTTTGTGTGTTAACATCAAGCTAGCAGCTGCAGCCCCTTTTCAAGTTTTCCTCTCCTGTTGTGAAGAAAAAGCCTACGGGTTACAGAGCTCAATAGTCGCTTAATTTACACAGAAGTCAGTACTGTCAACTACTGATTTGCTCTGTGTCATGGATGTACCTAGTAGTAAGAGTAACACAAGATAGTTTCTATTAATTATAGCTTCTCAGATAAATAAACAAATGATAACACACAAAAATAATAAAGGTGCAGAAGCAAAATTAAATTTGCAATACAGTGCATCCGGAAAGTATTCACAGCGCTTCACTTTTTCCACATTTAGTTATGTTACAGCCTTATTCCAAAATGTATTAAATTCATTCTTTTCCTCAAAATTCTACAAACAAATACCCTATAATGACAATGTGAAAGAAGTTTGTTTGAAATCTTTGCAAATTTATATATATAAAAAAAAAAAAAATCACATGCACATAAGTATTCACAGCCTTTGTCATGACACTCAAAATTGAGCTCAGGTGCATCCTATTTCCACTGATCATCCTTGAGATGTTTCTTCAACTTGATTGGAGTCCACCTGTGGTAAATTCTGTTTATTGAACATGATTTGGAAAGGCACACACCTGTCTATATAAGGTCCCACAGTTAACAGTGCATGTCAGAGCACAAGCCAAGCCATGAAGTCCAAGGAATTGTCTGTAGACCTCTGAGACGGGATTGTATCGAGGCACAGATCTGAGGAAGGACACAGAAAAACGTCTGCAGCATTGAAGGTCCCAATGAGCACAGTGGCCTCCATCATCCGTAAATGGACTCTTCCAAGAGCGGGCCGCTCAGCCAAACTCGGTGATTGGGGAGAAGGGCCTTAGTCAGGGAGGTGACCAAGAACCCGATGGTCACTCTGACAGAGCGCCAGCATTTTTCTGTGGAGAGATGAGAACCTTCCAGAAGAACAACCATCTCTGCAGCACACCACCAATTAGGCATGTATGGTAGAGTGGCCATACAGAAGCCACTTCCCAGTAAAAGGCACAAGATAGCCCGCCTGGAGGAGATTGCCAAAAGGCACCGGAAGTACTCTCAGACCACGAGAGTTTTAAATAAATTTGCAAAGATTTCAACCAAACTTCTTTCACGTTGTCATGATGGGGTATTGTTTGTAGAATTTTGAGGAAAATAATGAATTTAATACATTGTAACATAACAAAATGTGGAAAAAGTGAAGCACTGTGAATACTTACTGTATATACCTTGAGATGGCAGATCTATAAGACGCAAATCTAAGCATATGAACCCGCCTGCAAAGGCTGTCCACAATTAAAACCTTGATGAGAAAACAGTGGCCAGCGATGGCCAAATTTGTCATGGCACTGGTGAAAAAAAGGAAGTAGTGTCTGGTCATGCATGGAAAATCTCTTCCAGAGACCTGAGCAACTTACGAATGAAAGAGCTGTTCCCTTTTCCACAGGGAAGAGACAATATTAGTTCATCAATAGGCTCCATTCATATGTTGCTGTTTTTCTATTGTTGATACTTTATTTTCTTGATGCTGCACATCACACAAGTCACCCAGGTGATGGCCAGACCATTGTTCCTATTTTTTTGGACAGTTTACTGACTGGAATGGTGCAAGCTTATTGGAGAAAAGCAAACATGGCACCAATATTTAAAAAAGGGCTGAGACACCCCTAGGAACTATAGACCAGTTAGCCTAACATCAATAGTCTGCAAGTTATTGGGGGGGGGGAGGGGGGGGGATGATAAGGGACTATATACAAGATTTTAGTAATGAAAACAGTATCATTAGCAGTAATCAGCATTGATTCATGAAGACTCGTTCTTGCCAGATCAATCTATGAACCTTCTATGAAGACGTGAGCTGCCATCTACATAGGGGAAGGCCTGTAGATGTGGTGTGTCTGGATTTTGCAAAGGCATTTGACACAGTTCCCCACAAGCGTTTACTGTACAAACTGAGGTCTGTCTGCATGGAACATAGGGCGAGTACCTGGATTGAAAACTAGCTATAGTCCAAAAGGTGGTAATAAATGAGGAGTACTCGGAATGGTCTGGTGTGGAAAGTGGGTTCCCCAGGGATCTGTCCTGGGACCAATCCTGTTTAATTTATTCATATACGATTTAGAGGATGGGATAAACACCTCAATCTCAGTATTTGTGGACAATACCAAGTTAAGCAGGGTAATAACTTCTATGCAGGATGTGGAGCCCTTGCAAGAAGACCTAAACAAAATAATAGGACGGGCAACTACATGGCAAATGAGGTTAATGTTGAAAAATGTAAGGTAATGCCATTTGGGTGTCAAAAATACCAATGCAAGTTGCTGGCTAGGGGGGAGAACTTCTGGGGGAATCTAGGAAGGAAAAGGACGGGGGGTCTTAGTAGATGACAGGCTCAGCAATAGCATGCAATGCCAGACAGGGGATTCACTCCAGAGATAAAATGATAACTCTTCGACTCTACAAGTCTCTGGTCTGGCCGCATCTTGAATATGCCGTCCAGTTCTGGGCACCAGTGCTCAGGAAGGATGTGCTGGAGAGAGTCCAGAGAAGGGCAACAAAGATAATAAGGGAATAGAGGTCCTGCAAGCAGCATCTTTGGAGCGGTGTATACCGCTCCTCCACCACTCCTGCCCATTGAAATGAATGCACACCGCTGCCGAAGCGCCTGCAAAGCGTTTCGGCAGCGGCACTTCACGGCGCATTTAACCCCTTCCTCGGGCACTAGCTGGGTTATAAGCACCCCGCTAGCAGCCGAATAGCGCCGCTAAAATTACGGTAAAGCACCGCTAAAACTAGCAGCGTTTTACCGCCAACACCTGCCCGCTCCAGTGTGAAAGCAACCTTAAGTAATAAGTGATACAGAAAATTTCTTACATTTAAACATTTATTAAACAAAACACACCTCCAATCAGTTCACTTGTATGTATAATTTAGATAAAATAAAAAAACTATCTTAAATATTAAATACACAAAAACAGGTAATCAAAACTTTTGGACGAAAAAAAAATGGGCCAACTTTACTGCTTAGTTTTTTTTTTTAATTCATAAGTGTATATTTTCCAAAAAAAAATTGTGTTTGAAAGACTGCTGCGCAAATACCGTGTGACATAAAATATAATTTTTGGGGGTTCTAAGTGATTTTCTAGCAGAAAATACAGGATTTTTACTTGTAAGCAACGTCAGAAAAGATTTAGTCTTTAAATGGTTAAACTGAGAACTCCTACACACAGTTCAGTTCATTGATAAGTAGAAACATTGTATCTTTTTAGCTTCTTTTATCAGACTTGGCAGGCTGCCCAGAGAGGAGAGAAGTTGCTCCCTGCGAATCCAGTTTCCCACATCGCAAACAACTCGCAGGCAGATCATGCTGCCATATGCGAACTGCTGGGAGTGTCAATAGAGAGGTAATGACACCCCAAAAATCACTTTGTAGATCGCAGTGTGAACTGCATATTCCCACATTGAACACCCATGTGATCCGATTCTGCTGCGGACCAAAAAAAAGGGTCCTGTGCGAGTTTGGTCTGAATGGGGTGCAAATTCAGCCATACAATGTGTATGGCTGGGTTCGCATCGCACGTGATTTGCTCTGCAGTGCGAATCACATCCGATGTCGGACAGCACAGCAGTGTGAACCGGCCCTAAAACCTGCCTTGGCAGTGTGAAACCAACTGGAGTTGCGGGAAGCAGAGAGGTCGGTACACAACTAGGGACCCTTTGAGGCATTTTCATAAAACATATCTAAATCCAACAAAATGTAATGTATTGCAGCTCACCAGTCCTCAGATGGAGTGGCTGTGTTTGATTTCTTTTTTAAACTAAGAATATTTTCAGCAAGTACAGAAAATACCTGTTGACCTTCCCGAAAATGCGGTGTACTTGTCATTCCTCTGAGTTTAAAGGAAAGCACAAACATCCTTATCTTTTTTATAGTAGAGTAGATTAAAAGAGACGTATGGGTTTAAAAAACGCAAAACACACATACCTACCTAGGTGGATGCAGCATCGGTCCCCCACAGCCTCTAAGACGGAGAACTGAGTGATCTAACACTGTTGATTGCTGAGTTCTTGGTCCTCAGTGAGCAGGGAGTCGGTGACTGTCAGTGACAGGCTCTCTGCTCTGCCCCTCCCCCTCAGCACTTCCTGGAATGCCAGACTGTGGAGGGGCGGGAGCGGCTGGCTCAGTCTCTAAACATCTTCCTGAGAGGCTGAGCCAGCTGCCAGTCCAAGCAGGTGGGTGGATCCCAACTTTAAAGTCGGTGTCTCTTCAGAGCCTAGACTGGCTCAGTGACTTCAGCCGACAGGGGTCTTTATCCCACAGTCAGCTGAATATGGGTCACAGGAGTGCAGAACCTTCTGCAGAGTGCAGAAGAGAGTGTACTCCTGTGACCACAGGAGAACTAGGGCCAAAAGAGCTTTGGCCGTACTTCTTCTTTAAGGTAAATTTAGCATATCTGCAGTGTTTGTTGGATTGTATTAGTAGCTCACTGTTGGCTTTTACTTGTTTTCTTGAAGTGCTCTTTTAACTTGATTAAGCCCCGGTTCACACTGAATGTGCCTTTAAAATCGCGCTACCAGCACGATTATAAAGCCGTCAGTCATCCCGATTTCAAGTGCGAATTTTGGACATCTGTGCAATTTCGTGCACAGATGTCAATGCAAGTCGCACATGAAATCCCAAATATTGCAGGAACCTTTTTCAAAAGTCACGATTTGACCAATTCCATAGGTACAGAGTGCGATTTGTCATCACATGACAAGTTGCACTGGTGTGAATGGGGGCTTACAGTGAAATGCATTTTAATACTAATACAGTTTCAATAAAATTATAAATTACATGAATAGTTATCGCCAGACAAATTGACACTGAAATCACCTTACCCTTGTACAACTGTATGAAAGGGTAGTTATATTCAATGTCTGCTCTGACATATGTCTCATTGTTTCATGTGACTAGCCTAAGTGGCATGAAATGAATCTTGGAACAAAGTGGTCGCAGAGAGTTTGCATGAATGTAAAGAACCCTCACCGCTGTTAAAGTTTTACCACCCTATAGCGGTTTTACCTCTGCGCTCACTCCCGCTGTGATTATACACAGCGGGAGCTGAGCATCAGGTACCAGGGACTAGATGTCCACCGGCACCCGCTGATTCTTCAGTACACAAGCAGAACGACAGTCTGCCTATGTAAACAAGCCAGATCGTTGTTCTGTCAGTAGGGAAGGCATGGATCCTGTGTTCCTCCAAAGCATGTCTTCCCCTAGTGAAAGCACCTCCCATAGTACACAGAAATACAGTGGGGACGGAAAGTATTCAGACCCCCTTACATTTTTCACTCTTTGTTATATTGCAGCCATTTGCTAAAATCATTTAAGTTCATTTTTTTCCTCATTAATGTACACACAGCACCCCATATTGACAGAAAAACACAGAATTGTTGACATTTTTGCAGATTTATTAAAAAAGAAAAACTGAAATATCACAGGGTCCTAAGTATTCAGACCCTTTGCTGTGATACTAATATATTTAACTCAGGTGCTGTCCATTTCTTCTGAACATCACTGAGATGGTTCTACACCTTCATTTGAGTTCAGCTGTGTCTGATTATACTGATTCGACTTGATTAGGAAAGCCACACACCTGTCTATATAAGACCTTACAGCTCACAGTGCATGTCAGAGCAAATGAGAATCATGAGGTCAAAGAAACTGCCTGAAGAGCTCAGAGACAGAATTGTGGCAAGGCACAGATCTGGCCAAGGTTACAAAAAAATTTCTACTGCACTTAAGGTTCCTAAGAGCACAGTGGCCTCCATAATCCTTAAATGGAAGACGTTTGGGACGACCAGAACCCTTCCTAGAGCTGGCCGGCCAAACTAAGCTATTGGGGGAGAAGAGCTATGGTGAGAGAGGTAAAGAAGAACCCAAAGATCACTGTGGCTGAGCTCCAGAGATGCAGTCGGGAGATGGGAGAAAGTTGTAGAAAGTCAACCATCACTGCAGCCCTCCACCAGCCGGGGCTTTATGGCAGAGTGGCCGACGGAAGCCTCTCCTCAGTGCAAGACACATGAAAGCCTGCATTGAGTTTGCTTAAAAAAACACCTGAAGGACTCCAAGATGGTGAGAAATAAGATTCTCTGGTCTGATGAGACCAAGATAGAACTTTTTGGCCTTAATTCTAAGCGGTATGTGTGGATAAAACCAGGCACTGCTCATCACTTGTTCAATATAGCCCCAATAGTGAAGCATGGTGGTGGCAGCATCATGCTGTGGGGGTGTTTTTCAGCTGCAGGGACAGGACAACTGGTTGCAATCTAGGTAAAGATGAATGCGGCCAAGTACAAGGATATCCTGGACGAAAACATTCTCCAGAGTGCTCAGAACCTCAGACTGGGACGAAGGTTTACCTTCCAACGAGACAATGACCCTAAGCACAGAGCTAAAATAACGAAGGAGTGGCTTCACAACAACTCCCTGACTGTTTTTGAATAAGCCCAGCCAGAGCCCTGACTTAAACCCAAAAAACTGGTTGGATGTTTCCCAAAAAGACTCATGGCTGTATTAGATCAAAAGGGTGCTTCTACTAAATACTGAGCAAAGGGTCTGAATACTTAGGACCATGTGATATTTCAGTTTTTCTTTTTTTAAAAATCTGCAAAAATGTCAACAATTCTGTGTTTTTCTGCCAATATGGGGTGCTGTGTGTACATGAAAGAGGAAAAAAAATGAACTTAAATGATTTTAGCAAATGGCTGCAATATAACAAATATTGAAAAATGTAAGGGGGTCTGAATACTTTCCATCCCCACTGTACCGGCTAGGCACACAGTTAACCCCCTGATTGCCCCGATGTTAACCCCTTCCCAGCATGTCATTAGTACAGTGACAGTGTATATTTTTTATCACTATATACATAAATAGCACTATTTTTATCACTATATTAGCGACACTGGTCCCCAAAAAGTGTCAAAAGTATTTTTAGCACTGATCACTGTATTAGTGTCACTGGTTTCCTTAAAGTGTCAGTTAGTCTGATTGTCTGCTGCAATAATCGCAATTCCACTATGGGTCACTGATCGCTGCCATTACTAGTAAAGAATAAACAGACGGACACAACACACGGAAGGGCCTTACCGCATGCATCTATCCAACCGGACCAGACCTTATCGAATTTGTGCAGACATCGTCTGCTCTCATATGTGATTTTGTAAAGGGGCAAAACTGAGTTAACTGATTGAATCCAGGAGGAATAGGTGGGTACCTTTAATGATTTCCATCGAAGGAGGAATTCTCTACATGCATAATAAAGAGCAAATGGTCAAGCAGAGCTTACTATATCTATCCCCATCAATGTCCTCCAGATGACTTAGCAGCAACACAAGTGGGTCCGGGGGTATGCTCACTCCACATATGTTGCTCAAAGTGACTATGATCGTCTCCCAATAGGGGCGTATTTTGGGACAGGACCAGACCATATGCTAGAAGTTACCCACCTCAAGACTACATCTGGTGCATTTAGGATCCAACTGACTATATGTACAGGTCAGTTTCTGCAGCGTGTAATAGGCCCTGTGAAGGAACTTCAGTTGAATAAACCTATCTTTGGCAGCAATCATTGAGGGAATAAAGGTTGTAAAGCATTCTTCCCATTTCTCCTCATCGAGGGTGGGAATATCCACCCTCCATCTATCTAGAACGGGTTAGTTTAGTGTCATAAGCCACCGTCAGGTACAAGTATAAAGAGGGCAACGGTTTCCCCATGATGCTAGAGGTCAAGAGGCGTTCAATTGGATCTGATTCTAGGACCACCAGGGCCGGAAATTGGGCCATCACTGCATGTCTTAGCTGCCAGTATCAGAACCTGAAGGAGCCAGGTACTGAGAACCTGTTCCTCAATTCCCGAAAGGAGATACATTTTTCCTCAACCATACAAGTGCTGTCTTTACTTAGGGCTCATTCACGCCTATGCAGGGAACGCACCTGCACTGCAGCACACAGTTAAGCACTATTGTGTGCTGTGGTGCACTGTATTACTAAAAATGTTGTAGGTCTGATTTTTGGGCCACTGTGGGTCATTGGTTGCCTATTCAATTGCAGGCAATTAGGCATTCAGACAAAGACAGGCAATCAGCCTTAGCAACCCACAGAATGGCAGAGAAGATTGAGAAGTGGAATTGAGGAACAGTGACTGGTTGGTCTCAGGCTGACCTAGCTTCAGGGTATAGATAAGTAATTGGAGTGCTTAGCTGCTAATTTTAAAATGGCAGCAGCATGAGGAAGGTGTGATTTTTTTTTTTTTTACTTCAGGTCTGTTAAATCTAAATGAAAAATAAAGGATGTACAGAAAGCTATGAAACAGGAGAACTTTGTATTGTAAAATGCAGCTATAAATACATATCTGCCCCGTACCCACTCATAAATGTGTGAACTCAGTGGGTGGTTACAGTAATAGAGATGTTTCTTATTACCTGTGGGATATAGAAGAGGTGTCACTTGCAGCCACAGAAGAAGTTGTAGATTCCTGTGATGCTGTTGGGGGCTGATCATCTCCACTGTCTGCTTCCTGTGCTGCACATACAGTTGTTGTCCTCTTCCCCATCTGTGTCAGGGAAATGCTGGTGGTTGTAGAAGTGGATGGAGCGCTTTGTTTGCTGGACGCAGGCAGACGCTGACTCTGGACTGCACTGATTATGTTTCTGCCAGGCTGTGATGAGGAAATGTCATCTTCAGAATCGGAGCTCATGACCTGATGTGTGTAGCGGAATATTTCTTTCATTTTCAGCACCATCTGCTTCTTGGGAAGGGCTCTGACTCCGTACCTGAGTAACAGGGAAAACTTTATATGGCAAAACACAAAACAAAACCTGTTCTAGGCCGTCAAAATCATTGCAGGCTACTGATAAAATCTGCACTTTTTGTGTGCAACTAGTATTGAGTTCTTTACGCTGCAGTCTGACTCCATTCTCTGAGTCTGCAATCATTTCTGTCACCCCCCTTCATAAAAGAAGTGGTATGAACACCTCTATCCTGTCAAGCTTTGGTGCTCCTACAGCCTCATAGCTGTATATCAGTAGTGTGATATCTAAGGCACTGCTGCACCTCTGGCTGCTAGTCTCTGGAGATCTGGAGTGAGATTTGGTGATGTCACCACTGTGCTGTTCATCTGGAAGTTCTGACATGAGGAAAATATACCCTGCCTCCATCAAGGTGGCTGCCTCCACACAGAGACACTATACATAGAAAAGTATGGGTAAGTTTGTAATGGGGGGAAATCAGCTGCAATAGACCACAAGAAATAGTAATGACTAGTCCTTTGCCCTCTGGCTACTTTTTTTTTTTTTGGCACAGCTTCCAGAGCTTAGTTTCTCTTTAAAGTGAACCCCCTTATTGGAATAATGTGTTCTTCTAATACAGCATTTAACAGTATCTTACAGTATTCACATTATAGTGATACCAAGCACACGCTGTTTAATATACATTGTCCATTCTATTTCTGTATATGGATGATGGAACTGTAATTATTTTATTGAAAAAAAACCCCATCTAAGTACCCTTTTCCTATCGTTTTTCTTATCGTTATACAGCTGTCACATAAACCAGCCTGTCTGCAGAGAAACATAAGCAGGAGGAGCATCTAGGCTCTGCTACTGGTCACATGTTCAAAAAAAAAAAAAAACAGCCTTTGGAATACAGAGTAAAAATAATTAAATAAAATCAATAAACTGTTTTAACTTGCCATACAAATATACTGTATATTTGAAATTAAATCTTTATTATTTTGTGGAAATAACATGGTGTGGGCAGATTTCTGCCAGTCACAGGCTGTGTCACGTCCCTCCAGCCTGCGTCTTAGAATAAGAGGGAGGTGAAGCCTCCATTAATCTACATGTAATATCCTGCCCCCATTGTGTTCAGCTGGTTAGTGGGCAGGGAGGGAGTGAGCTGTCATTTACCACTGTGTATACGCCCACATGTGTGACTCTATAATGAGATGGGCTGCTCAGATGTCATAGGGAGAAAATGCTTAGCATAGAAACTGAAAACTGAGAATGTGCAGAGTTGCCACCACAGCTGCAAAATCCCTAGCTGACTTGGGGACATAAACAGAAGGTGGACATAGAGAACAGCAGGATCAACCAGGTTTTTTGAAGCATACAGAAAACAAATCAGATAGTGACAGAGTGAGTATGAATAAACAAGCATGTAATACAGTACACCATTTATAGATAGTTTTTATAATGTGGGAAGAGAAGCATAAAACAATACAATCAACAGTAAAAAAAAAAAAAAAAAAAAAAAAAAACTTCCTCCTGCAGACACTGCATAAAAAGTGATCAGCCAGCAACTGTACAGGCCGAAGATGATGAGGAGTCACCTATCTCAGTGATTGCTCCTGAAGAAAGGACATAAACACTATTGTGCTGTGTTCTCATTAAATGATAAAATAAATACAGCAGTTTAGCCATTTTGGTGCAAGCTCCTGGACTAGCTAAACATTCATTTTATCCTACACTTTCCTTAAATAAATTAGTAAGATATCAGAAAAAGGGTGGGGTGCAAACAGTGTTGTTTACATACCTGTTTAATTCCTTTTTTAAGACTGGGGTGTCCATGTCTGAATAATCCGGTAGTGGAGTGATAGCAACCTTCGGGGGCAGCTCTCTCTTGCGCACAATAGAAACTAAAAGCGAAGGAGAGGTTTTTTGTTAGGAATACCACGTAGGGCCACAGCAAAACGCCTAAGCTTTTCTTTGTAATGCATCCCAACTACAAGCAGATTGCTCACTCCAGAGTCTCATCAAAACACTTTTTTTCAATATTCAAGCATGCTGTGACTGATGATCTGCATACCATCCCACATTTCTGTACCACAATGAACCTTCTAAAGAGAAGTGGGTAGAGTGGTAAACAAAGCCACTGTGGATACAACAAATTACCCTACCAGCACTTAACAAAGGATAAGCTCCTCCACTCCGGAAGCATATAAATCTTCTTCAGTTTTTAGCAACAAAGACTGATTTCTTTTTTTTTTTTAAGGTGTTATTGTTGCTGTACTAAATAAAAAACGTACTTTGTACTCCCTAAAATGTTAAGGTGCAAATACAGTGAACTGGGGGGGTCAAGTCACACAGAAAATGGCTCAGAATAATAAAATATTGTGTGCCTAAGACAGTTAACAATCTCTTGCAGATTACGGGTGTGCGCCATACGTCCTGAAAAACGTCAATGGTATATGTAGCACGGCCTGTCCCCCTTGCTCTTGCTACAACACCTGGAACTTGCGGTGTATTTATTATTAAACCATAGAAAACTAAATCCCAGCTGTGTAATTATCATTAAATCATAGTTAACTCCAAGCAGCCCTAAATAACTCCTCCTTTTCTCTATAGCTAACATTTTTCTGCAGATTTTTTTTTTATCTCTATTTTTTAACCATTAATATTTAAACTTGCAAGTAGTACTTAGAAGTCTCTTACGGACCTGTAAACAAGAATCTGTATACTGGATTACCAGACAAACAAAATGGTCAAAATTTTTTGGTAGTCTGTCTTTTGTTTTTTCTAGATGCCTACACTACCTCAACCAGTTTTTGGCAGCACTCTACAAGACAATAATCTTCAATTTTCTTACCTGTTAATTTTTTTTACATGCACAACAAGAGCACCTTTAGGTTTCAAAGTGCATGTCTAGACAAAATGAAAAAAAAAAAAAATCACTACATCTCCGCAATACATGAATATTTCTCTATCTGCAGGAGCAGCAAAAATCCCTGTTGATCTGCCAGAAATGTACTCAGCCAGTTCACACCAGTGCAGTGCCGGAACCAGCGTGATTTCAATGCCTGTTCCTGCATCGCATAGAACTTGCAGGCAGTTCACACTGCACTATGCGAACCGCTGCAGGTGTCAATAGAAAGGTAATGACACCCCCAGATCGGTTTGCATATCACAGTGCGAACTGTCCATTCGGACAGGAATCGTATCGCATTGGGTATGAACACTGATTTTGATTCTGGTGCGGACAAATAAAAAAAGGGCCCTGCACAATTCTGGTATGAATGCAATGTGAATTCAGTCATACAATCTGTATGGCTGAATTTGCATCGCACAGACATTGCATGTGATCTGCACGGCAGTGCGGTGTGAATCACATGAAATGTTTGACATCGCTACAATGTGAACCAGCAGTTAAAGCGGATGTTCACTCAATTTTCAAAGTTTAGCTCATTCATATTAGACAACAGCATAGAATGCTAAACTGAACTTTTTTTTTTCAGGTGTACCTGTGTATATGTGCTTCGGTCTTTTTTCTCCCTGCGGCTATGGGCGGGTATTTTGCGGGTATTGTCGTAATTTCCGCCGCGCCGCACTGTCTCCTGGGAGCTAGTGTCATTGTTCCCAGGAGTCAGTGCGGAGGCCCGCCACGAAATCTCGCGGGATTTAAACAGAACAAGTGACGTTAGACATCGCAACGGGGCGGGAACTTCCTAGGATGCCGCCCGTTGTGTTGGCAACCAGGATGCTTACGACGCTCCGCGCCGTTACAACTGAGCATGCGCGGGAACCAGCAAGGAATGCTGGTAGCTCAGCATCACTGGAACTAGGAAGTGAATGCTTGTGGGCTTCAAATGCCCACAAGCAAGATGAAAACGGCTGTCCACATTTTTAAAAATGTATTATTTGCAACGAAACCGGACATCTGGGGAGGAAATTAACGCAAAACGTGAGTCTGCCATTGTCATTATGTGATGTTTTAAGTGTTTGAAAAAAAAAAAAAAAAAATACAAACCGTCAGTGAACATCCGCTTTAAAGTGATATTAAAGCTTTGTTTGTTTGAATTTAATAACAAACACGTTATACTTACCTGCTCTGTGCAGTGGTTTTGCTCCAATCCTCTTCTACTTGGGACCCCCGATGGCACTCCTCCCCCTTGAGCAGTGCCCCCAGAGAAAGCCACCTGCCCTGGGGGCATCGATGCATGCTTGCTCCCACGTTTTGTCAAGGCACAGAGCCGCAGCTCCCCTCTCTCCTCATTGGCTCACTGGCTGTGATTAACAGTAGTGGAGGGAGAGTCCCCATACAACCGAGGCTATCATGAACATCCCTGGATCAGAGAGGGCTCAGGTAAGAATTGGGGGGGGGGGGGCACTGCACACAGAAGGTTACCTACATGCATAGAATGCATACAAGATAAAAAAAACCTTCAGCTTTTAGAACCACTTTAAGTTCCCTGCCTGAGGTCTTCTGCAGGAACACCCACCTCCTTATTTCCATAAAGGAGTTCTGTAGTCAAGCAAAGGATAATTCAAGCAGGGGAATCCCAATGATTGTAATTTTAGTGCAGAAGAGGCATCATTTTAGCTCACTACAAGAAGTTAGGGGCTTACAGGATTTCTGGAAAATAAACAGGTATTTTTCTATACTTGAAGCGTTTTAAAGAGAAAAAATATGTGGAAATGTGAGAGGGTTGCAAAGAAGTACTGAATATGTTTATTTTACAGACACTTTAAAGACTAAGTTCACCTTTAAAAAAAATAATAAATGTACATATTTTTGCAGGTGAAAAAATGTGCATTTTTTTTTCAGAAACCTGCATTGCACCCGTGATCAGCAGATTACAGGTGCAATGTTAGACTTCTGCAGACTTTCAATATAGCAGTCTACGCGTACCACACATACAGTGGATATAAAAAGCCTATGTTGAAATGTCAGGTTTCTGTGATGTAAAAAAATGAGACAAAGATAAATCATTTCAGAACTTTTGCCACCTTTAATGTGACCTATAAACTGTACAACTTAATTGAAAAACAAACAAACAAATCTTTTTTTGAGGGGGGGGGGGAGTGTAAAAATAAAAGACTAAAATAATGCGGTTGCATAAGTGTGCACACCCTCTTATAACTGGGAATGTAGCTGTGTTCAGAATTAAGCAATCAAATTCAAACTTGTGTTAAATAGGAGTCAGTACACACCTGCCACCATTTAAAGTACCTCAGATTAACCCCAAATAAAGTTCAGCTATTCTAGTAGGTCTTTCCTGACATTTTCTTAGTCGCATCCTACAGCAAAAGCCATGGTCCACAGAAAGCTTTCAAAGCATCAGAGGGATCTCATTGTTAAAAGGTATCAGCTAGGAAAAGGGTAAAAAAGAATTCCCAAGGAATTAGATATACCATGGAACACAGTGAAGTAGTGGAGAAAATGAGACACAACAGTGACATTACCAAGAACTGGACGTCTCTCCAAAATTGATGAAAAGACGAGAAGAAAACTGGTCAGGGAGGCTGCCAAGAGGCCTACAGCAACATTAAAGGAGCTGCAGGAATATCTGGCAAGCACTGGCTGTGTGGTACATGTGACAACAATGTCCCAAATTCTTTATATGTCTGGGCTATGAGGTAGAATGGCAAGACGGAAGCCTTTTCTAATGCAGAAAAATATCAAAGCCCGGCTAAATTTTGCAAAAACACATCTGAAGTCTCCCAAAAGCATGTGGGAAAATGTGTTATAGTCTGAAGAAACCAGGGTTGAACTTTTTGGCCATAAATCCAAAAGATATGTTTGGCACAAAAACAACACTGCAAATCACCAAAAGAACACCATACCCGTGAAGCATGGTGGTGGCAGCATCATGCTTTGGGGCTGTTTTTCTTCAGCTAGAACAGGGGCCTTAGTCAAAGTAGAGGGAATTATGAACAGTTCCAAATACCAGGCAATACCAGTCATAATAAGGCTTCTGCTAGAAAGCTGAACATGAAGAGAAACTTCATCTTTTAGCATGACAACGACCCAAAGCATACATCCAAATCAACAAAGGAATGGCTTCACCAGAAAAAGATTAAAGTTTTGGAATGGCCCAGCCAGAGCCCAGACCTGAAACCTATTGAAAATCTGTTAGGTGATCTGAAGAGGGCTGTGCACAGTAGATGCCCCCACAATCTGACAGATTTGGAGTGTTTTTGCAAAGCGTAGGCAAATATTGCCAAGTCAAGATGTGCCATGCTGATAGACTCATACCCAAAAAGACTGCGTGCTGTAATAAAATCAAAAGGTTCTTCAAAAAAGTATTCATTTAAAGGTGTGCACACTTATGCAACCATATTATTGTATCGTTTTTTTTAGTTTTACGTCCCTCCACCTAAAATATTTCAGTTTGTTGTTTAACTGAGTTGTACAGTTCACCTGGAAAAAGTTCTGAAATGATTCATCTTTGTCTTATTTTTTTACATCACAGAAACCTGACATTTTAACAGGGGTGTGTAAACTTTTTATATCCACTGTAGGAGCAGACAGTTACTGACTTGCAGAAAGATCAATGAACTACACGAGAACTCATCAACCACCTCGCAGTTCGTCAAGAACTACAGGCCGTCTGCCATGGTGGAAGACGGTACTTGTAGTGCTTTCATTAACAGAACTAACATTAACAGGTGCGTGGGCTGAGTTCTGAACTGTTTTTTAATTGTGACAGCGGGTGCAGGAGAGGATCCCCCACCTGCTGTCGCAATGAGGGATCGGGGGGGGAGGGCTTCCGAGAGGTGCTCTTTAGTAACATGGTACACCATAAATACTACTGTAACATGTAAGATATTGCCAAAAAGTGAACTTATCCTTATATTTACTGTTGATTTGCTCATTGAGTTTTGTACTGTAATTTTTTTTATAAAGGTTTTGTTACATACATTTTTAGATAGCCTGGTTTTAGTATTGGTTCTACAGTGTTGTTACATCATGGCGGACAAACCTACCTGGGGTCCTCAGCAACTTATGCACATCCGGGATTTTGTTTATTCGCTGAGACAATGGAAGAAAAGCAGGCAACTCAGGTTCTTCATCCTCCCACTCATCCCACAGCTTGGAGTTGAGGTAGCTTGATTGCTTGCTCTGTGAAGCTGTAGTGTGAGGAGAGTCCTCGCTTTTATCAGGCTCACTGTCTCTTTCCTGTAGTGCAGGCGTTCTGCAGGAGGGTCCCGGGGTCTTGGCTGGTGTTACGTGCAAAGAAGGGACCTTGTCTGGTGAAGAGTAAGGCCTTGCTGGACTCTCCTGTGCGTTTAGCCACAAATCATCTTCAATGGGCATAGGTGGCTCATCGTAATCCATCTGAAAGCTGCAAGCACTGGTGTCAGCCTGGGGCTCAGCCACCGGTCCCTCCTCTTCACTGTCCACAACTTCAAACACAGTACTGCTAGCAATGGACGACAATGGTGATGAGCGGACACAGGAAATCTTGCTACCTGTGCTAGTGCAGGACCCTACGATCTTTTCAGGGGTGCTTGGGCATGGGGGTCGATTAGCAAATGAAGATGTCTGGGTTGTGTTCAAAGTTACAGTGAGAGAGGTGCTTCTCTGAGTTGGTGACGCCAAGTCATGACGAGAATCATCATGGTTGCCTGCTTTGGATGTTTTGGCTGACTGCATTATATGTGATGCTTGGAGCAGGGAAACTCCTGTCCCTATTAAATGTGACATTGGCGTAGCAGGTATCAACCAAGACATCTCTGAACTGCTGCTTTTATCCAGGCGTGAATGTTCTTCACTGCTTTTTCTAATACTGAAGCTAGCGGGGGAGTCTTTAATGCTCGTGAATATACCAGACTTACTGCTATGTGCTTTAACTTCAGCAGTTTGAGCACAGTCCTCTGTCTCTTCATCAGATGACAGGATCAAGATAATGTCTTGTTCCTGGGACACAGCTGTAGAGGAAACCTTGCTAGAATTCTGGGTAGGTTCACTATGTTTAGAATCTTTACAAATGGAGGCTGGGGAATTTCCATTCTCAGGAGCTGACAAAGACTGTCCTAAAAAGGACCTTGTTTGCTGCTGGATGTTAGGTGAAGATCCAAGCTCTGGAAGAAAAGGACGCTGAATGACAGAAGGTGAGCTTGTAAGTACAGGTGGTCCGTGACAAGGAGTGTCAACACGGATGCGGGAGCTTGATCCGCAAATCCCTGAAGGTTCTACATACTCGCCACATGTCTCTGAAAATAAACGGTCAAAGCTATCATCAAGAGGTGTGCGGCTGTGCTGGGTGAACAAGTCTGCTTCAGGATCTTCCTCTCTTTCTGGGGATATGAGTGAAATAGTGTGTACAACTGCAGCAGAGGTATCAGTGAGCACAGCTGAGGGATGTATCAATGGCTCTGAGTGTGTGATAAAACATTGACGCGCTGGAGAATTAGATGTGGAACTGTCCCTTTTAAAGGGAGATTGAATAGGGGGAACAGAGTGAACTGGAGGTGTCTGCGTTTTGATCCAAGAAGGAGAAGCTAAGGGAGGTATTGCAGGAGAAGATTCTAGGCTGTTAGAGTTAAGACAGGCAGGTGAATTCTGAAGAGACCTTGCCGCATCCTTTTGGACAGGGGACAATGGTAAAGAACAATTTTTTATATTGCTTTTTGAGTGACAATCCTCAGACTGTTGATTTACTATATCCATAGGCTGTTCTTCTCTAGCCGCCTGGCTTCTGGCTGAAGGAGACTGGTCTTCAGACTCCTTGTCTTGATATCCAGCTTCGAGTTCACTACTACTTTCAGCTTCTGTGGGCTGTTCCTCTGGCTTTTTGCGTTGAGTGGCTGCAAATTCATAGATTTCCTCCAAATCCACCTCCTCAACCCCTCCATCATTAACTTTTTCCTCAAGTGCTTCCACCACCTTCTGGTCTGAAAAGAGATCTTCGTCCTCATCCACCCACATGGACTTCAATAACTCCTGGAAATTTTCTTCTCTCTCTTCTCCATCATCATCCTCCTCTTCTTTTTCTGCAAGTGCTACCTCATCTGACCCATGGGGCATGCCCACTAAAAGTTCACAGGTGTCTATGAGACTTTTTACTCCAAATCTATAAGACGTGACAAAAAGAAGAAATTTACATATTAAAAGGAGAAGACAACACAACCATTTCTAAAAGTGGCTTTCGTAATCAGAATCTCAGAGAACACAACACAATCGTCCAACAAAACATGTACAGTTTGGCTTCTAAGGAAGCAAGTAAGTAATCGGTGCCTTAACCAGAGCTTTTCACAACCCCCATTTTTAGTACAGGAAATACTGGACGAGAGCATGGATTCCTCATGGCTTAGACTGTGTTTCAGTGCAATTGACTTTCTAGAGACCCCATCATTGTGCCCATTCTGGGTCTGGGTAAAGCCAACCCCTGACAACGTACTTCTCACCTCTTCAGTACACTCCTGTTGCTCCTTCGTGCAGCCAATACTAATAAACCCATTATTGGGACTAAGAGGGAGTGACATAATCTCCTACACCAGTTGACAGTGCTTAAGCCTAGCAGCCAGTCACTATGCCTGAGCACTATCACATCATGGAAGGGGTGGTGTTACCGTTCCCTCTTAGCTCAAACATTGGGTTTTTTTTTGGGGGGGGGGGTTGGGTTGAGAATGGTGGGAGGAGGTCACATGCTGCCCCACACCTAGAAGCACCCGGTATATTCTAACATCAGCCACGAAAGAAAGAGAGCAGGAGTAAAGTGCTGGAGAGGTGATTATAAGAGGGTTGACTTTGAACAGTGTGTCACAATATTTACAAGGTTGCATAGTTAATCTAGTTAAAAAAAAAAAAGAGACAAGTCCATCCAGTTAAAAAAACACACACACAAAACCTCCATATATACAATCCAATATCCACAGTTGATCCAGAGGAAGGCAAAAAAATAAACTCAATAAAGCATGATCCAATTTGCTCCAGTGGGGGAAAAAGAATTCCTTCCTGATCCCCCAACAGGCAATCAGATATTCCCTGGATCAACTTTACCTATAATATTAGTATCCAGTTATACTATATGCACTATGGATAGAATCCAGGCCTTCTTTAAATAATTTACAAAGCTGGCCAGACTCCCGAGGGAGTCTATTCCCCTTTTTTACAGCTCTTACCGTGAAGAAGCCTTTCTGTATTTAGAGAATAATAGGATTTTTATAACAGCTTACCTGTAAAATCCTTTTCTTGGAGTACATCATGGGACAAAGAGCACCATAGTAATTACTATGTGGGTATATAGGCACCAGGTGATGGACACTGGTCTACCCAATACAGGAAGTTCACTCCCTATATAACCCCTCCTCCTACCCAGGAGTACCTCAGTTTTTGTAGCAAAGCAATATACTTAAACCCCAGAAAGAGGGGAGGGACCTCTGTGTCCCATGATGTACTCCAAGAAAAGGATTTTACAGGTAAGCTGTTATGAAAATACTATTTTCTTAATTGTACATCACGGAACACAGAGCACCATAGTAATTACTATGTGGGACGTCCCATAGCAATGCTATTTGAGCGGAAGGGAGAGACAACCCGTAGGGCACCCCCAGACTTGAGGACTTATACTGCTGCCTGCAGCCCACTGCGCCCAAAGGCGATATCCTCATGCCTTCTTACATCCACCTGATAAAACTTGGTGAATGTATGTACTGAAGACCAAGTTGCGGCCTTACAGATATGAGCCATGGAGGCCTGGTGACGCACTGCCCAAGAAGCACTAACCGACCTGGTAGGGTGCGCTTTGACTTGAAAAGGTGGAAACTTACCCCTTAAATCATAAGTTTGAATTATAACTTGCCGAATCCACTTAGCGATAGTGGATTTTGACGCTGCCTGTCCTTTCTTAGGACCCTCTGGCAGTACAAATAAGACGTCAGTCTTGCGAATCTGAGCACTTGTCTTTAAGTAGACTTTGACCGCTCTCACCACATCAAAACAATGTAGTGACTTCTCTTCCCTGGAACAAGGTTTTGGAAAAAACGATGGCAGGACAATATCTTGGTTCAGGTGAAAACCTGAGACCACTTTTGGCAAAAAATCTGGATGAGGGCGCAACACCACTCTGTCCTCACGAATAATCAAGTACGGCTCTTTACAAGAAAGAGCAGCTAATTCCGAAACCCTCCTTGCTGGGGATATAGCAACCAAGAACACCAGCTTACTTGTCAGAAGGACTAAGGGAATATGCTGTATCGGTTCAAATGGCTGTTTTTGTAACACTGACTAAACTAAGTTCAAGTCCCAAGGGCTCAAAGGTGATTTAACTGGCAGATTAATCCGCATCACCCCTTGCATAAAACCCTGGACTAAAGAGTGTGTAGCAAGCAGTCTTTGAAATAAGACCGATAAAGCTGAGACTTGGCCTTTAATAGTACTCAAGGCCAACTTCATCTCTACACCTAATTGTAGAAAGGCAAGAATTCTGCCTATAAAATATCTCCGAGGGTGCCAACTCTTGGATTCACACAAGGAAACATAAGCCCTCCAGACTCTATAATATATAGTTCTGGAAACTGGCTTCCTGGCATTAATCAAAGTAGAGATAACTGACCCGGAAAGCCCACGATTCTTCAGAATGTGGGTTTCAATAGCCAAGCTGTTAAATTTAGAGACCGTAAGGAAGGATGGAATATCGGCCCCTGTGAGAGTAGGTCTGGCCGTAATGGAAGGGATCATAAATCCTCCACCGCCATCTTTACGATTTCGGCATACCATGACCTTCTGGGCCACGCTGGGGATACTAGAATTACCGACTTTCTTTCCAGCTTGATCCGGCAAAGAAGTCATGGCAGCAACTGAATGCATAAATCAGTGAGAACTGATCCCACGGGTTAACCAACACATCTGTTCCGCATGCGAGTGGATCCCTTGTCCTGGACACAAAGCTGACCAACTTCATGTTGAATCTGGATGCCAGAAGATCTACGTTTGTAGTCCCCCATTTTTGGCAAAGGGCCCAAAAAATGTCAGGGTGAAGGGACCATTTCCCCTGAAATAACTGCTGGTGACTCAAGTAGTCTGCCTGCCAATTCTCTACTCCCGGAATGAAGACTGCCGACAGGCACGGAACATTCCTTTCTGCCCAAGTTAAAATGTGGTTCACCTCTGTCTGTGCTGCGAGACTCTTGGTGCCCCCTTGGTGATAGATATAGGCCACAGCTGTGGCATTGTCGGATTAGATCCTGACAGGACAATCCCGTAACCTGAAAGTCCAGGCCTTCAGAGCCAGACGCACTGCCCGAATCTCTGGGATGTTGCTGGGCAAGGCTCTTTTGGTTCTTGACCACTGTCCCTGGACAGTTGTCTTCTCTAGTACTGCTCCCCAGCCTGAAAGGCTGGCGTCTGTCATTACCACTTTCCACATAACTGGTCTGAAGGATTTTCCTTTCAGCAGATTCTGGGTTAGTAACCACCAACTGAGGCTTTGGGACACCCTTGGGGATAGCCGCATTGGCAAGTCTAAAGCTTGAATCATTTTGTTCCAAGCAGACAGGATACTGTTTTGCAACAGTCTCGAATGGAAATGGCCATAGGGAACCGCTTCAAATGAAGCCACCATCTTTCCTAACAACCTCATGCAAAGGCGAATGGAGGGATCTCCTTTCGACCTGACCATCCGCACTAGCTCTCTTATGGAGTTGATTTTTACCTTTTTCTGGGCTGTGTCTATGATCAGACCCAAGTACTCCAGCCTTTTTAGTGGTTTTAAGGAAGATTTCTCTAGGTTGAGAATCCAACCCAGACTTTCCAGGTACCTGGTTGTAATGCGCACGCTTTGCTCCAAAAGAGCCACCGACTGGTCTATTGGCAACAGATTGGCAATGCCCTGTGCCCTTAACCTGGATAGAGGTGGGGCCAGCACTTTTGTGAACACCCGGGGTGCTGTAGCTAGCCCGAAGGGCAAGGCTGCAAACTGAAAATGCTTCTGTTCTACTTCAAACCGCAAAAACCATTGGTGAGCGGGAAATATAAGGACATGCAGATATGCATTCCTGATGTCGATAGACGCCAGAAGCTCTCCTCCTTGTAGGATAGAAAATACTGACCTGATCGACTCCATGCGAAAGGAGCGGATCTTCAGGAACTGATTTAGATTTTTTTAGATCTAGAATGGATCTGACATCTCCAATTCGGTTTTGGTACCGTAAAGAGGTTTAAATAAAAAACCCCAAACCTTGCTCTTCTGTGGGGATCTGCATGATCACCCCCTGAGCCAGTAATCGGTCTAATGCCCGAAACAGAGATTGCCTTTTCCCTGGATCTTTGGGAATGTTTGATCTCAGAAAATGAGACGGTGGAAATTCACGAAATTCTAGTTTGTATCCTAGAGACACCGTGGAGATGACCCATCTGTCCTGAATTTCCTCTTGCCAGACTTCTGAGTATTGCAGAAGTCTTCCCCCCACTCTGGCGGGGGGGGGGGGGGGGGGCGCCTCTTCATAATGAGGCTTTAGAATTCTGCTTTGCAGATTTCCAGCCCCAAGTCTTTTTTTGTGCCTGGGCCTGACCCTGAGGCTTTCCTCTAGAGTCTGATGGTGGAGGTCGTCGCCACTGCCTAGAGGCGGATGCCCCTGGCGCAGGGGAAAGAGTCCGCTTAAATGAAGGCCGTTTATACTTTCTTTTGACTGGCAAAAGAGTACTCTTCCCACTAGAAATCAATTGGATGTATTTGTCCAAATCATCCCCAAATAGTTGATCCCCTTGAAAAGGGAAACTAGTCAGAAGCCTTTTGCAAGGTGCTTCGGCTGAACAATTTTTTAACCATAGGATCCTATGCATGTGTATAAGTACAAGCGCAAGGCGGGACGCCTGGTGAATAGAGTCTTTCACGGCGTATATGGCAAAACATGCCTTTGGTAGTTCGGCAAAATTGCGGGCCTATTGTGCAGGGACCTCCTTAAGGGCTTGTCTAAACTGGTCCTTTAGGGACTGACAGATGCCTATTGCAGCGACTGCAGGCTGAGTAACGGCCCCTGCCAAGGAAAAGGAGGATTTTAACAGAAATTCCAACCTTTTGTCTGTTGGATCTTTAAGCATTTGTGCATTGTCTACTGGGCAAGTTAGACTTTTATTCACATTGGAAATCGCAGCGTCAACTGCTGGTACATTACATTTTTTGGTGAATATTTCCTCCATAGGATAGAGAGCTGAGAATCTCTTTGGAGGGAGAAAGTGCTTATCCGGGTGATCCCATTCAGCGTAAATAAGTTTTTCTAGTAATGCTTGTACAGGAAACGCATGAAAAGGCTGTAGAGGTTTTAAGGAACCTAAAGAAGAAACAGAACTTTCAGCTGACTCCGTTAGGGGTAGCTTGAAAGAGGAATGAACCATCTCCGTAAGAGATTGTACCAGCAATTTCCCAGATTGCGAGGCTGAAAAAGGTTCATCCACTGTTGTCTCCTCTGAAGAGGTGTCATCGGTTTGCCTTTCCTCCTGATCGCCTGAGGGTAACACCTCATCCTGTACCCACTGTTCCCTTGGTAGAGGGTCTGAGGAGGGGGATGGAGGATGCGATTAAAGCCGCTAATCTTCCTTCTAGGCCCTGCAGGGCAGAGGAAAATGCATCTTCAATCACGAATACAGGGGCTGAGATGTGAGAAGCAGCTGCACCACCAATTCGTTCTAATGACCCACCCTGGCTTGCCACAATTGGTAATTCAGGAGAGGATGACAGTGTGGAGGCACGACTGGAGTTCCCAGCGCCTGGGGGTAGAGTTTTTGTACCTTTTGTGTGGTGTCTCTTTTGGAAGTCATAGTGCTAAGCACAAAAGCAGAGGCACTAAATAAATGCACTATTTGCTGAGCAGTAGTCTAGCAATATAATGCCACTATGTACAGTTCAGCTTGGTGCTGAGTAACAATGTATTTCCTGTGCTGGAAATGCTTGCATACATCCCTTACGTGCCCCAGCGCTCCTGTGTCCTGTGTCAGACTTCCATCTCTTCAGTTGTTTATCTGATAGAGATCTTCTGTTAATGAACAGCGTCTTTTTAAAAGCCTCAGGTGTGCTGCGTCCCTGGCGCCTGCGCCGTGTGCTCCACGTGGACGATACGTCCCGCACACGGTGCCACGGACCCCACCCCTAACACACCTCTCTCCTTGTTTTAAATTGACAGCGGTCCGCAGACGGCATTTGGGTCTGTGCAGACCTATAGGAGAGGCGGCTTGTCCTCATATGGACAGGGCTGGGGATAAATTTTATGGCCATGTGGGGGATATATATAAAAAAAAACACACAGGGAAGCCGCCACCACAACTCCAACCCCATTAGATCCCTCAGGGGAGAGAAGATGTGCTTTGACCTGAAAAAAGTGCTGCAAACTTTGTTCCTGATTAAAAAAATCTGCCCTGCTGCTAAGACCACACACATGCTGTTTTAGCTGGACACTGAGCTGCCGAGAAGCGACGTAACAAGGTATGTGCATTTACTCCCTCTAGGGGAGATTTTAAGGCATAACAACATTTTGCTCATGGAAGAAACAACCATAGGTGAACTTTTTACAGTTCCTATGCTTCTTCCCTCACCTTATCCTCGTTGCAGGACACTGCTGTAATAGACAGATCCAAACTTCACCGATCACCCCTTATGTATTTGTACATGTTGATCATATCCCCCCTTAATCTCCTTTTCTCAAGAGAGAATAAATTCAGTTTCTCTAATCTTTCCTCATAGCTGAGCTCCTCCACGCCTCTTATCAGTTTGGTTGCTCAATAATATTTTACTGTAATGGGTAGTTCATACAAGATCTATATTATACATCTATTAGTTAGATATAGTGGGCTGACATACCCACTGGCTTTAGAACTATACCTACAAGATGTATTTTTCTATACAGTATATCATTTTACACACAGACTAGTTCACCATCCACATAATCTTCCTTTGCGAAAGGAACGGATTCAAATGCACATGTGTAACTTACCTTCGAGCCAATTCGCAAACATGCGGTAGGCAGTGGCTTGGGATGTCTGTCTTGGCAGAGTACAGAAATTGCAGAAAAATGAGAGCCGCTTCAGCAGACACATCATTGAGAAGTAAACGTCTCACACGACCCGTGCTAGCTTCATCTACATAGAATCCTTCAGAGTGTACCTGTACAGCATAAAGAAAACATTCAAAGTTACAAAACACCTCCATGATGGAATGAATACATATTTTTAAGTATAATGCAACTTATTATCAGACTTAGTAGCAAGGAAATTGAAAGAGCCATGGGGATTGATTTACTAAAGGAAAATATACTATGCACTGAAAGTGCACTTGCTCCAGAGCTAGGTAAAACTTCACTTTGCAAACAATATATAATCACATTCAAGGAAAATATAAAAAAAACAGCATTTTTGCTTGTACATAATTGGATGATAGAAATCAGCAGAGCTTGCCCTCAGATCTGGAGCAAATGCACTTGAAGTGCACAGTATATTTGCCTTTAGTAAATCAACCTCCCAGTGTTTATAGAATTTGCATATAAAGCACAACAGACACTTTAGTAAGACTCCATTTGTCTTACTAAAACGTCTAATAAGCAATCAGCAAAGGGATGAGTTACTGTTCTGACTAATTCAATTGGATATGTTCATTTTAGCTTAAGCTATTGAGTTCTGTAAACAATATGCTTTCTGTCAAAAGAGCAAAGGAAGAGCCTAAAATAGATGAAAAGGAGTCTAAAGCTCCATGCACACTGGGCAAGCAAGCAGCAATTCTTAAGCCAATGTGCACGGAGCCTTAATCTCCACCTGCTGACTCCAAAGATGAATGCAAACTATTATTATGCAATATTTCATATTTACACAAGAATAAAATGTAAATTATATATTTTTTGTCTTTGCTATAAAAAAAGATACAAATTATGTGCAGAAAAACTGTACACTCTTTTTTTATTGTTAAAATGCCTGTTAATGAAAAAATGTCACTTACCGCTTCAACAAGCAGAGGGCAGCGGGCATACAACACAAACATGTGCACACTTAGCACCTCCCCACAGTCCGTCTGCAGCTGAGCATCACTCAAATGAGGATTATTCACCATCTCCATGAAATCTGCCATCAGAGTAATGACTGCATTCTGCCAATACCAAGAACAATAAAAGATGGAAAAGAAACAAAATGAAAAAAATCAGATGTATACATTTTGTAAAACTTTTCTGTAGATAAACAGTTTTAAATTATATTCTTGAGCAAATTTAAGGGATGCTATATTAGAATACTAGTTTTATCAAGATCATTTATTTTTTTTAAATAACCTTTTCTTTATGATGTCCCATGTAACGCTGCACTGTGGTGCATGGCAGGCACACTCCTAAATGTTTTGAGTGATTATCTGGATTCTTGCCTTTTAGGCCATGCAAATACCAACTTTCATAAGTAACAGTGTAAAAATAGGACATTTTGCCTACCAATATCACTGTGAAGCCTGTCAAACATAATTTTAAGCAAGATCAATAAACTAAACATCAGCTATGGTGCATTTGTGCATGTACATAAAAAAAAAAAAACCTTCATTAAAGCGGAGTTCCACCCAAAAATGGAACTTCCGTCTTAAGCACTCCTCACCCCCTTACATGCCAAATTTAGCATGTAATTTTTTTTTTGGGGGGGGGAGCGGGTACCTAGTTTTGACAGGTACCCAGCTCCCACTTCCACTCTTGCCGCCTAGGCTACTCCTCCTCTCCCCCTCGCTCCCTGCAATCTTCTGGGACACGTCAGAAGGCTCAGCGCGACTCAGCGTGACTCGCACATGCTGTTACAGCCAGGTGCCCACATTCGCAATGTCAGCGCCGTGGAGAGGAGAGGAGCAAGGCTTCGGGCGGCCGCATCGCTGGACGTGGGACAGGCGAGTGTGTGTTTATTAAAAGTCAGCAGCTACACTTTTTGTATATAGTTACACAGGTTGAAAAAAGACACAAGTCCATCTAGTTCAACCAAAAAAAAAATACAATCCCATATACACAATCCTTCACCCATAGTTGATCCAGAGGAAGGCGAAAAACCCCAGCAAAGAATGCCCCAATTTATTACAGCAGGGAAAAACATTCCATCCTGATCCCCTGAGAGGCAATCGGATTTTCCCAGGATCAACTTTACCTATAAATGTCAGTACCCAATTATATTATATAGATTCTGGAAAGAATCCATGCCTTTTTTAAAGCAATCTACTGAGCTGGCCAGAACCACCTCTGGAGGGAGTCTATTCCACATTTTCACAGGTCTTACTGACTAGAAGTAGAGTGCCCCCTTGTCCTCTGTGATGACCTTAAAGTGAATAACTCAACACCAAGTTCACTATATGGATCACTTATGCATTTGTACATGTTGATCATATCCCCCCTAATAAATTCAGTTCCTCTAATCTTTCCTCATAGTTGAGCTCCTCCATGCCTCTTATCAATTTGGTTGCCCTTCTCTGCACTCTCTCCAGTTCCCCGATATCCTTTTTGCGAACTGGTGCTCAAAACTGAACTGCATATTCCAGATGAGGTTTTACTAATGATTTGTACAGGGGCAAAGTGATATCTCGCTTTTGGAGTCCATACCTCTCTTAATACAATAAAGGACTTTGCTCGCATTGGAAACTGCAGCTTGGCATTGCATGCTATTATTGAGCTTATGATCTACCAAAACCCCCAGATCCTTCTCCACTATGGATTCCCCCAGTTGTACTCCCCCTAGTATGTATGATGCACGCATAACTTTACATTTATCAACATTAAACCTCATTTGCTACTTAGTTGCCCAATTAGACAGTGCATTGAGGTCGGCTTGTAAATTGGAGACATCCTGTAAGGACATTGCACTGCATAGCTTGGGGTTATCTGCAAAGACAGAAATTGTACTTTTAATCACAGACCCTATATCATTTATAAAGTTATTAAAAAGTAAGGGTCCCAACACTGAACCTAGGGGTAGCTGCTGACTTTTAATAAACGTAAAAACGACTGGAACTCTGCTTTAACAAGCCATTGATACAATGTAAAAACAATCATTTTAAAGCTTATCTAAGGTCAAAATGTAAAATCTTAAATTCATTTCTACATTTTATTTCAAATATTTCTCCCCTTACTTACTTTGTGAAGATCCCTTGAATTCTGTGACACGTATTTGCTATGCCCTGTGAGCAGGCACTGCTGTGTCGCTCATTTCGCAGAGCCTGTGTTCTTATCTACAGAGCTGCTGAGAGGAGGAGTTACAGGAGGTGGAGTCAGTACAGGAAACACTGCTTGCAAGCAGCAAGGTACCACGGGATATATAGTCCTTAGAATTGATAGTAAACCGCAGAGGAGAAGCTGCAAAACATGCAGGGAATCCAGGAAATTGTAGAAAGAGGGCCAGCAGGCAGGCTGACCTCACAACTTGAAAGGATATTTTTCAAGTAAGCTTATATTGGACTTTCAAAAATAACTATTGGTACTACAATGCTGATGATATAAAATAAAAGTGTATGCTGAAATCATAGGTTTCATTTAAGTGTAAGAAAACTGTAAAGATCTCTAATCAATAAAGCATTTGTAAATGCAAGACTTTTTATTTTAAATGAAAATAATAAACGTTATACTCACCTGCTCTGTGCAATAGTACTGTACAGAGCGACCCCCTTCCCCCTCTTCTGGGGTCTCCCGCCGGTACTCTTTGCTCCTCCTCTTCTGTATCTGCCCCAATAGCAAGCCACTTACTATGGGGGCAGATTGGTGGGCTTACTCCTGAGCTCATAGGATTTGTGCGGAGAGAAAGACAAGGGAGAAGACATGCAGATGGGCACATCGGTGGATCGATACAGAACTCAGGTAAGTGTTTTTGAGGGGAATGGAGCACAGCAGGTAACAAAACATTTTTTATTTTTTTTTACCTTAATGCAGGGAATGCATTAAAGTGCTTGTAAAGACAGAAGTTTTTTTATCTCAATGCAATTCTATGCATTAAAATAAAAAAACTTCTGTGTGCAGCAGCCCCCCACAGCCCAATACTTACCTGAAGTCCATCTAGATTCAGCGATGTTGCACGAGAGACTCGGCTGTCTGGGATTCCCCTCCTCATTGACTGAGACAGCAGCGTGGCGCCATTGGCTCCTGCTGTTGTCAATCAAAGCCAGTGTGCCAATGAGGAGAGAAAGGGGGCGGGCCAGGACGTGGCTTTGTGTCTGAATGAACACAGGAAGCTGTGGCTCGGCTAGGGTGCCCCCCCATAGCAAGCTGCTTACTGTGGGGGCACTCAACAAGAGGTAGGGGCTAGAAGCGCCAAAGAGGGACCCGAGAAGAGGAGGCTCTGGGCTACTCTGTGCAAAAACCATTTCACAGAGCAGGTAAGTTTAACATGTTTGATATTTTTAAATAAAAGAAAAAAAAGTGACTTTAGTATCGCTTTAAATTTAAAAAAAAAAACTTTTTAGCTTTAGAAGCACTTTAATATAAATTTTCTAAAGTTGTGTTAATTTTGAGAACTGCCCTGCCCCTCCCTTGCCTCACGATTGGCTTCAGAATGTGATGGGCAGGCACAAGAGAGGGAAGGACAGATTATAACTTTATGAAGCACTGATGGTGTTGGAGTGTTTAGCACATCCGCCTACTCAAAGCACATCCAATAGTGAATCTTAATACAAAAAAAAACTAAAAATTTCCAGGGTTTGTATGTTTTCATTAACCGGTCACTGCTGCTATAGGAGGTGAACAGACCCACAACACTGCATCTACTAGCGATAAAAGAGTTAAATCAACATACTTTGTTAGGATCAAGAATATGGCTCTCTTTTCTGGTCACTTCTTCTGAAGGAATGAATCCACTACATGCAATGCTGACTGGTGATTCTCGGCCTGGGGATAAATATTGTGTTAAGTGTTCAGTAAAAAGTAATATCAAAAGGAAACAGTTTATTTCTTTTGGATTTTCAGATCACCTGTTTGGTTGCTGGCTTTGCTGGGTATGAAGTTCCACTGAGTCAGTGTCATGCCTTCTCCTGCTAGTTCTGCTAGGTCCAGCAAAGCTTGTTTATCCTTCTGGCTGTCAGATAGTGGCTTCTGATCTTTAAATGGGGTGGCAGGAGAAGCAACTTTGTCATTGTGTGTTTGGTTTGCTGGCATTCCGGTGGGTAAGTTGGGAGCAATAGGAGTAACTGCCTGTAGCACCTTCTGTAGGAACAAGTTGCACAGTTATATTACTCACTAGAAGCACAACTCCATCCAAAGCTAGAAACCCACTTTGCCCTCCCAACCCAACGTAAGCTTTTTAGGCATTTTTAGTAGCTCAATCATACTACAAAAAATTTCTGCAATTAGTGAAGGGTAGCAACTGTAAACTGATAAGACAATGAGCTCCCTATGGCTTTTATCCATGCAACAGCATGTAGTTGTGATTATTCATGTCAAACAGTCCTAAGACAGTAAAAAGCAACCATCCTAATTCACACTGACTTGTGCTAAAATGTATGAAAAATGCATGTGCATTTCCTAGCACTTAAAGCGGGGGTCCACCTATCTATCGTTTTTTTTTTTTTGAGTTCATTCACAAACTTTTCTTCTCAGCATTACATACTCACATATTGTGTGTAATATGTCCGCCTGTGTCAGATTTCGTCGGAAAGAATAACTTATATTATTTACTGCAGGCGGTTTCCATCTTCATTGTGGGCATTTGAAGCCCACAAGCATTTATTTCCTGGATGTGGTGAATGCTGTGCTCCCAGCATTCACCACTCGTTCCCGCACATGCTCAGTGGCATCCTGGGAAGCCTGAGACTAGCTCCCAGGAGTCTGGGAGAGGCTAGAAACACGCCTACTCCCACGGGAGGAGAACCAGGAAATGCAAAGAAGAATAGAAAAATAAAAGGTAATTACGGCGATTTAAATTTTTTTAAATGGCATGTCAGCATCTAGGCAAGGAAGAGAATACATACAGATATTGTTCAAAATTTGGGTGGAACCCTGCTTTAAGTCATGTTTTACCATGCACCGATATCCATTGAGATACATTTTCATGTGTGATGTGTGAATAGGGCACACTGGAAATGGTTGTTTTTCAGATGTCGTCCTGTTGATCTGCATTTTACAGCTGAACAAACGCACTGGTGTGAATTGGCCCTAAAACAATCCACCACATGAAGACGTAAGTGTAGGTACTACAGAATCTTTCAGATGATGTAACCAAAACGTTCCCTATTTTGCTGTCTACCCAAATCAACTCAACCAATCATGATTTGGTAAGGCCTCTGGGAAAAAATTTTGATCGGTGCCTAAGTTTCCTGCACTTGGTGCTGTGCTTGGTGTGCTCTTTGAAAATGAAAACAGAAAATGTCATGGGTATATATAAGCTGTGCTCCCACAGGGTAAATAGGTAAATTAGCTATATTTAGTGATTTCACCAGTGCCTCATAAAACAATATTTGGAGTAATGTATACATTAGAGAAATGTTCTCCTTTAAAGTGAACTGGTCCTTATACTATGGTCATTAAAGTATTTGCAAATTCTTAACAAGCAATAAAAGTTTTAAAACAAGCCATACCTGATCTCTCTAGCAGCTTGTAATGTTAAAGGGTACCTTCATCCTAAGGCTTCGTTAAGACATGCGGGTTGGGGGAGGGGGGGGATACTGGCAAAAAAGCATGGTTGAGCTGTATTTTTGCCACTTGCCAACCGACCCACTGCCCTTAAAAGAGAAGTATGGGTTTTTTTGTTTTTTTTTTATCCCATATTCATACTTACCTCGGTGGATGCAGCATCGGTCCGATGCATCTGTCCCCTGCCGCCTCTACACTGAGAACCGAGCCACCGAACATCCCCGGTGGCTCGGTTCTTTCAACTTCCCGAGCTGCTGACTGTCAATCAGCTTCTCTCCTGCTCTGCTCCTCCAAGCTCATTGGAGCGCTCAGCTGTGAAGGGGCAGGGAGCGGCCGTCTCAGCGGATCGCTGAGAGGCTGAGATGCCTATCAGTCCAGGCACTTGGCGGATCCAGACATCCGGTGCCTGGACTGATCCTTGTGGCGTGAGCAGAGAGTGAACTCCAGATCGCTTTCTGCTGAAAACGGGTCACAGGAGTGAAAGACAGATTGAACTCCTGTGACCCGTAGGAGAAGCCCAGTCGAATGAGCCCAGGCTGGACTTTTCCTTTAAGCTGCAATAGGGAGAGGATGAGGGTGTTTACATACCACGGTCACAATGTTTCGCGCCCGTGGCAAAGTCTACCCGACAAATGCTACACACTGAAGCAAGCAGGGGATGCAATGCAAGTCTTTAGGCTCAGGTCCTAAGTGAGCCCTGTGGCACATTTGCAAACGTGCTGGGTTCCTCAGGCATCTGCTACCAAGGAAGTCCAAAACTTTCCCTGTCTGTGCATGCGCACAAAATAATCTGTGTGTGCGCAGATGTGCCATGGACTTTGCCAGGACCCAAAGGCCATACAGAGTTGTGGGTACATCTATGCATGCGCCAGAATGGTGGCACCCCAGGGGGATGTAGAGCTACGTGAGAGGCAGACTCCACTTCTGGAGAAGTTCATCTATAACCGTATGCTGACCGCCCCACGTAGGAGTACAGCGATAGAGCAGCTCTCCTACGCTGAAGCATGTATTTAGTACGTGATCCAGGACTTCCAGGTAGGGGGGCACACATCCAGTTGTGCTGTGATTAGTCACAGCACAAGCCGATCAGTGGATGCTGGCCAATGATTGACCCGTCACCCGCTGATTGGTGAAGAGGTCGACAGGACAGAGCTCTGTGAATGTAAACAATACAGAGCTCTGTCCTGAAAGTGGGGATGTGCAGGTTTTTGTTTCCCATTGATGTTAACCCCTTCTCAGCCAGTGTCATTAGTACAGCGACAGTGCACATTTTTAACATCACTGTATTAGTGTCACTGGTTCCCACAGTGTTAAAAAAGTCATTCAGTATCAGATTGCCAGCATACTATAACAGTCCCGCTATAAGTCGCTGATCACTGCCATTACTAGTATAAAAAAATAAAAATTCCAGTATACACTATATTACCAAAAGTATTGGGACACCTGCCTTTACACACGATTTAATGGCATCCCAGTCTTCGCCTGTAGGGTTCAATACTGAGTTGGCCCACCCTTTGCAGCTATAACAGCTTCAACTCTTCAGGGAAGGCTGTCCACAAGGTTTAGGAGTGTGTCTATGGGAATGTTTGACTATTTTTCCAGAAGTGCATTTGTGAGGTCAGGTACTGATGTTGGATGAAAAGGCCTGGCTCGCAGTCTTCACTCTAATTCATCTCAAAGGAGTTTTGTTAGGTTGAGGCCAGTCAAGTTCTTCCATCCCAAACTCGCCCACACAAGTCTTTATAGACTTTGTTTTGAGCAATGGTCCAAATCATTTGGTGGAGGGGGGATTATGGTGTGGGGTTGTTTCAGGGGTTGGGTTTGGCCCCTTAGTTCCAGTAAAGGGAACTCTTAAGGTGTCAGCATACCAAGACATTTTGGACAATTTCATGCTCCCAACTTTGTGGGAACAGTTTGGGGATGGCCCATTCCTGTTCTAACAGGACTGCGCACCAGTGCACAAAGAAGGTTCATAAAGACCTGGATGAGCATGTTTGGGGTAAAGGAACTTGACTGGCCTGCACCTCAACCCGATAGAACACCTTTGGGTTGAATTACAGTGGAGACTGTGATCCAGGCCTTCTCATTCACATCAGTGCCTGAACTCACAGACGCGCTTCTGGAAGAATGGTCAAACATTCCCATAGACACACTCCTAAACCTTGTGGCAGCCTTTCCCAGAAGAGTTGAAACTGTTTTACAGTAGCTGCAAAGTAGAGCTGCAAGATTCTGGCTAAAAAGAGAATCACAATTTTTTGCTTAGAATAAAGATCACAGATTCTCGCAGCGAACATCATCTTTCGCATTATACAAAAAAATTGGGATAACTTTACTGTCTAGTTTTTTTTAAATTCATTGAAGTGTATTTTTTCCCCAAAAATTGCATTTGGAAGACTGCTGCGCCAATACAATGTGACATAAAATATTGCAACAACCGCCATTTTTTTCTCTAGGGTCTCTGCTAAAAAAAATTATATATATATATTATAAAAATAATAGTGGCGGGGAAAGCATCCGGAAAAGCTCAGGCGGGTTCGGCCCTTTTACGAACGTGCCCAAACTCTTTCCCTGAGCCTTGTGTATAGTGTGCTCTTCCCCACCGTCCGTCTCCTCTCTAATTTATCCAATGTGCTTGTGGGATGGACTAGAGTGGAGGGCTGGCGGGGATTAGTGTCAGAACATGCTGCTTTGCTGCGTTACTCTGCATCTGGTAATGACGTCTGCACCCTCCTGACCACACAGTACTATTCTTTCCTGGACCCCAATACCATACTCTTCTGAACCCCTAATACCATGCCCTCCTGACACCCCAGGCCTCCTGACCCCCCAGTACTGTACCCTCCTGACCTCCCAGTGCCATGACCTCCTAACCCCCCAATACCATAATCTTCTGACCCCCCCCCCACCAATACCATGCCCTCCTGACAACCCAGCACCATACTCTCCTGACCCCCCAGTGCCGTGACCTCGTGACCCCCCCAGTACCATACCCTTGTGACTCCCCCCCCAGTGCCGTACCCTCCTGACCCCCCTCCAGTGACGTGCCCTCCTAACCCCCAGTACCATTCCCTCTTGGCCACCCAATACCATACTTTCCTGACTCCCCAAGTTCCATGCCCTACTGCCCCCCCCAATACCACACCCTCCTGACCCCCTTGTACTCTGCCCTTCTAAACCCCCAGTACTGTGCTCTCCTGACCCCCCTTGCTCCATGACCTCCTTGACCCCTCCTAGTGCCGTGTACTCCTGATCCCCTGTCCTCTGCCCTACTGACTCCCTGTTCTCAGCCCTGTTGATCCCTATACACTTCTTTTCATAATGCTGACCTCTGTTTACTTCTCTTCATCCTACTGACCTCTGCACACTGCCCTACATCCTACTGACCTTTGCGCAGTGCCCTTAAAAGAGAAGTATGGGTCTGGGTTTTTTTCTTCTATCATACTTACCTAGGTGGATGCAGCCGGCAGGATGATCGGTCCGATGCTGCATCTGTCCCCCGTCACCTCTACACTGAGAACAGAACGATCGAACATCGCCAATGGCTCGGTTCTCACAGCTCCCAGAGCTCTGCTTCTCCACGCTACACTCGAGTGCTGAGCTGTGGAGGGGTGGGCAGCGGCCCACTCACGCTCTCAGTCAGTCCAGGTACCTGGCGGATCCAGACTCCCATTGTCATGATAACTGGACGGAATCCTGTGAGGTCAGCAGAGAGCGGACTTCAGTCCGCTCTCTGCTGAAAACAGGTCACAGGAGTGCAAAATGAATTGCACTCCTGTGACCCATAGGAGAAGCCCAGCCAAACGAGCTTAGGCTGGACTTCTCCTTTAATCCTTCTGACCTCTGTACACTGCTTTACATACTGCTGACCTCTGTACACCGTCTTACCTACTAATGACCAGTGTACACTGCCCTACATACCAAAGACCTCTGTACATTGCCCAACATACCACTGACCCCTGTACATTCCCTTACCTACTACTGACCTCTATACACTGCCCTCCATACTGACCTCTGTACACTGCCCTACACACTACTGACCTCCGTACACTGACCTACCTATTACTGACCTCTGTACACTGCCCTTTATACTACTGACCTCTGTACACTGCCCTACACACTACTGACCTCTGTACACTGCCCTACCTACTACTGACCTCTGTACACTGCCCTACCTACTACTGACCTCTGTACACTGCCCTACATACCTACTACTGACCTCTGTACACCGGCCTACATACCTACTACTGACCTCTGTACACCGGCCTATATACCTACTACTGACCACTGTACACTGATCTACATAATACTGACCTCTGGACACTGCATTACCCACTACTTACACTAGCCAGAAATCAGAGCCGATGGCCAGGCCCTGAAACTAGTCGAGCAAATCAGCCTGCAGTACCAAATGTTCTGCCTTATGGGGGTGACCAATTATGTGAAAAAAATGTGAATGAAAGGGAATACCGAGTTTCTCACTGAAGCTAAATCTTAAGGTAGGCCAAGTTTATATTTCTACAGTCACATTCGTTTTATTTGATTTTTCTAGGTTTTCTTCATGCTGTCTTTACTTTTTATTGGAGCTTTCTAGTTAATTTCTAGAGGTACACTGAATGGAAATTTTGGTGTCGAAACAGAAAAAGCAAAATGCACTTGGCCGAAAACCGAAAATGAAATTTTGAAACATTTATATAATTGTATTATATTCGACTTTTTAAATTAATATCATCAATTGAAATGAATATGAATTTATTGTTGGCCATTATTGGCACCTTTAGCCTGGGTTCACACATATGCAAACACAAACATCGCATGTGATTTGCACACCCGCATTGCTGTGCCGATCACATGCGATGTCTATGCAATGCGAGTTCAGCCATACAGTTTGTATGGCTGACCACGCATTGGATTCGTACAAAAAAGGTGCAGGGACTTTTTTTCCCTGTACTGGAATCGGATTGCATGAGTGTTCACACCCATGCGATCCGATTCCTGTCTGAATCCACCGTTGGCACTGTGATCTGTGAATCGATCTGGGGGTGTCATTAACTTTGTATTGATGAAGATATTTGCTAGCACACCATGGAACAACATAAATAGCATCCAAACTGATAATTTATTGCATGATCACAACACAAGGAGAGTGCAACGTTTCGGAGTCACGCAGGACCCCTTCGTCAGCCATGTGATGTGGCCATGGTGGGGTTACGTCGTTCCATGGTGTGCTGGCAAAAATCTTCATTGTGACTTGAACCAGTATCCAGCTGGTTATTGCTGCAGCACCCAAATTTGAGAGCTCATCCAGGAATGTGTGCAATGGGAATATGAAGTATTAACTTTGTATTGACACCCGCAGCGGTTCGCACAGGCCAGTGTGAACTGCCTGCGGGATAGATGCGATTCGGTAACTCACGCTGGGATCGCGCTGGTTCCTGCATCGCAAGAGTGTGAACCCAAACTTAGTGCAAGAAAAGCTCAAGAAAAATGTATCCCTTTAAATTTTATGTACGTCTGCACACTGGTCTGTCGGGCTTCTATTTGGTGTTAAAAATCTAGCTTGGTGGATTTTTGGTCAGTTAAAAAACACAAAAAACGCGCCTCCCAGTTCAAATGCCGCAAGAACCCATCATTAACGCACCTGTTTTAATTTTTGATGTGGTTTTTGAGTCACACGACCTATGAAAAAACACACCATAAGCACAGTAAATCATGGTAAAATTGGCCCAAAATCGCAGTGAATTTGCGGTAAAATCGCCTCAAATTCGTGGTAAAAACGCGGTGCGTTTTTTGTGCCATTATTGGCACCTTTTCACTTAATCGGCATTCTGCCGATAACACCATTTTTGACCACTGAAATTTCGATGCATGTCTATTAATTTCTTTTTTTTTTTAAAGGGTGCTGCACAAAAGTGATCTTTGATCTCCTCCATGTTGTGCAGGTGGATCTCCACCTCTCAAAGGTTGCCTACCCCTGATCTAAAAGAACCAAATGATACAATGTTTACAGTTATCTCAGCGCTGAGGAATGTTAATAAACATTTACCGGCTTTTTTTTTTTTTTTGACAGCTCTGAGCAGAGAAAGGCTCTGCATTTGTTACATAGAATCGTGGAAATGGCGGATTAAGATCCTGAGGAGGATTGAATCGAGATCGCGATTTTTTAACGATTAATCATGCAGCTCTACTGCAAAGGGTGGGCCAACTCAATATTGAACCATACGGACAAAGACTGGGATTCAATTAAAGTTCATGTGCGTGTAAAGGCAGGCATCCCAATATTTTTGGTAATATAGTGTATTCACAATTGTTTGTAGACTCTATAACTTTTGCACAAACCAACAATCAATATAGGCTTATTATTAGCAGAATACTTATTGGCTTAAATTTATGAAGAAATTAGATTTTTCAAATGTTTATGTTGGATATAATTTATAGCAGAAAGTAAAAAAATATTCTTTTTTTTCCTCAAATTTTCTGTACTTTTTAGTTTATATCGCAAAACATGAAAAAAACCGAGTGGTGATCAAGATCCACCAAAAGTAAGCTATATTTGTGGTCAGCGTTGCAAGTCTGCGCAATCACCAGTTAACGTAACGCAGTGCCAAAAAGCAAAAAACGGGCTGGTCATGCGGGGGGGGGGGGGGGGATCTTCCAGAGCTCAAGTGGTTAAGTAAATCATTTTCAAAGATCCTCAAAAATCAAGAATTTAAAGTGGGGTTTCAATTAGTCTCCAACACCTACGTTAGAGGGTTGGTAACCTGCCCAGATTTGGTGCAATTAAAAGTAATAGGGAAAAATCTAGGATTTTATTGCTTCTGTTGTGACCTTTGAAGGTGAATTTCTCCATATATAGCTAAAGCAAAAGAGGTGAATGGGGTCTTGTTTTATACTATCTCATCAGACTAGATCAGGGGTCTTCAAACTATGGCCCTTCAGTTGTTCACGAACTACAATTCCCATCATGCCTAGTAATGTCTGTGAAAGTCAGAGTTTTACAATGCCTCATGGGACGCGTAGTTCCACAACAGCAGGAGGGCCGTAGTTTGAAGATCCCTGGACTAGATAAATACTTTAGTATGCATAGTCTGGGCACACTTTCACTTGGGAAGTTCTGCCCAAGCATTTTTATCACTACATACCAAGGCCAGGTTTACCTTCAAGGGAGGCTTCCATGGAGTTATTGGAGGATTTAGTTCTGCTGTATAGTAGGTGACTACATCTCTGGTCTCCATCATGTTGCTGATATCCCAAAAGACACAATTCTTTGCAGGACGCATTCTCCAGGTTTCTCTGTCTTCCTCCTGTATGTTCCAGAAGTGACTGGCAGGCAGTGTAATGAGGTTGTTCTCCGCAGGTTCCTCGCTCAGCAGCAAAGAAAACCTCTTCTGAAGCTTCTGCATGGCCTCTTCTGGGGTTTGGACCAACAGGACAGAAGGCGGTTTGTCCTTCTTTTTCCGGCGACTTTTCTTTTCTAAAACACAGACAGTTTGAATTGGCTGGAAGCACACTTGTTTACAAAAGTCTCCTAAAAATGGCAGCTCATATTTTTTTTTAACAAAGGTAAAAATGGCAGCTCATATTAGTATAACTTTCACACCTTAGTAGTTTAATTTGTGAACAGCAACAGAGTGATGTGTCCGTACCTATTGGAGCGATCTGTCTGGCAGGCTGAGCGTACTCAGGGTTTGGTGAAAAGTTTTCTTCTTGTAGAGAACGTGACAGCGCCATCGCAACCATCAAATTCTCCATATCAGCTCCAGTCTTTGCCACCTTCCTTCTCTTGGAAGGCTCCTTGTGCTGTGGTGCCCCTTTCCTCTTTACATTGACTTTCCTGCAGGGGTGAGAGATGTACAGGGTATTTATGACTGGTTTAAATTAAGTCAAAATTTTAAAATAGACCCTGAATACTACTGATAATGATGAACATTTTCTCCAATCTGACTTTACAACTTAAAGCTGAACTCCAGCCTTTCCTTCAGTTTTGCCTAGTTGTACAGGCTCCTTTTCCTATTCCGAAATTGTGAACGGCTCCCAGTGTGCATTAGAAGCTGAAGCAAGTCAGATGGACTCTGCCTCATTTCATTTCAGCTCTTTCCTCCCCAGCCCACTGCTTTCATTCCTTCGATTTCAGTTATTTTAATCATGGAGTTACATTTGGGCATTACCTAGGTCGGTCTACCGTGCTAGCTATGTACAGCCTCTCCCACCAGCCATGATCCATTGTCATTGTATAGAGAAGCACAGAGACTCAGTGCTGATATCAGAGGACCAAAAATAAGGTATGTAATGAAAATTATTTTAAAAAAAATTTCAGAAGCATGTTGATGTGGGAGGAAAGAAGAAATCAGGGAAGGCAAAAAAAAAAAAAGAAATTACATTTCAACTTTAACAACCCCAATGTCACATTTTTCTTTAAAAGTACAAATGTTTAATTCCTTTGGCCAAAAAGAAAACATTGTTCCTGTGATCTCTCGAGATCTTGGAAGAGTGAAGTTCAGGTAAAGTGTGTCAAGTCAGCTGTGCTGGATTGGATTGCTGGAATTGCTCTCCCAATGGCCACTGCCTCCGCAAAGACAGAACAGTCCAAACAGCAGAGTGATCAAGTATTTCCCTTATTAATAAATTTAAAAAAATGTATTTAGTTTGTAAGTACCGCACACAGGCCCCTGTCAGGCTTGCAGGATGTTGGCTGTTATTCAGCAGTCAGATCCAGGTGCTGGTTCACTCTCGGGAGCTATCTTTTACATTGGAGAAGAGCTCACATTCATGCAAGTGAAATACCAACATCCTGATGTCACAGAATGACCTCCACCTATATTCAACATCCTCAGTTGCTAAGGGGGCCTTATCCATAGAAAGAAAGATGTATACAGATTTATGCATTTATTTGCATATGTGTACAGTCTTATGGCTGTACAAATGTATTATATTTTATTCTTTAGGAAACAATTTGCCCTAAGAGAAAAAACAAAGCTAATAAGTAATGAGAATCAAGTTTCCTCCTGTGAAATCAATCATCAGTACAATGCAGGTTAATCATTATTTTTCCTAGATGTAACTTTTTTTTGTTGTGACATTGCAGTTCACCACATATACAGTAAAGCAACTCAGAATAATTTAAATACGTCTCCTGTATATAAAATGATAATGAGGTGCAAAGAAACACACAGCAGCTTGTATATTTTACAGAAGGCCTATTAGAGGACAATCAACAGTACACATTACTATTTGAATTATCTGCAATGTTCTGCTAGAAATGTTTTTGCAGAGAGTAGAATTCCCTTTGCATAGACACAGTCTTGAACCTATTGATTATTCTTCTGCAAGATGTAGGTAAAACATGGCGATCAGAGGCCTAACCCTACTTAATAATCCGGTGCCTGGCAGGAGAAAACAAAAAAGACATTGGATCCAGGAAGATGTACAGTACCATCATAGTTGCCTAAATTTGTGATAAAATGGATCTTGCGTGAAAAAAATAACAAAAGTGGTTGTAAATCTCAGACATGAAATATGAATAAAGCATATCCCTCTATAGTGTGTACTTGTTTCAATTAAAAGCACTCACCTCTGGTTCACACCAGTGCGGTTTTGAAGTCACGCTTCTGCAGCACGACTTCAAAGCAGTGCGATTTTTTTTTTAAATAACAGTCCTAACATCCACTAAAACTCAACTTAAACCATGGTACCAGTACAACCAACGTTCCAGTCCTCTGATCTTTAGCACTGCAATGCGGTGCATTTCTAGAAGCACCCATGTCCCATCTAGATGACACTGATTAGAACAGTCAGTTGATAGTGAAGTTGAAGAGAGGAAAGGGAACATGATCAGCTTAAGTGGACTGGTTAAGACAACTGGAACTGGCAGGGCAGAAGAACATGGGACCATGGATTAATGCCCGGTACACACGATCCGAAAATCGTATGGAAAATGCCACATTCGAATCGATCGTACGATAATCAGATCATTATACCCAGTACACACGATCCAAAAATCGTACGGAAAATGCCGCATTCGAATCAATCGTACGATAATCGGATCGTTAGTACAGAGCTTTCGAGAGCCGATCAGTACAGTTCATCCGATATTATTCTATCGGACATGCACGGAAATTTTTTACGTACGATGCCAGATCGTACGATTTTCGTTGAATCGTTCGAAAATGCAATACAAATGCATTGCAACACATGACATCACTTCCGAATTTTTATTCTGTCGTACGGGAATTTTCGGGACTTTAGTAAACTCATCAGATTCGACGTGAGATAAGCATGCAAACAAAAACGGACGATCATTCATCCGATAATCGGATTGTGTGTATGGGGCTTAAGGGAAGTTTTAGTAGGTATTAACCACTTAAAGAGGAGTTCCACCCAGGGGGCCATAAAAAAAAAAAAAAAATTAAAAGTCAGCAGCTACAAATACTGCAGCTGCTGACTTTTAATTGGACACTCACCTGTCCCTGGGTCCAGCGGTGCGGGGGATCGAAGCCCCGCTCGTCCCCCCCCTCCGCTCGTCGGCGCCGGCATTTCAACTGTGGGCGCCGGGCTGTGGCTTCACAGCCTGGCACCCACTGCGCATGCGCGAGCGGCGCCGAGCGCCGTGATTGGCCGCTTAATCACCTGGGACCTGCAATGGGTCCCAGATGATTGACAGGAGGGAGGGAGAAGAGCCGAGCCCTTCCTGTGCCAGGGGGAAGTGATGTCACCAGCCCAGGCAGACAAGGGGGCAGACTACGAGGGACCACCTAGCAACAGGCATTTAGAGGTAAGTAAAAAAAAAAAAAAATATCCAAATGTTTTTTTGTTTTTTTTTTTAGAATTTTTTAGATATGTTTGTTTTTTTGGGTGGAACCCCACTTTAAGGACCGAGCCTCTTTCTGAACTTTGGTGTTTACAAGTTTAAATCAATTTGTTTTGCTAGAAAATTACTTGGAACCCCCAAACATTATATATTGTTTTTTTTTGTAAAACCCTAGAGAATAAAATGGCGGTTGTTGCAATACTTTGTCACACCGTATTTGTTCAGCGGTCTTACAAGGGCACTTTTTTGGGAAAAATTACACTTTTTTGAATAAAAAAAAATAAGACAACAGTAAAGTTAGCCCAATTTTTTTTTTATATTGTGAAAGATAATATTACGCAGAGTAAATTGATACCCAATGTCACGCTTCAAAATTGCGCCCACTCGTGGAATGGCGACAAACATTTACCCTTAAAAATCTCCATAGGCGACATTTAAAAAAATTCTACAGGTTGCATGTATTGATTTACACAGGAGATCTAGGGCTAGAATTATTGCTCTTGCTCTACCGATCGCGGCGATACCTCACATGTGTGGTTTGAACACCATTCTCATATGCGGGCGCTACTCACGTATGCGTTCACTTCTGCACGCGAGCTCGGCGGGATGGGGCGCGTTTAAAAATTTATTTTTTTTTCACATTTATTTTTTATTTTTACACTGTTCTTTTAAAAAAAATAAAATTGTGTCACTTTTATTCCTATTACAAGGAATGTAAACATCCCTTGTAATAGAAAAAAAGCATGACAGGACCTCTTAAATATGAGATCTGGGGTCAAAACCTCAAGACCTCAGATCTCATATTTACACTAAAATGCAATAAAAAAAATGTAATTTGAAAAAAAAAAAAAAAATGGGCTTCCGCCCTGCAATGGTATGGAGCTGGGTGGGGGCCATCTTCCCCTCACTCAGCTCCATACCACAGAGGGGACAGAACCTGATCATCTAACCCTCATTGTCTCCATCTAAAACTTAAAAGGGTTTTTTAAAGTTTTTCTTTTGAAATTAGTTATTTTTTAGAACGTATAATGCAGAGTTTACATTCTCACCCTGTTGGTACGTCTGTGCCGGTATGAGCAGCCTGTCTCTGGACAGCTTGCAACAACGTCTGTGCAGGAACCTCCAGCTTGGCAGCGCAGCGCTTCAGGTGGGAGGCACGGGCCTTCTCTGTGGTGAAGGGCTTTCCACATAATGGACAACTGGGAACTGCTGGTGCAGCTGAATTACCTTGTACACCCTCACTCTGATCCAGACACCTGTAAGATCATGAAACAAGTCTCAGAAACCCAGGAATAGGTAGGCAATGCTGTTGAGCAATGATAGATTCTCTTGCCCCACCTGTTGACGTGCTGTTCCCGCAGCACGCTGCTCATGGCAGTGAGGTCTTTCTGGCACAACTGACAGAAGAAGAGTCCTTCATCTTGTAGGTCACCTGAATGCTTCTTAAGGTCCAGTTGCAAAGCCATTGCCAGATCCCCATCAGTGTGAACATCTGCATCCACTTTAAATGCTTCGACTTAACAGGAACAGTAAGGGTAAAGTTAGATGTGCTTTAAATCAATGGGGATGTGTCATCGTGTACAGTATCTGTACTCACCCTGTTCTCCATTGGCCTCCAAGGAATTAAGTTTCATTCGGACAGGGGATGTCCTCTTATACTGCTGCATCCTTTCCAAAACAAGATCTTTCACACAAGGTTGGTCCTGCTGTTGGGCTGTTTCTTCCTGAGACTCTTTACCACTGCAATCTGATAAACGAGACATCAGGGGTGTGTTAAAGAGACTAAAATAAATGTTCAAATTTCACTGTTGCCTGTACAGAAGATGCCTCAACTGACAACCTCTGCAGTAGCGAAGCAAAACCACCGGCTGAAGATCCTGCAGAATCCAAAACTTTCAGGAGTGCCAATTTCATGGTTTGCCCTGTGCACTGCGGTTCCACCAGCTGGTCCCTAAGACACTACAGGACAAAATAGCGACATGAGGGCCAATCAACCAAACCACCGGAAGTGATGGATCTTCAGTTGGCGGCTTCTTTTACTATTTCCATCAGTGTGGGCAGAAGGAGAGGTGAATGTTCCAGGTCTGCTCTGCAGCCAACAGTTGAGTGTAGATATCGAGCAAAAGCAGCCAAATCAGCTCCAATCTATCTTTTTTTAGAGCAGAAAAAATAATGAAGATAAACATGTGACTGACATGGAAATAACCTCTCCTTTGATTAAAAAGGTATATACAGTGCCTTGAAAAAGTGTTCATACCCCCTGAAATTTTCCACATTTTGTCATGTTACAACCAAAAACATAAATGTATTTTATTGGAATTTTATGTGATGACCAAACACAAAGTGGCACATAATTGTGAAGTGTAAGGAAAATGATAAATGATTTTCAATTGTTTTTACAAATAAATATCTGAAAAGTGTGGCGTGCATTTGTATTCAACCCCCTTTACTCTGATATCCCTAACTAAGATCTAGTCTAGTGGAACCAATTGCCTTCAGAGTCACCTAATTAGTAAATAGAGTCCACCTGTGTGTAATTGAATCTCAGTATAAATAGAGCTGTTCTGTGAAGCCCTCAGAGGTTTGTTAGAGAACCTTAGTGAACAAAGAACATCATAAAGGCCAAGGAACACACCAGACAGGTCAGGGATAAAGTTGTGGAGAAGTTTAATATAAAAAGAGGAAAGGAGGTCGCACCGACCTTGTGCATTACCAATGGTAAATGCCCCCATCCAAAGTTCAGCGGCACATTCCAGGGGGTTCCAGGTTGCAGGGGTTTAGAGACGTAGTCTCATCTACTGATAAGCCTCTTTTACACGCTCGTTTGTGAGTATGATTATTGCTGATTTATCTTTTAATAAAATCTACCAATGGTAATGCACAAGGTCATGCGCCCTCCTTTCCTCTTTTTATGTTTCAGTTTTAACCACTTCAATACAGGGCACTTATACACCTTCCTGCCCAGACCAATTTTCAGCTTTCAGTGCTGTCGCACTTTGAATGACAATTGAGCGGTCATGCTACACTGTGCCCAAACTAAATTTTTAACATTTTGTTCCCACAAATAGAGCTTTCTTTTAGTGGTATTTGATCACCTCTGAGATTTTTATTTTCTGCTAAACAAATAAAAAAAAAAGACTGTAAATTTTGAAAAAAAAAAGTGTTTTTTTGTTGTTGTTTCTGTTAAGTTTTCTCCTTCACTGATGGGGCTGCACTGACGGGCACCGATGATGGGCACTAATATGCGGCACTGATAGGCGGCACTGTACACTAAGAAATGGTACTGATGGATGCCAATCAGTGCCAAACAATAATGCCTGCCAATCAGTGATGCCCATTGTGGGCACTGATTGGGATCCATTTTGGGCACCGATTGGCATCCCTGGTGGTCTAGGGTGGCATACCTGGTGGTGACTAGTGGTGGCAACCCTGGTGGTCCTGATGGCGTCCCTGGTGGTCCAGTGTGGGCATCCTCGGAGGGGCTGCACTGATAATCGATCAGCACAGACCCCCCGTCAGAGGAGCAGCTTAACAGCTCTCCTCTACTCGCATCTGACAGACGTGAGTGAGGAAAAGCTGATCACCGGCTCTTCCTGTTTACACTGTGATCAGCCGTGATTGGAAGCCAGAGAGCACGGAGAAGAGCAAAGAGATCCCCGAAGTCGGAAGAAGACCCCCAGAGCTGCCTAATAAATTACTTTCAAAACCTGTTGTGTGTTTTTTTTATTGACACTTTTTTCCCCCTAGGTGAATGGGTAGGGGTACGATGTACCCCATACTCATTCACATAGGGTTGGGGGCCGGGATCTGGGGGCCCCCTTATTAAAGGGGACTCCCGGATTCCGATAAGCCCCCCGCCCGCAGACCCCGACAACAAACAGCCAGGGTTGTCGGGAAGAGGCCCTTGTCCTCATCAACATGGGGACAATGTGCTTTGGGGTGGGAGGCGTCCCCCAGCCCCAAAGCACCCAGCCTCTCATGTTGAGGGCATGCGGCCTGGTACGATTTAGGGGGGGGGGAGGTGCTCGCTCGTCACCACCCCTTTTCCTGACCGGCGGGGCTGCGTGCTCGGATAAGGGTCTGGTATGGATTTGGGGGGGACCCCCACGCCGGTTTTTTATTTAAAATTTGAGTTCCCCCTCAAGATCATCTGAGCACAAGTCGCATGCCAAAGTCGGATCATGCTAGACGGCAATCCGACTTTGATCCGGCTTTAATGATAGTCAATGGGCTGAAGTAGGATCAAAGTCGGACCAAAGTAGAACAGGGAGCATTTTCAAAGTCTGAACGACTTGTGTCGGACCAGTTAGGACGGCTCCCATAGGGAAACATTGATTTTCACATGTCATGCGACATGAGCTCCCAATGTCGGAGCGTTTGTCGCACTAGTGTGAACCCAGCCTTAATGAGTGGTAGAGAATTTGAATACTGCCACTGCCATGGGGTGTCAGAGTAGTTACTTACAGTCTGCAGGGTGATCCCATATAAGCAGTGCAGCGGACTGTTCAGCCAAGAAGTCCCAGTCATGCAGACAGCTTAGGTTGCCCAGCTTGAAGTGGATCCTACCTGCAGGCTGACCGCCATTAGCTACTTCAGCATGGGTGCTCAAACAGGCAGCTCTCCAACCCCGTTAATGATGTCACGCTGAGGCGTTTCGCCTGCCAAGGAACACAAGCTTCTTCGGAACAGGGAGGGGCTGTTGAAAAGGGTCTTAAAAACCCATTATTTTTCTAACATATCTATCCGTAGTTACCAGATGTCCTCAGCACACCCGTTAACAGACATCAAGATTAACCAGTGCATAGACAAGTCACTTTATAAAGTAAAACAGATAATACCTAAAGGGAACAACAATAACGGCTACATATTCCCCCCTGGTCCCGATATTAATAGGCACTAAACAACCCAGGTTAAAAATATTCAATATAAACCAAATCCTACTTAGAGGAGGGGCCGATTAAACAGGCATTAAGAAAAACAAGAGGGGAATTACATACATATATGGAAAACTATTGAAGATACTTTGTATGTTTTGTCCCCATCCCCTTGCTTAGCCCTCAAGCTTCCAGGAATGCTGATAAATTACACTCTGTATTTAACCCATTTGGCATGAATTGTACGTAAATGAAAAATCCACATTTTCTCTTTTTGTGTGAGAATGGTATCAAAGTCACCTCTTCCAAAGGGGAGGTTCAGGACATTCCCCTCAGACATTAGCTGGATCAGATCTATTGTGTTTTAGCTTCAGCGGTGTGTACGACTGGTGTGGATGCGTGTTGTGTGCTGCTAGCAGTCTCTCTTTCCCTTCCAGACAACGTTGTCCTTTTTATTTTTGCACAGGTGGTAGTGTATCATTTTTAATCTTATTTTTCACATTGTTTCAATAAACTTATAATTAAGTACACCTAGCGTCTCTGCATAAGATAATCCTTGGATCTGTAATACTTTATGGAAGAGTGGCAAGAAGAAAGCCATTGTTGAAAGAAAGCCATAAAAAGTCCCATTTGCAGTTTGTGAGAAGCCATGTGGGGGGACACAGCAAACATGCGGAAAAAGGTGCTCTGGTCAGATGAGACCAAAATTGAACTTTTTGACCTAAAAGCAAAACGCTATGTGTGGTGGAAAACTAACACTGTACATCACCCTGAACACACCATCCCCATTGTGAAACATGGTGGTGGCAGCATCATGTTGTGGGGATGCTTTTCTTCAGCAGGGACAGGGAAGCTGGTCAGAGTTGATGGGAAAATGGATAGAGCCAAATACAGGGCAATCTTTGAAGAAAACCTGTTAGAGACTTCAAAAGACTTGAGACTGGGGTGGAGGTTCACTTTTCAGAAGGACAACGGCCCTAAACATAACAGCCAGTGCTACAATGGAATAGTTTAGATTAAAACATATTCGTTAGAATGACCCAGTCAAAGTCCCGACCTAAATCCAATTGAGAATCTGTGGCAAGACTTAAAAATTGCTGTTCAAAGACATTCTCCATTCAATCTGACAGAGCTTGTGCTATTTTGCAAAGATAAATAGGCAAAAATGTCACTCTCGAGATGTGCAAAGCTGATAGAGAAATCCCCAAAAAGACTTGCAGTGAAAGGTGGTTCTACAAAGTATTGACTCAGGGGGGCCGAATACAAATGCACGCCACACTTTTCACATATTTATATTTGGAAAACCATTTATCATTTTCCTTCCACTTCACAATTATGTGCCACTTTGTGTTGGTCTATCACATAAATTCCCAATAAAATACATTTACGTTTTTGGTTGTAACATGACAAAATGTGGAAAATTTCAAGGGGTATGAATACTTTTTTTCAAGGCACTCTATGTGCATGGTCAAAAATAAAAAGAGCTGAAATATTTAAAAAAACAGACTATTTTTACCCTTCTTTTCTCAGTCTTTATTTTATACATAAAGTAAACTTTTAATGTAGGTCAAGTGTCTTGACTCATCTCAGGGTGCCCGCTTTACTGCCCAGACACAAGTAGTAAAACACAGATAAAATTAATAACCTTGTTATGGTATTGGTGGCAAAGCTTACCATAGCTCACTCGTGGAACCAACCTTCAGTTTCAATATCTATGTTTAGGTACAAGGTGTCTTGGTTAATGCTTAAGGAACACCTAACCAGCAAAATGAATGATACTTAGAAATGTTTTGAAAGAGTTTGAAACCCATGAGCCTCCTATGTTCATATTGATATTTAGGGTTGATTAAGGGGGTTGTAAACCCTCAGTGTTTTTCACCTTAATGCATTGTATGCATTAAGGTAAGAAACCTCCTTTAATGTAGCCGCCCCCCAGTGCCCCTGTTTTACTTATCCTGAACCCAGTCTTTCCAGCGCCGGGAACGAGTACGTCTCGGATCCTGATTGGATAGATTGATAGCAGCGCAGCCATTGGCTCCCGCTGCTGTCAATCAAATCCAATGACACGACAGCCGGGGGCGGGGCTGAGTCCTACTGTCTGTGTCAATAGAAGCAGCAGCAGGACTCGGGAGCGTGCCCGCATGGGTGTCCCTAGGGAAGCGCTTCCCCGGGGGGGGGGGGGGGGCATTGGATGTGGGGAGGAGCCAAGATCGCCGCTGGGGGACCCCAGAAGATGAGTATCGGGGCCAGTCTGTGCAAAACCCTTGCACAGAGGAGGTAAGTATGACATGTTTGTTATTTATTTTTTAAACGAACCTTTAGTGTCCCTTTAAGGTTCTCAGGACTCTCCTCGGTTTTAATGTGCCTAGTGATCCTTCCTCCCGACTACCTCTATTCTTTTTTCTTTTTGCCTTGTTCTTACTTTTCTCTCTCTTTTCCTTTCTCGCATATTTCCTTTTTTAGGACGCTCCAGACACGCCCTACTTAGGGTATAGTCTGTGAGAATATAGATTACTGTTAGGCTTCTATGTTGTAATCTTTTCTTTTGCATGACGTTAGGCTTGAATGGATGTTCCTTTCTTAGGCCTTATGCACACTGGATGTTATAAAAAAGCCAGTAACGTTAGCTGTGGAAAGCTGTAGCGTGAATTTTTGAGTGTTTGTGTAGTAGCGTTTTTCATTAAAAACTATAATCCCATAAAAGCTTATGGCTCAAAAATGCTGATAAATGCCAAATAGCCATGTTTTCAGTGTTTTTGAGCTGTTTTCAGCTTTTTTTCAGGAATTAGAGCGTTTTTACAGCTGAAAAACTCCTCTCAAAACCCACTAGTTCTGGGGGGTTTTTCAGCTAGAAAATGTCCCTGCCAAAAACTGCCCATAACATGGACACATAAGATAACATGCCGGGGAGTTTACTGTGTGCAGAAAATAGCGTCTAAAGCCAAATACAGTAGCTGTAAAAACATCCAGTGTGCATGGGGCCTTAGGGCTGGATAACACTTGGGTTGTTTTGGGGCCTGATCCTGATATGTTCTTTCATGTCCTGATCTCATGTCATGCTATATCATTTTTATGCTTTGTTATGGCTTTTGCCCTTATTTTTTTGTATGTAGTCTTTTACTTTACTTGGTTACAACCATAATAATAAAAAGAGATTGAAAGAAAAATAATAACATTGAAGCTTGCAATTCTAAAAGTAAGTCAGCAATGGCAGCTGGCCATATTTATATAAAAGTGGTTGTAAACCCTCACATATACCCAGTGAAGTGAACAGCCTCAGATGATACACAGATAAAACAAATCCTGAGTGAAGGAGTTTTGCAGCATTTTTGCAGTAGTGTTTTTCAGCATTTTTTAGCTGTAGCGTTACGATACTCCCACAAAAGCTTATGGCTCAAAAACGCTAAATAGCCAAGTTTTTCTGTGTTTTTTCAGCGTTTTTAAGCTTTTATCCAGTCAGAAAACACCCCTGTTGTTTTCACCACCCAGGTATAGTAGATGAGCTGGTCTGATAAGGGGGGGTGTCTGCAGACCAGGTGTAGACATACAGTGACCCACATCTTGCGGCCATCAGACCCCTCCAGTAAGCAGCAGGTTACAGCAGCATCTTGCCATCTTTCCTACGGCCATCAGATCCTGTCCACGGTCCAGCAAGCAACACACCTTATCAGCAGGTCAGTTCCAAAATCCAAATCAAATCACCAATGCCAATGATGCCATTGTCTGTTGTCCCCAGGGACAGATCTGATCCAGAGATCGCCATACAGTGGGATCTCTGGATCGGATCTGTCCCTGAGGACAGCAGATAATGCGTCATGCTGTGGGGGTATTTTTCAGCAGCAGGGGCTGGGAGACTAGTCAGGCTTTGGGGAAGTACAGAGATATCCTCAATGAAAACCTGTTCCACAACGCTCTGGACCTCAGACTGGGCCGAAGGTTTACCTTCTAACATGACAATGATCCTAAGCACACAGCCAAGACAACACAGAAGTGACTTAGGGATAACTCTATGAATGTCCTAGAGTTTTGTTTTTTTTTTCACTTTAGTTTTGGTACATAGCGCTGCACTTATCCAAATATTAATGTCCTAAAGTAGCCCAGCCAGAGCCCGGACTTGAACATCTCTGGAGAGACCTGAAAATGGCTGTCCACTGATGGCCCCTAACTGAGCTTGAGAGAATTTGCAAAGACGCATGGCAGCAAATCCCCCAATCTAGATTTATATATGTTTATGTAAAGCTTTATGAATGCACTGTACGTTGTGCCTTTGCTTGGTTCCACTCATTGGCCAGGCATTGAAGAGCCCAGAATGACCAGGGTGGTCACTTGACCAGTGGGGCAAAGCAAGTCGTAGACACTGCTTTTTTTTCAGATTGTTGCCACTGCAGACAAGGATAAGGAAGTCACTGGCAGGATCGATGGGTATTTTTATCAAAAGTGAAATTATGAAAAGCAAAGTAGGATACACATTGTTAGTTGAAAAATATTGCAAAGGTTTTAATGTGATTTTTACTAATGGGTTTACTGACACTTCAAAGTGTATGTAAACCCTAACAATAAACTTGTCCTAATTGCTTCCTTTCGGTCTGGTAAATATACTATTGAGAATGTTTTGTTATACCAATTTGAAAAGTGCAAATAATACCTATTGGTCTTGTCAGAAATTCAGAGCTGTGCTGGGTACTCTATATACTTCCTGTGTTATCCCAAGGAGAGTAATTAGCACTCCCAGTTCCCAAGTCTACAGAATGATTAGTCTTTATGTTGTTGAGAACATGACAGGCACATGGATTAAGAAGTTTACCAAAAGAAAACTGGGCAGGTCTGACACCACTCCACAAAAATCAAACATGCTGTGTGTTGTCATCTTACAACAGGATTTAGGAGATGAGTTTCTGGCACATCAACGGGTTTTTATCTGTACTTGCAGGGTTTTAATGGGATAAAACGCAAGGAAATGTACATGTATTGCAGAGATGTACAAAGTATGTTTTTTTTGTTTTTTTTTAATGAAGAGGATTAAAAGACAGTTTAAATACTGAAAGAGGGGACATCTGTGTGTACCTAGCCAGAGAGACTATGGCAGTATGCTATTGCTAACTTCTACTGGAATTGCTACCTGCCTGGCTACCACGCCAATTCAGTGGCTTTATTACTTTCCAAGACACTGACCCTGAACTTGTATGCAGATCAGAAGTGTTGACTTCACTTTCACCTTCTAATCTGCATGCTTGTTCGGGTCAGTTAATCAGAGAATGCTTGTTGCAGTATTTTCAGGAGACCACCAATGACTGGCCTTGTATTTTTCTATATACAGCTTCTATCCAAAAGCCAAATGGTGATTTGACTCAAAACTCCAGGATCAGCTTGCTTTAGCAGTAACCTGTTACAGACAGTCAATGGAGCCATTGAGTAAACTGAAGCAGTTTTGTGCATTTTAATTACCTTTCTCTGTGTGCCCATTGGACAGGTGGGTCTGCACAGCGCTCCCTGCTTCGTCTTCATTTCTTGGCTTCTCTGGTCCATCTCCCGCTTTGATGTTCTGTTCCACCTCCTTACTGACCCCATTATTTGTCTTAGTTTTGGCCCTGGAAGGTTTGGGCTTTTTTAACTTGCTCCTGCCTGTAGTGCAGGCTGTGGATACACTCTTGCCCTCCAATGGCTTGCTCTTTTTAACCCGCTTCAAGAGCTTGGTACATAATTCAGTAAATTCATCGTCTGACTCGAGCATTAGGAAATCCTTTCAAGAGTACTGGATAATACAAGCGGGTCAGCAGACACAGGACAGGCAAGCCGAATCTTCATCTCACCATCACAAGGTAGAGATAGCCATTACTGTAAAGCATCTTTAGGAAAAAAGAAAAAAGATATAAATATTAAATGTCAGCATAACTACATCCGTCAATCCATTTTTTTGGGTCCCCACCCCAATGGATTTTATCATTTCTTTTCTTTTTGTGCCTCCTTATTTACAGGTCAGAGAAGTCCCTACAGATTTTCAAGGGGAAATATCCTCACACATACAAGTGTAGCACAAGCACCTTAAAGTGGATGTAAACCCGAAAATGTTTTTTTTTTTTATGTCATAATGTAGAGTATAAGATTTCCTATCATTTGAGCCTAGTCTTGCCACAAAGAGTTTATCCAGCTCTGAGCAATCCTCTTTTTTTGTTCAGTGAGATAAAACTTGACAAACAGAGAAAAACTTTGTCAAATCCTCCCCCTTGCTGTGAGTGACAGATGAAAGACAAAAACAGAACATTCCAAAGCTCAACTTACCAACCAGTCTGCCAACCAACCAAATTAACCTGTCCAACAGTCTGCGTTAAAAACAGGGGTTTAGTTAGCACGCATTTGCAAACGCATGCATAGGCTGCAAGGCCTCTTCACGGCACCCTGTGTATGCTTGCAGTCCTAACACTACTGAATTTATAAGTGTCTCCACAATGGAACCACATGCATTAAATGGATAGATGAGAGCAGGTGGGCCTGGAGGCAGCCCAATCCCCCTTAAAGGAACAGGAGCACACTGGACACCCGGCAAGGGCACAATGGCAGCAAAGGTGTACAGTGTGTCCCCGGACCAATATACATCAGAAACAAACAAATGGCCCCTGCCCCCACCTATAACTGGTCTTCACAGCAAGGAGCACATGGAAGGGCAACACATGAAAGACAAAAACAGAACATTCCATAGCTCAACTTACCAACCAGTCTGCCAACCAACCAAATGAACCTGTCCAACAGTCTGCGGCCTTGCAGCTTATGCATGCATTTGCAAATGCGTGCTAACTAAACCCCTGTTTTTAACGCAGACTGTTGGACAGGTTAATTTGGTTGGTTGGCAGACTGGTTGGTAAAATCTACTGACATCACGACTCCACCCACCGAGCTCCAGACAACAGACCCACCCACAGAATCTGCAGTTTTTCGGGTCTCATAACAGACAGAGGGGAGACATTTGACAGGTAAAGATACATGCAGGAGGCATGTATATCCTTATAGATAACCCCTATGGCAGTAGTTTAGAAAGGATGACATTGGGCTTACATCCACTTTAAGAATGCATTTGATGTGGAATCTCTTGGCATGAGATAAAGCTATATTGGATGCACCTTGGTCACAAAATAGTTGCCTTAGTTTGAAAAAGAGAGAAACACCTTACCTAATATCACAAATAAAAGTGAAGTCAGGGAAATAATCTGCTCTTTTGAATATTATACTGCTGGGATGGTTTACCTTCTTGATAATCAGTGAAGCTGTGAGCCTACTGGGGTCATGCTAATAAGGTGTATACATTGGAGAGCAATTAGAAGGTCGCCATCTCTCTGTCCATGGTTACAGGCAGCACCTTGGTTGGAGTCTGATTTAATAAATGATGTGTGTTTGATCTTTGTGATAATGGTCAAGATTTAAAGCAGACTTATGCTCCCCTTCAGTTCAGCGATACGGCATCCCCGAGCTCCCCCCTGGCATCTTTGGACTGCCAGCTTGAGGGTATCAATTGCTGGCTGCATTCATTGGCCAGGCGGAGATGATGTCACTCACAAGCATGTGCGGGAATTCAGTTCGCTTGAACTTGTACAATAAGCTGGGCGTGCACACTCACTGTACAGGGGCGGACAGGCAGGCAGGTAACTTGAATGCAGAAGAGACATAGTGAGTGTTATCCCACAGGGGGGGGGCTGTGGAGGCTGTTCACTTTGCACAAGCATAGAGCTTTGGATATTTTGGCCTTTTTTTCACTAAATTTGCACAGACTATGTGATTTCACACTCTTTAGAGTTTTGGTTAATATCTGAGTGTTATTTTTTTTATGTATCAATTTTGCACTGTTATTTATTAGCTGCATTAAAGTGCGTGTAAACCCTTGCAACCAATTTTGCTCTATTTTGATGTATTAAGGCCCAATGCCAGGCAAAATGTATTTTTTCTGATCCCTCCCCTCTCACCCACTTAAAGTGGAACTAAACCCTCCTCTCCTTGCTGTCATCGTAGCCTCTGTTTGATTTGCAGTCGCTATGGTACTGCACATGTGATCAGTCATGACACCAGCCAACTGATGGTTTGATAGTTCAGTTGAGAGCACAAAGCAAATGTGATAGTTATCATTCATGGCATGTCTTGAATGTAACTGTTTTGAGAAACCATTAAAGTGGTTGTAAAGGCAGAAATTTTTAATGCTTTCTATGCATTAAGATAAAAAAAAAAAATTGTGTGCAGCAGCCCCCTTCCCCCAGCCCCGTAATACTTACCCGAGCCTATCTCCATTCAGCGATGTTGCACGAGAGACTCTGCTGTACAGTACTCTCCCTCTTGATTGGCTGGAACAGCAGCGGCGCCATTGGCTCCCGCTGCTGTCAAATTCAGTGAGCCAATGAGGAGAAAGAGGGGGTGGGGCCCGGGCCACAGCTTTGTGTCTGAATGTCTGAACAAAGCTGCTTGCTGTGGGGGATCTCAACAGGAGGGAGGGGCCTGGAGCACCGAAGAGGGACCCGAGAAGAGGATCAGGGCTGCTCTGTGCAAAACCAATTCACAGAGGAGGTAAGTATAACATGTTTATTATTTTTAAAAAATAGAAAACGAGACTTTACAATCACTTTTGGATCCACTTTAATTTTATCCCGGAGTTGAGTTTTAACCACTTGAGCTCTGGGAGATTTTACCCCCTTCATGACCAGAGCATTTATCGCTATTCAGCACTGAGCTACCTTAATCGGTAATTGTGCGGTCATGCAACGCTGTACCTAAACAAAATTTATATAATTTTTTTTTCACACAAATCAAGCTTTCTTTTGGTGGTATTTGATCACACCACTGTGTTTTCTATTTTTTACAATAAAAAAGCCCAAAAATTTGGGGAAAAAAAATATTTTTTTACTTTCTGTTACAAAACATATCCAATTAAAAAAAAAATCTAAAATTTCCTCATAACTTCTGGCCAAAATGTATTCTGCTACATGTCCTTGATGCAAAAAAAGAAATCAAAATAAGTGATTAATGATTGGTTTGCAAGAAAGTTATAGCGCCCACAAACTATGGGATATATACAGTTTTTTTTTATACTACTAATGGCGGTGAACAGCGACTTATAACGGGACTACGACAGCCCAGCGGGCAATCTGACATTAACTACCACTGACATCACCACAGTGATCAGTGATAATAATATACACTGTCACTGTACTAATGACACTGGCTGGGAAGAGGTTATCAGGGGCATTCAAGGGGTTAAACGTGTGCCTAATAATGTTTAGTGTGTGTACTGTTTTTACTCAGGAATGGGCCAGTTTTTACTCTCTACTTTTCAGAGAGGAAAAAAAAAAAAAAAAAAAACAGCACATCGCTGCGGTCAGTAGAGAGCTTTGTGTTGTTTACCACCATAGGGCTCTCTTCTGTCATTCGCTCAGTGGGTTCCGCCCATAAATCATTGGCCAGAATCGGCTTGTGCTGTAGCGAATGGCAGCGCAGCTGGGGTGGCACTCGCGCGCTCCCTACCTGGCAATACAAAAATCATGTACGCGATCCCAGCACAGCAGGACCGCCCTGCCGCAGTTGGCGGTCCTGAAGTGGTTAAAGTGTGTGTAAACCCTAGCAACCAATTTTGATGTAATAAAGCCCAATGCCCGATTTTTTTGCCTGGCATTGGGCTTTATTACATCAAAATTGGTTGCAGTGTGATGCTCAACTACACTGCAGAGTGCATGAGCATCATGGGAAATGTAGCTCCGAAACATCTGGGGGGCCAAGGTTCGCCATCACTGCTCTAGAAAGACAATGTTGCTCCTCTATAGATACAGCGGGGGAGTGAGCGTAGCCAGTCTAGAACAGGAAGTTCTGGCAGGATAGCCAGGTGAAAATAAAGGCTGAGTGCAGAAATCTAATGCAGTCACCACATCTACCCGGAGTTCATTGACAGGTACACCTAACCTGCATCAAGTGGGTTCTGCATTCTCATAGACTTGTATAGGAATGCAAAACTCATCTACAGCTACCAAATGTGTGTTGTGATCCCATGACATGTCCTGGAGCATTCACAGGACACTCACCTGTACCCCAATGTGTCAGCGGTGTCACGCCACAAGCAAGCTTGGATGAGGAACCACAGACCTCAGCATGCACTACTGTCCTCACAAGCAACTCTGTGAGCAACGAGGCATAAGACAAGACTGGCAGTTACCGGTGAACAATAATGCATGCTGGGATTTCTAGTTCCAAAGCATAACTGGCAGCCTTATGGACAGCTGATTTTGTGAACAGCCTTGTGTGAAAGGACTTAGTTCTCCTGCAATGCTGCTTGTGAGGACAGTGGGGCATGCCGAGACTAGTGGATTCCTAGCACAGTTGCTTGTGAGGACAACAGTGCATGTCGAGACTTGTGGTTCCCCAGCACAGTTGCTTGTGAGGACAGTAGTGCATGCTGAGGTCTGTGGTTCCTTAGCAAAATTGCTTGGGAGGATTGTAGTGCATGCTGAGGCCTGTGATCCCTCAGCACAGTTGTTTGTGTGGACTGTTGTGCATGCTGAGGTCTGTGGTTCCTTAGCACAGTTGCTTGCGAGGACAGTAGTGCATGCTGAGGCCTGTGGTTCCTTAGCACAGTTGCTTGCGAGGACAGTAGTGCATGCTGAGGCCTGTGGTTCCTTAGCACAGTTGCTTGTGAGGATGGTAGTGCATGCTGAGGCCTGTGGTTCCTTAGCACAGTTGCTTGTGAGGACAGCAGTGCATGCTGAGGCCTGTGGTTCCTTAGCACAGTTGTTTGTGCGGACTGTTGTGCATGCTGAGGCCTGTGGTTCCTTAGCACAGTTGCTTGTGAGGACAGTAGTGCATGCTGAGGTCTGTGGTTCCTTAGCAAAATTGCTTGGGAGGATTGTAGTGCATGCTGAGGCCTGTGGTTCCTTAGCACAGTTGCTTGTGAGGACAGTAGTGCATGCTGAGGCCTGTGGTTCCTTAGCACAGTTGCTTGTGAGGACAGCAGTGCATGCTGAGGCCTGTGGTTCCTTAGCACAGTTGCTTGTGAGGATGGTAGTGCATGCTGAAGATTGTGATTCCTTAGCACAGTTGCTTGCGGGGATAGTAGTGCATGCTGAGGCCTGTGGTTCCTTAGCACAGTTGCTTGCGAGGACAGTAGTGCACGCTGAAGCCTGATTCCCCTGCACAGTTGCTTGTGAGGACAGTAGTGCATGCTGAAGCCTGTGATTCCCCTGCACAGTTGCTTGCGAGGACAGTAGTGCATGATGAAGCCTGTGGTTCCCTAGCACAGTTGCTTGTGTGGACAGTAGTGCATGCTGAGGCCTGTGGTTCCCTAGCACAGTTGCTTGTGAGGACAGTAGTGCATGCTGAGGCCTGTGGTTCCCTAGCACAGTTGCTTGCGGGGATAGTGGTGCATGCTGAGGCCTGTGATTCCTCAGCACAGTTGCTTGTGAGTACAGAAGCGCATGCTTAGACTGGTGGTTCCCCAGCACAGCTGGCTGGTGTCTGAAGAGCAGAGCAAGCTGATGGGTGCAACCATAACCCTCAGTACACCTCGTTGTGAACACAGAAGTGCATGCTGAGACTTATGGTCCCCCGCCACAGTTGCTTGCGAGCACAGTAATGTATGCTGATACCTATGCCCCCCCCCCCACAGCTGGCTGGTCCCTGAAGCGCATACTGCAACATACTACAGGACTCAGGACTCTTATCCTATCCCTCTGTTCTCTACACCACCATTGCCATCCTCCCCGTGCCCCTTCCCGCCTCCCCCATTTATCACACTGTACCTGAGCCCCGCCGTACACACGGATCCGGAAGTAGCTCCATTACGTCACCGTGAGACCAGCAACAAGCGTCCAGCCGGTGTTCCCCCAGCAACCGAATGTGCTGCCCTCTACCGGCGCTGCGCTGATAGTAATCCTGCCTAACAAAATGGCCGCCGAATTGTCCAATGAGGGCTGATTGGTTTTGCGTACCTCATATCTACACGATATCATGGCCTGTTCCCATCAAATAGCCCGGGGCACAGGTCCCAGTTCATGACATGCTTCCCGCAGCTACTGACATGATTTTTGGGGATTAGTCTTTGTCTTGGAGCTGTTACATGACTCTCCCTCTTGTATACATGAAGCAATATTATCATAGTTGCCAACATTGTAATAAAAAATTTATAGGGAGTGGGACACTTTTTTTGGCTGCAGGTGGAGTCTTATTATAATTAGAGGGCAGGGCATGCGTTTGTAGGTGTGATATAGCAAAAAAAAAGAAGTGCGGTGTGCGCACCGCGCCACGCCGAAGAATAGGCGTGGTTTCCGTGAAATAGTGGGCGTGGCTTATATGGGCATGGTTAGAGTCTGAGATGAATGAAAGATGGAGAAAGAAAGGGGAAAAGACGGAGGGAGAGAGAAAGAGGGATGGAGGGACAGCAGGCCCAGATCCTACACTGCAATAGAAATGTGTATTCCACAGTTCAACAAATCAGCAGATAAAGATACTCCAAACACCTGGTGTTAGCGCTTCAATCATCCCAGCACCATGGTTGTTGTGGTGTCAGGATGATTGAAGCTCATTATTACTATTATTACATTGTAATATACAATTAAATCATTCAACTCACCATAATCCAGAATCAGTGGGACCCCTGAGCGTGTCACCTGCCATGTCGCCTGCCACCAGATGCCATCAGGTGCCCCAGCAGAGTCCGTCCTTACATCAGGTGCCCCCAGAAGCAGAGGCCCTCCTTACAGATCTGTGTCCCTGGCAGCAGAGCCCCTCCTTACACCTAGTTTCCCCGGCGGAGCCCCTCCTTACATCAGGTGTCCCCAGCAGAGCTCCTCCAAACATCAGGTGTCCCCAGTGGAGCCTCTCCTTACATCTGGTGTCCCCAGCGGAGCCCCTCCTTACATCTGGTGTCCCCAGCGGAGCCCCTCCTTACATCAGGTGTCCGCAGCGGAGCCCCTCCTTACATCTGGTGTCCCCAGCGGAGCCCCTCCTTACATCTGGTGTCCCCAGCAGAGCCCCTCCTTACATCAGGTGTCCCCAGCAGAGCCCCTCCTTAGATCAGGTGTCCCCAGCGGAGCCCCTCCTTAGATCAGGTGTCCCCAGCGGAGCCCCTCCTTAGATCAGGTGTCCCCAGCGGAGCCCCTCCATACATCAGGTGTCCCCAGCGGAGCCCTTCCATACATCAGGTGTCCCCAGCGAAGCCCCTCCTTACATTTAGTGTTCCCAGCAGAGTTCCTCCATACATCAGGTGTCCCCAGCGGAGCGCCGCCTTACATCTGGTGTCCCCAGCAGGGCCCCTCTTTACATCTGGTGTCCTCAGCGGAGCCCCTCCTTACATCTGGTGTCCCCTGCGGAGCCCCTCCCTTCATCTGGTGTCCCTAGTGGAGCCCCTCCTTACATCAGGTGTCCCCAGTGGAGCCCCTCCTTACATCAGGTGTCCCCAGCGGAGCCCCTCCATACATCAGGTGTCCCCAGCGAAGCCCCTCCTTACATTTGGTGTCCCCAGCAGAGCTCCTCCATACATCAGATGTCCCCAGCAGAGCGCCACCTTACATCTTGTGTCCCTAGCGGAGCCCCTCCTTACATCAGGTGTCCGCAGCGGAGCCCCTCCTTACATCTGGTGTCCCCAGCAGAGCCCCTCCTTACATCTGGTGTTCCCAGCGGAGCCCCTCCTTACATCAGGTGTCCCCAGCGGAGCCCCTCCTTACATCAGGTGTCCCCAGTGGAGCCCCTCCTTAGATCAGGTGTCCCCAGCGGAGCCCCTTCTTACATCTGGTGTCCCCAGCGGAGCCCCTCCATACATCAGGTTTCCCCAGCGGAGCCCTTCCATACATCAGGTGTCCCCAGCGAAGCCCCTCCTTACATTTAGTGTTCCCAGCAGATCTCCTCCATACATCAGTTGTCCCCAGCGGAGCGCCGCCTTACATCTGGTGTCCCCAGGGGCCCCTCTTTACATCTGGTGTCCCCAGGGGCCCCTCTTTACATCTGGTGTCCTCAGCGGAGCCCCTCCTTACATCTGGTGTCCCCTGCGGAGCCCCTCCTTACATCTGGTGTCCCCAGTGGAGCCCCTCCTTACATCAGTTGTCCCCAGCGGAGCCCCTCCATACATCAGGTGTCCCCAGCGAAGCCCCTCCTTACATTTGGTGTCCCCAGCAGAGCTCCTCCATACATCAGATGTCCCCAGGGGAGCCCCGCCTTACATCTGGTGTCCCCAGCAGGGCCCCTCCTTACATCTGGTGTCCCCAGCGGAGCCCCTCCATACATCAGGTGTCCCCAGCGGAGCCCCTCCATACATCAGGTGTCCCCAGCGGAGCCCCTCCTTACATCCGGAGTGCCTGCAACGGAGTTTCTGCCGCCATTACCGTACATTATCAGAAACAGGCCGAGGTAATCAAGATAGAGGCGGAGCCGGCCGAGTGGCTACAATAAAAATTGAGCTGCGGCGCCGCCCACCCCTTTCCACAACAGGTCACAAACAGACCGGCAGCGGGGCAGGGGTGGGCGGTGCCGTAGCTTAATTTCTATTGTCAGCCACCCGGCCGGCTCCACCTCTTGTTCTTGGTCTTTGGTAAAATGTCTCCGCCGGCCGCGGACCTCTAGCGGAGGCGGCGGGGAGCCGGGAAAAATCATGAAAAAAGAATTTCCTGGGAAACGCTAAAATCGGGAAAAAGGTTCAAATCCTGGGAATGTCCCGGGAAATTTGGGACAGTTGGTAAGTATGTATTAACCACTTAAGGACCGCCTCACGCCGATGTACGTCGGCAAGGCGGCACGGGCAGGCAAAATCATGTACATGTACGTGATTTGCCTCCCGCGGGTGGGGGGTCCGATCGGACCCCCCCCCGCCGCCCGAGGCGGTCCCGTTCTGTCCCCCGGCGATCAGAGACGAGGGGGAGGCCATCCGTTCGTGGCCCCCCCCTCGCGATCGCCGCCGGCCAATGGGAACACTCCTTTGCTGCTGTATGCTAAACAGCAGCAAAGGAAGTGATGTCATCTCCCCTCGGGTCGGTAGTTTCCGTTCCGGCCCGAGGAGAGAAGACAGGTATGTGAGTGCACCAACACTACACACACAGTAGAACATGCCAGGCATACAAAACACCCCGATCCCCCCCCCCCGATCGCCCCCCGATCCCCCCCCCAATCACCCCCCCCCCCCCGTCACAAACTGACACCAGCAGTTTTTTTTTTTTTTCTGATTACTGCTAGGTGTCAGTTTGTGACAGTTACTGTGTTCGCACAGTTACTGTTACCCCCCCTGTAGGTCTAGGGTACCCCCTAACCCCCCCTAATAAAGTTTTAACCCCTTGATCACCCCCCGTCACCAGTGTCGCTAAGCGATCATTTTTCTGATCGCTGTATTAGTGTCGCTGGTGACGCTAGTTAGTGAGGTAAATATTTAGGTTCGCCATCAGCGTTTTATAGCGTCAGGGACCCCCATATACTACCTAATAAATGTTTTAACCCCTTGATTGCCCCCTAGTTAACCCTTTCACCACTGATCACCGTATAACCGTTACGGGTGACGCTGGTTAGTTTGTTTATTTTTTATAGTGTCAGGGCACCCGCCGTTTATTACCCAATAAAGGTTTAGCCCCCCGATCGCCCGGCGGTGATATGCGTCGCCCCAGGCAGCGTCAGATTAGCGCCAGTACCGCTAACACCCACGCACGCAACATACGCCTCCCTTAGTGGTATAGTATCTGATCGGATCAATATCTGATCCGATCAGATCTATACTAGCGTCCCCAGCAGTTTAGGGCTCCCAAAAACGCAGTGTTAGCGGGATCAGCCCAGATACCCGCTAGCACCTGCGTTTTGCGCCTCCGCCCAGCCCACCCAAGTGCAGTATCGATCGATCACTGTCACTTACAAAACACTAAACGCATAACTGCAGCGTTCGCAGAGTCAGGCCTGATCCCTGCGATTGCTAACAGTTTTTTTGGTAGCGTTTTGGTGAACTGGCAAGCACCAGCCCCAGGCAGCGTCAGGTTAGCGCCAGTACCGCTAACACCCACGCACGCACCGTACACCTCCCTTAGTGGTATAGTATCTGATCGCATCAATATCTGATCCGATCAGATCTATACTAGCGTCACCAACAGTTTAGGGTTCCCAAAAACGCAGTGTTAGCAGGATCAGCCCAGATACCTGCTAGCACCTGCGTTTTGCCCCTCCGCCCAGGCGAGCCCAGCCCACCCAAGTGCAGTATCAATCGATCACTGTCACTTACAAAACACTAAACGCATAACTGCAGCGTTCACAGAGTCAGGCCTGATCCCTGCGATCGCTAACAGTTTTTTTGGTAGCATTTTGGTGAACTGGTAAGCACCAGCCCCAGGCAGCGTCAGGTTAGCGCCAGTACCGCTAACACCCACGCACGCACCGTACACCTCCCTTAGTGGTATAGTATCTGATTGCATCAATATCTGATCCGATCAGATCTATACTAGCGTCCCCAGCAGTTTAGGGTTCCCAAAAACGCAGTGTTAGCGGGATCAGCCCAGATACCTGCTAGCACCTGCGTTTTGCCCCTCCGCCCGGCCCAGCCCACCCAAGTGCAGTATCGATCGATCACTGTCACTTACAAAACTCTAAACGCATAACTGCAGCGTTCGCAGAGTCAGGCCTGATCCCTGCGATCGCTAACAGTTTTTTTGGTAGCGTTTTGGGGAACTGGCAAGCACCAGCGGCGTAGTACACCCCGGTCGTAGTCAAACCAGCACTGCAGTAACACTTGGTGACGTGGCGAGTCCCATAAGTGCAGTTCAAGCTGGTGAGGTGGCAAGCACAAGTAGTGTCCCGCTGCCACCAAAAAGACAAACACAGGCCCGTCGTGCCCATAGTGCCCTTCCTGCTGCATTCGCCAATCCTAATTGGGAACCCACCACTTCTGCAGCGCCCGTACTTCCCCCATTCACATCCCCAACCAAATGCAGTCGGCTGCATGAGAGGCATTTTTATGTCCTCCCGAGTACCCCTACCCAACAAACCCCCCAAAAAAGAGGTCTTGTCTGCAGCAAGTGCAGATATAGACGTGACACCCGCTATTATTGTCCCTCCTGTCCTGACAATCCTGGTCTTTGCATTGGTGAATGTTTTGAACGCTACCATACACTAGTTGAGTATTAGCGTAGGGTACAGCATTGCACATACTAGGCGCACTTTCACAGGGTCTCCCAAGATGCCATTGCATTTTGAGAGACCCGAACCTGGAACCGGTTACAGTTATAAAAGTTAGTTACAAAAAAAGTGTAAAAAAAAAAAAATATATGAAATAAAAAAAAATAGTTGTCGTTTTATTGTTCTCTCTCTCTATTCTCTCTCTCTATTGTTCTGCTCTTTTTTACTGTATTCTATTCTGCAATGTTTTATTGTTATTGTTGTTATGTTTTATTATGTTTGTTTTTCAGGTATGTAATTATTTATACTTTACTGTTTACTGTGCTTTATTGTTAACCATTGTTAACCATTTTTTTGTCTTCAGGTACGCCATTCACGACTTTGAGTGGTTATACCAGAATGATGCCTGCAGGTTTAGGTATCATCTTGGTATCATTCTTTTCAGCCAGCGGTCGGCTTTCATGTAAAAGCAATCCTAGCGGCTAATTAGCCTCTAGACTGCTTTTACAAGCCGTGGGAGGGAATGCCCCCCCCCACCGTCTTCCGTGTTTTTCTCTGGCTCTCCTGTCTCAACAGGGAACCTGAGAATGCAGCCGGTGATTCAGCCAGCTGACCATAGAGCTGATCAGAGACCAGAGTGGCTCCAAACATCTCTATGGCCTAAGAAACCGGAAGCTACGAGCATTTCATGACTTAGATTTCGCCGGATGTAAATAGCGCCATTGGGAAATTGGGGAAGCATTTTATCACACCGATCTTGGTGTGGTCAGATGCTTTGAGGGCAGAGGAGAGATCTAGGGTCTAATAGACCACAATTTTTTCAAAAAAGAGTACCTGTCACTACCTATTGCTATCATAGGGGATATTTACATTCCCCGAGATAACAATAAAAATGATTAAAAAAAAAAATATGAAAGGAACAGTTTAAAAGTAAGATTAAAAAAGCAAAAAAATAATAAAGAAAAAAAAAAAAAAAAAAGCACCCCTGTCGCCCCCTGCTCTCGCGCTAAGGCGAACGCAAGCGGCGGTCTGTCGTCAAACGTAAACAGCAATTGTACCATGCATGTGAGGTATCACCGCGAAGGCCAGATCGAGGGCAGTAATTTTTCTAGTAGACCACCTCTGTAAATCTAAAGTGGTAACCTGTAAAGGCTTTTGAAGGCTTTTAAACATGTATTTATTTTGTTGCCACTGCACGTTTGTGCGCAATTTTAAAGCATGTCATGTTTGGTATCTATGTACTCGGCCTAAGATTTTATTTCTTCAAACATTTGGGCAATATAGTGTGTTTTAGTGCATTAAAATGTTAAAAAGTGTGTTTTTTCCCCAAAAAATGCGTTTGAAAAATCGCTGCGCATTTACTGTGTGAAAAAAAAAAATGAAACACCCACCATTTTAATCTGTAGGGCATTTGCTTTAAAAATATATATAATGTTTGGGGGTTCAAAGTAATTTTTTTGCAAAAAAAAATAACTTTTGCATGTAAACAATAAGTGTCAGAAAGGGCTAGGACAGTTCAAACCCCCCCCCCAAATGACCCCATTTTGGAAAGTAGACACCCCAAGCTATTTGCTGAGAGGCATGTCGAGTCCATGGAATATTTTATATTGCAACACAAGTTGCGGGAAAGAGACACATTTTTTTTTTTTTTTTTTTTTGCACAAAGTTGTCACTAAATGATATATTGCTCAAACATGCCATGGAAATATGTGAAATTACACCCCAAAATACATTCTGCTGCTTCTCCTGAGTACGGGGATACCACATGTGTGAGACTTTTTGGGAGCCTGGCCGCGTACGGGACCCCGAAAACCAAGCACCGCCTTCAGGCTTTCTAAGGGCGTGAATTTTTGATTTCACTCTTCACTGCCTATCACAGTTTCGGAGGCCATGGAATGCCCAGGTGGCACAAAACCCCCCCAAATGACCCCATTTTGGAAAGTAGACACCCCAAGCTATTTGATGAGAGGTATAGTGAGTATTTTGCAGACCTCACTTTTTGTCACAAGGTTTTAAAAAATTGAAAAAAGAAAAAAAAAATGTTTTTTCTTGTCTTTCTTCATTTTCAAAAACAAATGAGAGCTGCAAAATACTCACCATGCCTCTCAGCAAATAGCTTGGGGTGTCTACTTTCCAAAATGGGGTCATTTGGGGGGGTTTTGTGCCACCTGGGCATTCCATGGCCTCCGAAACTGTGATAGGCAGTAAAGAGTGAAATCAAAAATTTTCACCCTTAGAAATCCTGAAGGCAGTGATTGGTTTTCGGGGTCCCGTACGCGGCTAGGCTCCCAAAAAGTCCCACACATGTGGTATCCCCATACTCAGGAGAAGCAGCTAAATGTATTTTGGGGTGCAATTCCACATATGCCCATGGCCTGTGTGAGCAATATATTATTTAGTGACAACTTTATGAAAAAAAAAAAAAAAAGTGTCACTTTCCCGCAACTTGTGTCAAAATATAAAATATTCCATGGACTCAATATGCCTCTCAGCAAATAGCTTGGGGTGTCTACTTTCCAAAATGGGGTCATTTTGGGGGGTTTTGTGCCACCTGGGCATTCCATGGCCTCCGAAACTGTGATAGGCAGTGAAGAGTGAAATCAAAAATTTACACCCTTAGAAATCCTGAAGGCGGTGATTGGTTTTCGGGGCCCCGTACGCGGCTAGGCTCCCAAAAAGTCCCACACATGTGGTATCCCCATACTCAGGAGAAGCAGCTGAATGTATTTTGGGGTGCAATTCCACATAGGCCCATGGCCTGTGTGAGCAATATATCATTTAGTGACAACTTTTTGTAAATATTTTTTTTTTTTTGTAATTTTCAATCACTTGGGACAAAAAAAAAAAATATTCAATGGGTTCAACATGCCTCTCAGCAATTTCCTTGGGGTGTCTACTTTCCAAAATGGGGTCATTTGGGGGGGTTTTGTACTGCCCTGCCATTTTAGCACCTCAAGAAATGACATAGGCAGTCATAAACTAAAAGCTGTGTAAATTACAGAAAATGTACCCTAGTTTGTAGACGCTATAACTTTTGCGCAAACCAATAAATATACGCTTATTGACATTTTTTTTACCAAAGACATGTGGCCGAATACATTTTGGCCTAAATGTATGACTAAAATTTAGTTTATTGGATTTTTTTTATAACAAAAAGTAGAAAATATCATTTTTTTTCAAAATTTTCGGTCTTTTTCCGTTTATAGCGCAAAAAATAAAAACCGCAGAGGTGATCAAATACCATCAAAAGAAAGCTCTATTTGTGGGAAGAAAAGGACGCAAATTTCGTTTGGGTACAGCATTGCATGACCGCGCAATTAGCAGTTAAAGCGACGCAGTGCCAAATTGGAAAAAGACCTATGGTCCTTAGGCAGCATAATGGTCCGGGGCTCAAGTGGTTATACACAATATTACCACAAGTATTGGGACGCCTGCCTTTACACACACATGAACTTTAATGGCATCCCAGTCTTAGTCCGTAGGGTTCAATATTGAGTTGGACCACCCTTTGCAGCTATAACAGCTTTAACTCTTCTGAGAAGGCTGTCCACAAGGTTTAAGAGTATGTCTATGGGAATGTTTGACCATTCTTCCAGAAGCGCTTTTTCGAGGTCAGGCACTGATGTTGATCGAGAAGGCCTGGCTCGCAGTCTCGCGGTGTAACATGATCTTTCACATTATACAAAAAAAAGGGCTAACTTTACTGTTTAGTTTTTCTTTAATATTCATTAAAGTGTATTTTTTTCCAAAAAAATTGCATTTGAAAGACCGATGCACACATATACAGCGTGACATAAAATATTTCAACAACCACCATTTTATTCTCTAGGGTCTCTGCTCCAAAAATATATATATACCTACTGTTTGGGGGTTCTAAGTAATTTTCTAGCAAAAAATAATGATTTTAACTTGAAACCAACAAGCGTCAGAAAAAGGTTTAGTCGATAGCAGAATGACGGCCGGGAAGTGGTTCAGTTATCCTGACTGGGCGTCATATGACGTCCAGCAGGATAAGCCGCCATTGTGCGCCCATGGGGGCGCACAGCGCGGCAATCGGTGGTGTGGTGTGTCACTCTGTATGACCGGCGGAAATAACCACAGACTTTTTTTGGCCTGCCTCAGGAGATCTTGTAAGCCTGGGTACCTGGTCAAGAACCGCTGCACCACCAAATTCAGGACGTGTGCCAAACATGGAACATGGGTCAAGTGTCCCTGTCGGAGGGCGGAGAGAAGGTTGGTGCCATTGTTGCACACAACCATTCCTGGCTGAAGCTGGCATGGCGTCAACCACCTCTGAGCCTGCCCCTGCAGAGCTGACAGAATCTCTGCCCCAGTGTGGCTCCTTTCCCCTAGGCAGAACAACTCAAGCACCGCATGGCATCTTTTAGCCCCTTGAACGCTTACGGACCACCGCTTGTTCAGAGGACAAATCTGCAGAAAAGGCCATAGAGGAAGAAGAGGAGGGGTGGAGGAGAGACCTGTGGCAGAATCACCACTAGCATTTTGGAGGCGTGGCGGAACAATCTCCAACAATACTGAACCCTGTGCGCCGTGAAGGAAAGTTAACTTCCCTGTCCATGCCTGCTGGACCACGAGTCAGCGGCAATATGAACCTTACTGCTGACCGCCCTATCCAAAGAGGCCAAAACATTGCCTTCCACATGCCGGTAGAGAGCCGGAATGGCCTTCTGTGAAAAGAAATGGCATTTTGGAACCTGCCACTGAGGTACAGCACATTCCACAAATTCACGAGAGTCTACCAGCTGAAAAGGCAGCAGTTGTAGTGCTAGCAATTTGGCCAAGCTAGCATTTAGACGCTGAGCATGTGGTTGGCTGGGATCGAATTTCTTTTTACAGTTCAGCAACTGGGGTAAGGAAATTTTCCTGCTAAAATCAATTGGTGGTGTACTGCTAACAGATTGGCTGCAAGTACTTGGGACACCTACTGCTAGACCTTCATTCCTCTCAGTGCAGGTTTTTTAGAGGACTGGAGGTATAGTAGGGTTGGAGATCCCAGATGAGGAGTAAGGAGAAGTCCGCATTTTTCTTTGATGTGGGTCTTTCAAGTGCTGTTGCCAATGGACTGCATGGCAGATCGTCATATGTCTGGTCAAGCATGTGGTGCCCAAGTGGCTGCTGTTCTGGCCACGCTTGATCCGCTTCAGATATAGGTTCCAAACAGCAACGGTGTGATCTGCTGCACATTTGTCTCCTCTCTTCTCTCAGGCACCCAAGTACAGTCAGTGACCTCATCATCCCCTCCCTCCTCTTCACTGGAGCAAACTTGGCAGTATGCTGCAGCTGGGGGAACATGACTGCCAGTTTCTTGTCCTTCTGTGGCACCCCCTCTCTCTAGGCTCACGTTACTCCCTTCCTCAACCTGGAAACCAACATCAGAGCCTTCAAATCGCTTTGCATCCTCCAGCAGCATGTACCCGACACTGTGGTCGAATAATTCTGGGGACTCCTCTGTGCATGATGGTGGGGCTACGGAAGGAGTGACTGTGGACAAGGAGCCGGTGGAATAGGCCACTTTGGCAGCTGCATTGGAAGGCAAACTACTCTGAGCCTGGGAGACTGAGGATGAGGACGGCTTTGTTATCCACTCTACCAACTCTTCTGCATGTTGTGGCTCAATAACACGGCCAGCAGCAGAAAAAAAGGACAAGCGTGCCCCCAGGGCCGGTGCAATAATTTTTACACCCTAGACGAAACCTAATTTTGCCGCCTCCTCTGGCTCTGCATCTGACACCACCCCCTTTGCCATTGTTAAATGGTTTGATTCAACCCTCTAACTGCTACATCTGTAAGACAGATAGACTTACTAGCAGGATCAGCAGGTGAATATAAAAGAGAAAAACAAAAAACAAAACGAATGCAGCCACCCATCTAAGAATTGGTAAGCTGCAGTATAATAAATATTTTGCTTTGCTTTAATACCACTTTAACTGGATAAAGTTAATCAAGTAATTCTGTTATACATCAATGTATAGGCAGATGATGGGAAGGAAGGAGTTAAAACAGGAGATAAACAGACTGGAGTAAAGCTACTTCCAGTGCTGGCAAGGAGAGAGAGGGGGGGGTCAGCGAGAGAGTGAGGGGGGTCAGGGAGAGAGAGACGGGGGTCAGGGAGAGAGGGGGGTCAGGAAGATAGAGAGGGGGGTCAGGGAGAGAGAGAGAGGGGGGTCAGGGAGAGAGAGGGGTCAGGGAGAGAGAGAGGGGGTGGGGTCAGGGAGAGAGAGGGGAGTCAGGTGGAGAGAGGGGCGGTCAGGGAGAGAGGGGTGGGGTAAGGGGGAGAGAGAGGGGGTGGGGTCAGGGAAAGAGAGAGGGATGAAGCTGTTTGGGGCAGACATGCTGGAGGTGGATTGGATGGAGCACACAGGAGGGGCGGGACTCGGGAGAAGTGTGTAGCTGTTCAGGGCAGACATGCTGGAGGTGGATTGGATAGAGCACACAGGAGGGGCGGGACTCGGGAGAAGTGTGTAGCTGTTCAGGGCAGACATGCTGGAGGTGGATTGGATGGAGCACACAGGAGGGGCGGGACTCGGGAGAAGTGTGTAGCTGTTCAGGGCAGACATGCTGGAGGTGGATTGGATAGAGCACACAGGAGGGGCGGGACTCGGGAGAAGTGTGTAGCTGTTCAGGGCAGACATGCTGGAGGTGGATTGGATAGAGCACACAGGAGGGTGTGTGTAGCTGGTGTGACATCATGATCTCAAAGCAGAGAGGGGGGAATTGCTGGACACACATCAGAGTGGAGAGCGCTCTGCTAAAGGGGGGGGGGGTTGGGGAGCGGAGGGTGTCACTGCTTGACATGTCAGAGCAGCTGCCTGGTGGATAGTTGCAAGCTCTGTGGACAGTGCGGGAGTAAAATAATCAAAGGCCCTAGGCGGCAGTGCGCTCTAGGCGGTTGCCTAGTCCGCCTAGTGGTAGCTTCGCTCTGCGTGCCCCACCTGCAGAGGATACACCATGTCCAAAACCACCACTGTTGACTGTAGACACAGAGGCTGTGTGCCCTCTTTTAGTGGCCTGTGAACGTCTGCCTTTCCTTGGTGGCCTTCCAGACATGATGTATTTTTTGTTTTGCAACACCACACTATACTGTATTAGATACTGTGTACACCACCTGAAGTATATTAGAAACTGTACACACTGTATTAGAACACTGTGTACAACACCAGAAAAGTAGTAAAAACTGTTCACACCTCATTAGATACTGTAATTAATGCCCATCTGCAGCCTCACAAGTGCCATCAATGCAGCCTCATCAGTCCACATCAATGCAGCAGCCTCACCATTGCCATCAATGCAGCAGCCTCACCATTGCCTTCAATTCAGCAGCCTTACCATTGCCATCAGTGCAGCCTGATCGATGCCCATCTGCAGCCTAGAGGGGACAGGGAGGGGGGCAGGACGAGCTCCGACAGATTACATACAGTGAGAATCTCCTATGATAGACAGAACAGTGGTCCAATGGCGGCCCAAGAGACGGGAATTCCTATTACAGAGGCAGCCAAGTAAACAGGAGATTCTCACTGTATGTAATCTGACAACGCTTGCCCCGCCCCTCTCCCTGTCCCCTCCGAGGCAGATAAAATTGAAGTATTGGCGTATAACACGCACACGTTATTTGCACCCGATTTTCATGGTGAAAAAGTGAGTGTTATACTGTTACGCCAATACAGTATATATATATCTATATAGATATATATATAGATATATATAAAATAAAAACTACAGAGGTGATCAAATAACACCAAAAGAAAGCTCTATTTGTGGGGAAAAAAAAGATGTCAATTTTGTTTAGGTACAGCATCGCACTGCCGCGCAACTGTCAGTTAAACGACGCAGTGCCCTATTGCAAAAAATGGCCTGGTCAGGAAGTGGGTAAATCCTTCCGGGGCTGAAGTGGTTAAAGTGAGTTTTTATATACTGCACCATGAGAGTTGTTCTTCTTCTTGCATGTTATGCATTGATATAACTTTCTTGTCGGCTTGGTTTATGGTTGAGTGCCATTGCCGGTGAGATGAATAGTGTGTACTGTCCGATATGCTAGGACATCACCATCCATCCATTTTGAGTTTTTTTCCTAAAAGCGTGGTCAGGCCTCCTTTAGTTTGAGGTCTGAGAATCTGGTAAGCAGTGTTGGTGTTCACAAACGGTGAAGAGTCTGCTTATATATGGGATTATCTGGGCTGCCATATCCACACACCTATAAATAATTTGTATGAATTTTGTGAATTTTTATGAATCTGAATTGTTATGCACGTGAACTTTTTCTATTTTTGGTAGCGCATTGCAATCCATATAATTACTAAATAATTTCATTGGAGTTTCACTGTTATTAGGAGATATTGCACTTTTACAAAGGTTAGTAATGCAATCAGTCTTCTCCTGTAGTAAAATAGATGTCAGGTCTTGGAATCAGCACCTGCCATATAGTTATAAATAAGACCCCCCCCCCTTGCGGTATCTTCACAGATTTTTTTCGTATAAGGTAGGGGGAGAAACCTGTGTCAGTGGGTGGAGTAAAAGTGAGGAGAAAATAAAGGAAGATGGATATTTTCAAATCTAACCCAGGGAAACTTGGATTGATGTATGTTTCACTGGGCCAGTTGGGTTAAGCGAGAAGGTAAATAGTAGAACCAGATATTGGGAAGGGCGATCCAAGCCATCCTTGTATTGTAAATGGTAAAAAAAACATTCTTACAAAAACAGGGGAGTGAATTAGATCATATATATATCTATTAATATCTGATTGGGGAGAGTCCAAAAAAGATTTGGTAGGTCTGATAGGAAGGGCCCTACAGAGGTAGAGCAAGTTTGGAAGGGTTGTCATTTTATAGCTGTGAACCTAGGAATGAAATATAAGAGCTCCACAACTTGAGCATACCTCAAATTTTAGAGATAAGTGGAAGATAAGTTTTAGAAAATAAAAAATGCAAATAGCGGGTCAGTGTGATTCTCAGGTATGATTCCATGGACCGTGCAAATGGGAAGGAGGACCTCAAAGTGGCAATCTGGAATTTAGGTAATTTGACAGGCATGGCTAAGGATTTAGTAAGATTTACAGATAGGGCAGCAAGACTGAGTAAATCAGGTAAAGACGCTAGTGGTTGCATCAAAAATAGGAGTCAATCTTATGGCTCTCTGTTACAGAATGTTGATGGGGAGCAATAACTCCTGTGGAGACCAGGTTCTCTGGAAAGTTATGGAATTGTACATCCTGCTCTATACCAACAGGCTTGTGTCTGTCGATACCACCTTCCAGGGGGAGGAAACAGATTTCCCAGATTCTAAGGTTGATTTGAAAATACACCAAAGCAGGAAGATTTTTGCCTGGCTGGACAGCAGTAGCAAGCGATCCAGAGAAGGAAACTGCTTGTCTCATATTATGACAATGTTGAGATTTGAGAGTTTTTCTCTACTGAGCAAAGGGAACTGCCTCAAAGGAGACTACCATAAGGTCCTGAACCCACATGCAGAAGTGAGTTGTGGGATGCCTGGTTGACTATTCCTGATATTTTCCTAGGGAACATTTTTGCCTGGGTCATGACCAAGCTCAGCCCTAAATTCTCCAGGTGGTGCGATGGCTGGTAGGCAGACTTCTGGTGGTTGATCACCCATCAGAAGGTTTGAAGGAAATGGATTGTCCATTGAATGTTGAAAAACAGGATAAGCTAAGGAATCCTTCAGTAGAAGGTCATCTGGTGGGTTGGGGGGTCTCAAAAACAGAACATATCACTTTTCCCCTTCAGGACGGATTCTCTTTAAGTTGTAGTCTACACCTGCCCTTATTTGGGCTAAAAAAAAAAAAAAAAAAGCATATTCATTAACTTACAAATGAGCATCCAACAAACCTTTCTGGAACCACTACCAGCTAACATCACTTTCACAAATTCCAGTAAAATGTGATTTTAAAAGGGTGCCGTAACTATATCTGCCACCAGGTGGAGCACACTTCTTACACGAACCTTGAATTATTGTGCTGCAACACAATCGTAGCCTCTATGGAATTGTTTGGAAAAAATCTAGCCGTAATGCACGCCCGATGGGGGGGGGGGGGGGGATTTTGAATTTTAAATAATGGATTACAGTGCAGGACACAGGCAACTTACTCATACACCATGGGTCATAGGTGTGTACCTTCAGGTGATTGGACACTGGCAAAGCTTTGGAGGACACGCTCCCTGGCCACCTCTTCAAAAACCCTACACCATTTTGTGAGTTCTTGGTATTGTAACAAGCAATGGACAGTAAACCAAAGAATGGAAGTGATGGTGGCCTGTGTCCTGTACTGTAATCCAAGATATGGAATTTACAGGTAAATCTAAATTCCCCTTATCTTAAGTGTACAGTAAAGAAAACAGGCTAGGTTATTCATGCAACCTGAAACATCCCCAAGGGATGAAGAGGAAGGGTGGGCAACACTTAGGCAGAACTGTGGCAACATGCCCAACAACAAAGGTCAGAAGACCCCGACTTTGCAGCCAAAAGCTGAATCAGCAGAAAATTCAGAATGTAAGCGCTTGCAATCAGATTTTGTATCCATCTGCCTGATTGGAACAATAGCCTTAAGGTATACATTAATAGCTCTGACTACATCCAGGCAATGTAGAGAGATCTCCTTTGGGGCATAAGGATGGGAAGACAATGTCCTCATTGAGATAGAATGCAGAAACCACTTTTGGGAGAAGGTCATTGTGAAATATGAGAAAAAGCTCTTTACAGGAATGGGTCACCAGTTCAGAAAACACCTGGCAGATGTTTTTGGCGACCAAAAAGGCTACTTTGTGTAGCGCCCTGGGGTTTAGTCAGGGAGCTCCTCACCAAATTCCATGTCAGAGGTAGCTACCATAGTTAAATTGTTAGAAATCCATTGATTTCTCCCCAAGTTTGACCTTGTTGTACTTTTCTCTTCTACCACTAGGTGGCCGGGCGCTTGGTGGTACTAGATATGAGAAGGACAACTCAAGGTCAGGTTATGGGTATATGGGGTATCTTAGTCAATGGGCAGGGATATTCTTGAATCCCTTGGCCTGCTGGGAGAGCCTATATATTCGGGTTGAGTCAGGTGACCTGTGTTCTGTGCCGTCTGCCCTGGTCTGCTAGGCCGGAGATTGGGCCTATCCTGGGCAGGGGGCATCTGGCTGCCAGGCCATTTTGGAATAAGGCTGTAACATAACATCCAGAAGTAAGAGGGCAACACAGGGTTGGGACTGCGTCTTGCAGTCCAACCAAAAGTGACGGTTCTGCCGGCCGGAGAACCTGTCATGGTCAGAGGTAGAAGGGAAGCTGTTGCCACTAAGGGACTATCCACCTTTACCAGGCACCACAGTGAGTAACTGAAACAAGTACCGGAGCAGTATTCTCACTGAACACGGCCTGGCCCGGTGGAGAATCAGGAAACTTCAGGTGGTGATCAAGTCAGGGACCCAACCAGCAGCGGTGACGCTTGCAGAGCAGCCTTGTGTGTGAAGCCAGGGACTGAGCCGGTCAGCGGGGGTGAAGCTTGAAAGGTATCCGAAGTGCTGAGCTAGGGACCCCAGCAGGAAAGCCTGGGCGACGCTTAAGGGAGATAACACCGCAAAAGCCTAGAGGAGCTCACGGATTCAAAGTTAGTGAATCAGAGGGTATGGTGAGGGATCAGGAGCTCAAGGGGCTGAAGAACTACAAGTAGAAGTTGTAGTAAAGCTGAGAGAACTGTTTTGCTTGAATTAGGAACTGTTAAGTACTGTAGCCATAGGGGACAGCAAACCTGCATGTACAGAAGTGGCACCTTGCTGGGGCCTTTCCCTGTACGGCTGTCCTCCTATTGAAGCCTCGCAGTCTGCCTATTGAAATTGCAACTACTTAAGGGTGTCCTGGCCCCAACCCTCTTTCCCTTGCAAAATATAAAAGGACTGTCAAAAGAAATAAAACCTCTTTTGTATCCAAGAAGTGCCTGGCGCCCAATGACTTTTACCACCCTTGCACTCACTATGCTTCACAACCCACTACATATTAAAGGATGTCAGCGGTCTGTGGCCTCAAAGGTCCTTAGACTGGAAGAGGTCAGAGATTCTGCTACATTTGCATTTGAGATTTTGGAAGGGGATAGCCCTGATAGGTTCAAAGGGTGATTACTGCAGGGCAGAGAGAACCAAGTTGAGATGCCAAGAACAGGGTGCGGCAAGGGGGCGTAATACATGACATACAGTGCATCCAGAAAGTATTCACAGCGCTTCACTTTTTCCACATTTTGTTATGTTACAGCCTTATTCCAAAATGGATTAAATTCATTATTTTCCTCAAAATTCTACAAACAATACCCCATAATGACAATGTGAAAGAAATTTGTTTGAAATCATTGTACATTTATTAAAAATAAAATATGAAAAAAAAAAAATCACATGTACACAAGTATTCACAGCCATGGCACTCAAAATTGAGCTCAGGTGCATCTTGTTTCCACACATAATCCTTGAGATGTTTCAACAACTTCTTTGGAGTCCACCTGTGGTAAATTAAAGAGGAAGTAAACCCTCAGCAAAAAAACGAAAAAACAAAAAACCCTGCAAGACAAAGGCATAATTAGCTAGTATGCATAGCATACTAGCTAATTATGTATTACTCATCTCAGATCGAAGCCCCCGCATCGGTCCACGTCTCCCCCTCCGACATGTTGTCCCGGAGTGACTTCTGGGTATTGCGGCTCCGGCGCTGTGATTAGCCGGAGCCGCGATGACGTCACTCCGCGCATGCACGCGGAAACGGCACAGTACAACTGAAGCAACGACATATAGCGCCATTGCTTCAGTTGTCTTAAGTGCGCATGTGCCGCATGACGTTGGCACATGCAAATACAGGGATATCTCCTAAACCGTGCAGGTTTAGGAGATATCCTTGCTAGCTACAGGTAAGGCTTAATATAAGCTTACCTGTAACATAAAGTTGTAAACAAGGGTTTACGACGACTTTAACAGTGCATGTCAGAGCACAAACCAAGCCATGAACTTAAAGGAATTGTCTGTAGACCTTTCCGAGACAGGATTTTATCAAAGCAAAGATCTGGGGAAGGGTACAGAAAACCCAAGTTAGACTTATCGGTAACTTGTTTTCCGGAAGTCTTTCAGGACAGCACCTGATAGTGACTCCTCCCACCAGACCATAGGAAACACCTTCTTCCTCCAGAACTTTAAAGGGAGGCACCTCCCTACCATACCTCAGTTGTAGAAGAGAACCTCCAGCCCCAGCTGGAACACAAACACATACGTTAGTCACAGCATAGTATATTAAACACAATAGGGTGGGATGTTGCTATTCCTGCTGGTGGAGACAGACCTGCATGCGAATAAGCCTCTGAAATGGATAATTTCAGCCATCTTGCTAAAGAAACTTTAGAAGCCTGGAAACCTTTTCTGTTGCCCGAAAATAGCACAAATAGTGAATCTGAACGTCTAAACAGCTTTGTCCTTTCCAAGTAACACAACAAAGTACTCTTGACATCCAACATGTGGAAAAAAAGTCTCCTTCTCCCCTGCTGTGTTAGGGCAGAAGGTTGGAAGTACAATGTCTTGAGCATGATTCTGCACTGAAGCTACCTTTGGTAAAAATTTTGGGTCTGTCCTAAGTATAACTATCTGGAAAAATAAACAAATAAGGTTCCTTTATTGATAGATCGCTTAGTTCACCGATCCTGCGTGCAGAGACAATGGCAATCGGAAACACGGTTTTAAAAGTGAAATATCTGAGAGGCACTTCTTCCAAAGGCTCAAAGGGACTCTTTGTTAGAGATTGCAGGACTAATGACAGATCCCATTTAGGTAAAGCCTTAAGTGGTGCTGGTCTAGATCTCGTAAGAGCCTTAAAAAAATCTGATTATCAGCGGATTCGAGGCCACAGATTTTTCTAAGAACACTCCTAGCGCAGCAACCTGCACCTTCAGGGTACTAACCGCTAGCCCCTTGTCAGCTCCATTTTCTTAAAATTCTAGAATGGAAACAAGATTCTCTGGGTCCTGGGCAAACAAATTACACCATGTATTGTAAACCTTCCAAAGCTTAGACTAAATGTCCCTTGTCACTCTTTTCCTACTTGACATTAGTGTTGTAATCAACCGGTTGGAAAACCCCTTGCTTCTTAGGAACTGTTCCTCAGATACCACGCTGTGAGCGCCAGAGTGGATGATTTACCAGGCCTTGTAACAGAAGATCGTGCCTGAGGGGCAGATGCCAACAAGGTCTGACTGCCATTCTCAGAACGGTTGAAAACCAAGCCCTTCTTGGCCAAAAGGACATGATTAGGATGACTGGTACCATCTCCTTCTGAATTTTCCTTAATATTAACGGAATTAACTAGAATGGGGGGGGAAGGCGTAGCAAAGATGGAATTTCCATGGATACGCCAAAGCATCTGTCCCTAGTGACCCGTCGTGATTGTTTAGGGAAAAGAATTGAGGAACCTGAGCATTCTCATTTGAGGCGAACAGGTCCACCTCTGGCTACTCCCATTTTTCAGCAATCATAGTGAAAACCTGTGGGTTCAGTGACCATTCTGCTTCTTGAATGGGGCTCCTGCTCAGGAAATCCGCTACCCTGTTCAGGGTCCCTTTTAGGTGGACTGCTGATAGAGACAGCAAGTGTCCCTCTGCCCACCGAAGAATTTCCATGGCTAGTACTTGCAGTAACCTGCTCCTTGTACCTCACTGCCTGTTTATATATTCCACTCCTGTGGCATTGCCCGTTGTCAGTATCTGAACATGCTGAGAGCGAAGATCCTGAGCAAATGCCTTTAGAGATAAGGCGATCGCCTCAAGCTCTCTCCAGTTTGAGGACCTTGTTGCCTCCTTCTTGGACCAGCCTGAGTGAAATGCTTTCCTAGGTGGTCCACCCAACCCCAGGAACTGGCGTCGGTTGTCAGTCTTTTCTCGACCGGAAAAGCCCAGACTAAACCCTTCGATAGCATATCCTGCCTCTTCCACCACCATAGTGATTTCTTCACCAGAGTTGGAATTTTTACCTCTGTTCCAATTTGTGATCCCATGATCTCAGGAGAAAGGCCTGCAGACACCTGAAGTGTAGCCTTGCCCACTGAATGGCCGGCATTGATGAAGTCAGAACACCCAAAGCTGACGTAACCTGTCTTACCGTGAGCTTCTGGTTGGTCTGTAGTAACGACACTGTATCGTGAATCTTGTCCTTCTCTAAGGGAAGAAAGATCTTTTGATCCACAGAATTGATTAGATAACCTATCAACCGAATCTCATGAGATGGGTCTAGGAAAGATTTTTGGAAGTTTAAAATCCACCCCAGAGACTCCAAATGGCTGCGTGCTCTGCCTAAATTGCTCTGCAATTCCTCTCTTGGGAGGGGTGAAAAATAGCAGATCGTCTAAATAAGGAATTACTGCGATTCTGTGAAGACGAAGCGGAGCAAAGGCTTCTGCCATCACCTTGGTGAAAATTCTGGGTGAGGATGATAGACCGAAGGGTAAAGCCCTGAATTGTAGATGATGAATCATGCCTTCCATCCTTACCGCCAACCTGAGAAACCTCTGGGACTGGGGTGAGATTGGAATATGCAGGTATGAATCCTTTAAATCTATTGACGCCATGAAGCAACCTTGGTGTCAGTAGATTTCTTACTGAGAAAATTGAGTCCATCTTGAACTTTCTGTATTTGATGGATTCGTTTAGAGGTTTTAGATTGAGAATCAATCGAAATCTTCCGGTTGTTTTTTTTTAACCAGGAAGATATGAGAATAGAACCCCTCCCTGCCGTTCTTTTAGTGGCACTTGGATTACTACACCCTGCTGCATCAGTTCCTCTAGAGAGGACTTCATGGCCAGGGCCCTTACTGGATCTCGTAGGGTATTTGTTATCAGAAACCTTTTTGGGGGGCTTTTGGTAAACTCGAGAGTGCAGCCCTGCGAGAGAGTAGTCAGAATAAACTGATTTGAAGTTATCCCTGACCACTGCGGGAGAAACATTTGTAATCTTCCGCCCACCCGCAGGGACGAGTCATTGTGATTTCTCGGCCTGTGTAGGAGGACGGAAGAGAATTCCGCCTTTACCTCTCGCATTTTGTGCGGACCAATTTTTCCTTCTCTCCCGAAACTTGCTGTCTTGCTCCTGAGCTTTTTGAGGTCGAAAAAGATGTTTTGGGACCTGCTTTTTCTTTTTGACCGGGAAGGACCTCTTTTTAAATCGGCAGTTCTGTCTAAGATACTATCTAGATCAGGGCTAAAAAGCAGGTTACCCGAAAAGGGAATTCTACAAAGCTTGCTTTTTGATGCTGTGTCACCTGGCCAGGTCTTTAGCCATAAAGCTCGTCTTGCAGCATTTGTCAGAGCTGCTGATCTAGCTGACATTTTAATTGCTTCAGCCAAGGCATCTGCAATATAAGCAACTGCAGAGATCAGGGTAGGAAAAGAATCTAAAATCTCCTGCTTAGGGGAACCTGCCATTATACGCGATCTTAGTTGGTTCACCCAGTATTCCAGATTCCTGGCTACACATGTTGTGGCCACTGCTGGCTTTAAATTGCTCATGACTGATTGCCACAATCTCTTGAGCAAAAGATCCATGCGTTTGTCCATTGGCTCCTTCAGAACCCCCATGTCTTCAAAAGACAGGTCTGTGGATCTTGAGACCTGGGAGAAGGCAGCAGCCAACCTGGGCACCTTGTTGCACACCGCAGAAGGGTCCTCCTCAAAAGGATAACGCCTTTTGTGGGCTTTGAAAAAAAAAAGGGTTTTCTCTCTGGATCCTGCCTTCCTTTTTTAATGGCGTCAGAAATGACCGACTGGACCGGGAATGTTCGCCCCTTAGGCTCGTTTAACCCTGCATACATGCGGTCATGAAGAGATAATTCCATCTTTTCTTCACTTAAGCCAAGCGTAACATGAATAGCTTTAAAGTAGCCCATCTACCTCTTCTAGGGATAGCTTAAATTTGGAGGGGGCCACCTCAGCCTCCTCTTCCGAGTCTTTAACGGAAGGAGCAGGGGACTGCTCTTCCCTGTTTGAAGGGTCTTTAGGTAGAGCTTCCACTACCGGGATAGAAAGGGAACCCTGGGAAGACTCTGAAGTGGATGGCTGACTAGCAGCTGGGTTAACTAAAGAGTCACGAAAGTTTGAATCGTGGCATATAGTTCCTTCTTTACAGAGGCAACCAGGTCATCACAAACAGAAGCCGATTCCTCCTTGAGTTAAGAAGTGATGCAAGCACTGCACAGGGCTTTTTTCCAATTCTCTCCCATTTTGGCCCTGCAAGAAGGACATCTCTTTTTTGGGTCAGAGCTTTTAGCCTGAAAAGACAAAAGGGGAAAAAAACCAGGGGACCTTTTAGTGAGACCCAGTTTCTGCTTTAAAAAGGACCACCACACAGGTGCACTAAGAAGAAACCAGTCAGCCTCTAGTGCCCAGACAGGCCCCTTGCCACTAGGGGGTAAGAAAAAGGAGAGAGACCAAAACCACATGTAAGAGAAAAAGACAGACTTTAACCGCTGCCTCCTACCTTAGCCTTGCTGGTGCCTGCCCCCACTGCTGCAGACACCGACTCTTCCATAGCAGGTATGCAGCTTTCCACTCGTGGCTTCACACGCCGCTTCGGGAACCCCATATTGCCTCTGCACCAGACCGGAAGCGGAAATAGGCGCCAGCTCCTGTCCTCCCTCCTCCGCCCTGCGTCCACGCTGGAAATTAAGTTTTCGCTGACCCGGAGACCCGCTGTCACTTCCAGCGTGACCGCCGGAAAACATGGTGGCGACACACGCGCGCCACCGCTTCCTGAGACTGTGCAGGCCACCGAATCTACGGCTCTCACCGAGCACCAGGAGGGAAAGAGGAGCCCGATTACTACCACTGCAGATGCCTGGGTAGGATGGGAGGACAGCGGGTATCTAGCGGAAGAAAAAAAGAGAAAGAAACCAGTCTCTCAGGAGCACCCAAGAGATCTTGACTCCCCTCCCTAAGATGTTCCCTCCGGGCCGGTATGGTATGGAGGTACTGAGGTATGGTAGGGAGGTGCATCCCTTTAAAGTTCTGGAGGAAGAAGGTGTTTCCTATGGTCCAGTGGGAGGAGTCACTATCTCTCAGGTGCTGTCCTGAAAGACGCCTTGGGAAAAATTTCTGCAGCATTGAAGATCCAAATGAGCACAGTGGCATCCATTATCCCTAAATAGAAGAAGTTTCAAAGCACCAGGACTCTTCCTAGAGCTGGCTGCCTGGCCAAACTGAGTGATCGGGGGAGAAGGGCCTTGGTCAGGGAGGTGACCAAGAACCCGATGGTCACTCTGACAGCTCCAGCGTTTCTCTGTGGAGAGAGGAGAACCTTCCAGAAGAACAACACTCAGCACTCCACCAATCAGTCCTGTATAGTAGAGTGACCAGACGGAATCAATCAAACCTGATGGAGCTTGAGAGGTCCTGCAAAGAAGAGTGGGAGAAAAAAACAAAAATAGGTGTGCAAAGCTTGTAGCATCATATTAAAAAAGACTTGAGGCTGTAATTGGTGCCAAAGGTGCTTCAACAAAGTATTAGGCAACGGCTGTGAATACTTATGTACATGGGATTTTTAATTTTTTTTTATTAATTTGCAAAGATTTCATATAAACCTCTTTCACGTTTTCATTGTGGGGTGTTTGTAGAATTTCGAGGAAGATAATGAATATAATCCATTTTGGAATAAGGCTGTACCACAACTAAATGTGGAAAAATGTAAGCGCTGTGAATAATTTCCAGATGCACTGTACCTTGAAGAAAGGTTCTTACAAAGGAAGGTGAAGCCAGAGGTCTTTGAAAGAGAATGGATAAGGCTGAGACCTGTGTTAAACACATCCCCTCAGTAATAGTTCTCACACAAATTATGCATTCATCTAAAAAAATAATACAATTTCCTGAGCACAGATATGAAGACCTATAACCACACGTATGTATATGCATCCAATACTGTGAATAACTAAAATGTCCAATCCAAAATAAAAATCCAAACACAGCAAATCTGAATAATAAATGTGCATACAGTGTAGATATCTCTGGGATTTTTTTTGCTGGCATGCTATTGATTACTGCTCAATTTGTTTCATCCTTTTCCCTAAGTTAATGTAAAATGATATTGTCTGATTGTAATATTGACTTGCTCACTTTAAACATTTAAATGCTTTGACTTTGAGTCTATAGAGGTCCCACCCACTAGGCATGTATACCATACCCAGCCACATTTCCTGCTTCAGCATTCCCACCTGTCTAATTTCTGGTGTCAGAACTTAGAATGAAGGAAGACATCATGCCCCCTCCCATGTTACATCATTCAAGTCTGACGGTTGGCAGCTAAGGCCCAAACATTGTCACATAGGGGAGATCACCAGCTCCCCCATACCCCAAAACCCTGCTCCATTAGTGAGGACCCCAGCAGCAGCTGTCTCTTTAATGGAAAAAAAGTGGTAAACAATAAGATTTATTCCCAAGTAGACCTGAGATTTTACTGACAATAATGGCAGCTCTTTGTATGGGTAAAAAAGCAAGTATTTTTGCTAATATTATCCAAAATATCTTTATCATGCACCAGTCTTAAAGTGGTTGTAAAGGCTAAAAGTTTTTCACTTTAATGCATTTTCTGCATGAAGGTTAAAAACCTTACAATAGCGGTGCCCCCCAGGCCCCCTCCCTAACACTTACCTGAGTCCTATATCAATCCAGCACTGTACTCTGCTTCAGTTATTCTCTCCCCTCTCCGTGCTCTTACCAGCTTGGATAAGAACTGCTGCTGTCAGTCAAATCATGTCAGGAGGGAGCAGGGGTGGGGCCAAGCCTGCACACCAGCCTCCATAGCAAGTCACTTGCTACGGGGGCAGACACAGAAGAGAAAGAGCCAAGATCGCCAGCAGGGGGGCTGCACGGTTTGGGGCCGCTCTGTGCAAAACCACTGCACAGAGCAGGCAACTATAACATTCTTGCTATTTTTTAAAAAATGTGACCTTTACAATTACTTTAATACATTATGTGGTAGCCATGTCATGCTACCATTCACAGCTTTGGCTGTCCAGAGCATTAGGCAGTTACTACTTCTTACATGTATATACAGTTTATTATGTCTGTTTGGTAGGCCTTCAATATACAGTAAAACCTTGGTTTGCGAGCATAATTCGTTAAAGAAACATGCTTGTAATCCAAAGCACTTGTATATCAAAGCATTTTTTTTTACAGGGTATAAAAGAGAAGAGAGGCACCTCTAAGTATAGCAATAAGTTGCTAAATGTTGTAACTTCATTAAATGTAACCACATTGCTACACTTAGAGGCTCCTCTCTTCTTTTTTTTACTCAGTTGTGACATGACACTACTCATATCAAGACATCGCTTGTATATCAAGGCAAAATGTATTAAAACATTTTGCTTGTCTTGCAAAACGCTCTCAAACCAAGTTACTCTCAAACCAAGGTTTTACTGTATGTGGTTCATAGCAACACTAGGGTAGATTTATATAAACTAGTACAGACGGTCCAATCTGTGATCTTATGCGAGTTGCTATTGCTCTTCCAATCTAATCGGAAGCTAAACCCCCCCCCCCCGCTCCCCCCCCAGAAGACGCCGTCTATTACTAAGGAAAAGAAGGACTGGAAGACTTATGCTGGGCTGCGGCAGTCTGAATACTGTATATGGCAGTGTTTCTTAACCTTTTTTCAGTCAAGGCACCTTTTAAAATTTGGCACAATATCAAAGCACCCCATTCTAAAATGTAAAAAACAAAACTAATAGTTTTACATAATGTAGTATCATCCACATATGTAGGACATCCAACATTAGAGGTGATTTATTCTTACAAGCAGTATTCCTTTGCACACTGGTACTGACTAGCATTCCATCATGGAAGGGGAGGGGAAAATATGGAGGTACACGCCTGATGTCCTCATTATTAACCAATGACATTATCAGTTGTTTAAATGCCAGTGGCAGGCTTGCACAGTGCCCAAGGTTGCAATGCTGCAGCAGGCTTGATTCACTAGCTGGCTTGGCTTTAGGCATTTTGCCAAGGCACCCCTGAAGAACCCAGAAGGCACCCTGGTTGAAAAAGGCTGGTATATGGATTTATTTTTTATGTATTCCATGAAATTTACATTTTGGATATTTTACATAGTTGGTAAGGTTGAATAAAGACACTGTTCCATCCATATGTGCTCCAAGATGAAACACCTTTATTGATTTGTGCACAAGAAATTGGTATGAAAGGAAAAGCATGACAAAATGAAAAAAGGGAATGTGAGAGATGGGAAGATAAACAGCAGGAGGACTGGATGGAGAGGATAGTTATAAAGTCATTCTTCAAATATAAAAGCACTGCCAAACTAACCCCAACTGTGTCCACCATGAAAAAGAACTGATTGCATGGTAGTCACACTGGACTACAATCTGGAAGTTAGCAGTGCTAGCATAAAATCTAAGCCAGAAATTGTTAGCTGCTGGATATAACATTGTTTATAAAGTAATGCGCAACGCAAGAAATTTGTACAAACTGTTTAATGCTGAATTGTAACAGCAGATACATTTATGACAATGGTTCAATTTAAAGAAAACTTGTCACTAGAGAAATTAGGCAGTTGTCATTGCTGACTTTACCTTCTGAAAATGGTACCTGCATGGTAGTGGCGTGGACTTTGGACTTCACACCTTTGTCTGACTTTTCTGATCTGTATACTGGTCAGCAGTATATTTTACCAGGAAATTAGCATTTTTAAAAAAGGTCTCCAATAGTAGCCTCTCTCTAATGATAGGATTGCTGTAAAGAGTAACTCCACTTTTGTTGTGAAAAAAAAAAATTCCCCTCTGGGTGATGTACATTTCAAGGATTTTTAACAAACTTTGTTGCAGAGTCCTGCCTTTGTTATTCCGAAGTAATAGCTGTTTTTGTCTATGTCCATGTGAAGTGAATCTGTATGGGCGTTGTTTTATAATTATCAATCAGCAGCTGTACCCACAGGACTCTAATGAGAAAAATTGCATCCCTTTAGATGTGATTTCCTTTTGGGTGTATCTCAACAAAAAATTGTTGCAGGGGATCCATGAATCAGTAAGCCAATCACACAAGCAGGAAATATTTCTGGGGGGTGTTCTGTACACCATCTGTATACAGAACGTCTCCATGTTGCCATATTGCATTTTACAGAAAACGACAGCACTGCAGATTTAAAATGAAAGGTAAATTCAACCGCTTCCCGACCGCCTCACGCAGATATACTGTACGTACAGGCAGATTAACGTACCTGTACATCGTTCTTTAAGAGGCGGCTCGCGGGCGCGCACCCGCCGGGAGCTCCATGACCGCGGGTCCTGCGGACCCGATGTCCGCGGGGATACCCGCAATCGTCTCATGGTGAGGAAGAACAGGGAGATGCTTATGTAAACAAGCATCTCCCCGTTCTGCCTAGTGACACTGATCTCTGCTCTCTGTGATCGGGAGCGGCGATCAGTGTAGTGTTACACACAGCCCCTCCCCCCCCCACAGTTAGAAACACTCCCTAGGACACACTTAACCCCTACAGCGCCACCTAGTGGTTAACCCCATCACTGCCAGTGACATTTTTACAGTAATCAATACAATTTTTTAGCATTGATCACTGTATTAATGCCAATGGTCCCAAAAATGTGTCAAAATTGTCCGACGTGTCCACCATAATGTCGCAGTCACGATAAAAAAAAAAAAAAACGCTGATCACCGCCATTACTACTAAAAAAAAAAAATATCAATAAAAATGCCATACAACTATCCCCTATTTTGTAGATGCTATAACTTTTGCGCAAACCAATCAAAAAACGATTTTTTTTGTATATGTAGAAGAATACATATCGGCCTAAACTGAGGGAAAAAAAATGTTTTTTTAAATATTGTTGTCTGTATTTTTTTTTTTTATAGCGCAAAAAATAAAAAAAACGCAGAGGTGATCAAATACCACCAAAAGAAAGCTCTATTTGTGGGAAAAAAAAAGGATGTCAATTTTGTTTCGGAGCAACGTCGCATGACCGTGCAATTGTCAGCGACGCAGTGCCGAATTGCAAAAAGTGCTCTGGTCAGGAAGGGGGTAATTTCTTCCGGGGCTGAAGTGGTTAATAACACTCAATTACAATGTGACTTGTATAGCCATTGTAATTTTTTTTTTTTTATTTGCAATTTTTTTTTCTCACGAAAGTGGCGTTACCCTTTAAGCCAATCACCTATCTGCATAGTGACAGGGTTAAAGCAGAACTAAACTCTCCCTTCCACAGGCAGGAAAACTAAAAATTCTACAGTTTTATTCCCAAAGCCTAGACAGGACTTGTCAAATACAAAGGATAAGTTTGCTTACCATGCAAAACACTTTCAGGCCCCAAAACCCCCTGCAAGCTGACGCGGTTGCCATCTTGTATAAAATGTAGCTCTCTACTTCCTGGATAGTAGCAGTTGCCCACAGCTGCCGTCACTAGTAAATGCCCATTAAAAGAGTCTCACTTTAGATCAAGTTGCCATAGTGCTAATACATCACGAGTTCGCTCTATGGCAAATAGCAAACAAAACAGAAGCGCATATCAGTGGATGCTCTTCAGAGGCTTCCTCTATGGTTATAGCGTTGCCACTATACTAAAAATGTAGGTGCGTTTTCAGAGGCTGAAGAATTAACATAAAGGAAAAAAAAGTAACATGAAGATGAGGCCTACATCAGGCTCACCAGAGACTAACCGTGATGTAAGCATGCATTGTGTAGTCCACGTTCTAGCACTAGAAGGATGCCAAGAACGCAACATAAACTGCACATGCGCTTCATTGCCTGAATTAGAAAAAAAAAAAAAAGCCACAATGTAATATATTTAATGACTTAATCCGTGGCTTTGAAATGCATGTTAAGGCTATCTTTCATACAAGACAGGCTCATATTTTTAGTTTAGTTCCGCTTTAAACAATACACCTCATAGCTACACTGCTTATCACAGACAGTTCTCCTCAAGACAGTAGTGTTATTCTTTTTACATAGATGCCCAGACTGACATTCTGCGATAAGCTTTGTGTGTCTTTAAAAGTCTCTTTCCATAGGAAACATGTCGGCTGTAAAAAAAAATAACAGCAGCTTCTTGAAATGAACAGTCAGAAATCTAGTGGACTGAATGACGGAACAGTCACTGGAGGCTGAAGTGAGATATTATGGAAAGGGCAGGAGGGATCAATGTTTCTCCAGTGCTTTTGTTAATAACTCATTTAGTCGTAACACCATGGGTCGAGGGTCGTCATTAAGTCCGGCTGCAATCATTGCGTTCTCGTAGATCTGTATGGAAGTAATAAAGATGGTTCAGATCTTACAGAACACAGCACAATTTATGATTATGGCAGACCAATTTACAAAGCTATAATAATCGTTATCTGCTACATTTTTTTCTTTTAGCAAAGAACTGAAAGTACAATTATAATGGAAAAAACACATGCATTATAGCTGAGTGAATGGAACCCACTGACAGAGAAACCAAACAAGTTCAGCTTCAATACTTACATTAGAATGGGGCCCAAGACTCCAATAAATGTCTGCTTACATCTGCAGCTTCTCAAGCAGGTAGGGATTTTTTTTAAAAAGGTCAGTTCACTCTAAACAGATACTTAAAAGAAAAGCATGGCCAAATTTCTCATCTGGGTCACAGGAGTGCACTTATTTCTGCACCCCTGTATCCCAGATTCAGCCACCCAGATGCCTGTCCAGCAGCTGGCTCGGCCTCTCAATGTGCTGCTGAGAACCTGAGCCAGTCGCCCTGTTCTCTACACAGTCGGACACTCCAGTGAGCGCTGGAGAGGTAGAGCAGACAGCCGGTGACTGACAGTCACCACTCTCTGATAAGTGAAGAGCGACAACTGAGCGATCAAAGGTCATGTGATCGCTCAGTTTCCGGTCTTCGATCCAGCAGGGGACAGCTGTAGCATCAGACCAATGCTGCAGCCATGTAGGTAAGCATGTATATTTATTTTGGGATATCCCAAACTTCTCCTTTAAATTATTGAATGGAATTGCAGGGAAGAGATCTTTGAATCAGATTACAGCTGTAGCTGCTAAGCAGAGATAAACAGAAGAAAATTTTCACAGCTGGATTCTTCTTTATTTTACCCAGAGGGCAGGCCACAACAGTAGTTAAACTTCATTAGTTAGGCTAGCCATAGATTATGCCATTTTCTTTCCTTCAACTACACAGTACTTCGTACAACCAGCCTGCCCACAGATGGATCAAAATTTGGCCGGTTCAGCAGGAATTTTGATCCATCAATGCTGGCTTTAGTCTCATACATGCTATACAGCCATACACAAAAAGTTCTGTGGATGAAGAGAGGGCCATATCCAAATTCATTATGGCCAAAAAAACCCAAATACTATCAACTTTTCCTCCAGGCTCATACAATGTTTATAAACACATATAGTGGACAAAACAGCCTAGTGCTCATGATGGTTGGCTTTATGCACATGGGCATTTTGGTGCCCAGGGATGTCCTGGTCCTGCATACAGCCTCCAATAGACATGAATGGGTGTAGGCAACTTTACGCAACTATCTGCATAAAGTGGCACATGTGCGCAAACTTGATATGCAAATGCACACTACCTGCATGAAGCCTTATCTTTGTTTAACCTCTTGCCATAATGTATTGTGTGGGCAGTAAAGCCCACTCTCTTTGCTGCTGCACATATGCATTCGTGGGCAGCCGAGGTTTCTGTGCTCTCCCAGCACAGTGAGTGAGCTGTTATAAACAGTTCCCAGTCTCTATGAATGATCAGGAGCCAATGTTAGAGAGCACTTGCCTACAACTGGTTTACCTACCTGTTCCATGAGTAATTTTGCCAGATCCATGTCTGTGTCTTTCAGCTGTCCTAACTTCTTAATTAAAGGATGCCTGAAAAACATTGACATAAAAGTTTTAACATAGATGGAGAGAGATATCACAGTGCTTAGTATTGGCTTTTCATGTGCATTTTTTTTTCTTTATATTAGAAAGAAGTCTTTATTGTACTTTGCCTTTGTTTGACAATTTCTCAATAAGGTACATAACAGACCAGTAACAAAAGTGGTGACACTTCGCAATCTGATAGAGAAACAGCCACATCTGTATAAAAAAAAAAGAAAATGACAGACTGTTCACCGGGTATCAACCCGCAGACACTATGACCTGTACTTAAAATGAGAAGTATAGCCAAAGCTATTTTGGCCATACTTCTATGGATCACAGGAGTGCAGTTTGCTCTGTGGCCCATTTTCAGCTGACAGCGGGCTAAGGCTGTCGTCACAGAGCTGGTCCATGCTCTGAAAAGTTCCCAAACATATGGACCGGCAGCTTGCCCAGTCTCTAAGAAAGCAACTGGGAGGCTGAACCAGCTGCTCCCACCCCCTTCACAGCCCAGCATTCCAATGAGCGCTGGAGGAGCAGAGCAGAGAGCTTGTGATTGACAGTCACTGGCTCCTGCAGCCTGAAGACCGAGAGCTGAGTGATCAGCGGAGATCGGACCGATGCTCCATCCACTGAGGCGAGTATAATTTTATTTTCTGGGGAATCCTGAACTTCTCTTTTAATAAGGAGTGGGAATTGTTTACTCCAGGTTGTGAGGATATAATAAAGACAACAACTATGCACAAGTATTGGGTCGCTGCAACCAGCAGTCCCACAGATTATGATATTTAGTGGGGCAACATCAAATAATTGTAAATACGTATTTTTAAAGGGCAGAGTTTGATTGACTTTAGTAATTCTGGCATGTAGTGTCAGGGGGGAAGGGCATGCATACTATTACGGGCTATTAGTGTCCTAGCCGTAAAGCCGTGCAATCTCTGCAGTGTTTGGCATGCATCCATGAGAGACCTATGACTGCCCTGATTCTGATGATCTCACTGGTCACTACCCTTATCTAAATGACAGTGGTAAGCTTTGTTCTTGGTCATTTTTGTACACGTCCCAGAGCTGGCACCCTCATTGAAAAGACCAAGCCCATGTTCCAGAGACATCTTGATAGTAGTGTGTGGCTACCACAAATATTGGCAAAGGTATGCCACTGAAAGCTCTTAAAAGCAGGCAAATCTCTAGACAGATAACAAAAAGAACTCCTATTTAACCTATCTATACATTCATTAAAAAAATAATTAAAATGTATCTTTAATACAGCTCGTTTAACCCCTTCCCACCCACGCTATAGCCGAAAGACGACTACAGCGCGGGCTTACTTTGCCGGGAGGGCATCCATGGACGTCCTTCGGACTCAACTGATCACAGATCGGGGTAAAAGGCCAATCACTCTGACAGTGTCCCGATTATCAGTGCAGTCCCAACAGTGCTGCCAATCAGTGTCTTCTCATCAGTGTCATCTATCAGTCTATTTTCTATCAGTCCCAACAGTGCTGGCAATTAGTGTCATCTATCAGTGCTGCCTATCAGTGTGGCCCACCAGTGCTGCCTATAAGTACCCATCGGTGCAGCCTCATCTGGGAGGGAGAAAAACTACCAGTTTGCAAAATTTTATAACAAACTATGAAGTTTTTTTTCCCCCCTAAATACCACTAAAAGAAAGCTCTGTTTTATGTGAAAAGAAAACGACTGCCACTGACATCACCAGTGTCATTATTACAGTGATCAGTGCTAATAATATGCACTGTCACTGTACTAATGACACTGGGCAGAAAAGGGTTAATATCTAGGGCGATCAAGGGTTTAAATATGTCTACAGACACCCCTTACCTTCATAGGCATTTTTTTGGTAGAGGTGAACAAACCCTTTAAGTCCCCATATAATACCAGCATATAATCACATTTCTTTTCTCTCCCAACTGTTCTATTCAATATTGAAAACTCAAGAAGATGCCTGGTACTTTTGCATATGGAGGAGCACGTATGGAGGAGTCCATAGTGGTTGACATCTCTTGAACACACATCAAAATGAGCCCTTACTGAGCAATTTTCCTGGGATTTTTTCTTACACCTTTTTACTGGGCAGACAAAAAATAATTGCTGGGTGATTTGTTTTGTGCAGTTATATTAAATTACCCTTTTAGTCTATGTTACCACTATTGCTACCCCAAAGTCGTGCAATTTAGAGTGCAGCTTTGATCCAACCTTACACTCTCTGGAACAAAGTTGCTGATTTTCAAAGTCGAATAGAATGGAACTGGTGACATTAAAATCAATGAGCTGTGACTTGTCATGCGACTTTACGTGTCTAACATCGCACGATAAGTCGCACTAGTGGAAACGTAGACTTTAAGTGTACCTTGCTCGAATATAATAATGGTCCCGTTCATACACGTGCATAAAAATGACACGACAGCTAAGTAGCTTCACTGCCCAAAAAAACCTAAGCCATCAAGAAATCAACCTCATGGTTTATTACTACAAGTAATTGCTCACCCAGGGTTTATCTCCAGTGTAGGCTGCAAAAGCTGTGCTCGCTCCTCGTTCGTTTTAGCTAGTTGCTGAGTGCGCAGGAAATGTCGAGCAGCTCCCATCTCCAGTACAGTAATCATAGCTGGGTGGGTGTCAAGACGTGGGGTAACCTGCAAAGATGGAACACAGCTAGATTTAAAAGAGGGATGGAATTGACTGGCTAAGTCTTTACTAAGTCTCTTACTAAGCTTTTCTACTACACCTGCACAGCAGAAGAAATTAGTAACTGCATACTTACATTGCTTTTGTCCAGGGCCCAACACCCACTCTGTGCATTGCGTTTTTATGTTCTGCAGGTGCCTGAGGGCTTTTCTTTGGGTGCTCTACTCTCTTACAGAACATAAAAATATACTGCAGGGTTAGCAAGCTTCCAACCCAAATTTGTCTCTGTGTGTTTGTGCATCTGTACGATTGGGATATTAGATGATAAGCTCCATCTCTGTACTAATGTGGATGGCTTAACCACTTCAAAACCAGGCCATTTCTGGCATTTCTCACATACATGTAAAAACCTGTATTTTTTTTTTGCTAGAAAATTATTTAGAATGCACAAATTTGATATATTTTCTAAAAGAAAAAAAAAAAAAAAAACAATTAAAACTGTAGTGCTAGCCTGTGTACTGCTAGAGAATAGAGGCGGCTTGACAACAGGCATATTGGCCTGGAAACTCATTGTCTGTCTCCCCCTTATCACAGTGTGCGCTGGCTGTCCCTGCTGCAGTGCTGCTGGTTTGTACCTTTCCAGTGCAGCTGCTCCAGCTTGTGTTCCCTGTTCCTGCCGGCTGCTTTTCATTCTCAGTCCCAGCAGTTAACATAGCATCGGGCAGTGTGTGGATCCTTTCTACTTCATCTCACTGGTGTTGCTGTGACTTAGTAACAGCTAATGTGATGTGATGCTCCGCTACCACGCTGGATGGAGCACGATACCAAGATCATGGCTCCTGGTATAACCACTTCTCGACGAGGATGTATATACATATGTCAGTCGAGACGTGGTTAAAGAGACTGTCACCTTGACCACCACTTTTTCTTACCTCTCCAGCACTCACTTTCTTCTTTTATGGCTGCCATTTCAGAACAGCCAGTGCTTCTATGTATGAGGGAGCATGTGACCTCCTCCCACAATGCAGTGTTCAGGCCTAGCAGCCAACTTTCAGGCCTAAGCATGGACAAATTAAGAGGGAGGTGATATGTCACTCCTTTAAATCCTGACTGGGTATGAGGATGGCAGATGCACTGAAGGAAAGAGCAGCAAGTGAGAGCTGGAGAGGTTGTTTGATAAATATACTTCACTTAATTTTTCTTTACCTTAATATTGGCCACTCGTATCCCCAAGCCATTCCTCATCCAAGCCATCAAATCTTCTGTTTCTTTCTCAGACAGTTTGTCAGAAGCTGAGGAACAAAAAAAAAAAAAAAAGAAAAGATAAATGGTTAAATTAGGGCTGGGCAAATCTTTAGGTTCCCTTGCTTGGGCATATAGGGACATATAGGGATATACCTGCTGTGCTGTCCTCAAACTTTTCCTCCTTATAGTGATCCACCACAATGTCTGTCTCCACTGAAATGAGTTTTTTCTTATCAAACTCTCTCAAATGCAGAAGAGTTAGTTCATCAAACTGCTCAAAGCAGAACAAAACCTGGAAGAGACGTCATGGAGAGTGTAAAAGGGGAAATGACCAAGAAGACATAGGTAACAAAACATACACAAAGTGAGAACTTCCAGGGACCTCACCTCTGTCTGTTTCTTCTTCATGGCTTCAAAGTAGGGACTGTGCTCAGCAAGGTGGCGGTTGGGAGAACACAGATAGTAGATGTTGCGGGTTCCTGCTTGCATACGGCTGCAGTAGTCAGTTAGGCTTGTCTGCTGGCCTGCGGGCAGAGCTGAGGACTCAAACCGCAGCAACCTGCCAATATCCTCCTGTAATAAATTGGAATACAAACATTTTTATGAACGAATAGAATTATATTAGAGACTACCCATTGGTGGTACTGCTTACAGCATTTATTTTGTTCAGGTTGTTGTAACCAGAGCTAGATAACAAGGCAGGTCGGAGCCCAGAACCTGGTGAATGTCCAGGGGGCCCAGCTACAACCTTCATGTTCCTGAAGTAACTTTGCAACTTGCATAATTGGTCACAGGATGCATTTGTAGGCAACGTTACTTCCTCAAGTTTCTGGGTGGAGATGCCCAAAACTGTTCTTGGACATACCTATGTACCATGTATCACGGGAAAGAAATTCTACTCATTGGTAAAGCCAGCCATAAATGGAGCGATTTTCTTTCCTGCAACCATGGGTCAGCGATCATGGGTGAATCCCTCCCACGGAGCTATTGTGTGTGCCTGGCATGGGGGCAAGAGGAGCCATCCTGGCAGGGAAAACGCACAGTGATTATTGCTAGTGACTATAGCTGCTTGCAGTAATCGCAAACAAAATCCGACAGGCTGGTTGTAGCCAAGGTGATCGAGCTTGGGTACATTCAGCCTGTCCATACATGGTTCGAATCTCGGCCGGTCCCTGCTGAACCAGGATTTTGTGTATATTATATTATATATATATATATATATATATATATATATATATATATATATATATATATATATATATATATATATATATATAAATAAATAAAACACATACACATAGATTTAAATATAGATTTATTTAGAGTTTTTTTGATAGATTTAATAACTACACAAAAAAAGGTCCAAAAAATATATAAATAAGAAAATAAAATAAAAATATAAATAAAATTGAATCTTAAAAAATCCAACAAGTAACCTTGCATGGTTCCACAGGTATGTGTGTATATATATATATATACACTGGAAATCAAAATTAGAGAACCACCTACAATCTCCTAAATTTCAAGGTCATTGCTTAGTCCTTAGATAATTTCATTAAACAGGAGTAAAAGAGTTCCTTGAAGCTGAAAACACTGAAATAATGAAATGGCCAGCCCAGAGTCCTGACTTCCTACTAATTGTCGTAACCTTCAGAAATTTTAGTTGTAATCATTCTCCATGCTACAGTCATTGCTTCTCTAATTTTGATCATTGAGGTTTCTACAAAATAAAGTTTTTTCTTTTGAAGTCCCTTGGTTATTTCGAAAAACACTGTTCTACTAGCATGGTATAGCCGCAAAAAAAAAAAAAAAAAAAAAAATCAGTCAAATGTTGAGCAATGAAGATTACATTATTTCTGAAAAAAATCGAGTGTTCATAAAATGTTCTCCAATTTTGATCTCCAGCGGGTATGTGTGATCAGCGGCCAAGCTGATCTTCTCTATGAAAATGCTAATTGCCTGGCTGTTATGCAGCTCCTCTGGCCCCAATATGATCCAGTACAAGCATTAGAAAAATCTGAGATAAGTCATACATCTTCTGTATGCTTATTCTGAGTCCGAGACGCAAAGTAGGCAGAGGTGTGCATGACAGCCAAGTAATGCGCATTTTTAAAGGTAAATAATCACAGCCTCCATATTTCAAGTATGAGAGATGTGTTTAAGCAAGGACTGTTGACTGTATTATGGAATACACAGCTGACCACTAAAAGGAACATTTTCTACAGGGACAATGCTGATGTCGTTCTGTGTAACTGAACTATAATCCTCACCTTAACATCCTGTTCGGCGGTGGTAACAATCCCTTCCCGTATAAACAGCCCATAATCCTCGAAGAACTTGTTGTATTTTTCAGGGTCCTTCTTACACTGGTCCAGGAAGAATTTGATCAGCCGTTTCTGTAGCACTTCACGCAGTTTTCTGACAGAAGCATTACAATAAAAAAAATTAAATGCACTGGCTAAAATGTAAATGCATTACTGTCTATTATCTTTAATATGTAGCAAAGAAATAATAAATAAAAGTTTATATACAGCTGTGTCCAGAAGGAGAGGGGAAGATATAGAACATCCAGGGACTATGGTTAGACAAACTGGGTCCCTAGAGGAAGCTATTATTGATGAAGCGATACCGCAAAAAAAAAAAAAAAGGTAAAAAATACAAACGTAAACCTTCACATATCTCTCACTGTTTTCTTCCTAGGTAAAACCTGAAAAGCAATTCATTGTAAGGGATTGTACTGAGAACAGCGGAGGAATCAACTTTTTTTTGCAAGTCATACATATTCTTACAGAGCTGTATTCCCAATTAATGAGAAGAGAAACACCTTGGACACCATATCCAGTATACACACCAGCATGCCTCAGCTTACCTAATGAGAGCACTCTCCTGCAACAGCTCTCGGCTCAGATTAAGAGGTATATCCTCACTGTCCACAACTCCTGCAAACAATAAAGAAAGGACAACATATGATGAGGTGCTGTCATGGCCTTAGATCACTCATTTTAAAACAAATATTCATAAAGCGCAACTAAAGCTGCAAATCATCACCACTGTTTCATTGATCCAACGTTCGTGAGCTCCCTTGCCATCCTCTCCCCCGATTCCACTGGGCGGCATCTGTCTTGACTAGCCGCCACACAGGACAACAAAACGCCTACACATGCATATGAGTTTATGTATCTGGGGCACACCGGCACTGTGCCAAGAATGTACCCTAAGCTGCACAGTACATTTTAATGAAGACTGAACAGGCAAGTAAGTTGTTGCCTTGCAGAAGAGACATGGCATGTCTCTTCTACAGTACTCTGCCTGCTTGCAATTTTTTTCTGTACAATTTTAACCTCTTAATTTATCTATATTTCTGATCATTCTCCTTCGATTTACAAAGCCCTAAGAAGCAGCATGAAGACCTGACAACTAGGTCTTGTCCCACCCCCGGCCTGTGACAGGACAGTGAAGTAGAACCAGCAGATTGATCTACTCTCTCCTATCAGCACGCTCCTACCAGTCTGAGCTTTGCTGTGCAGGATATTGCAAGAGGTTGGCACTGAGTCAAATTCCTCAATTTCTTTAGTGTTCTGCCTCCTTGGGTCTACATTCAACATCTTTCTATCTAAGCACACAACTGAGTCATACAAAAATAGCTCACCTCGTAGGAAGCGCAACCACTTGGGTAGAATGTCTGTTGCTTTGGTCTGGATGAGGACTTTTCTACTGTACAGAGCCACGCTGGATCCCAGCTCCCTACTCACATCGAACATGGAAGGTTTCTGTATGAACAAGGAAGAAAATTAATTAAACAATGCCACACACAGCCACAATGGCAAGATCACATCCATACTTATGGGACTGGCGCAAAGGACTGTATCCTTTTGAATAGCGGAAAGACTTTTCTGCTTACACGTAGGATGGCCGTAGGGGCTGTGAAAAAACTCACCATCTCTGGTACATAGAAAATGCTGCGGATGTTGAGAGGTGCGTCTGTCTTGTAGTGGAGCGTGTAGCGTGGCTTGTCATAAGCTTGGGCAATAAAACGGTAAAATTCCTCATGCTGAAACTCTCCAATCTCCTTGGGATCCATCATCCACAGAGCCTGAATGAAGTGACATTAAAAATGAAAAGCAGGGAAAGGGAAAAGGAATGTACAATTCAGAATCTCTCTCAGAAATGTAGTGAAAGCTGAGATCTAATTGCTATGGGTTCTTGCAGCATATCCAACCCTTCAGTCAGTTATGTTCCACCAATACAAGTTTTGCAGAGCTTCATCAACCTGGAAGTCACCAAACAGCCTTAACCATTAACTTCAAAATGAACTCAAACTACTACATTCTAACTTGCTACTTCTTGCATAAGGTAGATGTATTTGTTTTCTTGTATTACTTTATTTTCATCTAGCAATCCTTTGTATATAACTCTTCACGTCCAAGAGTGGCTACACTCACTCCACTGTATCAATGGAGGAGGCCATGACTGTCACCCAGGCAGGACTTCAAACATGTCTTCCGCTCTCCACTACATGGGAGGATGTTAGTAGTTTTCGGAGAGAAGGTAACATTATTGTGCTTTCAGTTAATGTCACAGGAAGTCCTTAATAAAAAAATAATACAGCTGCCACATCTAAGGACTGGTAAGCTACACTGTATTACATTTTTGCTCTTAGATTGAGGGGTTATACAGTGAGGGAAAAAAGTATTTGATCCTCTGCTGATTTTGTACGTTTGCTCACTGACAAAGACATTATCAGTCTATAATTTTAATGGTAGGTTAAGGTTTATTTTAACAGTGAGACACAGAATAACAACAAAAATATCCAGAAAAAAGCATTTCAACAAAGTTGAAATTAATTCACATTTTAATGATTGAAATATAAGTATTTGATTCCCTATCATTCAGCAAGATTTCTAGCTCCCGGGTGTCTTCTATATGGACGCTGAGATTAGGAGCACTCTCCTAAAGGGAGTGCCCCTAATCTCAGCTTAGTACCTGTATAAGAGACACCTGTCCACAGAAGCAATCAGATTCCAATCTCTCCACCATGGCCAAGACCAAAGAGCTGTCCATGGATGTCAGGAACAAGATTGTAGATCTACACAGGGCTGGAATGGGCTATAAGACCATCGCCAAGCATCTTGGTGAGAGGGTGACAACAGTTGGTGCGATTATTTGTAAATGAAAGAAACACAAAATAACTGTCAATCTCCCTTAGTCCATGCAAGATCTCCCTTGTGGAGTTTCAATGATCATGGGAACGGTGAGGAATCAGCCCAGAACTACACGGAAGAATCTTGTCAATGATCTCAAGGCAGCGGGGACCATATATATACCAAGAAAACAATTGGCAACACACTACACCGTGAAGGACTGAAATCCTGCAGCGTCCGCAAGGTCCCCCTGCTCGAGAAAGCACATGTGCAGGCCAATCTGAAGTTTACTAATGAACATGAATGAATGATTCAGAGGAAAACTGGGTAAAGTGTTGTGGTCAGATGAGACCTAAATCAAGCTTTTTGGCATCAACTCAACTTGCCGTGTTTGGAGGAGGACGAATGCTGCCTATGACCCCAAACAACACCATCCCCACCATCAAACATGGAGGTTGAAACATTATGCTTTGGGGGTTTTTTTTCTGCTAAGGGGACAGGACAACTTCATCACATCAAAGGGACGACTGGTTGGGCCATACACCGTCAAATCTTGGGTGGGAAACTTCTTCCCTCTGCCAGGGCACTGAAAATGGGTCGTGGATGGGAATTCCAACATGACAATGACCCAAAACACATGGCCAAGGCAACAAAGGAGTGGCTCAAGAAGAAGCAGATTAAGGTCCTGGAGTGGCCTAGCCAGTCTCCAGACCTTAATCGCATAGAAAATATGTGGATGGAGCTGAAGGTTCGAGTTATCATACCTAAGCCTCAAAACCTTAATGACTTGGAGAGGATCTGCAAAAAGGGACAAAATCCCTCCTGAGATCTGTGCAAACTTGGTGGCTAACTACAGGAAACGTCTGACCTCTGATTGCCAACAAGGGTTTTGCCACCAAGCCATGTTTTGCCAAGGGGTCAAATGCTTGCTTCACTCATAAAAATGAGTTTTGGCCATACTTCTTTTTTTAGGGGGGATAGAAGGGCTGTGTTATGATAGTTCACATCCTACCTGTAAGGTATTAATCCTCTTTCCATTCAGGTAAAGGGGGAAGCTGACAAAGTTGCTGTATTTTGTTACCACCTCTGCAAAGAAACAAAAAGAAAAGTCAACTAATCTACATGAATCAGTAGTGCATTTCCTACAGAAAAAATCTAAAGTCATTGATGTTTATCGTTTATAATAGAAAAGAAAGACGAGATGATCACCAGGAACCTGAGAAACTCACCTTTCACTCTGTCCTCAGTGGCAAATTCCTTACATTCGTCCTTCAGATGGATGATGACCTTTGTTCCTGGCCTCACTCCACTGGCCTCTGCCAGCTCAAACACCCCAGACCTGAGGATTAGGAAGCAATCATGGAGACATATAGCAAACTGACCGACTAAAGCATGACTGATGTAGGTCCACTAGCCCCACTACTAATTCCTGATTACATTGAATGACCATCTTCCATACCACACTGCACTGGCAGACAGTGGCACCACTATTTCCTGGTTCAGCTTTGTAGGTTCCTGTGAGCCTGTCTACTTCCAGAATTTTTATTGGAAAATCAGCATAATCCCTTTTCTGATTCTCTGTTCAATGAGAAAACAGGTGATACAGGAAGCTGAAGCAGGAAACACAAGTAGTCATCTACCAGATTGTGCAGGGTGAAAGAGTGCGGGGATAACAAAACAGGCTAAACAGAATCTCAAAACCTTTGGTGGGTAAACCTGCTGACATATACTGCTTGTACTTCAAATGTGTCTGTGTCTTTAGCTGCTTGCTCAGAGCTCTGCTTTTAAAAGGTATTGGATAACTGGCATGCTTTCTTCATATAAAATGAATAGAGAACAGGGGAAAATATGATTCAATTAAATTTACTATTATTATAATGATGCATGTATGCTGAACGTATACTAGTACTGTGGCACTATTCTCTCCACAAAGCAGACACTAATAATACATGTGGGGAAAAAAATGCATGCTAAAACTGTCCTACCTCCTAAGACACTAAGCTAAAGCTGAGCTCTCCCACACTGTGCAGAGAAATACAGAACAAAAATAAGAAAGAGCAATGGCCATTTATTTTTCTGTCCAACCTCCTAGAAGCCAATACCTAGAGGTCTGCTGTGTCCCCCATTGAAAACTTACAAAAATAAAAAACTTCTGTCCAAAAGATTTACAGAACAAGCCAAAATCAAACCATTTTCATATTTTCTTTGAACATCTGAAAATCCAGAAAGCGCAAGCCCATAAAAAGCTACATCAAGCACATTTATACAGACAAACAACAAGCGCTACATCTCCTGAAAACTGTGCTGATCATAAGGGAAGAGTGTATGGGACGGGGGGATGGGGTGAATTCCATTCATGGAGTGGTTAAACATCTTTCACTTACCCATCAGATGTCCAGCAATACCCAGCACTTCCAGGCTCTGAAGACTGTGAGTAAACGACAACCTTATCCGCAACCATAAATGCCGAATAGAAACCAACACCAAACTGGCCAATAATCTTTCCAGAACTCTCAGCCTGATTCTGCAGAGCCTCCAAAAAGGCCTACAAGAGAAAGTAGTGCAGTACAGCAAACATATTGTACATACTGTGTTATAAACATCAACATACAGTATGCATATTTTCAATGTCAGCTGAGCTCCTACCTTAGATCCAGAACGAGCGATAGTCCCCAGGTTGGAGACCAGCTCCTCCTGTGTCATCCCCACTCCAGTGTCCTGCAGAACAAGGTCAGATATATATATATTAAATTCATTTTCACCAGAGACACAAGGTGGAAACCATACAGGTTATTTCATTAGCTCAAGTGTACCATCCCAGAATCATATTCCTTTACTGATTATTAAAAATGAATGATGAACACTATTTTTTAAATAATCAATACAATAAAATAGTATTTTTTTTTATTGATTTATGACTATGTGATTGAAGATTAAATATTTTCCTACGGGGTACATAATTCTTCTGTACAGTGGATTAGAGGTGCCAGGCCTATTTTTTTTGCCTAATGTCTATCCTACCACTAAGTGTATGGCTTATAGCTGCTGTGTACTCGAACATTCTAGGAAAGTTTCATACAATCAACAACACACCCCTTTACCAAGAGTGGGAAGAAGACTACTAGCTGAAATTCAAAGATATTTACTACTAAGACTTAGTGCACCGACATAACAAAATGCATCTTCACCACTACTGTCAAGTATGATGCTACATTTCTGTTACCCAATTCCTCGTACCTGGATAGTGATGATCCCCTTATCACTGTCTGTCTGTAGGTGAATCTCCATCTCTGGCAAGCCATTCCCTTGGGAAAGGAGCTTGTGACGGAGTTTTTCAAGAGCATCACTGGCATTTGAGACCAGTTCCCGGATGAAGACCTGCCATGGGAAAAGCCATAAAGTCATAAACAAACATGAATTTTAATTACATTTTTATTCAATTGCTAGCTCCAGAGGCCTCTGTCATCAATTTCATCATAATGAGCCTCATATATGAGGCCCTCCATTGTAAATTTTTTAGCAACTATATACTTTTCCCCTTTACCTGTTGTTAGAGCAAGTTGGAAGAGAAGGACAGGCTGCTCCTATTGCAAGTCAGGGATTGATTTACCAAAAAGAGTAATAGTCACTACTTTCACTATCCCTGTAGCGGTCTGATGCTATTGGCTACCACTGGTGCAAGTCTTTCCTGCACATAAGCAGGTCTCCCACATACAATTAGGATAACTACAAAGCTGTTTCTACAGCTTTTCTGTGAAACTCACCTGAACTGAACGAGCCGAATGTCCGGAGACATCAGCCAGTTCACAAAAAAACGTCTGGCTTCTGTCGGATGAGCATGCTGGAAAACCAGCAGCCGTCCGACTCCTGAATAGCACTCTCAGCCAATGGCGGAGAGCACTGATCGGAGTCCTCCTGTTAGAACACAAGAGCTCAGCAGGGGAGATCACTATATCTAACTGCACATAGTTAGTACAGCAGCTCTGATTGGAGTTTTTTTTTAAGCCTAGTACACACGGGTCAAATGTGAGACGGCCAGTACATAAGAAAGCCGGCCGCTCAGCTGTCTTCTTCTGTTGGAAGGGACACGAGTTGATCTGCTTCCAACTGGTGCTCACAGCCAATGGCAGTCCCCCTGTCAGAACACAATAGCACAGCAGGGTAGATTGCTGTACTAACATCAAATAGGATAGTTAGTACAGGGGCTAGTCTTGAGCTGTCAGTATTTTTTCATTCAGCCCGCTGAGTTAAAACGGAAAAAAAACTAGTAGTGTGTACCAGGATTAGTGAGTTATGTATGCACCATGTATCAAATGCTATTAAATATTTTAACCACTTGCCGACCGCCTCACGCCTATATACGTGAGCAGAGCGGCATGGGCAGGCAAAATCACGTACCTGAAACGTGATTGCCTTCCCGCGGGTGGGGGGTCCGATCGGACCCCCCCCCGGTGCCAGCTGCGGTCGGCATTTGGTTGGGAGCGATGACAGACGAGGGGGAGGCCATCCGATCGCGGCCCCCCCCTCGCGATCGCTCCCTGCCAATGAGAAACATCCCCTGCCTCTGTATAGTACACAGAGGCAGAGGATGTGATGTCATCTCTCCTCGGTCTGGCAGTTTCCGTTCCAGCGCCGAGGAGAGATGACATGTAAGTGCACCAACACAAACACACACACACAGTAGAACATGCCAGGCATACATTACACCCCCGATCCCCCCCCGATCGCCCCCCGATCCCCCCCCAATCACCCCCCCCCCTGTCACAAACTGACACCAAGCAGGTTTTTTTTTTTTCTCCTGATTACTGCATAGTGTCAGTTTGTGACAGTTAGCAGTGGTGGGACAGTTAGTATTACCCCCCTGTAGGTCTAGGGTACCCCCCTTACCCCCCCTAATAAAGTTTTAACCCCTTGATCACCCCCCCTCACCAGTGTCGCTAAGCGATCATTTTTCTGATCGCTGTATTAGTGTCGCTGGTGACGGTAGTTAGGGACGTAAATATTTAGGTTCGCCGTCAGTGTTTTATAGCGACAGGGACCCCCATATACTATCTAATAAATGTTTTAACCCCTTGATGGCCCCCTAGTTAACCCTTTCACCACTGATCACCGTATAACCGTTATGGGTGACGCTGGTTAGTTCGTTTATTTTTTATAGTGTCAGGGCACCCGCCGTTTATTACCGAATAAAGGTTTAGCCCCCTGATCGCCCGGCGGTGATATGCGTCGCCCTAGGCAGCGTCAGATTAGCGCCAGTACCGCGAACACCCACGCACGCACCGTACACGCACTGTACACCTCCCTTAGTGCAAAATTCAAAATTAATAATGCGCCAACCACAAAGCAAAGCAGCCAACACCACAATCAGACAAATTGTAGGAAGATAAAATTAAAATAAGTGTGGCGCTGAAAAAGAGTGTCCTTTATTGGGCAAAGCCAAACAGAATGGTGTCTGGAGGGCAATATGCACAACAAAGATGATTAATGAAAAAGTCCTATGAGGACTATTGAAAGACTCCAAAAAAAAGGTGAATGGATGAGTAAAAATGAATAAATCATATAAAAATAGAGTGACCTGAAAAGTGAACCCATATATATACCAATATATGTGCAAAAAGGGGAATGATGAAAGAGAAACACACCCACGCACGCACCGTACACCTCCCTTAGTGGTATAGTATCTGAACGCATCAATATCTGATCCGATCAGATCTATACTAGCGTCCCCAGCAGTTTAGGGTTCCCAAAAACGCAGTGTTAGCGGGATCAGCCCAGATACCTGCTAGCACCTGCGTTTTGCCCCTCCGCCCGGCCCAGCCCAGCCCACCCAAGTGCAGTATCGATCGATCACTGTCACTTTTCTTTGTAGCGTTTTGGTGAACTGGCAAGCACCAGCGGCGTAGTACACCCCGGTCGTAGTCAAACCAGCACTGCAGTAACACTTGGTGAATGTTTTGAACGCTACCATGCACTAGTTGAGTATTAGTGTAGGGTACAGCATTGCACAGACTAGGCAAACTTTCACAGGGTCTCCCAAGGTGCCATCGCATTTTGAGAGACTCGAACCTGGAACCGGTTACAGTTATAAAAGTTACAGTTACAAAAAAAAAAGTGTAAAAAAAAAAAAAAAACACAAACAAAAATAAAAAAAAATAGTTGTCGTTTTATTGTTCTCTCTCTCTCTCTATTGTTCTGCTCTTTTTTACTGTATTCTATTCTGCAATGTTTTATTGTTATTATGTTTTATCATGTTTGCTTTTCAGGTATGTAATTATTTATACTTTACCGTTTACTGTGCTTTATTGTTAACCATTTTTTTGTCTTCAGGTACGCCATTCACGACTTTGAGTGGTTATACCAGAATGATGCCTGCAGGTTTAGGTATCATCTTGGTATCATTCTTTTTAGCCAGCGGTCGGCTTTCATGTAAAAGCAATCCTAGAGGCTAATTAGCCTCTAGACTGCTTTTACAAGCAGTGGGAGGGAATGCCCCCCCCCCACCGTCTTCCGTGTTTTTCTCTGGCTCTCCTGTCTCAACAGGGAACCTGAGAATGCAGCCGGTGATTCAGCCAGCTGACCATAGAGCTGATCAGAGACCAGAGTGGCTCCAAACATCTCTATGGCCTAAGAAACCGGAAGCTACGAGCATTTTATGACTTAGATTTCGCCGGATGTAAATAGCGCCATTGGGAAATTGGGGAAGCATTTTATCACACCGATCTTGGTGTGGTCAGATGCTTTGAGGGCAGAGGAGAGATCTAGGGTCTAATAGACCCCAATTTTTTCAAAAAAGAGTACCTGTCACTACCTATTGCTATCATAGGGGATATTTACATTCCCTGAGATAACAATAAAAATGATTTAAAAAAAAAAAAAAATGAAAGGAACAGTTTAAAAATAAGATAAAAAAGCAAAAAAAAATAAAGAAAAAAAATAAATAAAAAAAAAGCACCCCTGTCCCCCCTGCTCTCGCGCTAAGGCGAACGCAAGCGGCGGTCTGGCATCAAACGTAAACAGCAATTGCACCATGCATGTGAGGTATCACCGCGAAGGTCAGATCGAGGGCAGTAATTTTAGCAGTAGACCTCCTCTGTACATCTAAAGTGGTAACCTGTAAAGGCTTTTAAAGGCTTTTAAAAATGTATTAATTTTGTTGCCACTGCACGTTTGTGCGCAATTTTAAAGCATGTCATGTTTGGTATCCATGTACTCGGCCTAAGATCATCTTTTTTATTTCATCAAACATTTGGGCAATATAGTGTGTTTTAGTGCATTAAAATTTAAAAAAGTGTGTTTTTTCCCCAAAAAATGCGTTTGAAAATCGCTGCGCAAATACTGTGTGAAAAAAAAAAATGAAACACCCACCATTTTAATCTGTAGGGCAATTGCTTTAAAATAATATATAATGTTTGGGGGTTCAAAGTAATTTTCTTGCAAAAAAAAAATAATTTTTTCATGTAATCAAAAAGTGTCAGAAAGGGCTTTGTCTTCAAGTGGTTAGAAGAGTGGGTGATGTGTGACATAAGCTTCTAAATGTTGTGCATAAAATGCCAGGACAGTTCAAACCCCCCCCCAAATGACCCCATTTTGGAAAGTAGACACCCCAAGCTATTTGCTGAGAGGCATGTCGAGTCCATGGAATATTTTATATTGTGACACAAGTTGCGGGAAAGAGACAATTTTTTTTTTTTTTTTTTGCACAAAGTTGTCACTAAATGATATATTGCTCAAACATGCCATGGGAATATGTGAAATTACACCCCAAAATACATTCTGTTGCTTCTCCTGAGTACGGGAATACCACATGTGTGGGACTTTTTGGGAGCCTAGCCGCGCACGGGACCCCGAAAACCAAGCACCGCCTTCAGGCTTTCTAAGGCCGTAAATTTTTGATTTCACTCCTCACTACCTATCACAGTTTCGGAGGCCATGGAATGCCCAGGTGGCACAAACCCCCCCCCAAATTACCCCATTTTGGAAAGTAGACACCCCAAGCTATTTGCTGAGAGGTATAGTGAGTATTTTGCAGACCTCACTTTTTGTCACAAAGTTTTGAAAATTGAAAAAAGAAAAAAAAAATTTTTTTTCTGGTCTTTCTTCATTTTCAAAAACAAATGAGAGCTGCAAAATACTCACCATGCCTCTCAGCAAATAGCTTGGGGTGTCTACTTTCCAAAATGGGGTCATTTGGGGGGGGTTTGTGCCATCTTGGCATTTTATGGCCTTCAAAACTGTGATAGGTAGTGAGGAGTAAAATCAAAAATGTATGCCCTTAGAAATCCAGAAGGTGGTGCTGGGTTTTCGGGGCCCCGTACGCGGCTAGGCTCCCAAAAAGTGCCACACATGTGGTATCCCCGTACTCAGGAGAAGCAGCTGAATGTATTTTGGGGTGCAATTCCACATATGCCCATGGCCTGTGTGAGCAATATATCATTTAGTGACAACTTTTTGTAATTTTTTTTTTTTTTTCTTTTTTTTGTCATTATTCAATCACTTGGGACAAAAAAAATGAATATTCAATGGGCTCAACATGCCTCTCAGCAATTTCCTTGGGGTGTCTACTTTCCAAAATGGGGTCATTTGGGGGGGTTTTGTACTGCCCTGCCATTTTAGCACCTCAAGAAATGACATAGGCAGTCAGAAACTAAAAGCTGTGTAAATTCCAGAAAATGTACCCTAGTTTGTAGACGCTATAACTTTTGCGCAAACCAATAAATATACGCTTATTGACATTTTTTTTACCAAAAGACATGTGGCCGAATACATTTTGGCCTAAATGCATGACTAAAATTTAGTTTATTGGATTTTTTTTATAACAAAAAGTAGAAAATATCATTTTTTTTCAAAATTTTCAGTCTTTTTCCGTTTATAGCGCAAAAAATAAAAACGGCAGAGGTGATCAAATATCATCAAAAGAAAGCTCTATTTGTGGGAAGAAAAGGACGCAAATTTCGTTTGGGTAGAGCATTGCATGACCGCGCAATTAGCAGTTAAAGCGACGCAGTGCCGAATTGTAAAAAGTGCTCTGGTCAGGAAGGGGGTAAATCCTTCCGGGGCTGAAGTGGTTAAGCAAATAATAGCAAAACGATATAAAGAACATTTGCAAGAAAATTTGCAAACTTTAAACATTTATGAATCTGACCAATAAACATTATACTTTCCTTTAACCCCTTAATGACCAAGGGCACCAACCTACACCCTTTGTGGCATCCCCTCCCTAGAACATAGATCTACAGTCTTGGGTGGAGGCTGATTTAAACTGGGGAGCATATAAATCAATAAAGATCTTGCTGGGGATTGTACCCTGTTCCACCCCACCCAAAATGTAGGTATCTGTTTTGGGTGATATTGGCCTTTAATGTGCATAAGTAGAGTCAAAAAGTTATACCTCTTTTTCAGAGTATAAAGAGCGGGCAACAATGTCCAACAGTTTCTTAGTCTCAGCCTGAAACTCGTGTTTAGAGGCAGAACCTAAAATAGAGTAGAAAAAAAGATTTTTAACCAATGGAAACAACCCTACTAGAGTATAGCACCAGTACATCAACAACTACAAAGGAATAATGCCCTACAAAGTTAGGCAAATAACTGAATCAACAAGAAGAAAATACTTATTTTTTTTACTCCTCACCCTGTCTTAAACTACTGTGCCAATGAGAAGAGGAAGTCCTGAGACAGCTGAAGCTCTCATGCACATCGCTGGATCGAGAGGAGGCTTAGGTGAGTATTGGAGGGGGGCTGGGGGAGCAGCATACAATGCATGAAGATAAAGACCTTCAGCCTTTACAAGCACTTTAGGAAATGATTTATGGCCCCTTTCTCCGGTATAAAATGTTGCAAGTTACAGTTGTTAATACGTTCATTACTAAAGTGCTGTAATATTTTTTGGAAATTAAACAGGTGCCGCCTTAAATAAAGGGGTTGTAAAGGCATAAGGCTTTTCATCTTAATGCATTATATGCATTAAGATAAAAAGTCTTCTGTGTGCAGCAGACCCCCCTAAGACTTACCTGAGGTCCCTCTCTGTCCAGCGATGTCCACGAGAGTCTCAGTCGTCTGAAATTCTCCTTCCCGATTGGCTGAGATGCAGCAGCGGCGCCATTGGCTCCCGCTGCTGTCAATCAAAATCAGCTAGCCAATCGGGGTGGGGCCGGGGCTCCACGTCTGAATGGACACAGGGAGCAGTTTACCTCGGCTTGGGTGCCCCCATAGCAAGCTGCTTGCTGTGGGGGCACTGAACAGGAGATAGAGGCCAGAAGACAGGCACGAGAAGAGGAGGATCGGGGCTGCTCTGTGCAAATCCACTGCAACAGAGCAGGTAAGTATAACATGTTTGTTATTTTTATAGGGAACAAAACGAGACAATCACTTTAACCTGATTTAAAAGTCTAAAGTGATTCAATCAATGGCTTATTGCAGTATATTAATACATTTTATGTAATATTCTGACAGAACTTTATTCTAAAAAGTACAAAATCACTAGAACTAAAAGCAAACACATGTCCTCAGACATGCCTGAATTGGTGTCTATAATTGCATTTGAATACACCGTTTCTCCCAATCCCTTTCCTGGTGATCAGTCATTGTTAGTCTTATTAGCTCTAAGTGATTGGTGAAAAAAGCTCATGGTTACATATGAACTGCTTCAAAGGGCATACCATACCCTTGTGCTAACCAACAGCATTTCTGTAGTTACTTGGAAGCAAAAAGATTGTAAAGAACAAGTCTAGAACTTCTTCCATGACAGCACTGGCCTATGGTATGCCGGGAGGTGTAGTTCACTGGAATGAATGTCACCAGCCTACAATGTAGGACTGGCAGTGCCATAGTCCCCTGTTAAACACTTCGAAATCGATTAAAAGAGATCATGGGAGGGTGAAATAAAGAAGAGGCTCAAACTATTTATTTTTTTGTGGAGGGGGGAATCATATCAGATTAATGGAGAGTGCATGTGTGTTTAGCGAAGGGAAGGAAAGAAAAGGGAAAGGGAGGAGGTTAAAACATTTTTTTTTTCCATTCCATGTATTTTAAAGCTGAACTCAAGCAGGAGGCGAGCCGTGGGTGGAATTATGGGTGGGCTGTAACAAAGAGCTTAGTTTACTCTGTTTCCTCTCACATTTGCATGACTGTCAATCAAGTCATGCAGACGTGAATTGGCCGAAAAGACTGGGGGTCTCATGAGCGGTCATTCAACCCATTGCTGCTCTGCATCTGCTGTCAGGTCGTTTCTTCATAAGGTGAGTTCAATACTGGTTCTAATATAGATCTGTGATGTCACTGGTTTTTGTCACTAGTGTGGCGCTCAAAACACGTTGGCCGTTTTTAGATCAACAATTAAAATTATCTTGCTGCGTCAGTTCATACTACGTAGACTTGCTGGAGGGCCTACAGAAATTCGGACAACTTCCTGACATTAGTTTCCCAGCGAATTAGATATACCTACCTTTCTTAATCCTACTTGATCATTTTTGGACGCTTACGGGAACTGGATTCTCCCTGGAAGATCTTTTATTTCTCTCAGTGCAGGGATAGTTCCCTCTCCCCCTTGGTTATTCTCCTTTTTTCCTTACCCCTCCTTATTGTTTTCGATCATATCTATTGCTAGCTGGTCATAATATTTTAATTGGTTGACCGTTTTTGAAATATAGCAGCTAAGCTGCATATTTGTTTTTCCTTTGGTTAAATTTAGTTTAGCTTTGTTTATACACTATTGGTGTGCCTCACTTATGAACATTTGTGGTTATTATAATACTACACACACAAGCTTGTGTTTTCTGTACTTTACTCACAGGTACATTTGAGTTTCTCATTGTTTATTGCCGTATTTTCTCTCCCTAGCATTTAGCTGGATTTTATTGTAATGGTGTACACGATTTTATACTACGGAATTATACTCAATTTCTTGTAATAATCTGAATAAACAGTTATTTGACCTAAAATTATCTTGGAATTTTTTTTTTTTTAATCAGATTTTGGTATGCAATTCTATATTGTATTTCTATGGTTTGAGTTATTGTCGGGTGCCCATTGAGGGAAGCTTTGCTGTGTGGGAGCCACCTCGCCAGAGCTGTTGAGCTTGTTCGAACTTTTCCTTTATCTGACTACACTAGCAAGTCTAAAAGTTCCAAGTGCCTCCAAGTATGCTGTTCTGGAATATTTCCCAGCACCGCTGAGTATGCTGTTCTGGAGTCCATTCAACTTATACAGGCATGGATGGGTGGGAGTGACTGAAGATCTCAGCAGCCTGGGACTCCCCATCGTAAAGAGAGAAAACATATTAATGTCACCGCAGATAGGCATGAACTACACAGAGGCAGTTAACATGGCCAGTGAAACTGGTCAAAGAGGGAGCATAGCGGCCATAGAACTTACAAACAGGCTATAGGGGAGAGTGAGACCTGACAAGGAGATCATGAAGCAGAAAAAAAAAAAACTCAGTTGCTGCTTGACTACATGAAAAACAAACCAAATATTAATAACTAATACTACTGACCAAAGTCCAGCTATGAAAATTATGTTTTATCGCAACTTTTAGTTCTAACTTCTTTTGGGAAAAACAAGCTTTAGGAGAAATAAACATCTCCAACTCTCCTTCCTCTATTATCTTGCTTTAAAGGAGTTGTGAAGGAAGATGTTTTTTTTATCTTAATGCGTTCAAATAAAAAGCATTCTGTGTGCAGAAGTCTCTCCAGTGCCCCCTAATACTTACCTGAGGTCCCTCTCTCTGTCCAGCGATGTCCACAAATGTCTTGACAGTCCGAGATTCTCCTTCCTGATTGGCTGAGACACAGCAGTGGCGCCATTGGCTCCCGCTGCTGTCAATGAAAGTCAGCTAGCCAAGAAAGGGTGTGGGGCTCCGTGTCGGAATGGACACAGGGAGCCATGACTCGGTGCCCGCATAACAAGCTGCTTGCTGTGGGGGCACTGAATAGGAGGGAGGGGCCAGGAGAGAGAAGAGGGACCCGAGGAGGATCTGGGCTGCTCTGAGCAAAACCACTGCAACAGAGGAGGTATGTATAACATGTTTGTTATTTTTATAGGAAAAAAAAATTGTGCCTTTTCAATCACTTTAACCCTCATGTCTAGAGGAATGCGTTTATTAAACCCCTTTGTTGAACACCTTTCTAATTCATAGCAATTATTTCTGTGTTTTCTGTGCAGTAGATATCAGACCGTTCTTCCTTCAGATACCTGATACACACTATATTTTGTAAATTTAGTTAGTTGGCTATACAAGAGATAGGGCTTGTTACCTTGCACGCTCTCAGTGTCAGAAATTATGGTATGTATGGGTGGTTCCTCCTCCTTACTCTCTGCAGTCTGTGTGCTGTATCTCCGGAAGGCTGTGGCACTGAGGGAACAAAGACTGTTTCTGGAGGAGGACAATGAATGCCAGGTAGATGGTTGGCATCTGTGGATATAGCCTAGAGGAAAAACAAGCAGTCACTCATTTTAGTTCATGCACAATATGGATATTCATTATGTTAAATGTTACTTAGTTAACTCCTTGCCATAATTTCAATACTTTATTAAACTGTATGTTAAATACATCTCAACAATACATGCCCATTTCCCACATGTTTTGCCTCTTAAAAAAGAAAAAAAAAAAAAAAAAGAAGACGATGCCTGTACAGAAAAATACCTGTTGAGTTGTCAGAAATCCAGTGAGCTCCTAACGTCATGTGATCTCTGCCAATGCTGCACTGAAATCTCAGGCAGTTATCAGCTCTATCCAGCTATCTATGGTCTACAGAACACCTTCTGTAGAGATAAGGGGGGGAGGGTGTTCTATAGTTCTAACACAACCTGTCCTAGGGTGACAATGCTGCTCTTCCATAGATACAGTATAGTGAGTAATCTTTGTGATGAAGTGGATGAAGTGTTTCACTGGCTGGATCACCAGGTAAAAAAATATATATATATATATATATATATATATATATATATATATATATATATATATATATATATATATTTATATTTATATTAGAGGTTTACCGATATATCGGCCGGCCGATATTTGGCTTTTTTTACTTAATCGGCATCAGCCAATTGTGCAGATTAAAAAAAAAGGATAAATGACTTAGAAGTCAATGCAAGTTGCCTGAAGTTATCTGTGGAAAGACTTCTCTCCTCTCTGGGCAGCCTGCCAAAGCTGATAAGAAGAAACATTGTATCTCTTCAGGTTCTTTTATCAATAGACTGAACTCTGTGTGTAGAAGCTTTCAGTTTAACCATTTAAAGACTGAATCTTTTCTTGACACTTAGAACCCCCAAACATTATATATATATATATATATATATATATATATACACACATATATATATACACATACACACACACACACACACACACACACACACACACACACACACATACATACATACATACATATATATATATATATATATATATATAAATATATATATATATTTATTTAGCAGAGACCCTAGGGAATAAAATAGCGGTTGTTGCAATATTTTATGTCACACAGTATTTGCGCAGCGGTCTTTCAAACGCAATTTTTTTTTAAAAAAATACACTAATGAAATAAAAAAAAAAAAAAAAAAAGCAGTAAAGTTAGCCCATTTTTTTTTGTCCAAAAGTTTTGATTACCTGTTTTTGTGTATTTAATATTTAAGATATAGTTTTTTTTTTTTTTAATCTAAATTATACATACAAGTGAACTAATTGGAGGTTTGTTTTGTTTAATAAATGTTTAAATTTAAATAATTTTCTGTATCACTTATTACTTAAGGCTGCTTTCGCACTGGAGCGGACAGGCGTTGACGGTAAAACGCTGTTAGTTTTAGCGGCTCTTTACCGTCATTTTAGCGGCGCTATTCGGCTGCTAGCGGGGTGCTTATAACCCAGCTAGCGGCCGAGGAAGGGGTTAAATGCGCCCCTGAAGCGCTGCTGCCGAAACGCTTTGCAGGCGCTTCGGCAGCGGTGCGCATTCATTTCAATGGCCAGGAGTGGTGAAGGAGCGGTATACACCACTCCAAAGATGCTGCTTGCAGGAATTTTTTTAACATCCTGCCAGCGCATTGCCTCAGTGTGAAAGCATTCGAGCTTTTACACTGAGACTGCAGGGGAGCCATTTGACAGGCACTTTACAGGAGCTATTTTTAGCCCAAAAGCGCCTGAAAAACGCCCCAGTGTGAAAGGGGTCTAACTGTTAGATGAAGATGTTATGAGATGAAGGGAAAAAAAAAAAGAAAAAAAATCGGCCTAATATATCGGCATCATATATCGGCCACCGCGATTTCTAAATATCGGCATCGGCCAGAGAAAAACCCATATCGGTCGACCTCTAATATATATATATATATATATATATATATATATATATATATATATATATATATATATATATATATATGGGTTTTTTTTTTTTTGTTGTTTTTTTTTTTAAAAGGCCCAAATTATTATTATACAGGATATATATAGCGCCAACAGTCTGTTAGTGCTTTACAATATAAAGAGAGACAATACAGCAACAATATAATTCAATACAGGAGGGTTAGGAGGGCCCTACTCCTGGGAGCTTACAATCAAATAGAGAAGGGCTGGTGGAACAAAAGGTAATAAGTGGGAGGGATGAACTGATGAAAGAAATAGAAAGATTTGGTTATTAGCTGAAGGCAGGATAGGCTTCTCTGAAGAGATGAGTTTTCAGGGAGTGCCTAAAAGTGGACGGAGTAAGAGATAGCCAGAAAGAATGGGGTAGAGAGTTCCAGAGGATAGGAGAGGCTCTGGAGAAGCACATGGGAAGAGGAGGCAAGGGAGCTAGAGAGCAGGAGGAACGGAGAAAAGGGTTTAGGTGAAATCTGGAGACAAGATTGGTGATGTAGCTCTGGGCAGAGTTGTAAATGGCTTTGTATGTTATTGTTTTGAATTTTTTTTGTTGGCCAATGGAAAGCCAGTGGAGGAATTGGTGGAGAGCGGTGGCAGACACTGAACGGTTGGTAAGGTGGAGTCTGGCAGCCGCATTCATTATAGACTTAAGAGGGGATTGCCTGCAAAGAGTTAGGCCAATGCATTAAAAACATAATTTAGCAACCACATCTAAAAAGGTAGGTAAACAGCAAATTTTGTTTTTGGGTTTAAACACACTTTACAGCGGACTTGTTATAAAATGTTAAATCAATAAATTAAAGAAACTACATATCTCCAGATGCCTGTGCACTTGGCCTGATAGAGCACCAATGAGTAATGAGCAAATATCAACCAGATTTCCCACTGTAATATAAACTGGTAACTTCTGTCTTAATCTGATTCATGGTTTCTGACAGAGACAGACTATTTACCACTGACAGGGTTGTTTAAATTAACAGCTTTTATTTCTGTGTGTGAAGCACTAACCTCAAAAGGAAAAAAAAAACTGTTGGCTGTAACTAAAGTATTAGTTGGAGTTCAGCTTTAATTTGTCAGTGTATTTAACTCTCTTGGTACTTCTAACACTCCTGTCCCTCAGACTGACAATGCTGCCATCCAAAGGTGCTCCCACTGCTCCTTCATCCAGAGTAGGAGCACTCCAATACATGAGGTGTGTTACTTGACACACCACCAGGGGAAAGCAGAAAAGAACCCCCCCCCCAAAAACAAAAAACAAAAAAACAAACGAATGCAGCCACTACATTAAATGATTGGTAAGCTGCAATATATATATTTTTTTGTTTTAGGCTTTAATACCGCTTTAAGTTGAAGCTATCACTGTACCCTCCTGCACCTCACTGCTGGCAATTCTTTGTGAAAGACGACCTCAATGACCAATGGTTAGGCATCAGAAGTGGGAGAGACAAGCACAACTGATGTGGCTGTTTGCAAAGTAGAGCTGAAAGAGCTTCAGTGACCAAATATTCAGGCACTGACCCATTTAAGACCGTCCAACAGATACTGTATGTGTAGAGGTAAAAGGGTGAGGTTTTAAACCCACATCCTGAACATACAGTGCCTTGCAAAAGTATTCACTCCCCCTTGGCATTTTTCGTGTTTTGTTGCCTCACAACCTGGAATTAACCTGGATTGTTTGAGGATTTGCATCATTTAATTTACAGAACATGCCCACAACTTTGAAAATGTGTGTTTTTTTTTTTTATTGTGAAGCAAACAACAGAAAAAGTCAATGTGCACAACTATTCACCCCCCTAAAGTCAATACTTTGTAGAGCCACCTTTTGCTGCTATCACAGCTCCAAGTCGCTTTGGATAAGTCTCTATGAGCTTACCACATCTTACCACTGGGATTTTTGCCCATTCCTCCTTACAAAACTGCTCCAGCTCCTTCAAGTTGGATGGTTTGTGGTTGTGAACAGCAATCTTTAGGTCTGACCACAGATTTTCTATTGGATTGAGGTCTGGGCTTTGACTAGGCCATTCCAACACATTTACGTGTTTCCCCTTAAACCTCTCAATTGTTGCTTTAGCAGTGTGTTTGGGGTCATTGTCCTGCTGGAATGTGAACCTCCATTCTAGCTTCAAATCACACACAGAGTGGTACAGGTTTTGTTCAAGAATATCCCTGTATTTAGCACCATCCATCTTTCCCTCAACTCTGACCAGTTTCCCAGTCCCGACTGCTGAAAAACATCCCCACAGCATGATGCTGCAACCACCATGTTTCACTGTGGGGATGGTGTTCTTTGGGTGATGTGATGTGTTGGGTTTGCAGACATAGCATTTTCTTTGATGGCCAAAAAGTTCAATCTTAGTCTCATCAGACCAGAGCACCTTCCTCCATACGTTTTGGGAGTCTACCACATTCCTTTTCGCAAACTCAAAATGTGCCATTTTGTTTTTTGCTGAAAGTAATGTCTTTCTTCTGGTCACTCTGCCATAAAGCCCAACTCTATGGAGCGTACGGCTTATTGTCGTCCTATGTACAGATACTCCAGTCTCTGCTGTGGAACTCTGCAGATCCTCCAGGGTTACCTTAGGTCTCTGTGCTACCTCTCTGATTATTGCCCTCCTTGCCCGGTCCGTGAGTTTTGGTGTGCGGCTGTTTCTTGGCAGGTTTGCTGTTGTGCCATGTTCTTTCCATTTGGTTATGATAGATTTGATGGTGCTCCTAGGGATCATCAAAGATTTGGATTTTTTTTTTATAACCTAACCCTGACTTGTACTTTTCAACAACATTGTCCCTTACTTGTTTGGAGAGTTTCTTGGTCTTCATGGCAGTGTTTGGTTAGTGGTGCCTCTTGCTTAGGTGTTGCAGCCTCTGGGGCCTTTCAAAAAGGTGTGTATATGTAATGACAGATCATGTGACACTTAGATTGCACACAGGTGGACATCATTTCACTAATTATGTGACTTCTGAAGGTAATTAGTTGCACCAGAGCTTTTTATGGGCTTCATAACAAAGGGGGTGAATACATACGCACATGCCAATTATCAGTTTTTTATTTCTGAAAAATAGTTTTATGTTTATATTTTTCTAATTTTACTTCACCAACTTAGACTATTGTGTTCTGATCCATCATATTAAAAAAAACATTGAACTAAAGGCTGTAATTAACAAAATAGGTAAAAAGCCAAGGGGGTGAATACTTTTGCAAGGCACTGTATGCGTCGCTGGGCAGCCATTGTTTATGTGCTGAGAGCTTGCTCACACAAAGGTTGAGCTGTAGCTGACAGCTCTCGGTCCGGGCTACAGATCAGTAGCTGGCTGAATCGACTTCTAATCATCATCTGACCACTGTGACCGTGATCACAATCCTTCCTGCACCCCAAATGCTCCAAACTGTTTAAAAGGATGCCAAGGTGGGCGGGAAGGTATGCAGAAATGATGAAACATCCACGACAAGCAGTCTGTGGAAGGTAGATGTATGCCAGTTACTATGTTGTAACTTCTCTGACCTTGTCCTGACTGGAGGGGTCAGTGTGCTGCAGTGAAGCAATATGTACATATCAGATACCTTACTGGACCAATGTCTGCTTATTCTGATCAATCAATCCAACATACATGTACACTTTTTGCGTATATTTTTTACCATACTAAGAACAAAACAATAAATCGGGATTACAAAACCTCCAGCTCAACTCCTCTTGTTCAACAGCAAACACCAGGATTAATAAGCTGAGAGGAATTCTTACACATTACAAAATTGCCTGATGGCAGTTTGGCAAAAATCACTGACACCAGAAGACCATTGTAAAAATATAAAGAAGTTCAAACAGTTACCAATAAATGACACGGCACTGTTTTCACAGTTCCCAAATGACACCAAACCACATGTGGACATTCAGTAGATTTACTTGTAGCTTCTTGGAAGTGGTCGAGGGGCAGAAATACTACCTATTTTTATGATAGGATATTTATTATAGCAAAAAGTAAGATATAGTGTTTTTTTTTCTAAATTGTCGCTCTTCCTTTGTTTATAGCGCAAAAAATAAAAACAGCAGAGGTGATCAAATGCCACCAAAAGAAAGCTCTATTTGTGGGAAAAAATGTTTGTTTGGGTACAACGTTGCACGACCGCGCAATTGTGAGTTAAAGCGACGCAGTGCCGAATCGCAAAAAATGGCCTGGTCATTGAGCAGCCAAATCTTCCGGGGCTGAAGTGGTTAAATGATGCTCGATTGGCCCAAAGTGTGCCAAGAAAATATCCCCCAGACCATTACACCACCAGCCTGAACCGTTGATACAAGGCAGGATGGATCCATGTTTTCATGTTGTTTACACCAAATTCTGACCCCACCATCTGATTGTCGCAGCTGAAATCGAGAATCATCAGACCAGGCAATTTTTTTCCAATCTCTATTGTCTAATTTGGTGATCCTGTGCGAATTGTAGTCTTAGCATAGCTTGGTGTAACGAGTGGTTATTTGAGTTAGTGTTGCCTTTCTGTTATCTCAAACCAGTCTGCCCATTCTCCTCTGACATCAACAAGGCATTTTCATCCACACAACTTCCGCTCACTGGATATTTTCTCTTTTTCACACCATTCTCTGTAATCCCTAGAGATGGTTGTGTGAGAAAATCCCAGGAGATCATCAGTTTTTGAAAGACTCAGACCAGCCCGTCTGGACCAACAACCATGCCACGTTTAAAGTCACTTAAATCCCCTTTCTTCCCCTTTCTGATGCTCGGTTTGAACTTCAGCAGGTCGTCTTCACCAAGTCTAGAAGCCTAAATGCATTGAGTTGCTGTCATGTGATTGGCTGATTAGCAACAGAGAATTGAACATAATTTTAAAAATAAAAGACCACCAGTGTACGGCCAGCTTTAGGGTTTGTTTGTTGACAGGATCATGTGATTGGCTGATTAGCAATTTATGTTACCAAGCAATTGAACAGGTGTACCTATTAAAGTGGGTGAGTGTATATATGTATATTGTACAATTGCGCGGTCATGAGACATTGTACCCAAACAAAATTTTTTTGTATGAACAGATGATCTGTCTCTTCTCCCCTCAGAGACCCAGGATCTGTGTGTTTACACACACAGATCCCGGTTCTCGGTGTGTCACGAGCGATCGTGGGACCCCGGCGGTCATCGAGCCACAGGGCGAAGTGACGTTACATAACGTTGTTTCGCCCAGCCGCGCCATTCTGCCCCAGTGAAACTGCGGTGGCTGGTCGGCAAGTGGTTAAAGAGGAGCTCCAGCCCCCCTCACCAAAAAATTTGAAGTCAGCAGCTACAGGATCCTGATGACGCATATGATGATGCGAAACGCGTAGAGGCTGCTGGGAACTCTCTCGGAACATGTGATCGGATACGTCCGGGCAGCGGGCGGATACACACACGAGAGCGAGGGGTGAGGCGCAGGCCAAACGGGGAGGCTTTACACGGACTACGGAACCGTTTAGAATTTGTCCTTACCTGCTGGATTTGCTCAGTGCCGGCCTAAAGGCACTTTTAAATGTGAGTGTGATACCTGTGTTTATTTTTTACTCAATAAACGTTTTAAACATATTGCGCTATGATCGCTTGTTTATATATCCTACATGAGGAAACATCTAAGCATAGCTGATGAGAAGTGATAATAAGGTGGAGCGCATTTAAGGTGGAACGGCTTTTAAGGTGGATTGGTTATCCCATGAATGAACCAAAGGCATATCATTTTACAGTATCTGGTGAGTGACCAATCTGCAAGGTGGTGGTGTGTCACAAAAGTCACTTATAACTAAGAAGAGACACAAGAGCACAATACAGTCACAGCATTTGCAAGAAGATTTTTTTTAGTTTTTTTGGTGTTTTTTTTGTTCTATTCTTGGACCCTATCCTTCATGATTTAATGGGATCCCATGAGACTTTAACATTGTGTATATGCACAGGAGGGGCAATTTGCACATGATTTTTCAGGTGCTTATGTGTAATTCACACACAGGAGCAGGATATTGGTTTATATATATATGTATTTGAACTGTGTTTAGAAGTGTTTTATTTACACGTAAAAGATGGCTAATTGTATTATTGCTTGATACAGTTATTTAAATAATAATTTTTGTTTAATCACATATTATCACAAGTGGTGTAAAGATAGGAATAGCGCATTCACATCCATCCCTTTCTTTCAGGATCCTGTAGCTTCTGACTTTTAGTATTAGGACACTTGCCTGTTCAGGGCGCCCGCGATGTCGGCACCCCAGCGGGTTTTTTAATCGATTCTCAGGTGCTGCCGCCATCTTGGCTAAGAGAAACTGCCTTGCGGCTTTACAGCCGGGTCCTTGCAGCGCTCAGTGAATGGCCCGGAGGCAGGGGAAGGAGGAGGAGGAGGGGGGCCGAACTTTTGAATGAACTCGCCGCAGCGAAGTCACCAGGAAGTGGGAGCGGGTACCTGTCAAAAACAGGTACCCGCTTCCCCCCCCCCCCCTCCTCCTGAAAGGAGCCAAATGTGGCAGCTGAGGGAAATAGAAAGCAAACAAGCGGAGCTTCCCATTTTGGGTGGAGTTACGCTTTAAGGAGAAGAATTCTCTTTTATTGTCCTGGTCACCAAAGTCACCGGGTATAAGAGGGAGAACAAATAAAAAACAGAGTTGTCATTGATACAGAAATAGAGGGGGGGGGGGGGGTTGACTGGGGACATGTTCCCGTGACAACCGTCTAGGAAGGGATTTCCCACACTATGGAAAAAAAATCCTTTTGCTCCCTGTTGAGTCTATAGGACAGGAAGTGATGTGAATCTCCCCAATGAGACACAGGTGGCAAAAAAGCTAAAACTTTTAATTTTGGATGGAGTGGAGAGGGATTAGAACACTTGTCAGGTTTTTATTGCTGTCTGTGTCCTCATCAGGGAGATTCACCCCATTTGTCCTGTTTACCATCATTGACAGTACAAGAAAATCCCACATTTTGGGTTGTCACCAGAACAGGATTAGAGGGGAAATATTCCAATGGGGACAACCAGGGATTCACTCACTTTAGGGGGGGTTCTCTCACTTCCTGTTTGGTTATAGGACAGGAAGTGATGGGAAATCTCCCCAAGGGGACACAGCAGGGGGAAAAAAAGGTTTATAGCCCTTCCTTTCTCTATCCAAAATGGGGAAAAAAGCCTATACCCTACTCTACTTTATTCAAAAGTGATAAAAAGATAGGACTTCAGATACACCGAATCCTCTTTAGGTTACAGGTCTCCGGATGAGTGGAAACAGCAATGGCTGCAGCAGCAGGAGTGAGACTCATGGACACCGCTTGACTCAGCCATAAATGAAATATCACTTTAGGTCGGAGGAGTCATTGAAAGGAGAGTCCCAAGGTCAGCACCTTTGGAAATGGAAATCCCCCAACTATGACAGCCTGCATGTTGTAGAACTACAAATCCCAGCTTTCCATGCCAGGATTCATACAGAGCCCCACCCCCACCCTGGAGGACACCCAGGACAGAGGCACCACGTGGGTGTCCCTGCCTGGCTCCTCGTTTTTTAAATGGACATTTGACGTCATGACAGCGACTGTCGTGACGTCAGCCGACTCACCGCCAGGGCTCCGTGCCGACACGAGGGCCCCGGGCCGGCCCCAGGCTCTCAGCACCCGGCTTAGGTTTCCTCTCAGCAGAGCCGCAGCCGCCATGTTCCTTGTGTGCCGGTCACGTGACTGACGTCATCTGCGTGCGACTCGGCGCTTCCGTGATGTCAGCGGGGTGTGAGCGTGTGACCCCCCCCCCCCCACCACTGGTGGCAATGTCATGCAGGCTGGTGGGGGACAGCAATAGGACGGCCAGTGATAACACTGACTGGACAGTAAATGTGTGTACATGGAATAAACACAATACATTCATAAAAATAAAGTCCCATTGATGTCCCTGTGTACAAAGGACAGATTCAGCTCTGATTTGTCCCTAGAAATGTTTGTCATTGCCACCAACTCTTATGTCACCACATTGTCCACAAAAAGACCAAGCCTCATTCTGACACTTGTTGCTTACAAGTTAAAATCTGATTTTTTTGCTAGAAAATAATTTAGAACCCCCAAAACATGATATATATTTTTTAGCAGAGACCCTACAGCAGGGGTCTTCAAACCACGGCCCTCCAGTTGTTCAGGAACTACAATTCCCATCATGCCTAGTCATGTCTGTGAATGTCAGAGTTTTACAATGCCTCATGGGATGTGTAGTTCCGCAACAGCTGGAGGGCCGTAGTTTGAAGATTCCTGCCCTAGAGAATAAAATGGTGGTCGTTGTAATATTTTACGTCACACTGTATTTGCGCAGCAGCCTTTTAAACGCATTTTTTTTGGAACAAATACTTTTTAATCACTTGCCGACCGCCCACCGCAGATATGCTGCAGCAAGGCAGCTCAGCTGTGCGAACCGACTTACCCGTACATCAGTCTGTGCATGTAATCGCATGGACGCTTCCGCTGCGCACGTGGGGGGGAGCGCAAGTGTGGGTCCGGCGGATTCTATGTCCGCCGGCCACCCGTGATCCTTCCTCACAGAGGCAGAACGGGGATCTGCCAATGTAAACAAGGCGGATCCCCGTTCTGACAAGGGAGGTGAGAGAGACCTGCTGTTCCTAGTGATCCAGAACAGCAATCTCTCTCTACTCCCTGTTAGTCCCCTCCTCCCACAGTAAGAAATGTTTATTGTTTGCGTTATAAACAAAAAAAGAGCGACAATTTTGCCTTTGCCTTACAGGTTGTTTTGTTTTTAAAAAAAAATGTTAAAAATTCAGTGTGGGTATACAACCGCTTTAATGCTCTCCTTGCCCGGCCTGTCAGTTTAGGTGGACGGCCATGTCTTGGTAGGTTTGAAGTTGTGCCATACTCTTTCCATTTTCGGATGATGGACAGTGCTCTGTGAGATGTTCAAAGTTTGGGATATTTTTTTAGAACCTAATCCTGCTTTAAACTTCTCCACAACTTTATCTCTGACCTGTCTGGTGTTTTCCTTGGCCTCAATGATGCTGTTTGTTCTCTAAGGTTCTCTAACAAACCTCTGAGGGCTTCACAGAACAGCTGTAATTATTCAGAGATTAAATTACACACAGGTGGACTCTATTTACTAATTAGGTGACTTCTGAAGGCAAATGGTTCCACTAGATTTTAGTTAGGGGTCTCAGAGTAAAGGGGGCGGAATACAAATGCACGCTAGGGGCGGACTGACCATTCGGGCACTGCCCGAAGGCCCCATGCCACCATGGGGCCCCATCAGGGTTGCCAGCCTCAATAAAACCAGGGGCAGTATGTAAAAATCTGTGTTTTTTTAAACTCCCAAGATTATAGCTGCCCCGCCGCTCCTGTACCTTTTTATAGTAGTAAGAATCTCAGGGACAGGACTCAAGAGGGCAAGAAATTAGAATGTGCGGCACACACACATGAAATTGACTGTCACAGTGACACTGACAGCAGTGTGCAGCAGCACAGATAATGATGACACCTCACCGACACGTCACTTCCCCTTCCGAGTCACAGCGACAGTCCCTCTCCACGCCAGGTGGTCCCTTCAGTCCAGTCCAGATCAAAGAGCACGGACAGTCCAGCTCTTGGCTTCCCTTGTTCACACTTGGCTCCGGTTCTCTGCTTGGCTCCCTTGCACTATGACATCACACGACGCGCTCAGGCACCGCCTCTGCCAGACCCACTGCCCAAACACACTTTAGTAGCCACTCGTATGGCCTTGGCCAGCTCCAGACTGGAACTGCGCATGCGCAGTTCCAAGCCGAGCTTCACAGCCATACTTTTAGCTGGCAACCTTTTTCCTGTCACTGGCATTTACCGGCAGGTGAAGGTGAAAAGTGTTTTTTACTGGCTGCCAGTAAAAATACTGACGGTCGGCAACACTGACGGATTTGACCGGACAGTCATAGGTTACCACACAAATATAATATACAAAATATGTTTTAATTAATTGGCATTTCTAAAGTGACTATTCCCACATGACCTGGGAACTATGCTCGGGGGCAGGGCACAGGTGACAGCTGCAGGCTCCCTCTCCTAGCACCACCCCCACAACACTACATAATACTCCTCTCCACCCAGGGTGATGCTAGATTATTTTGCAATTTTGCACCCTAGGCAAGACTAGCTACTTGCACCGCCCCCCCCCCAATAAAAAAAAAAACTTCCGAGCATGTTCGAATACATTAAAAATTCATATTTGTATACATTTATTTATAAATCATCTTTGTATAAATATATGCATTTTTGAATGTATTTGAACTGAGAATGTTTGGTGCTATAGTGCCACGATATTCACAGGCCGCCTCCAGGATCCACTTATAAAAAGCCAATAGTCCCATTTGTTTGGGACATTGCCCCCCATATGCAATTTCGCTCTTCACCTGCTCTGGGACATACAATAAATAGCAGCTAGACTAGAGTTTACTGCAGCAGGGGAGGCAGTGATTGTGATTGGTTGCCAGAGGTTACAGCACATCACTTCTGCTTGCTGATTGACTGCTAGAGGTTACTGCACATCCTTACGGCTCACTGATTGGTTGCTAGAGGTTCCTGCACATCTTTACTGCTCACTAATTGTTTGCTAGAGGTTACTTAACATCATTTTTTTCCCTTGGTTAGTTCATGCCTATACTTTAACCCTGTTTTGCAGTGTTTGGTTTAACACTGTTACAGTTCAATTGATTGCCAGCTTATGGGTCAGTGCCCATTTATCTAGTACAGCATCTTGAAATGTGTTATTGCATGTTCATTGATTTATGCATTATTTAACTGCATTGCTTTAATACCTTGCCTTAACTCACCGCCAGTTGCTTGGCCTATTTCCTGTGTAGTGTTATGGAGTTGTAACATACTTACGTGTAAGTTACACAGCTGTGAGTGGCCTTCAACCTATAATCAGGTGTGTCATTGGGGACCGAGCAGCTTTAAGATTTGTGGCAGAACAGAGAACCCATCATCACCAGCGGCTCCTTAGGGAGTAAGCACTACACTAACATGAGCTTTAACATGTCTTTTCAAACATAATTTTAACCACTTAAACCCCCCCTCCTGCCCAGACCAATTTTCACACTTTGAATGACAATTGCGCAGTCATGCTACCCTGCACCCAAATAAAATTTTTATCATTTATTTCAAACAAATAGAGCTTTATTTTGGTGGTATTTAATCACTACTGGGGTTTTTATTTTTTGCTAAACAAAAGACGGAAAATAAAACAAAAAAACATTTTTAATAGTTTGTTATAAAATTTTGCAAACAGGTAATTTTTCTCCTTCATTGATATGCGCTGATGAGGCTGCATTGATGGGCTGCACTGATAGGCACAGATAAGGCGGCACTGATAGGTGGCATTGATGGGTGGCACTGAAGAGCACTGATAGGTAGCATCTGATAGATGGCACTGACAGGTGGCACTGATGGGCACTGGTAGGTAACACTGATAGGCAGCACTGGTGATGAGGCACTGACTGGTGGCATTGATAGGTGGCATTGTGGGCACTGGTAGGTCGCACTGTGGGCACTGGTAGGTGGCGCTGGTAGGCACTGGTAGGCACAGATGACTCTGCAGCGGCTCTCCGCGATTGGGACAGATGTCCTTCTGAAAGAAAAAGTGCCAATAATGGCATCCCATGGTGTCCCATTGACTTCAATGCAAAATCGTGCCCCATTGACTTCAATGAAAAATCATGTCCCTATTGACTTCAATGCAAAATCGCGTACCATTAACTTCAATGCAATATCGTGTCCCATTGACTTCAATGCAAAATTGCGTCCCCTTAACTTCAATGCAAAATGCCCCCTATTAAATTAAATGCAAAATCGCCTTCCATTGACTTCAATGCAAAAACACCCCCTATTGACGTCAATGCAAAATCGCCTCCAATTGACTTCAAATGCAAAAACGCCCCCTACTGACTTCAATGCAAAATAGCATCCCATTGACTTCAGTGCAAAAGCATCAGCCACATTCATTTCATTAAAATTTTTGTTTAAAAAAACTGTCAATTTTGGTTTCGGTTTTCTGCTAAGTGAATCCTGAATTTTCGGTTTTGGCACTGGAATTTTAATTTCAGTGCACCACTAATGACATGTACTGTAACCATTGCTGGGGTGCATGTAGACAGGAAGTGGCTGCAAAGAGGCTGTAGGAGACCAGCCGCACTGAGATGCAACAAGGGAAGAATACTCATACTTTAAAAAATGACTTTTTTTTATGATACACGGTGTTTTAAGCAATGTGTTAATTTTGTTAATAGTGTTAATTTGGGCATCAAATTTCGATTTACTTTTTTTTATGACTTTTTTAGTTTTAGTCCCGTTTTAGTCATCTGCAATTGTTTTAGTTTTAGTTGTATTTCGTCAACTAAAATCTCCAGTACATTTTAGTCAACTAAAATTGTTTTAGTCTGATGGGTTTAGTTAAATTGTAATGCATTATATAAGCATTTCTCTAGAATTTCCAAACTCATTATATACTCCTGTAGTAAAAAAATCTAATATCATATTATTCATGGAATTAAGGTTTGAACAAACTCAAAGACACAGATTTAGCGGCAGGTCTGGGGGGGCAGTTCCTGATCCTGTTGTGTGATGTCATAGTGTAATGGAGCCGAGCAGAGTGGCCGGAGGCTTGTGGTTTGTGGGACCGGATCAAGGCAAGCCGGAAGCAGGACTGTCAGTGCTGTTTGGAGTGGACTGAAGGGACCACCTGGTGTGGAGAGGGACTGTTATTTTGACTCAGGAGGGGACATACCAACCTGCCCCGGAATTGTCACAGAGGACAGTTTCTTGTTATAAACATCCTTAATTGTTATAAAAGCTACTGACAAATATTCAATCCAAGCGCCTTTTCACACGAGCGTTCCATCAGTTTGTGATTAAACGGATCAGAAATGAACTGCAATGTATCCCTATGGATCAGAGCCGGTACAGGGGGGGGGGGGCGTAACGGGTTGGATGCCCTGGACGGTACAATTTACTGGGGGTGGGGGTGGGGCGCAGTGAAGTGTCCTTCTAAAACAGCCATCACTAGTTTGCTGGGACCGCGGGTCTCCCCAGCAACCAGTGACGCTGCGTCCGTTCGCCCGCCCCCTGCTCCTCACAGCAGGTCTCAGAGTTGACAGAAGACAAGCTTGCACTCACGGGCCACGAGTAGGGGCGTGATGTCACGTGCGCGCCCCCCAACCCCCTTGCTACTTGCGGTTCCCGGGTCCTGGCTCTCCATATCTCGCAGCTTCTGCCCCCTTTGGTATTTCAGTTGCGCCCTCCTGCATTCAAGGTATGTGGGCCACATGTTAACCAGAGATCACTAATGGGCATATTTTTATTGTGCACACTGCTGGGCATATTTTGTTAAAGGTCACGCTGATAGGCACCTTTTTTCATGTTAAGGGGCACTCTGATGGACAGATTTTATTTTAAGGGGCATGCTGATAAGTATATTTTTAATGTGCACACTGATGGGCATATTTTCTTAAGGGGCACACTGATGGACACATTTTGGTGTGCCCATCAGAGTGCCCCTTAACATAAAATACGCCCATCAGTGTGCACATTAAAAATATACCCATCAGCGTACCCCTTAAAATAAAATGTGCCCATCAGCGTGCCCCTTATTTTATGTTAAGGGGCATGCTGATGGGCATATTTTATTTTAAGAGCAACACTGATGGGCACATTTTGTATTAAGGGGCACTCTGATGGGCAGATTTTACATTAAGGGTCACGTTTTATTGTGCCCATCAGAGTGCCCCTTAATATAAAATGTCCCCATTAGGGTGTCCCTTAACATACAATTTGCCCATCAGAGTGTCCCTTAATATAATAATAATAAGTATACTCTTGGTTTGAAACAACATTGATTCTCTCTTAAAAACAGGCCAGGGGGGCACAATTTACCATCTTCGCCCTGGGCACCAAATGGCCTTGTCCCAGCACTGCTATGGATGTATGGGTGTAAGTACATGTGCATTCTCTTACATCTGAGGTCTGTTCAGGATTGTTGGACCAAACCCAATAAGTTTATGCCCAGGTCCTACTTTTCTGGATATGGACAGATGGAGGCAGATACACGTCTACTTAAATCTATAGGGATTACATTGGACAATTTTTTTCCCATCACAATGAGGTTGAAAAATGCACGCGGGTGTCACATACAGTGCCTCGAAAAAGTATTCATACCCCTTGAAATTTTCCACATTTTGTCACGTTACAACCAAAATGTAAATGTATTTTATTGGGATTTTATGTGATAGACCAATACAAAGTGGCACATAATTGTGAAGTGGAAGTAAAATCATGAACGGTCCTTCAAATTTTTTACAAATAAATATCTAAAATGTGTGATGTGCATTTGTATTCAGCCACCTTTACTCTGATACCCCTTACTAAAATCTAGTGGAACCAATTGCCTTCAGAAGTCACCTAATTAGTAAATAGAGTCCACCTGCGTGTAATTTAATCTCAGTAAAAATACAGCTGTTCTGTGAAGCCTTCAGAGGTTTGTTAGAGAACCTTAGTGAACAAACAGCATCATGAAAGCCAAGAAACACACCAGAAAGGCCAGGGATAAAGTTTAGGGATGGGCGAACGCTCGGTCCGAACTTCGGTTGTTCGGTGAACACCAAACAATATGCAGTGTTCGTGGCAAATTCGAAAGACGCGGAACACCATTAAAGTCTAAGGGACACGAACATGAAAAATCAAAAGTGCTCATTTTAAAGGCTTATATGCAAGTTATTGCCATAAAAAGTGTTTGGGGACCTGGGTCCTGCCCCAGGGGACATGTATCAATGCAAAAAAAAGTTTTAAAAATGGTCGTTTTTTCAGGAACAGTGATTTTAATAATGCTTAAAGTGAAACAATAAAAATGAAATATTCCTTTAAATATTGTGCCTGGGGGGTGTCTATAGTATGCCTGTAAAGTGGCACAGTTTTCCCGTGTTTAGAACAGTACCACAGCAAAATTACATTTCTAAAGGAAAAAAGTCATTCAAAACTGATCACGGCTGTAATGAATTGTCGGGTCTTGGCAATATAGATAAAACTAATTGAAAAAAAACGGCATGAGTTTCACTCCAGTCCATTACCAGACCCTTTAAGGGAAACCCCTAACCAAAAATTAAAAGAAAAATTGCGTGGGTGTCCCCCCAAAATCCATACCAGGCCCTTCAGGTCTGGTATGGAAATTAAGGGGAACCCTGCACCAATTTTTTTTTAAAAATGGCGTAGAGGTCCCCTCCGAAAATCTATACCAGACCCTTATCCGAGCGCACAACCTGGCAGGCCACAGGAAAAGAGGGGGGGTGATAGAGCGCCCCCCCCCCCTCCTGAACCGTACCAGGCCACATGCCCTCAACATGGGGAGGGTGCCCCTAAACATACAGCCAGAGCTACAATGGAATGGTTTAGATTAAACCATATTCATGTATTAGAATGGCCCAGTCTAAGTCCAGACCTAAATCCAATTGAGAATCTGTGGCAAGACTTGAAAATTTCTGTTCAGACTCTCTCCATCCAATCTGACAGAGCTTGAGCTATTTTGCAAAGAATGAGCAAAAATTTCACTCTCTAGATGTGCAAAGCTGGTAGAGACATCCCCAAAAAGACTTGCAGCTGTAATTGCAGTGAAAGGTGGTTCTACAAAGTATTGACTCAGGGGGGCTGAATACAAATGCACGCCACACTTTTCACATATTTATTTGTAACCATTTATCATTTTCCTTCCACTTCACAATTATGTGCCACTTTGTGTTGGTCTATAACATAAAATCCAAATAAAATACATTTACATTTTAGGTTGTAATGTGACAAAATGTTGAACATTTCAAGAGGTATGAATACTTTTTTCAAGGCACTGTAAATTACATCCATTTATTTTCTGACTCGACAGTCTCTGTAGAGGGAATGGAAGATCCTATGTAAAAAGGAGCCAAAACATCATTGTAGGCAGTTCATGGTGATGTGTAATTGATGGGCAGTTGTCTTAAAAAAAAAAAAAAAAAAAAAAAAAAAAGAGTCTACCCCATCACATGGTCACATGCCAAAGGGGTGGATTCAAGCAAAATGTGTTCAGGCAGTGCAGCTGATTGTCTGACTCTGGCTAAGGCCAGCCATAGATGGATTGAAATTCGGTCGGTTCAGCAGGAACCAGACAAATTTTGATACGTCTATGGGCAGGCTGGTTGCACTAAAGTCCATCCATCGATCAACTTCAGTACAACCAGCCTGTCAGTTTTTTTTTACGTGATTACTGCCAACTGTGATCATTGTACTCTGACAGCTGGGAAACCTCCTGCTGTCAGAATACAATAAAGCAGCGGGAGGGATTCCCTCATCAACCCTGACTGTGGTGGTGGGAGAATCAAGCAATTTTCTTTCCTTCAGTCTGTGGTTGAAGGAAAGAAAACCGTAGAATGGCTTGCTTAAATGTCACGTTTAGCAGAGACCATTGACTAGTGTTTTGTCATTGGTCACCCAGCTTGGGGTTCCAAAAATCTAGCCTAGTTTTCAGATTATAGATCTGCAACCTATACTCATTTGAAATGGATGCTTAAAGAGGAAGTAAACCGTGCCCAATTTTCTTTTTTTAAATTTTTTTATACCCCCTGCAAAGTAAAGGCATAATGTGCTAGTATGCATCGCATATTAGCACATTATAAAATACTTACCTTAGAACGAAGCCCTGCATTGCCGCGCTGTCAGCTCTGACGCTTCCATCTTCACCCGGTCTTCCGGTTCGCGTCCTCCAGCCTTCTGATTGGCCGCGCCGTGATGATGTAACCCCACGCATGCGCACGGAAGTCACGGACTGCGGCACAGAGCTTGGAGGTACAAGCCTGCATCCTCTTTAAGGTACCACAGTGGACCAATTGCACCTGCTGCATTTTTGTATTCCAGTACAACACAGAGGATGGTATGTTGCATTGGGCTGCAATGCAGGCATGTAGGGATGTCAGTCAAAATGGCATCCAAACGCACCTCATTTAAAATGAATGCACATGATATCACAGTACACTGGTGTGAATAGGCCCCGACAGTCCTTAAATCTTTTGTAGATTGGTGTACACCGTGGGATGTTTGCATAAAACCAGGGTGATCTTCTGTTTCCTCCAGGGAGTTTCCACTTGCATCATACCCAGTGTTATCTTCAGAAACTTTCCAGTAGCCTAACACACGGAGTTATTTTCTATCACCCAGGCATTTTCCGCCTTATCTGAATAAAAATGTAAAAAAGCAAAAAAACAGTCTTTTAGGATTTACCTTGAGGTACACATTGAACAAATACACTATATATATATATATATATATATATATATATTAGGCTTATAGAAAGCATCCTCCTCTCCCCATTCCCGTAAAATAGTGGGGGAGGTGTTCCGTAGTCCTAACAAACTTCAAATGTAGACCAGGGGTACTGAATTAAAATTCACAGGGGTCTGGTCAGTAAATTTTTCTTCCAGCGGAGGTCCAAGTGTCAGATTGTTGCTATGACTTAGATCATTCACACCACAGCCTCCTGTGCAGATCACAATTGTTTTCTATTGCAGAAAAACATAGATCTCAGCACAAAAGTGTGAACAAGCCCTTACATCAGTGGCCTTAGTCCCCCTTCACATCACAGACCCCCTTTTACATCAGGGCCCTCAGTCCCCCCTCCACAGCACATCCCCCCCCCCCCTTACATCACAGAACCCCATCAGAGACCAACCCATCACAGATCCCCCCCAGACCCTCAATCACAAACCCCCTCTATGACAGTCCTCCCTCGATATTACAGAGTCAGACTGTCCCTTTCATCATCACAGCACTCCCCCCTTCCTACACTGCCCTACCTTATTCACACAAGCAGGGAAGCACATACAGCAGGTCCAGACAAAGGGCAAGACTTTTCAAGTTACAAAGCGGGCGATTGGTTGCTAGGCAGTGGGGCGGTCCCAGCAACCAATCACCCGCCTTTAAGTTGAAAAGTTCCACCGTTTGTCCAGACCTGCCGTGTGTGCTTCCCTGCTTGTGTCAATAAGGTAGGGCAGTGTGGGGAGGGGGAGTGCTGCAATAATGAAAGGGAGAGACCAGCCGTGCCTCCCACGTAATCAAGGATAGCGGCAGAGGGGGAGAGAGCACTCAGGCAACTATTTGGCTAGGCTGCGGTCTGGATAGGACTGGTACTGGGTCCATATTCGGACCGCAGTTCACCATTTAGTGATGCCTGCTGTGGACTCTACAGGGCAAGTCTGGATTTTTGACAGGATAACAGGTAATTTTTGTACTTACTGAACAGATATAAACAAACCTCCTTTTGGACAAAAGACAACAAATAAGCAAAGTTTATTGTAGAGTTTACAAATAGCTATTAAAAAAATAAAGTATCAACTGAACAAAAGACAAAGAGCAAGTGAAGCTGTAATATAAGGAACAAGCTATTAGTTGCAATCAAAATATGGTCAACATAAAACTTAACACATAATGTATATGATACACTGATATGTAGCAGAGCACAAAATGACATTTGATTCACGTCACTTGTTCCTCCATGCCCTAAAGCAGGGATATGCAATTAGCGGACCTCCAGCTGTTGCAGAACTACAAGTTCCATGAGGCATAGCAAGACTCTGACAGCCACAAGCATGACACCCAGAGGCAGAAGCATGATGGGACTTGTAGCTTTGCAACAGCTGGAGGTCTGCTAAGTGCATATCCCTGCCCTAAAGTATGGGAAATATCACTTTGCTTGGGCAAGCAAAGTGTCAGGGAAGTGCAGGGAAGGAAATTATAATCAGCTGTCAGGTGTAAAAATAAGTGAACCTGTTATTTTGGGCAAAAGCACAGATTTACGATAAGCGATATATATCATATAACATTTAAAAATTTAGAAAATACAAAACTACAAAAAATAAAACATTCTGTTTCATCACCAATTAAAAGGTCTCGTTCACAAGGGTATCTGACTTTTTTATATGTCACTAGCAGGTGCTGCAAACAAAACCGCTTGTCCTAATGCGATAGGGTTGCAGGTGAGTGCTCCAAACGCACACTGTCTGCGTTCAGGACCGTTTACCTGCACCTGCATATGCCTCTGACACCAGGATGAGTGGCTGGGTCCATATGTAGCTGCTGCATTCTCATTGACTTGAATACACTGCCTGCATGCAGCACCTGCTGGCTAGGACCAAAACATTGAACTGAACACCAAGAACTGCTTCACCAATCTGGAAGAGAAAGAAACAGTGGCCTCAAAGATAGGGTATGGAGGAAGGAGTTCATCCTTTAACAAAGCTGGGCCTTGTTTTCTCAGGCCAGGCAGGCATTGGTGATAATTCACTACAATCTAGGAAAGAGAGGTTGGGGAGAGATGTCCAAACATGGCTCCATCTAGTCAACAAAAAAAAAGAAATTCCAAAAGGCACTGAAAGTCAGATAACTCAGACAGTTATCTGCCAAATGGGTGACGGTCTCACTTCAATACATCTGTGGAGAGACTTGGTGAGAAGAAAGCTGAGGCCGTATTTGTGGAGTGAAAGATTGGATTGTGGAGGTTGTAACTAAGGGCAGGGTGACTGAACATGGACAGGTGAGTGCACCTATTTGCTGAGTTTGCAATTTGATGGTCTGAGAAAATATGTGCAGAAGGCTCTTGGACTGTTGGGTGTTGCTGAAGTCATCTGCTGCTTAACAAGATGATGAACTCCTAATGCCTGCTAGATGCTTGATAGTGCTATGTCTGTGACTAGTCCTGCTGCATTTTTCCCCTAATTCCAGTCTGGATGAAGATATGCTGATGACTGTGAGTAATCTTCCATAGGGTTGCTTACAATGCCCATGGGTAGGATTTACAGGAAGCAAATTTGTTGGCTTGGATTTTGTGATGCCATGTTGGAAGGCTGAGTCCTAGTCATATTGGGGGGAGCATGGTGAGGTCATGCCACTTGGAAAAGGTTATGGAGCAGGTTGCAGAGTCTAACAGGTTCTGGTTTACTGAGTAGGTGTGCAAAGACTGGTAGAGCAACTGGAAGGCCAATACGAAACCTGCTGCTGACACATCTTCTGTTTTTATACAAGCATACAATGGTACTGGACATTTGTTCTGGCAGTGCACGTCATGGTAACAGCAAAATGCAATAAACGACTAGCAGACTGGACAGTCTCTCTTGATCTTGAGCACTGGATGGGGTGTACCATGGATTGGACACAGCGTTGGATGTTCAAATGGCAAGACTCCTGAGGACTCGTGAAGTGTGTCAGTCACACTAGGAAAGAGACTTGGGTCCGTATCATATGTAGAAGGCTGTGGAGTCTATGGGATGCTAGTTTGCTGCATAGGGGTGGCGGGAGTAGGAGCAGGCAGAGACAGTTGTAGTACTGCAACTCCAGAATCAAAAGAATATGTACAAACTTTACTGGTACAAATGAGAAGTCGCTACAAATAAAATTAATTACATCATATAAATGATGTAATTAAAAAAAAAAAAAAAAAAAAGTGTGTGCGTTACACACACACCATTTTTAATTACATAATTAAAATATAAATGGACCCCTTAGATTCTGCACATTCCTAAACCTCTACCATAACTAAAGTCTCCTCACAGCTGATTTGTCAAATCACATATACACTCCAAACACAGTGCATAAATCATACTATAGATATCACATAACTCTATAGTCATGGATCCTCCTAAGTCAATGGGTTTCTCATAGAGCGTCTTCAGGACCAACCGAGGATCAGGTAAAGATTATGGTAGTAGCCAGATACAGAAAACGTGTGGAAGAGTTTCACATAGAGATAGGGGAACTAGTGCCAAACAACTGAGGATAATATTTATTGCGATTACTAAGAAATATTGCCGCTAGTACGTGACAGGGTGGGGTTTGGTCACGTCCCAGGCCTGTCCTTTGGTCTGCCCAAGCGAATTGCCCTGCCACAGACTGCCATTGCTGCCCCCCTGAGATGCTTATTCTGCTTTACATTTTGGTATGTGATTTTCTATGCCTAATAATGTACCAGTTTTCAAAATATAAAAGCATTTTGTAGCATGTGTTAGCAAGTTGTTTGCTATATCTAGTTACTACCATATTCTCCTTACCTCACCCTCGGTGGGTCCTGAAGAAGCTTTATGAGAAATGCGTTGACTTAGGAATAGCAATGATACAGAGTTATGTGATATCTATATATTTTATGCACTCTTTGGAGTGTATATGTGATTTGGCTGATCAGCTTTGAGGAGACTTTGGTTATGGTATAGTTTTATGAATGTGTAAGATCTAGGTGGTCCATTTATATTTTAATTATGTCATAAAAATGTTTGTATATTCTCTCCTTTTCATTTGAAGTTTCTTCTTATTTGTACCAGTAAAGCCCATACATATTATTCATGGTGCTGAGGTTATACACAATTCTGGATGTGGTACATATTTGGTCATCTCTTTTAGTATGTGGTACTGCCGCTGTGGCTGGGACAAGGTCTTAAGCACCCAAGGCAGTCACCTCTTCCGCCTACCCCTTGGTCCGGCTCTGTGTACGCCTGTTCCTGGTGGCCAGATGTCGCCTCAATAGCTGGGCCTGCTGCAGCCGGTGCTGAATCTCCTGCTGCCGCAGCTTATGTTTGATGTTGAGACAGTACAGTACAGGGCACGTGTTCTCCTGGCACTGGTTGGCATGGTAACAGCATAATGCAATAAGCTGTTTGCAAACTGGACAGCCTCCGTTGGTCTTGCGCTTGCATCCTTTTGTATGTTGCACAACCCTTTTCATCTTCTGGCATGCAGGCAGAGAGCAGTTTACATTGCGGCACTGGCAGGCATGTACCAGGGACTGGATACAGCGCTGGACGCTCAGTCTGCGGGACTCCTGAGCACTCACGGACGGAGCCTCTTCCGCATTGGAGGAGCTGAGTGAAGCCATACCACCCGGAGAAGGTTGTGCACTGCAGTCTGTGAGGTGTCGGGGTGATGACTAGCCGCCCTTTACTGAACGTCCTCGCTTACTATAGTTCTGAGAAGTCTTCTTCCGGGTCACATGACTCAGGAAAGTCCCAGAAGTCGAGAGAGGTGTGGCTGCAGAGTGGAGCTCCACTGATGACAGGAAGCATGTGGCCTCCACTCCAATTTTTTTTTTTTTTTTTTTTACTGAACTTTATTGTAAATCTCTGCAGCTGGAGCTCCAACTGTTACAGGAAACATGTGTCCTCCACAACTCCACCTTTTTTATTTTTAAATGAACTTTAATGTAACAAACAACAAATAGATTATACTACAGTAAGTGGAGGTCACATGAGTTATGTGTAGAATGGAGCTCCAGCAATTGCAGTCTGCAGCAGATACTGAGCCATTCTGTTGAGATTTGCATAGCTCCCAACTGTCCCTGATTTTGAGGGACTGTCCCTGATTTGGAGCAATGTCCCCCTCTTTCCGCCTCATTTGTCCCTCATTTAGGTCTGATCTATATAGTTGCATATAAAATGCACTTTTTATCTTTCAATAAGTGTTTCCCAGTACTAAACCTTTCATCCAATTTCCAAATTGCTGCATTTATACATTTTAAAAGCCATTATAAAGTAATAGTAGCGGTAAGAAGAAGCCCTTATGGATTTAATTAACTTTTTTTATTTTGTTGGTAATTCTCCTTTAAGGGGGTGTGGCAGGAGGCGTGTCCTATGCCTATATACGTTTGCTAGTAGGTGTCCCTCATTCCCATCTCAAAATGTTGGGAGGTATGGATTTGCAGAAATACGAGATATTTCTGGGAGGTTTTGTATTTTCTGTTAAAAGTGTTGTCTTTAAAGTGGAGTTCCACCCACTTTTACAACTCTTCAGCATCCCTCACTAAACTGTGCACTGTAAACTAATTGGATATTTAAAAAAAAAATTAGCACCTACTGTATATCTGCTGTATTCATTTTTCACTTCGTCCTCCCTGGCTGCGGCCCATCGCATCATTTCCTGTTTGCAATGCCTTCTGGGAAGTAGCGGCAACTTCCTCTGCCACTGCCGTTGCTATGGAAACCTGACCTGAAACCTTTTACACTGCTTGTGCTGCACTGAGCATGTGCGAGATCTGCAAGGATGAGATCCAGGAAGAAATACAGTCTGGTTTCAGATGCCCACACTTAAGATGGCCACGGCCTGCTGTACGTCTATAAAATAACAAACTACTGCTATAAACTAACAAAACAGACCTTAGTTTACAGACTAACTTTACTAGAATACATTAAGCTTGTGTATTATAGGGGTATTTTTATTTAAAAAGTATAATTTGGGCCGGAACACCACTTTAAGTTAACTTTTGTAAACTGGATTTGTTTGTAGAAGCAATTGTTTAACATTTACCAATTTACATTTTTGGTGATGATGGAAGTTCATGTTGAAAGGATTCAATCCATGTCTCTAAGTATAATCTCATTGTCCTTTTTTGCCCCACCTTCATGCCAAATAACAAGTCCAAGATTGAGACACACATGGATTTCCACACAAAAAATGTTTTACGGTTCAATGGTATGTCGATATTAAACCTCCATCTTCTTGAAAATCATATATATTCTGGTGCAAATATTATCCACTTAGCGACCGCCCGACTGCATTGTACTGAGGACGGGTGGCCGCTGTAGGCAAAGCGATGTGCTGGTACATCACTGCCTACTCCCAGGTTTAGGGCGCATGCATGTTCACCCCACCCAGCTCTCGCTGTGATTGTACACATCATCCCGGCCAATGATTCACACCCGGGACCAACTGATCGGCTGGGTCCAATCACAGCCCAGAGCTCTGTGTTGTAATTCAACAAAGGGGTCTGTACAGAGGGAGTGATCTGTTAGTGATTATTAGTATAAAGCAAAACACTGTGCACACATTACACCTAGTTAAAGCGGAGTTCCAGCTGCAAATTTTTTATTAATTAAAAATCAGCAGCTACAAACACTGTAGCTGCTGACTTTTAATAAGGACACTTACCTGTCCAGGGATCCTGCAATGTCGCCCCCCCCGAGGCCGATCCGTCCATCAGATCAGGTGCAGGCGCCGCCATTCTAACTAAGGGAAACCCGCAGTGGAGACTTCAGGCTTCACCGCTGGTTTCCTACTGCGCATGCTCGAGTCGCACGGCGCTTTATGAATGGCCCGTCATCTTTTGGGACACACACAGGTCCCAGAAGACATCGGGGGAGCAGGAGGAAATGACGGCCTGGGCCGCGACGAGCTAGGACAGAAGTACATTATGTACTTCTATAAAGGTAAGAAAGAAAGAAAATAGTAATAATTTGTTATCCAAAAATGAGTGGTAGAGGAGTGATCTTTCCTTTAAGACCAAGTTGTAAAAGTGGGTGGAACTCAGCTTTAAGGAACATATTTAACCGCATGATCGCCCCAGATGTTAACCCCTTCCCAGCCAGTGTCATATTTTTAACACTGATCACTGTATAAGTGTCACTGGTGATGTCAGTGGCAATTAGTCAGTCCCCCCAGCGACAGTTAGTGTCAGATCGCACTATCACAGTCCCACTATAACTCATTTATCTCTGCCATTTGTAGCATAAAACAAATAAAAATTCCAGTACATATCCCATAGTTTGTAGACACTATAACTTTCAAGAAAACCAATCAATATACCACTTATTGTGATTTTTAAAAAAAATTTTTTGTATCAAAAACATGTAGCAGAATACACTTAGGACAATATTTATGAATCAAAATTATTTTTTTTTTTAGCAGAAAGTTGTTTTTTTTGTTCTTTTGTTTTGCTTTTTTTACAGGGGTTAGTTGGGTAGATTTTAAAGTTTAAGTCTACAAATGTGCACACTGAGAAAGTTGTATGAATTGCTTGTATTGTATTTGCAATTTATTAATATGTTATTTCTTCCTGGGCGGTACAATTTATTGGGGGTGGGGGGGGGGGCGCAGTGAAGTGACCTTCTAAAACAGCCTCCACTAGTTTGCTGAGACCGCGGGTTTCCCCAGCAACCAGTGACGCTGCATGCATGCGACCGCCCCCTGCTCCTCACAGCAGGTCTCGGAGTTGACAGAAGACCAGCTCACACTCACGGGCCGCGAGTAGTGGCGCGATGACACGTGCGCACCCTGCCCCCCTGCTACTTGCGATTCCCGGGTCCTGGCTCTCCATATCTCGCAGCTTCCGCCCCTTTGGTATTTCAGTTGTGCCCTCCTGCATTCAAGGTATGTGGGCCACATGTAAACCAGTGATCACTAATGGGCATATTTTTATTGTGCACACTGCTGGGCATATTTTGTTAAAGGTCACGCTGATGGGCACCTTTTTTATGTTAAGGGGCACTCTGATTGACAAATTTTATTTTAAGGGGCACGCCGATGGGTATATTTTTAATGTGCACACTGATAAGCATATTTTCTTAAGGGGCACACTGATGGACACATTTTGGTGTGCCCATCAGAGTGCCCCTTAACATAAAACATGCCCATCAGCATGCACATTAAAAATATACCCATCAGCGTGCCCCTTAAAATAAAATGTGCCCATCAGAGTGTCCCTTATTTTATGTTAAGGGGCACGCTAATGGGCATATTTTATTTTAAGAGCAACACTGATGGGCACATTTTGTATTAGAGGACACTCTGATGGGCAGATTTTACATTAGGGGCACGTTTTATTGTGCCCAGAGTGCCCCTTAATAAAAAATGTGCCCATCAGGGTGTCCCTTAACATACAATTTGCCCATCAGAGTGTCCCTAATATAATAATAATAAGTATATTCTTGGTTTGAAACAACATTGATGCTTTCTTAAAAATGGGGGCGGGGGGGGGGGCGCAGTTTGCCATCTTCGCCCTGGGCACCAAATGGCCTTGTCCCAGCACTGCTATGGATGTATGGGTGTAAGCACATGTGCATTCGCTTACATCTGGGGTCTGTTCAGGATTGTTGGACCAAACCCAATAAGTTTATGCCCAGGTCCTACTTTTCTGGATATGGACAGATGGAGGCAGATACACGTCTACTTACATCTATAGGGATTACATTGGACAATTTTTTTCCCATCACAATGAGGATGAAAAACGCACGCGGGTGTCACATACAGTGCCTCAAAAAAGTATTCATACCCCTTAAAATTTTCCACATTTTGTCATGTTACAACCAAAATGTAAATGTATTTTATTGGGATTTTATGTGATAGACCAACACAAAGTGGCACATAATTGTGAAGTGGAAGGAAAATGATATATGGTCCTTCAAATTTTTTACAAATAAATATCTAAAATGTGTGATGTGCATTTGTATTCAGCCACCTTTACTCTGATACCCCTTACTAAAATCTAGTGGAACCAATTGCCTTTAGAAGTCACCTAATTGGTAAATAGAGTCCACCTGTGTTTAATTTAATCTCAGTATAAATACAGCTGTTCTATGAAGCCCTCAGAGGTTTGGTAGAGAACCTTAGTGAACAAACAGCATCATGAAGGCCAAGGAACACACCAGAAAGGCCAGGGATAAAGTTTAGGGATGGGCGAATGGTTCGGCCTGAGCATAAGTTCGGGCCGAAGTATGGTTGCTCGGACGTTCGGTGAACACCGAACAATATGCAGTGTTTGTGGCAAATTCGAAAGCCGCGGAGCACCATTAAAGTCTATGGGACACGAACATGAAAAATCAAAAGTGCTCATTTTAAAGGCTTATATGCAAGTTATTGCCATAAAAAAAGGATTTGGGGACCTGGGTCCTGCCCCAGGGGACATGTATCAATGCAAAAAAAAGTTTTAAAAATGGTTGTTTTTGAATTATTACTTTAAATATTGTACCTGGGGGTGTCTATAGTATGCCTGTAAAGTGGCACAGTTTTCCCGTGTTTAGAACAGTACCACAGCAAAATGACATTTCAAAAGGAAAAAATTAATTCAAAACTGATCGCGGCTGTAATGAATTGTCGGGTCTTGGCAATATAGATAAAACTCATTGAAAAAAACAGCATGGGTTCCACCCCCAGTCCATTACCAGGCCCTTTGGGTCTGGTATGAATATTAAGGGAAACCCCTAACCAAAAATTTTTTTTAAATTGCGTGGGGTTCCCCCCAAAACCCATACCAGGCCTTTCAGGTCTGGTATGGAAATTAAGGGGAACCCAGCGCCAATTTTTTTTAAAAAATGGGGGGGTCCCCTCCAAAATCCATACCAGACCGATTTTAAGGGGAACCCTGCACCAACATTAAAAAAAATGGCGTAGGGGTCCCTCCAAAATCCATACAAGACCCTTATTCGAGCACACAACCTGGCAGACCGCAGGAAGGGGGGGGGCGAGCGAGCGCCCCCCCGAACCATACTAGGTCACATGCCCTCAACATGGGGAGGGTGTTTTGGAGTAACCCCCCTAAGCACCTTGTTCCCATGTTGATGGGGACAAGGTCCTCATTCCCACAACCCTTGCCCGGTGGTTGTGGGGGTATGCAGATGGGGGGCTTATCGGAATCTGGAAGCCCCCTTTAACAAGGGGACTGTCAGGTCACCTGAGACCAGGTGACAGATGCACTCCGTAGGAATCGGAAGTGCACCACTAAGATAGTAGACCCTAGGACTGACTGACTGCTGCGGATAGTACCCAGAGAGGTTCAGGAAGCAGGTCTACTGGATCACTAACACAGATCCCAGTGGGAGCTAGAGCATAGATTCCCCAGGGCGTGGAGTCTAAGAGCCAGCAGGTGTTCACCAGAGCCTCCAGTGGTGAGGATTGAACTGCGCTGCAGTCTGGCTCCAGGTCGCGGCCCCCAGGGTCTCACAGCTCACGGTAGACTACAGGAGATAGAGGAAGCAGCAGGCTGGAACAACAAGGATAGTAATGGATAAGGCAGAGGTCAGGGTGACTAGCAGACAGGAACAACAGAGTACACGCCAAAGGTTCAGGGTCCCAGGCAAACAGGGATAGTCGGGGACACGCCAAAAGGTCAGGATCATGAGCAGACAGGAATAGTCGAGAGCACGCCAAGGTTGGTAACAGAGACAAACGTAGAGCACACGGCAAGCAGGAAACAGGAAGCCAAACACACAGTGAATACACAATGGTTGATCAGCACTGCTAGGTTGCAGTGCACAGGTTAATATAGGGTTCCCCGATAGGGCCTGGGGTGGAGCCATGCTTAGAGGAGAGGTTAAAAAAACAGCAAGGTGAGAGTGACTGGCCTCTTAGTCTGAACACATGAGATGAGGTAAGCTGACAGAGAAACATTACTGCATAACCATGACAGGGACCCCCAGATCCTGGCCTTCCCCCCTTTGTGAATTGGTAATGGGTACATTGTACCCTTACCATTTCACAAAAAAGTGTAAAAAATAGTAAAAAATACAGGAGACACTTAGGGACAAGTCCTTTATTAAAAGATAAAAAATTAAAAACGCCCCGCGAGGTCCATTCCTCTTCTATCATGCCGCCCGACGAACCGAAAAAAGAAAAAAACGCAACAGCTCCGCCTCCATGGGAGGCTCTCCGCCAAGTGATGCTTCTTGGTGACAGCTGTTATATAGCTGAGGGCGGGGCCACTCGGTGACATAAATGGGTGACCCCCGTCTTCCTCTGACGGGGTCAGCCATGCCTGTTTGGATGTTCTGGTGCGAACCGAACCAGGGGGTGTTCGGCTCATCCTTAATAAAATTGTGGGGAAGTCTAAAGCAGGGTTAGGTTATAAAAAAATATCCCAAGCTTTGAACATCTCAAGGGGCACTGTTCAATCCATCATCTGAAAATGGGAAGAGTGGGGGGCGTGGCCTGGACATGGCTGAGTGAAGCTGCTTTTTCTTGGAGCTCCCGGCCTGTCCCGAAAACTCCGGCTACATACGCTTTATTAGAGGCATGATACCATCCAAAAAGCACAGGACAAGAGCATCCACCCGGGGGACACCCGTTGGCAGGAGTCCTGGAGAGATCCGCCACTATTTCCAGCAGCTACAAGGTTCATCTCCAGGAGCCACAGTAGCGGCGCCGCGAGGCCTTCTGCGTGGTGAGAGACACAGAGCCTCCGTACAGAGCGGTACTCCCGTTTCACCCTGTCCCAGCGGGGTCACTAACAACCCCCCCCGGGAACCATCGGAAGTCCAAGGAGGGTCACAATGGCATCCCCGCAACCACCTGTACCCCTTATGCTTGACCAGGACATTCGGGCCCTACTCCAGGCCCTTCCCACTCGATCAGACATCGAAGCGCTCATCCTCAGGCTGGAGGAAACGCATCGACGGGACATGCAAGAGATACGTGGGGAGGTAGCCACTCTAGCGGATCGCATAGACACAGGTGAAGCATCGGTCACCTCCCTGGAGGGAAGAGTAGCAGCACTTGAACAAGCTAGGGACCTACACCGTGATTCCACCATTGCCCTACAATTGCATCTGGAAGATATCGAAGACCGGAGTCGCAGGAACAATCTGCGACTCCGAGGAATCCCGGAGGACATAGCAGTGGAGAACCTGGGGGAGACGGTGAGAACAATGTTCTGCACTGTGCTTGAAGACCCAGACCTTAACATTGAACTAGACAGAGTTCACAGAGCTCTAGGCCCCCGATCTGAAGATCCGAGCAGACCACGGGATGTAGTATGCAGACTACATCGATACACCCAGAAGGAAAGCATCCTGCGCCGAGCCTGGGAATATGGTGATGTGGAGGTAGGAGGCAAGCAAGCAAAAATACTGCCAGACCTATCGAGAGCTACGCTGAGGCGCAGAGCCTTACTGCGCCCTCTTCTAGAACTTGCCAAACAAAAAGGGTTAACAAACAGGTGGGGATACCCACTCTCTGTGGTGTTCCGTAAGGATACAAGCTCCTTCTCCTTACAAAGAACAGAAGACCTCCCGGCACTATTCAGGTTCATGGATACGGAACCAATACAGGTACCTGACTGGCTGCAGTTCCTACCACGACCACAAGGAAGATCGGGCCCCCTAAGAATGCATGGACCCCTTCCTCCTCGTCACTTTAGGAACAGAAGGAGACGCAGGACGGCCTCAGAGGGAGAGCCACGTGAGTAGGCCTTGGGCCATCCATCCCCATTCATTATCATATGCCCAGGATAGAACGAGAGGTTGCCAACCCCCGCACACAGGGAACTGTTACAAGGTCATCATTGCATGCCAGCGGGGAAGATGTTTGGATAAACTCTGGCTCCGCTCCCTCCCGCCCGGCCTCCCCCCCACCCCTCCTTCCCCTCCACTCCTCAGGACATTAGCTGAACACACTTTCAGGCAGCACTGAGTACTGGAGGCCCCTCTGGAGAACTGGTGAAAACCCACAGACCAAATACCTAAACAATAACCGCCCCAATACCGGACAGAAGTCACTCCAGACTCCATAGAATCAGGGGCTCGGAACCTACAATTTCCCACCCATCAGTCAATACATAATTTAGAAGCCCAGAGTCACCTCCTCCGGGAGGACTCGGAACCATACATGCAATACGGATGCAGGAGGCTGAATGGTTTAACATCAAGGGAGGAAGAGAATCGAAAGACACTCAATATCCCTGGCCCTGCACGTCAAGGAACACTCGCCATGGACCCAAGAATGCAACAGGAACCATGACACGTGTTACGAAAAGTCCACCATAGATGGTTAAAGTTATTTACCACACCGCAAATATACCAGCGGGGAACTATACGCGGGTATTCTGGGAGGGGGGTGGTAGAGGGGACTTCCCGTTTGCTGGTCTAAAGTGTTTATTGTCCAGGTCCATGATAGATCTTGACCACCTACACACAGCTTGAGGCGGGACTGAACACTATTGGTCCTGAGGCTGTGCAGAGACCGGCAAAGTCAGGGGTTGGCTATGAACCTCATCTTACAGCTCACTTTCAGGCCACCTTAATGGGCTCGTCTGACGGGTGTGTCGATGGATGGGGAGGGAAATGTGATCTACTTTATGGCAATTACTGTGTTCCTCTACTTATGCAGATAGGCTCCTTGGGTTTTAGTTATGGGAGCTCTATTTCAGTTTATCTCATTACATGTTATGTTAATTCATGCCTTCTATTTTTTGTTGGTCTTGTCTTAGGCTGTTAATACATTTGTAACGCTGCAACCCACTAGTCTGCTATATTACTGCTTTAGACACACCGCGTGCACAAACAGAAACCATAGATGGCCGGGGGTGGAGGGAGAGGCTCGGGAGCTCACTTCCTGGCCCTGTCTATCCACATTCCCACATAGGACAGCGCTCCATTCCCAGTGTAGCGACTGGGGAGCGTAATAGCCCATTTGGCTAACTTAGCACTCACATCTAGCTGCACTATCTAGTGGCAGCACCTATTATTTCTCTCTCTCTCTGTTCTGTTCTTGCTCTCCTTCCCCCTACTGATCTTCTCTGACACCCCCTCCCTCCTTCCCCCTCCCACTTCTCCCCTACCTTTCCTCCCCCCTTCCTTGGCTCCCTTCCCTTCCCCCCTCTTTTACCCACTTACCGATTATTAATACACCCATCATCCCAGACCATGGCAACCTTAAACATAATTTCTCTTAACGTGAAAGGCCTAAACACACCAGAGAAAAGACGAATGCTGACTAATGACATGAGACGCATGGGAGCAGACATTGTTTTTCTGCAGGAAACCCATTTTAGGGAAGGTTCCCTGCCGACACTTCAAAACAGATTTTTCCCATTGGTTTACCACTCCAGATACACAGAAGCCAAATCCAGGGGAGTCTCCATCTTAATTTCATCCAAAATCTCATGGACACTCACAGATGTAAAGTATGATAAGGAGGGCAGATTCCTTTTTCTAAAGGGGATGATTGGGAACTCCAAAGTAACCTTAGCTAACTTGTACGCTCCCAATACACATCAAGACATATTCCTCAAACGTCATCTAGACCTACTATCACACTTCACCGACGGAAACTTGATCGTGGGAGGTGACCTTAATGTCCCCCTTGCCCCTACGGAGGATACTTCCACTGGAACTTTCTCAACATCGCGAGACTTGCGTAAACGCATCGGAACGACACTACACAATCTCCAACTGATCGACGCTTGGCGTCTCCTTCACCCGGGGGAAAAAGATTATACCTTCTTCTCTAAACCACACCAGACGTACTCCAGAATCGATTATTTCCTGATCCCCCACAGAGACCTGCATACGATTAAAGAGACTAACATAGGATCAATTACATGGTCGGACCATGCCCCGATTACACTAAGATACACCCTTCCAGACTTACGGTCGACACAGAAACCACCATGGCGACTAAACGAAGCACTTCTGAAAAACCCAGAAATTTTAGCTGAGGTAACCAAGGAAATTGGCCACTATTTCACCTCCAACACCACCCCTGACTGTGACACTGGACTAGTATGGGAGGCACACAAAACCGTAATTAGGGGAATACTGATCAAGCACGGCTCACGACTCAAACAACAACGAACGGCACAACTGAACACCTTGCTGAAGAAATTAGACACATTAGAAGAGAGACATAAACAGACACCCACCAAACAACTAGAAGCAGAGCTAAACTTGGTCCGGACACAGATCACTGACCTTTTACGATATAAAGCGAAAGCGGCCATACAAATTTGCAAAAGGAAAAATTACGAATCTGGTAATAAATGCGGAAGATTATTAGCTCAATCACTACGAGAACAAAAAATGGCCTCATATATACCCCACATTATGACCCCTACGGGCCGGAAAGCCTCCTTGCCCCAGCACATAGTGCAGGAGTTTAGTTCATTTTACTCCTCTCTATATAACTTAAAAGAGACACAAATCCCCACTGAAAACACGACAGAATACATAACATCCTCCCTCATGCCGACCCTCCCAGACGATGCAAAATCCATACTAGAAGAACCCATCACGTTGACCGAACTGCAAATCGCTCTAAAACATTCTAAGTCAGGGAAAGCACCAGGCCCGGACAGGCTTACAATCCCCTATTATAAGACCCTACTCCCCTCCCTAGGCCAGCACCTGGTTGAACTTTATAATACTTTAGGCTCAGGGGGTAAGTTTCATAAGTCCACGCTGCAGGCACAAATTTCTGTCATACCAAAAGAAGGTAAAGATCCGGGCCAATGTGGGTCCTACCGCCCGATCTCCCTTTTAAATACGGACCTCAAACTTTTCACAAAGATCATTGCCACCAGATTACAACAACACCTCACCTCACTTATACACCTCGACCAAGTGGGTTTCGTCCCAACGAGGGAAGCTAGGGATAATACGATTAAAGTTCTAAACCTACTGCATATCGCTAATAGCACCAAATCCCCATGCGTCCTACTTGGAACCAACGCCGAAAAAGCGTTTGATCGAGTAAGCTGGAGGTTTATGTTCGCGACGCTGAAACACATAGGTCTGGGAGACAAAATGATACACTGGATTTCCGCAATATACACAGACCCAACAGCCAGGGTAAGGGCAAATGGGGTATTCTCAAAAACTTTCCCAATTACTAACGGAACCCGTCAAGGGTGTCCCCTATCACCCCTGCTCTTTGCACTGTCCCTGGAACCTTTCCTATGTCACATTAGACAAAACCCAGACATTACAGGGATAGAAATAGGCAACAAACAATTTAAAGTTTCCGCATACGCCGACGACTTAATGTTCTCCCTCACAAACCCAACCATTTCTCTCCCCAACCTCATGAAAGAATTTCACACATATGGTAAATTGGCTAATCTGAAAATCAACTTCAGTAAATCCGAAGCGATGGGTCTGGGAATTCCACAACTACAACTCACACAACTTCAGAATAGTTTCCACCTGAAATGGACTACTACAGCTTTGAAGTATTTAGGCACATTTATACCCCCAACCTTTCCCCATCTATTCAAGCTAAACTTTCCTCCCCTTTTAAAAAAAGTCCAACAAATGCTAGATAAATGGAACGTAGGACTCCACTCATGGTTTGGACGTTGCAATATCCTCAAGATGACAATCCTACCTAAATTCCTGTATCTCCTACAGACCATCCCCATACATATACCAGCAAGCTTCTTCAACCAAATACGCTCACTATTCGTCAAATTTCTTTTGGGCAGGGAAAAAACCACGACTCAATAGGAAAACCCTTTCTCTACCCAAACGTAACGGAGGACTGGCAATGCCTGAACTCCAGACCTACTACAGGGCAACACATCTAGGCAGGCTCATCGACTGGTGCCGGCACACAGCCACCAAACTATGGACTCAACTCGAACAAGCACAAAGCGTGACTCCTATACACAGAATCCCCTGGTGCTACGCTAATCTCCCAACAGATCTCAAACATCACCCGTTAATAGGTAACACGGCTCGTGTGTGCGCTCACCTGGTTGACTCATCTCCCCTCTTTGCTCACGAGTCTCCACTTAAGCCCATACTAGGAAACCCTGCATTTGAACCCGGGATGGGAGACGGGAGGTTTAGGGAGCTGAGGGAAGAGGGAATATACCAAGCCTCACATTTCAGTAACAGGGGTAGATGGAAGACTATTACAGAGTTGTCTGACCCGGAGGGTTGTTTCCGCCTAGACTTCCTGAGAGCGCTACAACTTCACCACTTCCTCAGCAGCATGACACCACCTAGCACTACCGATCAAACCCTCACATCAATGGAGGAACTGTGCTCGGGCTCGGGACCCATACTACACGCACTCTCTCTAACTTATAGTATGCTAATCACCCCATCAGAGGATCATAAGATACAGGGCCTCACCAAATGGGAAAAGGAACTAAAAAGTACATTTACCACCAAGAAAAAACAACACATTCTACAGTTCACCCATAAATCTTCTCTATGCACCAAGATCCAAGAAACAAACTATAAAATCCTTACTCATTGGTACAGAACCCCAGCATTGCTTAACAAGATTTTCCCCGCGTCCTCAGAGTTATGCTGGAGATGTCAAGAAGAGAAAGGCACACTCCTCCATATTTTCTGGTCCTGTTCTCGGATCCAGACCTTTTGGAGAGAAGTCCACCAGTTAACACAAAAATTCACAGACCGGGCCGTACCCGATGACCCGGCATACTTCCTTCTTCACGCTAACGACACCCCCCAAAAGATCTACAAAAAATCAGTCATACGGCATTTATTAGATGCAGCAAAAACTTGCATTCCACTTTTGTGGAAGTCCACTCAAACACCAACCATAGCCCTTTGGCTCCAAAAGGTAGAAGAAATAAACCAAATGGAGGACTTAATCCTCACAAGCCAAAACAGACAAGAAACATACACCAAGACTTGGCAATTATGGAATATGTTCAAGTATTCAGAGGAGGGACAGGCACTCCAAGGTTGTTGAGGTTAGAATGTAGTATATGTATAGAAATATTCGCAGATAGACGTAAGTAAATACACGTACCCGTGCACCACTAGCTGTACCCCCGACCCCCCCCCTACCCCTCCCCCCCTCATGTGGACACACCCCCCCCCATACCCATCCCTTCCTTTTTCTCTAACTCTGTCTATATCTATCCCACCTACCATTCTGCACTTTCGCTCGCTAGATTTCTCTCTTCTCTCTTAAAATGATAAAATAAACAGGGAACCGTTCAACTGGGTTTATGTTCCCCTCCATTCCTGCATTCACACACAAAGCACACTGACAACACAAGCATACAGAAAATTATACGTCATGCTCCTTATATTATATCTGAATGCAACACATGTATTGTCACTAGATCCTATGTATGTACTGTTATTGAATGCAATTACATTATTGTTGTATGTTCCGGTGAACCGGTTTTCTGATATAAATAAATAATTTAAAGAAAATGGGAAGAGTATGGCACAACTGCAAACCTACCAAGACATGGCCGTCCACCTAAACTGACAGGCCGGGCAAGTAGAGCATTAATCAGAGAAGCAGCCAAGAGGCCCATGGTAATCCTGGAGGAGCTGCAGAGATCCACAGCTCAGGTGGGAGAATCTGTCCACAGGGCAAATATTAAGCTGGATACACACTATAAAACTTTTGTTGCTCGATCTCCTTTAGATTTACCTTCAACTATGTATTGCAAGGGCCTGCCTGATTGCATACAAAATTGAAAGTATTTAGGTTTGACCTCATATTATATAGTTTTGGTAAATATAAAGGAAAAAAAATCTGAAGAAAATTGTATAGTGTATATCCAGCTTAAAGTGGAGTTCCACCCACTTTTACAACTCTTCAGCATCCCTCACTAAACTGTGCACTGTAAACAAATTGGATATATTTTTATTCTTTTTCTCAGCACCTACTGTATATATCTGCTGTGTTCATTTTTCACTTCCTCCTCCCTGGCCGTGGCCCATCGCATCATTTCCTGTTTGCAATGCCTTCTGGGAAGGGGTGTCAACTTCCTCTGAAACTGCCGTTGCTATGGAAACCTGACCTGAAAGCTATTACACTGCTTGTGCTGCACTGAGCATGTGCGAGATCTGCAAGGCTGAGATCCAGGAAGAAATACAGTCTGGCTTCAGATGCCCACACTTAAGATGGCCACGGCCTGCTGTAAGTTTATAAAATAACAAACTACTGCTATAAACTAACAAAACAGACCTTAATTTACAGACTAACTTTACTAGAATACATTACGCTTGTATATTATAGGGGTATTTTTATTTAAAAAGTATAATTTCGGCTGGAACACCACTTTAAGTCATGCACTCCACAAATCTGGCCTTCATGGAAGAGTGGCAAGAAGAAAGCCATCGTTCAAGGAAAGCCATAAGAAGTTCTGTTTGCAGTTGGCAAGAAGCCATGTGGGGGACACAGCAAGCATGTGGAAGAAGGTGCTCTGGTCACATGAGACCCAAATTGAACGCTAGTGTGACAGAAAATGAACACTGCACATGGCCCTGAACACACCATCCCCACCATAAATCATGGTGGTGGCAGCATCATGTTGTGGGGATTCTTTTCTTCAGCAGCGACAGGGAAGCTGGTCAGAGTTGATGGGAAGATGGATGGAGCCTAATACACGGCATTCGAAGAAAACCTGTTATGCCGTGTACACACAGCCGGACTTCCCAACAGAAAAAGTCTGATGGGAGCTTGCGGTCGGACATTCCGACTGTGTGTATGCCCCACACTTTTTCTGTTGGCATTTCCGACGGACTCAGATATATAACATGTACTAAATCTTTCTGTCGAGAATTGCCGACGGAGTTTAGCCTGTTGGCAAGTCCGGCCGTGTTTATGCGGCATTAAAGTCTGCAAAACGCTTGACACTGGGGTGGGGGTTCACCTTCCAGCAGTCAGAGCTACAACGGAATGGTTTAGATCAAACCATATTTATGTGTTAGAATGGCCCAGTCTAAGACCAGACCTAAATCCAATTGAGAATCTGTGGCAAGACTTGAAAATTTCTGTTCAGACTCTCTCTCAATCCAATCTGACAGAGCTTGAGCTATTTTGCAAAGAAGAATGAGCAAAAATTTCACTCTCTAGATGTGCAAAGCTGGTAGAGAGATCCCCAAAAAGACTTGCAGCTATAATTGCTGGTGGTTCTACAAAGTATTGACTCAGGGGGACTAAATACAAATGCACGCCACACTTTTCACATATTTATTTGTAACCATTTATCATTTTCCTTCCACTTCACAATTATGTGCCACTTTGTGTTGGTCTATCACATAAAATCCAAATAAAATACATTTACGTTTTAGGTTGTAATGTGACAAAATGTTGAACATTTCAAGGGGTATGAATACTTTTTCAAGGCACTGTAAATTACATCCATTTATTTTCTGACTCGACAGTCTCTGTGTAGAGGGAATGGAAGCTCCTATGTAAAAAGGAGCCTAAACATCATTGTAGGCAGTTCATGGTGATGTGTAATTGATGGGCAATTGTCTTAAAAAAAATAAAAAATAAAAAAAAGTCTACCCCATCACATGGTCACATGCCAAAGGGGTGGGTTCAAGTAAAATGTGCTTAGGCAGTGCAGCGATTGCCTGACTCTGGCTAAGGCCAGCCATAGATGGATTGAAATTCGATCGGTTCAGCAGCAACCAAATTTTGATACGTTTATGGGCAGGCTGGTTGCACTAAAGTCCGTCCATTGATCGACTTCAGTACAACCAGCTTGTCAGTTTTTTTCATGTGATTACTGCCAACTGCTATAGCTGTCAACTGTGATCATTGTACTCTGACAGCTGGGAAACCTCCTGCTGTCAGAATACAATAACGCAGCGGGAGGGATTCCCTCATCAACCCTGACTGTGGTGGTGGGAGAATCAAGCAATTTTCTTTCCTTCAGTCTGTGGTTGAAGGAAAGAAAACCGTAGAATGGGTTGCTTAAATGTCACGTTTAGCAGAGACCATTGACTAGTGTTTTGTCATTGGTCACCCAGCTTGGGGTTCCAAAAATCTAGCCTAGTTTTCAGATGATAGATCTGCAACCTATACTCATTTGAAATGGATGCTTAACCACTTGACGACCGCCTCACGCCGATGTACGTCGGCAAAGTGGCACGGACAGGCAAAATCACGTACAGGGTACGTGATTTGCCTTCCGCGGGTGGGGGGTCCGATCGGACCCCCCCCCGGTGCCCGAGGCGGTCGTCTTTTGTCCAGCGGCGATCGGTGGTGAGGGGGAGACCATCCGTTCGTGGCCCCCCCCTCGCGATCGCCGCCGGCCAATCGAATCATTCCTTTGCTGCTGTATGCTAAACAGCAGCAAAGGAAATGATGTCATCTCTCCTCGGCTCGGTAGTTTCCGTTCCGGCCCGAGGAGAGACGACAAGTATGTGAGTGCACCAACACACACACACACAGTAGAACATGCCAGGCACACAAAACACCCCCGATCCCCCCCCCGATCGCCCCCCGATCCCCCCCCAATCACCCCCCCCCCCCCTGTCACAAACTGACACCAGCAGTTTTTTTTTTTTTTTTTCTGATTACTGCATAGTGTCAGTTTGTGACAGTTACAGTGTTGGGACAGTGAGTATTACCCCCCTTTAGGTCTAGGGTACCCCCCTAACCCCCCCTAATAAAGTTTTAACCCCTTGATCACCCCCTGTCACCAGTGTCACTAAGCGATCATTTTTCTGATCGCTGTATTAGTGTCGCTGGTGACGCTAGTTAGTGAGGTAAATATTTAGGTTCGCCGTCAGCGTTTTATAGCGTCAGGGACCCCCATATACTACCTAATAAATGTTTTAACCCCTTGATTGCCCCCTAGTTAACCCTTTCACCACTGATCACCTTATAACCGTTACGGGTGACGCTGGTTAGTTCGTTTATTTTTTATAGTGTCAGGGCACCCGCCGTTTATTACCAAATAAAGGTTTAGCCCCCCGATCGCCCGGCGGTGATATGCGTCGCCCCAGGCAGCGTCAGATTAGCGCCAGTACCGCTAACACCCACGCACGCAGCATACGCCTCCCTTAGTGGTATAGTATCTGTATGGATCAATATCTGATCCGATCAGATCTATACTAGCGTCCCCAGCAGTTTAGGGTTCCCAAAAACGCAGTGTTAGCGGGATCAGCCCGGACACCTGCTAGCACCTGCGTTTTGCCCCTCCGCCTGGCCCAGCCCAGCCCACCCAAGTGCAGTATCGATCGATCACTGTCACTTACAAAACACTAAACGCATAACTGCAGCGTTCGCAGAGTCAGGCCTGATCCCTGCGATCGCTAACAGTTTTTTTGGTAGCATTTTGGTGAACTGGCAAGCACCAGCCCCAGGCGTCAGGTTAGCGCCAGTACCGCTAACAGCCACGCACGCAGCATACACCTCCCTTAGTGGTATAGTATCTGAACGGATCAATATCTGATCCGATCAGATCTATACTAGCGTCCCCAGCAGTTTAGGGTTCCCAAAAACGCAGTGTTAGCGGAATCAGCCCAGATACCTGCTAGCACCTGCGTTTTGCCCCTCCGCCCGGCCCAGCCCACCCAAGTGCAGTATCGATCGATCACTGACACTTACAAAACACTAAACGCATAACTGCAGCGTTCGCAGAGTCAGGCCTGATCCCTGCGATCGCTAACAGTTTTTTTTGTAGCGTTTTGGTGAACTGGCAAGCACCAGCCCCAGGCAGCGTCAGGTTAGCGCCAGTACCGCTAACACCCACGCACGCACCGTACACCTCCCTTAGTGGTATAGTATCTGATCGCATCAATATCTGATCCGATCAGATCTATACTAGCGTCACCAGCAGTTTAGGGTTCCCAAAAACGCAGTGTTAGCGGGATCAGCCCAGATACCTGCTAGCACCTGCGTTTTGCCCCTCCGCCCGGCCCAGCCCACCCAAGTGCAGTATCGATCGATCACTGTCACTTACAAAACACTAAACGCATAACTGCAGCGTTCGCAGAGTCAGGCCTGATCCCTGCGATCGCTAACAGTTTTTTGGTAGCGTTTTGGTGAACTGGCAAGCGCCAGCGGCCTAGTACACCCCGGTCGTAGTCAAACCAGCACTGCAGTAACACGTGGTGACGTGGCGAGTCCCATAAGTGCAGTTCAAGCTGGTGAGGTGGCAAGCACAAGTAGTGTCCCGCTGCCACCAAAAAGACAAACACAGGCCCGTCGTGCCCATAGTGCCCTTCCTGCTGCATTCGCCAATCCTAATTGGGAACCCACCGCTTCTGCAGCGCCCGTACTTCCCCCATTCACATCCCCAACCAAATGCAGTCGGCTGCATGAGAGGCATTTTTATGTCCTCCCGAGTACCCCTACCCAACGAACCCCCCAAAAAAGATGTTGTGTCTGCAGCAAGCGCGGATATAGGCGTGACACCCGCTATTATTGTCCCTCCTGTCCTGAGAATCCTGGTCTTTGCATTGGTGAATGTTTTGAACGCTACCATTCACTAGTTGAGTATTAGCGTAGGGTACAGCATTGCACAGACTAGGCGCCATTTCACAGGGTCTCCCAAGAACCATCGCATTTTGAGAGACCCGAACCTGGAACCGGTTACAGTTATAAAAGTTAGTTACAAAAAAAAAGTGTAAAAAAAAAAAATTATATGAAATAAAAAAAAATAGTTGTCGTTTTATTGTTCTCTCTCTCTCTATTCTCTCTCTCTATTGTTCTGCTCTTTTTTACTGTATTCTATTCTGCAATGTTTTATTGTTATTGTTATTGTTATTATGTTTTATCATGTTTGTTTTTCAGGTGTGTAATTATTTACACTTTACTGTGCTTTATTGTTAACCATTGTTAACCATTTTTTTGTCTTCAGGTACGCCATTCACGACTTTGAGTGGTTATACCAGAATAATGCCTGCAGGTTTAGGTATCATCTTGGTATCATTCTTTTCAGCCAGCGGTCGGCTTTCATGTAAAAGCAATCCTAGCGGCTAATTAGCCTCTAGACTGCTTTTACAAGCCGTGGGAGGGAATGCCCCCCCCCCCCCACCGTCTTCCGTGTTTTTCTCTGGCTCTCCTGTCTCAACAGGGAACCTGAGAATGCAGCCGGTGATTCAGCCAGCTGACCATAGAGCTGATCAGAGACCAGAGTGGCTCCAAACATCTCTATGGCCTAAGAAACCGGAAGCTACGAGTATTTCATGACTTAGATTTCGCCGGATGTAAATAGCGCCATTGGGAAATTGGGGAAGCATTTTATCACACCGATCTTGGTGTGGTCAGATGCTTTGAGGGCAGAGGAGAGATCTAGGGTCTAATAGACCACAATTTTTTCAAAAAAGAGTACCTGTCACTACCTATTGCTATCATAGGGGATATTTACATTCCCCAAGATAACAATAAAAATGATTAAAAAAAAAAATATGAAAGGAACAGTTTAAAAGTAAGATTAAAAAAGCAAAAAAATAATAAAGAAAAAAAAAAACAAAAAAAAAAACACCCCTGTCGCCCCCTGCTCTCGCGCTAAGGCGAACGCAAGCGGCGGTCTGTCGTCAAACGTAAACAGCAATTGCACCATGCATGTGAGGTATCACCGCGAAGGCCAGATCGAGTGCAGTAATTTTTCCAGTAGACCTCCTCTGTAAATCTAAAGTGGTAACCTGTAAAGGCTTTTGAAGGCTTTTAAACATGTATTTATTTTGTTGCAAAGGGAAAAACAACAAGAAAGGCGCCTCTTAGTAAACTGTACATTTAATAGCGTATTGGTATTAAAAACACTCACATTTAAAACTTAGATAGTCCGGTATGGAGAACTCAGTATAGGCATACGAGATGGCGTCCTCCTCTGTCCCACAGTCTATTTCCTCTCTTTCTGACGGCTGTTCTGTGTGGCATGAACTTCCGGGAACAGTGATTGTCCAGAACGAGGCTTGGCTCCCGCCGAGCAGCCGATTGGGAGGCAGGGACACTGGAACGCACATCCGAAGTATGTGCTGTACTGCCGTAAGGCGACGCGTTATACCAAGGCGACTAACATACCAATCACATTTGGCTCCTGTAGCGCGTTAGATAACCCATCTTTTTTATCCACAAACCCCTCTCCAGCCACCCAATTAAAAAGAAAATTCATCGGAGAGGTTGTAGAGGGGGAAGAAATAGAAAAAATAACACCAGCAAACAACAACCTGAAACGGTCAAGATTTTCAACCTGTCCCAGCACATCCTATCCTCAGCTGAAGTCTCCCTGCTAAACCATGGTCTAAATTTCTCCCCATCCAATAAACCAGACCCATTCATTTTGTTTAAAGACCTTAATAGATATATTAGAAACTTAACATTGCACAGATTTTTTCAAATCAAAGATGCAAAAAATAATAAAAACAATACCAACAGTCCCCCTCCAACCAGTACTACAGATACTCAATCAGACAACCAGGAGTTCGACTTTGATGTAGAAATGATCGAGATGCTTGAACATCTCTATCATGACGAATCCTATACAGGATTAGACCTTTTTACACAACATCTACATACCTCTCCACCAGTTCAACATTCTGGATTAAAACCCAAATCAACATTCTATCCATATCAATCAAAAGGCCCACACCTCACCACATTTTATAATATGGTTTTTTCTGACCTAAAAAAGATGTGTAGTCAGGAGGAGGTGAGTTCAATTACTCTTGGCAGCCTCACCACAAATGAAAAATTGGCCCTAAAAGCATTAACAGACAATACAGATTTAATCATAAAAACTGCCGACAAGGGCGGCGGAATTGTAATCCAAAGCAGAGTGGATTACATAAAAGAAGCAGAACGCTTACTTGCAGACAGTTCCACCTATCAAAAGTTAAGATCTGATCCGTTACCAGAATTCCAAAATGATATAAACCTTCTTGTTAATGGTGCTATTCAATCAAACATCATTGATAAGAATGAGGCATCCTACTTAAGGAGGGATTTTTACCGTACCCCATACTTCTATCACATACCCAAAATTCACAAAAATCAGACCAATCCCCCAGGAAGACCCATAATCGCAGCCATGGACAGTATTACTTCAGGTTTATCGAAATATATTGATCACCATCTACAGCCCTTAGCTCAAGGACTGCAGTCATACATCCGAGATGGAACCCATCTATTGGATTTATTGAAACCATATAGATGGGAGAATCAATATGTCTGGATATCCCTAGACGTGAACTCGTTGTACACGTCCATTCCTCATACCTTTGGAATATCAGCACTCAATCATTTCTTATCCCAGGACCCATACATGAGCAACAAACAGGCCTCGTTCATTTTGGATTGTGCTAATTATTGTCTAACCCACAATTACTTCACATTCAATGAGCAATACTATTTACAAATCCAGGGGACAGCTATGGGGGCCAATTTTGCGCCCCCATATGCTAATTTAGCAATGGGACTATGGGAGCACAGATATATATGGCAAAATAACCCCTTTCTCAGGCATCTCATTTTCTATGGTCGTTTTATAGACGATATCATTATTATTTGGGATGGTCCAATTGATGCTGTTGACAAGTTTGTGGCCCACTGCAATAATAATCCACACGGTTTGAGTTTTACTCATGTCATGGACAAAGAAAGACTAGCCTTCCTAGACCTTGACCTTTTCCATGTTGGCAATGAAATACACGCAAGGAATTTTTTCAAACCTACGGCAGGAAATTCCCTGTTACATTACAAAAGTTGCCACTATGATAAATGGAAAAACAATATACCAAAAGGGCAATTCTGCCGACTACGGAGGAATTGTACACAAATGACTGACTATATGGAACAAAGCCATCTACTCAGAAAAAAGCTCAAAGACAAAGGGTACCCAGAGTCATTGGTAGACCAAGCACAGAAACAGTATTTACAACCTATACCCTCCAACCAACATCCAAATGAAAACACATCCAATCCATCAGGACGTTTCATTACCAGGTTTCATACAAAATTCTCAAAAATGGAAGCAATATTTAGAAAGCATTGGCCTATCCTACTTGAGGACCCATATCTCAAACCAGTCTTACCGCCTCACCCCAAAATAACTTATAGATAAGCCCCTAACATAAAAAACAAAGTAGCACCCAGCAAACTAAAGCCCATTAAAGAAATCGTACCAGCACAGGCTCACATGATTCCCCTCAAGGGCATGTTCCAATGTAAGAAAGCCATGTGCAAAACTTGCATTTTTGTCAAGCATGGTAAAAAACAGTTTACTACTAAAGGAAAAACTTACGTGCTTGACAATTTCTATAATTGTGGCTCGGAGTTTGTAGTTTATGGCTTGAGTTGCCCGTGCAACCTCATCTATGTGGGGCGCACGATACGCCCACTAAGGCAAAGGTTCGGGGAACACAGAAGAAAAATAGAAGGTGGGAGGGACAAACACAGTGTCCCCCGCCATTTCTGTGAATACCATGCCAAATCAACCGAAGGCCTTGAGGTATGGGTTATCGAACAAATACCTAAAAATCTACCCTTAGCTGAAAGATTTCACAGATTATGTGAAAGAGAAACATACTGGATTTATTCCTTGGATGCTCTAAATCCTGGTGGAATTAACGAAGAATTAGAAATATCCACCATTTTATAATAATGTTTGTAATAATATTTTCGGCTCTGAGTGTACCATCTGCTTAATATTCATTTGTTTATAAGAATTCTGCCATATTCTGGTTATATACTACCGATAAACATACTTTGTTAATGATAGTTGAGTTCCATTTTAACACATATATGTATAGATTTTTAATACATATGTATGGCATATATATATGTTTTAATTATTTTTCAATCATACTTTATTTTTAGCCCCAATTTTAAATTCATTTTTATCTGTAATCATTATTATATAGTGTCATCTTGCACAATGTACAAATACATATGCCCATTAGTACATTGTTTATCCCCACATACCATATTTGGACTAGTACATATGGTTCATTAGTGCACGTAGACAACTATATAAGTATACAGTTCACAAGTTGACCAACTATTCTAGTTCTAATTATTTTAGTCCATTTAAATCCATTTATTCATTTATTCTAGCTGTAATGATATACATAACAACATGTAAAATACACTGTTTTAATTATCACACACACATTAATATAAGTACACTACAGTAGTATCCCACTTCTTTAGTCTACAAACAAAATATTCCATTTGTCCGTTTCTGCCTGTAACTACAATGCAATTATTACTATGTCCATTAGGTGGCGGTGCCATCAGAGCACTTAAATAGGCTGCAGTTCTTTGTATCCTCCTTAGCTTGAGAAAGGAGCGCGCCCGAGTGCGCATGCTCCGAAACGCGTCGCCTTACGGCAGTACAGCACATACTTCGGATGTGCGTTCCAGTGTCCCTGCCTCCCAATCGGCTGCTCGGCGGGAGCCAAGCCTCGTTCTGGACAATCACTGTTCCCGGAAGTTCATGCCACACAGAACAGCCGTCAGAAAGTGAGGAAATAGACTGTGGGACAGAGGAGGACGCCATCTCGTATGCCTATACTGAGTTCTCCATACCGGACTATCTAAGTTTTAAATGTGAGTGTTTTTAATACCAATACGCTATTAAATGTACAGTTTACTAAGAGGCGCCTTTCTTGTTGTTTTTCCCTTTGCATATTTGGAGCGGCTTCACCTCCCATCAAAAGGCTGCCCTGCTCATAGACTGTTTTCTTCTCACGGAGAGCGCATTGCTCTAAAGGACATATCTTCAGCAACATTTAATATACTGCAAACCGAGTAACTTGCGCTATTTTGCCTTTTATTGTGTGCATAATTTATTTTGTTGCCACTGCACGTTTGTGCGCAATTTTAAAGCATGTCATGTTTGGTATCCATGTACTCGGCCTAAGATCATCTTTTTTATTTCATCAAACATTTGGGCAATATAGCGTGTTTTAGTGCATTAAAATTTAAAAAAGTGTGTTTTTTCCCCAAAAAATGCGTTTAAAAAATCGCTGCGCAATTACTGTGTGAAAAAAAAAAATGAAACACCCACCATTTTAATCTGTAGGGCATTTGCTTTAAAAAAATATATAATGTTTGGGGGTTCAAAGTAATTTTTTTGCAAAAAAAAAAAACTTTTTCATGTAAACAATAAGTGTCAGAAAGGGCTTTGTCTTCAAGTGGTTAGAAGAGTGGGTGATGTGTGACATAAGCTTCTAAATGTTGTGCATAAAATGCCAGGACAGTTCAAAACCCCCCCAAATGACCCTATTTTGGAAAGTAGACACCCCAAGCTATTTGCTGAGAGGCATGTCGAGTCCATGGAATATTTTATATTGCGACACAAGTTGCGGGAAAGAGACAAATTTTTTTTTTTTTTTTTTTTTGCACAAAGTTGTCACTAAATGATATATTGCTCAAACATGCCATGGGAATATGTGAAATTACACCCCAAAATACATTCTGCTGCTTCTCCTGAGTACGGGGATACCACATGTGTGAGACTTTTTGGGAGCCTAGCCGCGTACGGGACCCCGAAAACCAAGCACCGCCTTCAGGCTTTCTAAGGGCGTGAATTTTTGATTTCACTCTTCACTGCCTATCACAGTTTCGGAGGCCATGGAATGCCCAGGTGGCACAAAACCCCCCCAAATGACCCCATTTTGGAAAGTAGACACCCCAAGCTATTTGCTGAGAGGTATAGTGAGTATTTTGCAGACCTCACTTTTTGTCACAAAGTTTTGAAAATTGAAAAAAGAAAAAAAAAATATGTTTTTTCTTGTCTTTCTTCATTTTCAAAAACAAATGAGAGCTGCAAAATACTCACCATGCCTTTCAGCAAATAGCTTGGGGTGTCTACTTTCCAAAATGGGGTCATTTTGGGGGGTTTTGTGCCACCTGGGCATTCCATGGCCTCCGAAACTGTGATAGGCAGTGAAGAGTGAAAGCAAAAATTTTCACCCTTAGAAATCCTGAAGGCAGTGATTGGTTTTCGGGGTCCCGTACGCGGCTAGGCTCCCAAAAAGTCCCACACATGTGGTATCCCCATACTCAGGAGAAGCAGCTAAATGTATTTTGGGGTGCAATTCCACATATGCCCATGGCCTGTGTGAGCAATATATCATTTAGTGACAACTTTATGAAAAAAAAAAAAAAAAAAGTGTCACTTTCCCGCAACTTGTGTCAAAATATAAAATATTCCATGGACTCAATATGCCTCTCAGCAAATAGCTTGGGGTGTCTACTTTCCAAAATGGGGTCATTTTGGGGGGTTTTGTGCCACCTGGGCATTCCATGGCCTCCGAAACTGTGATAGGCAGTGAAGAGTGAAAGCAAAAATTTACACCCTTAGAAATCCTGAAGGCGGTGATTGGTTTTCGGGGCCCCGTACGCGGCTAGGCTCCCAAAAAGTCCCACACATGTGGTATCCCCATACTCAGGAGAAGCAGCTAAATGTATTTTGGGGTGCAATTCCACATAGGCCCATGGCCTGTGTGAGCAATATATCATTTAGTGACGACTTTTTGTAAATATTTTTTTTTTTTTTGTCATTTTTCAATCACTTGGGACAAAAAAAAAAAATATTCAATGGGTTCAACATGCCTCTCAGCAATTTCCTTGGGGTGTCTACTTTCCAAAATGGGGTCATTTGGGGGGGTTTTGTACTGCCCTGCCATTTTAGCACCTCAAGAAATGACATAGGCAGTCATAAACTAAAAGCTGTGTAAATTCCAGAAAATGTACCCTAGTTTGTAGACGCTATAACTTTTGCGCAAACCAATAAATATACGCTTATTGACATTTTTTTTACCAAAGACATGTGGCTGAATACATTTTGGCCTAAATGTATGACTAAAATTTAGTTTATTGGATTTTTTTTATAACAAAAAGTAGAAAATATCATTTTTTTTCAAAATTTTCGGTCTTTTTCCGTTTATAGCGCAAAAAATAAAAACCGCAGAGGTGATCAAATACCATCAAAAGAAAGCTCTATTTGTGGGAAGAAAAGGACGCAAATTTTGTTTGGGTACAGCATTGCATGACCGCGCAATTAGCAGTTAAAGCGACGCAGTGCCAAATTGGAAAAAGACCTCTGGTGCTTAGGCAGCATAATGGTCCGGGGCTCAAGTGGTTAAAGAGGAAGTAAACCGTGCCCAATTTTCTTTTTTATACCCCCCTGCAAAGTAAAGGCATAATGTGCTAGTATGCATCGCATGTTAGCACAGTATAAAATACTTACCTTAGAACGAAGCCCTGCATTGCCGCGCTGTCAGCTCTGACAGAAGCTTCCATCTTCACCCGGTCTTCCGGTTCGCGTCCTCCAGCCTTCTGATTGACATCACCCCGCGCATACGGATCGTCCGTGTGAAAGAGGCCTTAAGGTACCACTGTAGACCAATTGCACCTGCTGCATTTTTGTATTCCAGTACACCACAGAGGATGGTATGTTGCATTGGGCTGCAATGCAGGCGTGTAGGGATGTCATTCAAAATGGCATCCAAACGCACCTCATTTAAAATAAATGCACATGATAGCACAGTACACTGGTGTGAATAGGCCCCGACAGTCCTGAAATCTTTTGTAGATTGGTGTACACCATGGGATGTTTACATAAAACCAGGGTGATCTTCTGTTTCCTCCAGGGAGTTTCCACTTGCATCATACCCAGAGTTATCTTCAGAAACTTTCCAGTAGCCTAACACACGGAGTTATTTTCTTTTTTTTTATGTAATCTTTATTTTGAAAAATTTTCAAACAGACAAGTATACATTTAACAAAACACGTAGGTAGAAAAGACAATATATGACATTAGGGGCTTCTCACCGGGTGCCGTTAGTCAGCAAAGAAATTACTCAGGAAAGTATACAGTTTGGGGATCATCCCCGGGGATAGGTTATCGACATATCACACCCATGATATGAATTCAAACAGCAATGGGTTCCCCCTATCATCCCTGTCTGGCACAGCTCTGCGGAGGGTGTAAGCCTCCAATCAGAGATAAGAATCAGACCACACTTCTAGGCGGCAGGTCCACATATACAAAAGAAATAGAGTAAAGGAAATAAATAAAAAAACAAAACAATAACACCTGCTGGTATATTGAGCTGACATAAACTGTGGCAGCCCTCCAAGGTTGCGGTATTGGCTAAGAGGAGTGGTGGGGAAGTGCAGTAGGGATTCCAACGGGGAATCTGGGAGCTCCAAGTCCAGAATAATCTTGATTTGAGCATGGATATCCAGCCAGAAGGGTCGTAGCTTGGGGCATTCCCACCAGATGTGGAGCAATGAGCCTCTGAGGCCACATTCTCTCCAGCATGCATCTGATAGGGAAGGGTATATTTTGGAGAGCTTGGAGGGTACTCTTTACCACCTGGTCAGAACCTTATAACTATTCTCCTGCATTTTCAGATCTACTGTGTTCGAATGTGTAAGTCTGTACATATGGTCCAGCTGAGGCTCAGTAGAGACGTGCTGAAGGTCCCTCTCCCACTCCCTAATGAACCACGGTTTCCCCTCAGCATGTAAGGCTTGCAATAAGTCATACAATACTGAAATAGCATGAGGGATAGCTGATGTCGACATACATAATCTTTCAAATGGTGAGGCCAGGAGTAGGTGACCGGGCTCCCTGGGGTAGGCTAATAATAAAGTGCTGGAGCTGTCTATAGCGCCACTCATCCATTAAGAAGGGGCCATACTGTTCCCTCAGTATAGCCAGTGGCAGTAGGCCTTGGTCCTGGACAGATCTGCCACATCTGGACTCTCCATCAGCCGCCCAGGTCCAAAAGAAGGAAGGGTGTTCCCCCGGAGTAAACCAGGGGAAGCCACTTAGGGGTGCCAAAGGGGGAAGTCGGTTGAGCGAGCCTCCCCTCTTTGTTTAGGGTGTCACAGGTCGCCAGGGCGTGGGCGGCCAGTGGAGAGACCAGCACCAGAGAGACCCCTATGTTCCCAGGGGACCCATGGGGCATGTGAAAGGTTAAGTCCCACCAAGAATTTGTCCAGGGGTACCCAGAGTTTGTAAGGGACACCATGGTACCAGTCCAGAATGCGCTGTAGAGCTATAGCCTCATAGTATCTGTGGATTACAGGGACCCCCATACCCCCCCCCCCATCTTGGGGCGCTGTAACGTGTGGAGAGCTAGCCAGGGGCATTTCCCACTCCATATATACTGTATAAACACACTATTGAGGGTTGGGAAGAAAGTCCTGGGTAAAGTGATTGGCACCATCTGCAGGAAAAACAGTATACGAGGCCACTGAGTTATTTTCTAACTATCACCCAGGCATTTTCCGCCTTATCTGAATAAAAACAGTCTTTTAGGATTTACCTTGGGGTACACATTGAACAAATTATATATATATATATATATATATATATATATATATATATATATATATATATATTTATAATATTAAGCTGATAGAAAGCATCCTCCTCTCCCCATTCCCATAACATAGTGGGGGGAGGTGTTCCGTAGTCCTAACAAACCTCCTGATAATACTGTAGACTCTACAGGGCAAGTCTGGATTTTTCGCAGGATAACAGGTAATTTTTGTACTTATTGAACATATATAAACAAACCTCCTTCAATAGTATATTTAACAGGCCAAAAGACAACAAATAAGAGAAGTTTTTGTAGAGTTTACAAATACTTTATTTTTTTTAATAGCTATCAACTGAACAAAATACAAAGAGCAAGTGAAGCTGTAATATAAGGAATAAGCTATCAGTTGCAATCAAAATATGGTCAACATAAAACTTAATACATAATGTATAATGATATACTGATATGTAGCAGTGCACAAAATGACATTTCATTCATGTCACTTGTTCCTCCATGCCCTAAAGCAGGGATCCTCAAACTACGGCCCTCCAGCTGTTGCGGATTTACACATCCCACGAGGCATTATAAAACTCTGACATTCACAGACATTACAAGGCATGATGGGAATTGTAGTTCCTGAACAACTGGAGGGCCATAGTTTGAAGACCCCTGCCCTAAAGTATGGGGAATATCACTTTGCTTAGGCAAGCAAAGTGCCAGGAGAGTGCAGGGAAGAAAATTATAATCAGCTGCCAGGTTGAAAAATAAATGAACCTGTTATTTTGGGCAAAAGCACAGATTTACGATAAGCGATATATATCGTATAACATTTATAAAAATAGAAAATACAAAAAATAAAAATAAAACATTGTTTCATCACCAATTAAAGGTCTAGTTCACAAGGGCATCTGACTTTTTTTATATGTCACTAGCGGGTGCTGCAAACAAAACCGCTTGTCCTAATGTGACAAGGGTTGCAGGTGAGTGCTCCAAAAGCACACTGTCTGCGTTCAGGACCATTTACCTGCACCTGCCTATGCCTCTGACACCAGGATGTGGCTGGGTCCATATGTAGCTGCTGCATCCTCATTGACTTGAATACACTGCCTGCATGCAGCACCTGCTGGCTAGGACCAAAACATTGAACTGAACACCAAGAACTGCTCCACCAATCTGGAAGAGAAAGAAACAGTGGCCTCAGAGATAGGGTATGGAGGAAGGAGTTCATCCTTTAACAAAGCTGGGCCTTGTTTTCTCAGGCCAGGCAGGCATTGGTGATAATTCACTACAATCCAGGAAAGAGAGGTTGGGGAGAGATGTCCAAAAATAGCTCCACCTAGTCAACAAAAAACAAGAAATCCAAAGGCACTGAAAGTCAGATAACTCAGACAGTGTAGAAGATGGATCTGCCAAATGGGTGACGGTCTCACCTCAATACATCTGTGGAGAGACTTGGTGAGAAGAAAGCTGAGGCCGTATTTGTGGAGTGAAAGATTGGATTATGGAGGTTGTAACTAAGGGCAGGGTGACTGAACATGGACAGGTGAGTGCACATTTTTGCTGAGTTTGCAATTTGATGGTCTGAGAAAATATGTGCAGAAGGCTCTTGGACTGTTGGGTGTTGCTGAAGTCATCTGCTGCTTAACAAGATGCCGAACTCCTAATGCCTGCTAGATGGTTGATAGTGCTAAATCTGTGACTAGTCCTGCTGAATTTTTCACCTAATTCCAGTCTGGATGAAGATATGCTGATGACTGTGAGTAATCTTCCATAGGGTTGCTTAAAATGCCCATGGGTAGGATTTACAGGAAGCAAATTTGTTGGCTTGGATTTTGTGATGCCATGTTGGAAGACTGAGTCCTAGTCATATTGGGGGAGCATGGAGAGGTCATGCCACTTGGAAAAGGTTATGGAGCAGGTTGCGGAGTCCAAGAGGTTCTGGTTTACTGAGTAGGTGTGCAAAGACTGGTAGAGCAACTGGAAGGCCAATGCGAAACCTGCTGCTGACACATCTTCTGTTTTTATACAAACATACAATGGTACTGGACATTTGTTCTGGCAGTGCACGTCATGGTAACAGCAAAATGCAATAAACGACTAGCAGACTGGACAGTCTCCCTTGGTCTTGAGCACTGGATGGGGTGTACCATGGATTGGACACAGCGTTGGATGTTCAAATGGCAAGACTCCTGAGGACTCATGAAGTGAGTCAGTCACACTAGGAAAGAGACTTGGGTCCGTATCATATGTAGAAGGCTGTGGAGTCTATGGGATGCTAGTTTGCTGCATAGGGGTGGTGGGAGTAGGAGCAGGCAGAGACAGTTGTAGTACTGCAACTCCAGAATCAAAAGAATATGTACAAACTTTACTGGTACAAATGAGAAGACGCTACAACTAAAAATAATTACATAATATAAATTATGTAATTAAAAAAAAAAGTGTGTGTGCGTTTAATTACATAATTAAAATATAAATGGACCGATTAGATCTTGCACATTCTTAAACCTCTACCATAACTAAAGTCTCCTCACAGCTGATTTGTCAAATCACATATACACTCCACAGTGCATAAATCATACAGTATATAGATATCACATAACTCTATAGTCATGGATACTCTTAAGTCAATGGGTTTCTCATAGAGCGTCTTCAGGACCAACCGAGGATCAGGTAAAGATTATGGTAGTAGCCAGATACAGAAAACAACGTGTTCATTGTGGAAGAGTTTCACATAGACATAGGGGAACTAGTGCCAAACAACTGAGGATAATATTTATTGCGATTACTAAGAAATATTGCTGCTAGTACGTGACAGGGTGGGGTTTGGTCACGTCCCAGGCCTGTCCTTTTGTCTGCCCAAGCGAATTGCCCTGCCACAGATTGCCATTGCTGCCCACCTGAGATGCTGATTTTCTATGCCTAATAATGTACCAGTTTTCAAAATATAAAAGCATTTTGTAGCATGTGTTAGCAAGTTGTTTGCTATATCTAGTTACTACCATATTCTCCTTACCTCATCCTCGGTTGGTCCTGAAGAAGCTTTATGAGAAATACGTTGACTTAGGAATATCAATGATACAGAGTTATGTGATATCTATATATTTTATGCACTCTTTGGAGTGTATATGTGATTTGGCTAATCAGCTTTGAGGAGACTTTGGTTATGGTATAGTTTTATGAATGTGTAAGATCTAGGTGGTCCATTTGCATTTAAATTATGTAATAAAAAAGTTTGTATATTCTCTTAAAGTTTCTTCTTATTTGTACCAGTAAAGCCCATACATATTATTCATGGTGCTGAGGTTATACACAATTCTGGATGTGGTACATATTTGGTAATCTCTTTTAGTATGTGGTACTGCCGCTGTGGCTGGGACAAGGTCTTTAGCACTCAAGGCAGTCACCTCTTCTGCCTACCCCTTGGTCCGGCCCTGTGTACGCGTGTTCCTGGTGGCCAGACGTCGCCTCAATAGCTGGGCCTGCTGCAGCCGGAGCTGGAGTTGCCGCTGCCGCAGCTTATGTTTAATGTTGAGACAGAACATGACTGGGCACATGTTCTCCCTGCACTGCTTGGCATGGTAACAGCATAACACAACAAGGTTCCTGCAAACTGAACATACTGGTCTGTGCTGGCATTCATTTAAATGCTGCATAGCCCTTTTTAACTTCTGGCATGAAGGCAGAGAGCAGTTGCGGCACTGGCTGGCGTGTTCCAGCGACTGGATGTGGCGCCGGATGCTCAATCGGTGGAACTCCTGAGAATTTATGGACTCATCCTCATTGTGAGAGCCTAGTGAGGCCATACCACCTGGAGAAGGTTGTGGAGCAGGCTGCACAAACTGAGGGCTGCTGGGGAGCTGCATAGATATGCCAGGAGTGGCAGGTGAAGGTACAGGCTGTGGATGCATACCAGGCTGCTGAGGAGGCTGTTGGGGTGCTTGCTGTGGCTGCATACCAGGCTGGTTGGCCACATATTTAGCAGTTCTTTGCTTTATAAAAGCAGCCATTAGCTGAGGGTTCGACTTCAGGATGTGAAGCACCTGTTGCTGCTGCTGAGGAGAACTAGGAGATCTTAGGGTTCGCAAGAGGTCTTGAAGAGCATTGGGTGATATGTTACGGGCCCGCTGCTGGGAAACTGCTTGCAATTGAGGTTCAACCACAGCCTGCATGGCTGCAGTCATTTCAATCACTGGATGTTGGATATTCTGTTGCATTGAACTCTGCTGAGGCATTGGGGCTGTAGACCACTGTCCTGGCTGCATGCCTTGCATAATAGGAGGAGGAGCGATTGGACCTGGGTGTGGCACATTCATACTCCTTTGCAGTAATGGATTCACAGGTCCCACCATGCCTTGACGCACGCTGATCTCGTCATCGATGTTAACCCAATAGATCTGCTCTTCCTCCGGCTCCATCTGATGGGCAGCTGCAAAGGTAGCTGGTGGGGGTTGTGCAGGAGGAACCACAGGAAGCAAATTTGTTGATGCCACTCTGGAAGACTGAATCCCAACCACATTGGGGAAGTCTGGTGAGGTCAGGCCCCCCGGAGAAGGTTGTGGAGCAGGCTGCGGAGTGCTGGGTTGTTGTATCGGTATGCCAGGAGTGGCAGGTGACGGCAGAGGCTGTGAATACATACCAGGCTGCAGAGTCTCTGGGGTTCGGGGTTGTATCGGTATGCCAGGAGTGGCAGGAGCCGGTGACGGCAGAGGCTGTTGTGGAATGGCCATAGGGTGCACCAGATGGGTCTGCTGCTGCTGCTGCTGGATCTGTTGTTTGATGTTGAGACAGAACAGTACGGGGCATGTGTCCTCCTGGCAGTGCCTGGCATGATAATCACATAATGCAATAACCTGCTTACACACTGGACAGCCTCCATTGCTCTTGCACCCTTTTGCATGTTGCACAACCCTTTTCATCTTCGGGCATGCAGGCAGAGGGCAGTTGTCATGGCAGCACTGGCAGGCATGTACCAGGGACTGGATACAGCGCTGGATGCTCAGTCTGTGGGACTCCTGAGCACTCACGGACGGAGTCTCTTCCTCATTGGAGGAGCTGAGTGAGGCCATACCACCCGGAGAAGGTTGTGCAGTCTGTGAAGTGTCGGGGTGATGACTAGCCGCCCTTTACTGAACGTCCTCGCTTACTATAGTTCTGATTGTAAAGTCTTCTTCCGGGTCACATGACTGGACAGTCGAGGAGCCGAGAGGGGTGTGGCTGCAGAATGGAGCTCCACTGATAACAGGAAGCATGTGTCCTCCACTCCACTTTTTTTTTTTTTTTTTTTACTGAACTTTATTATGAATCTCTGCAGCTGGAGCTCCACTGTCACAGGAAACATGTGTCCTCCACAACTCCACCTTTTTTTATTTTTAAATGAACTTTAATGTAACAAACAACAAATTTATACTACAGGAAGTGGAGGTCACATGATTTCTTTGTAGCGTGGAGCTCCAGTAATTGCAGTCTGCAGCAGATACTGAGCCATTCTGTTGAGATTTGCAGAAATACAAGAGATTTCTGGGAGGTTTTGTATTTTCTGTTAAAGTGCTGTCCTTAAGTTAACTTTGTAAACTGGATTAGTTTGTAAAAGCAATTGTTTAACCACTTGCTGCCTGCCCTATAGCAAAATGACGTCGGCAAAGTGGTTTCGATATCCTGACCGGACATCATATGACGTTCTCAGGATATCAAGCAGCTGCTGCTGCGCGCCCCGGGCGATTGTTGTTGCGGTGTGTCAATCTGACACACCGCAACTCCGATCTAGGTAAAGAGTCTCTGACATTACTATATATATATATATATATATATATAGTATAGTATAGTATAGTATAGTATAGTATAGTATAGTATAGTATAGGAAAGGAATCAAAGAAAGTGAGCGCAAGGAAGAAAAAAGAGGAGGGGGAACAAAAAAACAGGAAAAAGGGAAGGGATATAGAGAGGAGATGGAAAAGAAGGAAAAAGGGATGAAAAGGGTAAGGGGATGTATACACAAAGAGTGGGATGGAAGAAAAAGGGGAGGGAGGTATGTGGATGTGAATGAGTGCAACCAAAAGGTAGTGGTGATGAAAAAAAGTGAAGTGATACAGTGATAAAGCTGGATTGAGTAATCCAAAAGAAGGGCATACTTACACAGGACCAATTGAGTCTAAAGGGAGGCAAGGGCTGCCAAATAGGAAGTTAATCTGAGTGAGGGAGATAAGGGCCAATAATGAATGTCTGTATGAATTGATACTGATTGGAAAAAAGTATATAAAGAAAAGAAAAGCAATACCATAATAGGGTTAATTCAGAAAAAAAAATGAAATTTAAAAATATTATCAATTGTATCGGTCGTCCATATAGGGCTAAACCAAAATCCTGTATACAGATCGTCTATAACCACCTTCCAAAGGAAAGGTGGGAGGAAAAATTTCTCTAGGAGACGGCAACAGGTGCTTGCATTTAATAAGTGGTTCACATGAACCGGCATAGTTATATAAAAAAACAGATTTAGAGGGAGGGCCAGGAAGCAAACTTTTGTTGAGAGGAGTAGCAACGGAGGAATGGTTGTGGGATATACCTTATGCAGGAGGATACACCAGAGTGGCAGCCCATACTTAATCTAAATGTGATATGGTGGGAGAGGTTTAAGCATGCTTGTATGCCGATCACGTGTCAGCCGACATCCAATGGAGTGGGAGTGGGGGACACAGGAGAGCTCCTCTCTATATCCTCCCCCCCCCCCTTTTTTCCTGTTTTTTGTTCCCCCTCCTCTGTTTTCTTCCTTGCGCTCCCTTTCTTTCATTCCTTTCCTACTCCCCCCTTTCCCCATCCTTTCCCTTCAATTCCCCCTCTTCCTCCCCAACCCCCCCCTCATTTTTCTCTTTCTGTTCCTTCACATCTCCTTTTTCCTTCACCTCCCCTTCACATTTTTTCTTTTTATGGCAGACACGGTTCCACGGCCCCCAATTGGGCCTACCCAGGCCAACCCTTTCCAGTACAGCGCAATGTCCGTCCTCCCATTTTTGGTTGCATCTTTATAACAGGTAATCTTTTTATTTGCTGGTAGTTAAACAACCTAGCTTTGGACAGCCACCAACATCTCTTTTGTGTCCCCTTGATTATATATTTCTAGTTATTTTTAATGGTTTCTAATTGTATGTTCATTCTATCCAGAGATATATCCAGCTTGGTCCCTCAACACATATCCCTGAGGAAGCCCCAACGGGCGAAACATGTCGGGACTATAGTGCTGAGTGACCCCTTATTCTCTATGTTGTCATATATCACTGTTAGCTCTATATTATGCATAGCCAGCATAATTTTTTAAACTTTGTTTATGTTCAATAAAATGTCATTTATACTTTTTACTTTTGTATTTGTCTAAAATTACTTATCTGGCGCCTACAAAATCCCACCAAATTTTCTCTGTTTGTATATGCAGTCTATCAGTGCCACCCATAAGTACCCATCAGTGCAGCCTTTCAGTGTTGCCTATCAGTGCCACCTATCCATGCCCATCAGTGCCGCATATCAGTGCCACCTCATCAGTGCCACCTCATCAGTGCCCATCAGTGAAGGAGAAAAAACGTATTTACAAAATTTTATAACAGAACAAAGAAAAACTTAAAAAAAAAAATTGAGGTGATCAAATACCACCAAAAGAAAGCTCTATTTGTGGGAACAAAATGATAAAAATTTAGTTTGGGTACAGTGTAGCATGACCACGTAATTGTCATTTAAAAAGTGACAGCACTGAAAGCTGAAAATTGGCTTGGGCAGGAAGGTGCAAAAGTGCCCTGTATTGAAGTAGTTAACATTTACCAATTTACATTACATTATGATGATGGAAGTTCATGTTCATGTTGAAAGAATGCAATCCATGCTTTCTGAATGGCCCCATCATCTTCTGGGACACACACAGGTCCCAGAAGACAGCGGGGGAGCAGGAGGAAATGATGCCCTGGGCCGTGGCGAGCTAGGACGAAAGTACATTATGTACTTCATTAAAGGAAAGAAAGAAAAAATAATAATTTGTTATCCAAAAAACAAGTGGTGGAGGAGTGATCTTTCCTTTTTAAACCAAGTTGTAAAAGTGGGTGGAACTCCGCTTTAAGGAACATATTTAACCCCTTGATTGCCCTAGATGTTAACCCCTTCCCTGCCAGTCATATTTTTAACACTGGATTGTTTACCGGATTTGTAATCTTTGGACAGCTTCCGTGTTTCTATAACTGCCTTCACCTGGTGGGACCCCCTTTTGCCACCCGCAGTAGTGATCAAGTGGCTAATTAGCCACTCAGATCACTTCTGCCTTTCTCGGAATCGCCAGATGAAAAGAACAATAATGGGACGATGCCTTCACACTGATGTGCTGCGGTTTACCCACATGGTGGGTGCAGTGCAGTGTACCTGCAGCTCTCCTGCGGGTTTGTTGAGCTTCTATTATATCTGGCCAGTTTGGTGCACTTTCTGATTGCAGTCATTTTGGTGCACTTTCGGAAAGTGCACCACACCTGCTGGATATAATAGAAGTCTATGACAAAGTGCAACTATCCCAGCAAAGTCGCAGATGCGCGGTACAGGTAAACCGCAGCACATCAATTTGAAAGCAGCCTTTTAGGGGGGGATCAGAACAGCAAGGGTTCATTTACATTTTCAGTTTGGAAGGGCAGTAAAACCCCATAGTAAAGACGTGCTTTTATCACCCCCACCCCAACCGCACCCAGTTTAGCTGCAGTAGCCACGGGTGTACACATGTGGCAGCTGCAGCATGGGTTATATGTCCTGCCATGGTTGGTGAGTGTAGCACCTGCCCAGCATGACTCATTCAAGTGAATAATGCAACTCTGCAGTAACCTGCAACCTTGTGCAGTAAAGTAAATAAGTGGTTAAAGAAGGCAATGTTGTGTTGCTTTCTCACCACCTGCTTTAACCCCTTTTATCCCGCAGAAGCATGCAGTTAAGGGGCGCTTGCAGGGTGGTCCCATTTTATTGAATGTGTCGCGATTGGCAGGTAGTAGCATCCACCAAAAGCAACAGGGGGTTTAATTCCTACTGCACCATGTGTACACCTTTTGGCTGCTGTCACAGCAACTAAAGGGGGTAGAGATCGGGGGATGGTAAATATGCGACTCAACCACAGGGATTTCCCCTCTGCCCCAACTTTACATGTGAATGAGTCCTAAGGGTGATGCTGCTCCTCTAAAAAACCCTTTGAGTGTGTTTGACAAGTGGTGAGGAGGCGATATGTTGCCTCCTCACCACCTGATTTAAGCCCATGATTGACCTTGCATTGTGCACTGGTCCAAATCAGTTCCAGTGAAGGGAACTCTTAAGGCGTCAGCATACCAAGACATTTCGGATAATTTCATGCTCCCAACTTTGTGGGAACAGTTTGGGGATGGCCCCTTTCTTCTCCGACATGACTGTGCACCAGTGCACAAATCAAGGTCCATAAAGACATGGATGAGCGAGTTTGGGGTGGAGGAACTTGATTGGTCTGCACAGAGTCCTGACCTCAACCCGATAGAACACCTTTGGGATGAATTAGAGTGGAGACTGTGAGCCAGGCCTTCTCGTCCAACATCAGTGTCTGACCTCACAAATGCTTCTGGAAGAATGGTCAAACATTCCCATGTACACACTCCTAAACCTTCCCAGAAGAGCTGAAGCTGTAATAGCTGTAAAATGTGGACCAACTCAATATTGAACCCTACGGACTAAGACTGGGATGCAATTAAAGTTCATGTGCATGGAAAGACAGTCATCCCAATACTTTTGGTAATATAGCTATAGCCTAGAGGTAGTGAATTAAAATTCACAGGACGGTCCGGTAAGAAAAAGGCTCTTCTAGCGGAGGTCCGAGTGTCATATTGATGCTATGACTCCACATGATATCCTCCACATCACAGCCTCCTGTGCACATCACAGGCCCCTCATCTCAGACCCCCATCGCAGACTGGCCCCCCTCATCACAGACTGGTCCCTCATCACAGACTGGTCCCCCCTCATCATAGGCTACTCCCCATCACAGACTGGTGCCCCCCTCATCACAGACCCCCCCCCCCCTAGATAGCAGACTCCTGTCCTCATTAACAGCACAGCACTTCCCCCTCCCCACAGGGCCCTACTTTATTCACACAAGACGTGCAGCGCGGCCGCTCTGAACAACGGGAGGGACTTTTCAAGTTAAAGGTGAGTGATTGATTGTTGGGACCGCCCCGCTGTGTAGCAACCAATCACCCTCTTCTTAACATAAAGAGTCCCGCCCTTTGTCCAGAGCAGCCGCGCTTCTCATCTTGTGTAAATAAGACAGGCAGAGGGCAGGGGCAGTGCAGCGATCCGATACCGAAGGGACAGACTAACACCCGTGCGTGACCTTTCTTTTGGTGGTGTTTGGTCACCTCCGCAGTTTTTATTTTTTGCGCCATAAACAAAAAAAATAGACAATTTTGAAAAAAATAAATAAAAAAAATATATTTTTTACTTTCTGCTTGAAAACACATCCAATTAAAAAAAAATGTAAAAAAAAAAATAAAATAAAATTTCTTCTTCAATTTAGGCCAATATGTATTCTGCTACATATTTTTGTTTGAAAAAAAAACCCAATAAGCGTATATTGATTGGTTTGCACAAAAGTTATAGCGTTTACAACCTAAGGGATATTTTTATTTATTTTTTACTAGTAATGGCGGCGATTAGTGACTTATAGTGGGACTGTAATATTGCGGTGGACATTCTGACACCAACACTTTTTGGGGACCAAGCTAATACAGTGATCAGTGCTAACAAATTTGCACTTGCACTGTATTGACACAGGAAGGGGTTACCATCAGGGGTGATCAAAGGGTTAATCATTGTTTATGTGAACTGTGGGGGTGCTTTTACTAAGGGAAGAGATGGAATTTATTTCACGCAGACACAGGATCCATGCATTCCCTCTTGTCAGAACAGCGATCTGCCTGGTTTACATCGGCTTCAGCTGTGTGTAAATATGTGCGCCCCCTACCAGGAAGTGTCAGATCCTGTGTATATACACAGTGGGGACGGAAAGTATTCAGACCCCCTTACATTTTTTACTCTGTTATATTGCAGCCATTTGCTAAAATCATTTAAGTTCATTTTTTTCCTCATTAATGTACACACAGCACCCCATATGATCTTTGGGCTCTTCTCCCCCGATAGCTCAGTTTGGCCGGACGGCCAGCTCTCGGAAGGGTTCTGGTCGCCCCAAACGTCTTCTATTTAAGAATTATGGAGGCCACTGTGCTCTTAGGAACCTTAAAGAGGAGTTCCACCCAGGGGGGCCATAAAAAAAAAAAAATTAAAAGTCAGCAGCTACAAATACTGCAGCTGCTGACTTTTAATTGGACACTTACCTGTCCCTGGGTCCAGCGATGCGGAGGATCGAAGCCCCGCTCGCCCCCCCCCCTCCGCTCGTCGGCGCCGGCATTTCAACTGTGGGCGCCGGGCTGTGGCTTCACAGCCTGGCACCCACTGCGCATGCGCGAGCGGCGCCGCGCGCCGTGATTGGCCGCTCAATCACCTGGGACCTGTAATGGGTCCCAGATGATTGACAGGAGGGAGGGAGAAGAGCCGAGCCCTTCCTGTGCCAGGGGGAAGTGATGTCACCAGCCCAGGCAGAGGAAGGGGCAGACTACGAGGGACCACCTAGCAACAGGCATTTAGAGGTAAGTAAAAAAAAAAAATATCCAAATGTTTTTTTGGGGTTTTTTTTGGAATTTTTTAGATATGTTTGTTTTTTTGGGTGGAACCCCACTTTAAGTGCAGCAGAATTTTTTTGTAACCTTGGCCAGATCTGTGCCTTGCCACAATTCTGTCTCCGAGCTCTTCAGGCAGTTCCTTTGACCTGATGATTCTCATTTGCTCTGACATGCACTGTGAGCTGTAAGGTGTGTGGCTTTCCTAATCAAGTCCAATCAGTATAACCAAACACAGCTGGACTCAAATGAAGGTGTAGAACCATCTCAAGGATGATCAGAAGAAATAATCAGCACCTGAGTTAAATATATGAGTGTCACAGCAAAGGGTCTGAATACTTAGGACCATGTGATATTTCAGTTTTTCTTTTTTAACCACCTGACAACTGGGCACTTAAACCCCCTTCGTGACCAGACCAATTTTCAGCTTTCAGCGCTCTCACACTTTGAATGACAATTACTCAGTCATGCAATACTGTACCCAAATGAATTTTTTGTCCTTTTTTTCATACAAATAGAGCTTTCTTTTGGTGGTATTTGATCACCTCTGGGTTTTTTATTTTTTGCGCTATAAATGAAAAAAGACCGCAAATTTTGAAAAAAAACGCATTTTTCTTAGTTTCTGTGATAAAATTTTTCAAATTAGTAATTTTTCTTCATAAATTTTGGCCACAATTTATACTGCTACATATCTTTGGTAAAAATAACCCAAATTAGTGGATATTATTTGGTCTTTCTGAAAGTTAGAGAGTCTACAAGTTATGGTGCAAATCATAAAAATTGATCACATCTAATGCACTGACGGCCTATCTCATTTCTTGTGACCCGAACAAGTCAGGAAAGTACAAATACCCCCCAAATGACCCCTTTTTTTGAAAGTAGACATTCCAAGGTATTTAGTAAGATGCATGGTGAGGTTTTTGATGTTGTCATTTTTTCCCACAATTCTTTGCAAAATGAAGATTTTTTTTTTTTTTTTTTTCCCCCCACAAAATTGTCATTGTAATAGGTTATTTCTCTCACATGGCATGTATATACCACAAATGACACCCCAAAATACATTCTGCTACTCCTCCTGAGTATTACGATACCACATGTGTGGGACTTTTTCACAGCCTGGCCACATAGAGAGGCCCAACATGCATGGAGCACCATCAGGTGTTCTAGGAGCATAAATTACACATCTAATTTGTTGACTACCTATTACACTTTTGAAGGCCCTGGAGCACCAGGACAATGACACGTGACACTGACGTGGCACTGATGACAAATGGCACTGATACGTGGCACTGATGTGGCACTGATGACAGATGGCACTGATACGTGGCACTGACGTGGCACTGATGACAGATGGCACTAATACATGGCACTGATGACAGATGGCACTAATACGTGGCACTGACAGATGGCACTAATACGTGGTACTGACAGATGGCACTAATATGTGGCACTGATGACACATGGCACTAATATGTGGCACTGACGGCATGTGGCGCTGATGACAAATGGCACTGATATGTGGCACTGATGACATGTGGCACTGATGAAAGATGGCACTAATACATGGCACTGATGACAGATGGCACTAATACGTGGCACTGATGACAGATGGCACTAATACGTGGCACTGATGACAGATGGCACTAATACGTGGCACTGATGACACTGATGACAGGTGGCACTGATGACAGGTGGCACTAATACGTGGCACTGATGACACGTGACACTGATGACAGATGGCACGTGACACTGACAGGTGGCACTGATGACAGATGGCACTGATGACAGATGGCACTATGTGGCACTGATGACAGATGGCACTATGTGGCACTGATGACAGATGGCACTATGTGGCACTGATGACAGATGGCACTTATACGTGGCAGTGGGGACAGATGGCAGGGGCAGATGACAGGGCAGATGACAGGGCAGATGGCAGGGGCAGATGGCAGGGGCAGATGACAGGGCAGATGACAGGGGCAGATGACAGGGCAGATGGCAGGGGCAGATGACAGGGCAGATGACAGGGGCAGATGACAGGGGCAGATGACAGGGCAGATGACAGGGGCAGATGACAGGGGCAGATGGCAGGGGCAGATGGCAGGGGCAGATGACAGGGCAGATGACAGGGGCAGATGGCAGGGGCAGATGACAGGGGCAGATGACAGGGGCAGATGACAGGGCAGATGGCAGGGGCAGATGACAGGGCAGATGACAGGGGCAGATGGCAGGGACTGTTAACAGCGGGACACCTTTTTTTTTTTTTTTTACACTCACCGCCGCAGCGGTTCCGCTCTCCCTCCTCACACGCTGTCTCTGTGTGAGGAGGGAGAGCCGGCGATGTAAGATGATCTCATATGTTTACATATGAGATCCTCTCTCATTGGCACCGCCGATCGCACCGTAAACGGCCGCTGTCATTGGCCGTTTACGGTGATCTGTGACTGGCTGTGTCCGAGGGACACGGCCAGCACAAAACTTCCGCGATGCGCGCTCGCGGGAGCGCGCAATGCGGAAGTAAACAGGAGGACGTCCAGGGACGCCCTCCCGGCAATTGGAGTCCGCGCTGTATCCGTCTTTCGGCTATAGCGCGGACGCCTAGTGGTTAATAAATCTGCAAAAATGTCAACAATTCTGTGTTTTTCTGTCAATATGGGGTGCTGTGTGTACATTAATGAGGGGAAAAAAATTAACTTAAATGATTTTAGCAAATGGCTGCAATATAACAAAGAGTGAAAAATTTAAGGGGGTCTGAATACTTTCCGTCCCCACTGTATATATGTGATCTAGCGTAGCCCTCAAAATTTCCACCCACCTGCTCACATTTGGGGAGTGGAAATTTGCTGAGGGCGAGTGGAGAGGAGGCACTGAGAGCAGGTGAGCACCCAGCTCTCCAGCTGCCTGAATGACAATGTGATGCTGCCGTCATTCCTATCATTCCGAGCAGCACACAGTGTAGGCTGTGATGGCTGCTGGAGGGATGATTTTGCTCCCCTCTCCCTCTAGCTTTGGGACTGGCAGTTTCAGGCTCTGGCTGCTTATTGTGTGGGCGGGATAGGGATGCAGCAATCTTCTGAGACCCTGCCCGCCTCCCCGTCCGGCCACCTGCACTCCTGGAAGAGGGAGATGTGAGCTTAGCGGGCGCGAGTGTGTTTCATTGCTCCTGTCCACCACCATAGCACTAGGGGAATGGGACTGGAACAGGCTGGAATTGATGAGGGGGTTAACATAGGCGTGCACACAGGGTGTGCCAGGTGTACCTAGGCACACCATAATCACTGCGTGCACCACTGATTCCCACTACTGCCCACCCCTTGTAGCTCTTCAGTTTGTGAAGAACAGGAAGCTGCTCACCACAGAGCACTTCGCATTCATTCACTGTTCCATGCAGCTGCTGCGACTGCAGAGAAAAGAACTGATGAATCTCAAAAGAGAGACATCAGGGGTCTGTTTAGACCTCTGATATTTTGCCAAAGCCCCCTAACGGCGCTAAAAAAAAAAAAAAAAAAAATGATTACAATAATAATTAAAAACAATAATTACAATAGCCTTTTTTGGTATGGGACATGCTGCAGCATAACGTGGGATGGTGGATGTCCTCTGTACAACCACTGAAGTTGCCCTTGGGCTGACATTCAGCTTGACACACCCTCTGTCTTACTGCTGCATTATCTGCCATTTAAGCATTTCTCATTGAAATGGGTTCATATTTGCTAGGCTGCTTGTAGAGCAGGGATATGCAATTAGCGGGCCTCCAGCTGTTGCAGAACTACAAGTCCCATGAGGCATAGCAAGACTCTGACAGCCACAAGCATGACACACAGAGGCAGAGGCATGATGGACTTGTAGTTTTGCAACAGCTGGAGGTCCGCTAATTGCATATCCCTGTTGTAGAGTATGAAATGCCTGAATCTCAACCTGGATTGCAGCATATGGACCTTCTTGCCTTGATAAGGATTCATACCAGGTTCCATATTGCAGTACTTTGCTTTATGAAAGCAGCTGTTGGTGGTGTATCGTCAGAATGTTGAGCACCTTTACCTGCTGCTGAGGGGAGCTGGGGGACTTCAGGGTGCACAGAGGGTGTTGAAAGGCATTGGGGGATAAGTTAAAAGCTTGCTACTTGAAGCCCAGTCAGAGCTTGCTGTTATGCCATCATTTGTATCACTTAAGTCTGGGTATGCTGTTGCCATGGACTGAGGCATCTGGGCTGTAGAACTGGACAAGCTGCATTCTGCGCAAGAAAGGAGTAGTCGGCGATTGGACCTAAGTGTTGCATATTCACATTTACTTGCAGCAGTGAGTTAACAAGTATCTAAACACCAAAACACTATTTGAATATATTGCTGTTTACAAGCTCTTTAATATGGTGACTGCATTAGTGCATTTTGGCTTTTTTCTCTTTTCACCTAGGGGTCCTGGGATTTTTATCATTCCTATCCTTCAATGGCTACCCTCTCTTCTGCTCAGAATCATACCAGCAGGGCATATCACAGAAGGGTTAAAAAAAATCATGACATCCTGGGAAGAAGTCCATTGGGCGAAACGCGGCAGCTGCCAGAAGCGGCATTATCACATACGCCGGAAGTGCCGTGGCGACCATCTTAAGTGAGGATTACAGGCTTTTATCAAGCATTTCTTTTCAAGTGAATTGTATAATAAATACTGGATTTTAGTGATATTGCTACACTATGGGCCTTTTTGAGTATTTTACATGGCAGAGTCCTAATATTGCAGTATAGAAGATCAGGAGAAGTGCTGATAAGGGGCATGGATTAATTGGTGGATCACACACATGGTGGAGTTAGCATTGGGTTTAAAGAAATACCCGTTTATAAATGCATTTTTGTGAGTAGCACATATTAAACTTTGTGGAAATAGTTTTGTTTTTCTTTGCAGTATTACACTATGGGGGGAGGGGGTTTACTAAAACTGGTGCAGCTGTGCATATTAACCAATCAGCTTCTAGGTTTTATTGTCAAAACTTAAAATGTAAAAAAGGTAGGTTTTATTTTTTACCATTATGCATTCTAAGGTAAAAAAACAACTTTGCAGCAGCGCCACCCCCCCATTACCTGAGCCCCCTTTTAATCCAGCAATGTCTGTGAGAGCCTTGGCTTTAAAGTGACTCACAATCCTGATGGGCCATGGGCTCCTGCTGCTGTCAATCACAGCCATTGAGCAAATCAGGAGATGGAGGAGGCGGGAGGCGGGAGCCGGAACCACAGCTCCTTGTGTGAATGGACACGCAGAGCTGCGGATTAGAAGGTGCCCCTAGAGAAAGCTGCTTGCTCTGGAGGCACCCAGCAGAAGGGAGGGGCCAGGAGCACCAGCGTGGAACCCGAGAAGAGGAGGATCTGGGCTGCTCTACGCAAAACCACTGCACAGAGCAGATAGGTATAACATGTTTGTTATTTTAGCAAAAAAATAATACCTTAATGTCGCTTTAATTGAACAAGCTAAAATTAGAAGCTCATTAGTTACTATGCACAGCTGCACCAGTTTTAGTAGATCTCCCCCATAGTGTAATACTGCAAAAAAACAAAACAAAACACAATTTCCACAAAATATAATCTGTGCTACTCACAAAAATGCATTTTTAAAATGTGTATTCCTTTACAGTGTATTCAGAAAGTATTCACAGCCTTATTCCAAAATGGGTTAAATTCATTATTTTCCTTAAAAGTCTACAAACAATACCCCATAATGACAGTGTGAAAGACATTTGTTTGAAATCTTTGCAAATTTATTAAAAATAAAATATGAAAAAAAATCACATGTACATTCACAAGTATTCACAGCCTTTGCCATGGCACTCAAAAGTGAGGTCAGGTGCATCCTGTTTCCACTGATCATCCTTGATGTTTCTACAACTTGATTGGAGTCCATCTGTGGTAAATTCAGTTGATAAGACATGATTTGGAAAGGCACACACCTGTCTATACAAGGTCCCACAGTTCATGTCAGAGCACAAACCAAGCCATGAAGTCCAAGGAATTGTCTGTAGACCTCAGAGACAGGATTGTATCGAGGCACAAATGTGGGAAGGGGTACAGAAAATTTTCTGCAGCATTGAAGGTCCCATTGAGCACAGTGGCCTCCATCATTCATGAATGGAAGAAGTTTGAAACCACCAGAACTCTTCCTACAGCGTGCCGCCCGGGCAAACTGAGTGATTGGGGGAGAAGGGCTTTAGTCAGGGAGGTGACCAAGAACCTGATGGTCACTCTGACAGAGCTCCAGTGTTTCTCTGTGGAGAGAGAGGAGAATGTTGCAGAAGAACAACCATCTCTGCAGCACTCCACCAATCAGGCCTGTATAGTAGACTGGCCAGACAGAAGACATTCCTCAGTAAAAAGGCACATGACAGCCCGCCTCGTTTGCCAAAATGCACCTGAAGGACTTTGAGACCATGAGAAACAAAATTCTCTGGTCTAATGAAACAAAGATTTAACTCTAGCCTGAATGGCAAGCGTCAGGTCTGGAGGAAACGAGGCACCGTTCATCACCTGGTCAATACTATCCCTACAGTGAAGCATGGTGGTGGCAGCATCATGCTGTGGGGAGGTTTTTCAGCAGCAGGAACTGGGAGACTGGTCCGGATCAAAGGAAAGATGAATGCAGCAATGTACAGAGACATCCTTGATGAGAACCTGCTCGAGAGCACACTGGACCTCAGACTGGGGCAAAGGTTCCTCTTTCAACAGGACGACCCTACGCTCACAGCCAAGATAACAAAGGAGTGGCTACAGGACAACTCTGTTAATGTCCTTGAGTGGCCCAGCCAGAGCCCTGACTTGAACCCGATTGAAAATCTCTGGAGAGATCTGAAAATGGCTGTGCACAGATGCTCCCAAACCAACCTGAGAGAGCTTGAGAGGTCCTGCAAAAGGAATGGGAGAAACTGCCCAAAAATAGGTGTGCCAAGCTTGTAGCATCATACTCAAAAAGACTTGAGGCTGTAATTAATGCCAAAGGTGCTTCAACAAAGTATTGAGCAAAGGCTGTGAATTCTGGGATTTTGTTTTTATTTTTAATAAATTTGCAAAGATTTGAAACAAACGTCTTTCACGTTGTCATTATGGGGGATTGTTTATAAAATTTTAAGGAAAATAATGAATTTAATCGATTTTGGATTAAGGCTGTAACATAACAAAATGTAGAAAAAGTGAAGCGCTGTGAATACTTTCTGGACGCACTGTAGGTGCATGTCTCCAAAAGTTCCTTTTTTGGGAGCTTCTGACACCCACTTGGAGAGAGGAGATACAGTGGGGCAAAAAAGTATTTAGCCAGCAACCAATTGTGCAAGTTCTCCCACTTAAAAAGATGAGAGAGGCCTGTACATGTCATCATAGGTATACCTCAACTATGAGAGACAAAATGTGGAAACAAATCCAGACAATCACATTGTCTGATTTTTGAAAGAATTTATTTGCAAATTATGGTGGAAAAAAAGTATTTGGTCACCTACAAACAAGCAAGATTTCTGGCTCTCAGACCTGTATCTTCTTCTTTAAGAGGCTCCTCTGTCCTCCACTCATTACCTGTATTAATGGCACCTGTTTGAACTTGTTATCAGTATAAAAGACACCTGTCCACAACCTCAAACAGTCACACTGTAGACCTGCACCAGGCTGGGAAGACTGAATCTGCAATAGGCAAGCAGCTTGGTGTGAAGAAATCAACTGTGGGAGCAATAATTAGAAAATGGAAGACATACAAGACCACCGATAATCTTCCTCGATCTGGGGCTCCATGCAAGATCTCACCCCGTGGGGTCAAAATGATCACAAGGACGGTGAGCAAAAATCCCAGAACCACACGGGGGGACCTAGTGAATGACCTGCAGAGAGCTGGGACTAATGTATTAAAGGCTACCATCAGTAACACACTACGCCACCAGGGACTCAGATCTTGCAGTGTCAGACATGTCCTCCTGCTTAAGCCAGTACATGTCCGGGCCCGTCCGAGGTTTGCTAGAAAGCATTTGGATGATCCAGAAGAGGATTGGGGGAATGTTATATGGTCAGATGAAACCAAAGTAGAACTGTTTGGTAGAAACACAACTCGTCGTGTTTGGAGGAGAGAGAATGCCGAGTTGCAACCAAAAAACACCATACCTACTGTGGAGCATGGGGGTGGCAACATCATGCTTTGGGGCTGTTTCTCTGCAAAGGGAACAGGACGACTGATCCTTGTACATGAAAAAATGAATGGGGCCATGTATCGTGAGATTTTGAGTGCAAACCTCCTCCCATCACCAAGGGCATTGAAGATGAAACGTGGCTGGGTCTTTCAGAATAACAATGATCCCAAACACACCGCCCGGGCAAAGAAGGAGTGGCTTCGTAAGAAGCATTTCAAGGTCCTGGAGTGGCCTAGCCAGTCTCCAGATCTCAACCCCATAGAAAACCTTTGGAGGGAGTTGAAAGTCCGTGTTGCCCAACGACAGCCCCAAAACATCACTGCTCTAGAGGAGATCTGCATGGAGGGATGGGCCAACATACCAGCAACAGTGTGTGACAACCTTGTGAAGACTTACAGAAAACATTTGACCTCTGTCATTGCCAACAAAGGATATATAACAAAGTATTGAGATGAACTTTGGATATTGACCAAATACTTATTTTCCACCATAATTTGCAAATACATTTTTTCAAAAATCAGACAATGTGATTGGATTTGTTTCCACATTTTGTCTCTCATAGTTGAGGTATACCTATGATGACAATTACAGGCCTCTCTCATCTTTTTAAGTGGCTGACTAAATACTTTTTTGCCCCACTGTAAAGGCACAGAGGAAAGTTACATTGGAGTCTCACGGGCTTTTTTGAAAAATAGGAGGGCAAGTAGAAAAGAACGCATCTTGTGATTTATTGGAGACATTTTTTTTATAAGTTTTGATGCAAGCACATTATAAGAATGCAGTTAGTACATATGTGAAGTTAGACATACTGCACTATATTTTTCTTTTCTTCGAAATTAATCATCTTATCAAATGGAGCACTACTAAAGTTCCAAAACCAGGGAGGACAATGTTGAAATCCATGATCTACATTAGACTTTAAGGGGTTGAAAATCCCCAGAATGACATTTGTGGACCGGGGTGTGGAGGACTTTTAATAGTACTGAATTTTTGTTGTCTTTCCCCACTGGGATTGCAAGGCCTTTTTTCAGATGCTGCTAATATTCGGTTAGTTAATGGTCTAGTTTCTAGTGTACAAAATTTTAAATAAGAGCTCTATGACATTGTCACAAATACAAATGTGAACAATAAAGCTAAAATTTAGAACATATCCAGACTTGTTATGATTGCTCTCCTTAACACTAGAGTTATCACAAGAAAATTCTGTTAATGGAATAAAAGCTAAAAGATGTTCTATGCCGCCATCACCAGCCAGTCCTGGCCCTGAACCACCTATGAATTGGCAGACCATTTGGTAAACCACTATTTATGCACGTCCGCAAATGACAGCTGAATGTGGTTACACGGAGAGCTGGTTCTGGGTGAAACTGGGTGCACTGGTCTAAGGTTTAGCTTAGGTTCACACTGACATCGGGACTGATATTGTGCAAGTTCAGCTGAACTCACACAATTTTATACCCGCATGTCAGTCCGACTTCGGGAGTGATTTCAGAGACATCTGTGCGTGTTCCTGCACAGATGTCTATATAAATTGCAGCCCAAAGTCGCCAAAAGTAGTACAGAAACTACTTTTGGGAATCGGTGCAGCGATTCGGATGGTGCCATTTCCGGCAATAGCCACCGATTTCACATGTCAAATCGTATCAATGTAAACCTAGGCTTAGTTTAGGTAATTAAAATGGCTGTCATATAGGTAAAAAGTCTCAAGCAAGCAGGTACGTATAAGGGCTGGTCCTACCCCGAGAAAACTTAGATGTAGCCGCTATGCAGCTGACAATTTTTCACGTGCCTCCTTCAGTTTCTCATTTGAAGCATGCTGGGCAGGAGGGGGGAGGCAGACCCACATCTGAAGTTGACTTCATATGTTCAGCAAGAACTAGTGAAAATTCACACACTGTTTGGTCAGCTTCCAGAAAAATAATTCTTCTTGCTCTTCCCACTGACACATCATTGTTGGAAAATGCTTCTCCAAAGTCTACTGGAATACAGACAGTGCCAATCTCTTCGGTACCCTGCAGCTGGTTCGTCCTGGTGACCTCCACGAGAGCGCATATCATAGAGGTAAGCAGGAGGAACCAGTGAGATTAATACTCCCATAGGTGTCAATTTTTCAGCAGAACATGTTTCAGTAATAGAATGGCATACGTCACAGGAGAGGTAAGAATTGTTTGCAGGGGTCTCATACTGGCAGCCCTCCAGCTGTTGCGAAACTACAAGTCCCATCATGCTTCTGCCTGTAATGCTTGTAACTGTCAGCCTTGCACTGCCTCATGGGACTTGTAGTTTTTGCAACAGCTGGAGGGCTGCCAGTTTGAGACCCCTGGTTTATTGGTTAGAGAACTACTTGCTTGACGCTTTAGGCCCCTTTCACACCAGCAGATCCGATCGGACCACCCATTGTTCTCTATGGAGAGGTGGATATAAACTGACGTGTCCGTTTACACCCGGCTGCATCCGATCTGCCCCGCCAAAAATAGACAGATGGTGATCCATTCCACATCCTTCCAGCAGATCAGATTGGATGGAAATGGACAAAAGGTCCATTTCCATCCGACTGCCACATAGAGAACAGTGGGCTGTGTCCGCTCTGCGTAACTGGAGCGGACACTGACATGTCATCTGTCTGCTCAGCAGAGAGATCCCCTGCTGAGCAGGTGAATCTGCTTGACAGAGTTCACCCCATGTGAATGGGGCCTAAAACACCTCCTAAAATATTTATCATCAACAATACACATTACCCCCCCCCCCCCCATTTCTATCCACTCAACTGTCTATATTCAAACAGTAAAAACATCCTTGGGACTATGTCAAGAGGGCTTGTCTTTATGCCCCATGTTGGCATGGTGTCCATCATAGCAGTGGCAGAGCAGTATAGGACTGGCAGTAAAAGGGATTACTTTGATGCAGTTGGCCAGCTTAAACATGTGTTGCAGTATGTGTGAACTAAAAATCCCTGTTTTTCATTGCATAATTTGCTGGAAAGGGTGTATAGCAGGGGGGTTCATCAGGAATCTGTATTGTTAATATGTGGTCACACCCCTTTAGCATCCGATAGTTTAACCACCTCAATCCTGGGCACTTTCACCCCCTTCCTGCCCAAGCCATTTTTCAGTTTTCAGCGCTGTCGCACTTTGACAGTTGCGCGGTCATGCAACACTGCACCCTAATGAAATTTTTATCATTTTTTTCCCCCACAAAGAGAGCTTTCTTTTGGTGGTATTTGATCACCTCCGCAGTTTTTACTTATTGCGCTATAAACAAAAGAAGAGGGACAAGTCTGGAAAAACACAATATTTTTTACTTTTGCTATAATAAATATCCATTTTTTTTCCTCAGTTTAGGCTGATATGTATTCTACATATTTTTGGTAAAAAAAAAAAAATCGCAATAAGCGTGTATTGATTGGTTTGCGCAAAAGTTATAGCGTCTACAAAATAGGGGATAGATTTATAGCATTATTTTTTTTTTTGTACTAGTAATGGCAGCAACCCGAGATTTTTATTGTGACTGCAATATTGCAGCGGACATATCAGACACATTTTTGGGACCATTCACATTTATACAGCGATCCGTGCTCTAAAAATGATTACTGTGTAAATGTGACTGGCAGGGAAGGGGTTAACACTAGGGGGTGATCGAGGGGTTAAATGTGTGTCCTAGGGAGGTGATTCTAACTGTGGGGGAGGGGACCGATCGGTGTCCCTATGTACAAGGGACACACCATCTGTCTCCTCTCCTCTGACAGGACGTGGATCTGTGTGTTTACATACACAGATCCACGGACTTGCTCTGTTACCCGGCAATCGCGGGAGCCCTACGGACATCGCGGCCACGCGCATCGGGTCCCGAGCAACGCGCGAGCGCCCCCTAGTGGCTAGGGAGGGTCATCACGTCATATGACATCCGCCCATAACGAGAGCTGCCTCGTCCCGCAGTCATATGACCATGGGAGGGCAGCTAGTGGTTAAGGTGGTTGTTAAGCCATAATGTGTCCTCTGTTATATCGCATATTTCCCTTGTTTTATAAAAACAATGCGGCGCAATTCCTAATTTTGAAGGGCCGCTGTGCACGCAGCTGACATCCCAGTGCTCTCCTGCCCCACTCCAAGGACTGCAGAGGGGCTGACCTCCCTCCCCACAGTCATCTGGGACACATCACAGGTCCCAGAAGGCTACGGGACCATTTACAGTGCGCGGCTCTCACATGTGCAGTGGACACCCGGCTATGAAGTCACAGCTGGGTGCCCACAGTTGAGATGCCAGCACCAGAAGACCAATGGAAGGAACGCCTCAGGTGTCTGTTTGTGTAGCTGCTGACTTCTAATAAATACAAATACGACTGACACTTCTCGGTAAGCCCTTTCACACTGGGGCGGTTTGCAGGCGTTATTGCGCTAAAAATACCGCCTGCAAACCGACCCAAAACAGCCTCTACTGTTTGTTCAGTGTGAAAGCCTGAGGGCTTTCACACTGAAGCGGTGCGCTGGCAGGAGAAGAAAAAAACTCCTGCAAGCCGCATCTTTGGAGCGGTGTATTCACCGCTCCTGCCCATTGAAATCAATGGGGCAGCGTGGCTATACCGCTGCAATACTGCGGCTATAGCTGCGCTATGCGAGCGGTTTTAACCCTTTTTCGGCCGCCAGCGGGGCTTAAAACCGCACCGCTAGCAGCCGAATACCGCCGCAAAAACGACAGTAAAGCTGCGCTAAAAATAGCGCTGTTTTACCGCCGACGCCCCCACCACCCCAGTGTGAAAGGGGCCTAAGTGGATGAAGTTAGAGTGTGTTTGCAATATCACAATAATTTTTTTTTTAAATACATTTATTGCAATGTGAGATGTATTTTTTTACATGCATTTCAACTTTCTCTCTCATATTTTTATGTGAAATCATGGACAAGTGACTGAACGTCTTATTAATTTGTGTCTCACATTTTTTGAGCTTTTAAAGAGTTACCATTACTATAATGTAACACTTGTGATTTTTTTTTTTTTTTTAGTATCAACTATTGTATTAACCTAAAAGGTACAGACAAAAATAACATCTGGCAAAGCCCCCTTCAGTTTCCTCAACAGGAGGCCATCTAGGTATCTCACAATGAAGATGCCACAAGAGTGCAGTAGGGCTTATATTGGGGTCAGTATCTTTGTGAACACCCAAGGTGCAAATGAGAGACAAAAGAAAAAGGGCCACAAACTGAAAGTGTAGAGGTGCCACAGCAAAACATAAGAAAGACTGATGCACTGGAAAAATGGGGACATGTAGGTAGGCATACTTGCTATTCACAGAAGCCAGCAGATCTTGTTGATGAAGGGAAGTGGTGGTAGACCTGGAAGAGTCCATGCAGAAGTTCAGATCTGAAATTAAGCCTTTTAGCCATTTGGGATCCAAGATGCGACAAACAGGCCCTGTGGACTTGGCAACTATCTGCAAGTTGAAGTAAAATCCTTGAAACCTTTGCCAGGGGAACTGAGGCAAGAACACCCAAGTCTAGGGGTAAGAAACTGAGGAGGGGGTAGGCAACAAAATGCCAGAAAGCCCAGGATAACAGCTCCTGCACCCAAGCATCCGAGATGCAAGCTGTTTAAGCATCCCAAAAGGTAAACACCACCTTCCCACTCTAGAAGGTGGGGTCAGACCTTCATATGGAGGATGCTTTGTCTGAGGCTTTGAGCCCCAGATCCTGTAGATTAGGAGCCAAGGATGGAGTGTTTTAGATCCCATTCACACAGGGACGACTTGTCAGGCGACCTAGTCGCCTGACAAGTCGCCTCCCGTTCTGTGCTATGGAACCGTTCTAAGGGGAGCGACGCAAGTCGCTCCGACTTAGAAAAAGGTTCCTGTACGACTTCGGGGGCGACTTGGGGCGACTTGCATAGACTTCTATACAGAAGTCGTTTTGCAAGTCGCCCGGGCAGTCGTTTGCAGGTCGCCAAGTCGTGTTGCCCCTGTGTGAATGGGGTCTTAGTGTGAAGGCTGCAGGAGTGGAAATGAGAGCAATATTTCGTAACCTGAAGAGTTTACAAAGGCAGATTTAAAAGACACATTGGGGGGGATTTACTAAAACTAGAGTGCAAAATCTGGTGCAGCTCTGCATAGAAACCAAACAGCTTCCAGGTTGTATTGTCAGAGCTTAACAACTTCAGCCCTGTAAGAATTTACCCCCTTCCTGACTAGGCCATTTTTTTGCATTATGGCACTGCACCGCTTTAACTGACAATTGTGCGATGTTGTACCCAAACAAAATTGACGTCCTTTTTTTCCCCCACAAATAGAGCTTTCTTTTGGTGGTATTTGATCACCTTTGCGGTTTTTATTTTTTGTGCTATGCACAAAAAAAAGTGACAATTTTGAAAAAAATATAAATATTTTTTACTATAACATCCTAATATTTTTAAATAAAACTAAATTTTTTCTTCAGGTTAGGTTGATACGTATTCTACATATTTTTGGTAAAAAGAAAATCGCAATAAGCGTATATTGATTGGTTTGCATAAAAATTATAGCGTCTACAAAATAGGGCATAGATTTATGGCATTTTTAGTATTATTTTTATTATTTTTTTTTTACTAGTAATGGCAGTGATCAGCGATTTTTATTGCGATTGTGGCGGACAGATCGGACACTTTTTTTTTTGGGACCAAGGCATTTATACAGCTATCAGCGCTAAAAATAGCCATTGATTACTGTATAAATTTCATTGGCAGGGAAGGGGTTAACACTAGGGGGCGATCAAGGGGTCAACTGTGTTCTAACTGTGGGGGGATGGGACTGACTAGGGGAGGAGGCCAATCGCTGTTCCTACTTAGTAGGAGTACACAATCTGTGTCTCTACTCCCCTGAGAGAACCGGGATTTGTGTGTTTACACACACACACACACACACACACAGATCCTGGTTCTCACTCTGACACGAGCGATCGCGGGATCCTGGAGGTCATCGCGCCCGCCGGGCACACGCATCGGCTCCAGGGACACGCTACGAGCGTCCGCACCTGCTAAAGCGTCTTAAAGAGCTGATGTACAGCTACAACGGCTCAGGCAGGGGAGCCAACCTGCCGCAGTAGAACTGTGGTGGCTGGTCCGGAAGTGGTTAAACAAGCTGAAGTTAGACACTGATTGGTTACCATGCACAGCTGCATCAGATTCTGAGTGCTCAGGTTTTATTAACCCCCCCCCCCCCCCACTGTCCTTCCAAGGCCACTTCTTGGACATGGGTTCTGCAGTCCAGGACTTCAACCAAAGTGTCCAATGCATGTTTACAGACAACACGCACTTAGGACAAGTATGTCAGGGCTACAGACCACCTCCCCTTCATATAACATGGGGGGGTGTTCTGTAGCCAAAGCTAAAAATTGGCAGGGCTGATATTAATGCTTCAGAGAAGATTGCAGAGGGCATGGGATAGCACTGGATTTCTGGCAGGATCCACATATCGAACAGATTTAACAAAAAAGCTTTCAATGGTATTCAACATACTGAAAGGGCGTACATAAGAGGCAGTAAAGTGTATGTCAACCCCAACAAATGAGGGCAAGTACACATAACATTTTTAAATTAAAGTGTATGCAAATCCCACCAAGTGCACTACAAAACAATTATTCGTTAAGCGGTGAACATTATGGGAATAGGCAGGATTTAGTAGTTTGACAACTGAGCAGGGCTGACGCCGAATCTATCAACAAAAGGGCATGTTGTGTCATTGAACAAGAGGAAGTTAGAAGACAAGTGCATGTCTAGCAGATCAACTGGTATTCATCTGTACTCACAGGGTCTTTAACAGGATTAAACAGAGAAATGTGCACGTATTGCAGATTTGCCTTGACATATGTTTAAAAAAAAGACTGTCAACAGGCTATCCATTTAAATTTCCCCATAAAATTATTTGTGCACTTAACATTTTATGCATAGACCATTAAAAGGTCACCCCTGCATAGATATCCAAGAGCCCGGAGACTGCTCCTGGGTCCCTCTATTTTAGACATGACACTTCATAGTAATGCACTTTGCTTCTGCCCCAGTAGCTGCAAAGTTTATGGAAAGGAAAAAAACTGCATGTAAAATTCCTACTGTATTGCCATAGAAAAGACTAACCAGCCAAACATAAGCACAACCACTGTGCCTTGATAGGACAAAGCTGATCATTTTTAAGATTTGGAGCTGTTATGAGAAAGGTCTCCCTGGAGGCCATTTACTTTCCCCCTGTAGTGAGTATGTATTTATACAGTTATATTACACTCAGGAAGTCCATTATCCACATTCCTCTCCGTCCTACAAGACACTCACATAGGCTTCAGGGTCAACATTTAGGATTAACTGACCAGCATACCTTTTTTGAAAAAAAAACAAAAAAAAAAAACGGCTAATATTCACAGATACATAAGGTTCCCAATGTACGCTATGGGTGATATTGTTATTGAACCCCTCTCTTAGCAAGCCAACTAAAACCAGATCCACCATTTCATAGCAGAACAGAGCATTCTTTACAAAATGGATGTTGAATGTAAACATGTAACCTGTTCACCAAGAATCCACTGTCCTCCTAAACTGTTCACTACAGACGCATTTGCAATTTCCAGGCTCCAAACATGCTCCCTCCAGTGTCTGCCATTGTGATCTGCGACTACAATGACCATATTCCTTCCCCTAAGTTGAATTCTCATGTCCATGCTAAGCCTCACCAAGGGGTTGATTGTGCCACCAGTGTTTACAAGTTTGGGAAATGCCAAATAAGATGATCACCTCTTGACATTACCATATGAGGAGGACAAGTGATGACTGCATTCAACAGATCCAGTCTATTAAGCTGAGCTGGATGTGTTGAGGAAAAATGATTGCATGCGTGGGGAACATTCTCCAGCTAATGTCTTTGGCCACATTAAAGGGGTTTCTAGCATCAGCTCACTTGGTGTATAACTATCAAAACCACTAACCTCTCTTTAGCTACTGCTGACTAGGAAACTTGAGCCCCTAGCTTGATATCACAGCTCAGAACTGTTCTTTATTTTATAGCATGATGTACAAAGCTCAGTCCCTGGAACCCGCAATTTTCAATGCCTACAGCCAGGTGGAGCGTGCATGCCACACACTGCTCAAACTCATTTAAAAGCAACAGATATGCAATCAATCTTTAGGCAAGTAATCAGCAGGGAGAAGGGCTGCAAACCCTTTTAAAGAATATTCAAATTCCAGAAAAAAGCTTAAAAGTAAAATTATAGGCAAAACCCATTTTGTGACTATCAAGTCACAGCAGCGCCACTACTGGTCATATTGAAGAATTGTTTGCATGAATAAACACCTTGGGTTGAAGGCTGTCTGTTGAGACCGTTTATCAATCCTGCTGGAAACATCTGATTGCTTGATAGCTGTTGGCTGCTTTGCAATCTTTGTAAAATTAACTGACCACCAATTGTGCAAATTCACAGAATCATAAAAAATAAACGGTTAACAATTTGCCCATGTTCTATGTACCTGTGTTATTGATCAGTCTTTCATAGGATTTGAGCTAACCAGTTATGAAAGAAAATAAAAGACCCCTTTCACACTGGGGCGGTTTGCAGGCGTTATTGCGCTAAAAATACCGCCTGCAAACCGACCCAAAACAGCCGCTGCTGTTTGTTCAGTGTGAAAGCCCAAGGGCTTTCACACTGAAGCGGTGCGCTGGCAGGAGAAAAAAAAATCTCCTGCAAGCCGCATCTTTGGAGCGGTGTAATCACCGCTCCTAAACCGCTCCTGCCCAATGAAGTCAATGGGACGGCGCGGCTATACGAGTGGTTTTAACCCTTTTTCGGCCGCCAGCGGGGGGTTAAAACCACACCGCTAGCGGCCGAATACGTGGTAAAACAGCGCTATAAATAGCGCTGTTTTACCGCCGACGCCCCCTACCGCCCCAGTGTGAAAGCAGCCTAATACTGTTAGTCACCAACCTGAAACAAGTCTCCAGATCAAGAAAGCTTATATGAATTATATTCCAGGTCAGTGGCTTGAAACATTGACTCAAGATGTCCACATAACAGCCAGGCAGCTAGTAAATACAGGACAGCCCATCAATGACAGCATTGATATTTCTCTCAAGATAGATTTGCTAGAAGTTCTAATTTAGGTTGGACTTTTACACCCCATTCACATCTGGCGATTTAAGAACGTGGGTGGAATCGCCGCAATTCCAAATTGTACTGCAATGCTGGTAAAACGCAACATGCTTGTTCGGGGGCAATTCATTTTCAAAGGAAAGCCTTTTTTTTTTTTTTTTTTATATCCACAAAATCTAAAGCCTTTTCCATCCATACAAAGAGGAACCTGCTGCTGTCAAATCAAAAAAGTTTTCATATATGTTCCTTCAACAACCATACAGTGATCCAAATTATTAAAACCAGCTAGGTTTCTGTGTATGGCCAGTTGTAGTGTGGTATGCTCCTTCGTTGCCTAACCTGCAGCAATGGTTAGTGACCACAGTGTAATTAAAGGAGTAAGTGGTGTCACTCTCCTGGCTGACAATGAAAAGTAGGTGCAGCGCTGCATTGTAAGGGTGGGTTGTAATTCAGTAACTTTTTTTGGAGCCTATTGTACTAGTTGGTTAGTACTGTGTTTGCAAAATATATATATATATATATATATATATATATATATATATATATACAGTGCCTTGAAAAAGTATTCATACCCCCTTGAAGTTTTCCACATTTTGTCATGTTACAACCAAAGATGTAAATGTATTTTATTGGGGTTTTATGTGATAGACCAACACAAAGTGGCACATAATTGCGAAGTGGAAGGAAAATTATAAATGGTTTTCACTTTTTTTTTTTACAAATAAATATGTGAAAAGCGTGGCGTGCATTTGTATTCAGCCCCCTTTACTCTGATACCCCTAACTAAAATCTAGTAGAACCAATTGTCTTCAGAAGTCACCTAATTAGTAAATAGAGTCCACCTGTGTGTAATTTTACCTTAGTGAACAAATAGCATCATGAAGGCCAATGAACACACCAGACAGGTCAGGGATAAAGTTGTGGAGAAGTTTAAAGCCAGGTTAGGTTATTTAAAAAAAAAAAACCTGAACATCTCACAGAGCACTGTCCAAGCCATCATCCTAAAATGGAAATAGTATGGCACAACTGCAAACCTACCAAGACATGGCCGTCCACCTAAACGGACAGGCCAGGAAAGGAGAGCATTAATCAATCAGAGAAGCAGCCAAGAGGTCCATGGTAACTCTGGAGGAGCTGCAGAGATCCACAGCTCAGGTGGGAGAATCTGTCCATAGGACAACTATTAGTCGTGAACTCCACAAATCTGGCCTTTATGGAAGAGTGGTAAGAAGAAAGACATAAAAAGCCCCATTTGCAGTTTGCAAGAAACCATGTGGGGGACACAGCAAACATGTGGAAGAAGGTGCTCTGGTCAGATAAGACCAAAATTGAACTTTTCGGCCAAAAAATGCGTGACAGAAAACAAACACTACACATCACCCTGAACACACCATCCCCACTGTGAAACATGGAGGTGACAGCTTCATGTTGTGGGGATGCTTTTCTTGAGCAGGAAGAGGGAAGCTGGTCAGAGTTGATGGGAAGATGGATGGAGCCAAATACAGGGCAATCTTAGAAGAAAACCTGTTTGAGTCTTCAAAAGACTTAAGACTGGGGCGGAGGTTCACCTTCCAGCAGGACGACAACCCCCCCCAACATACAGCCAACACTACAAAGGAATGGTTTAGATCAAAGCATATTCATGTGTCAGAAAGGCCCAGTCACAGTCCAGACCTAAATCCAATTGAGAGCTATTTTGCAAAGAAGAATGGGCAAAAAATGTCACTCTAGTTGTGCAAAGCTGGTAGAGACATCCCCAAAAAGACTTGCAGCTGTAATTGCAGTGAAAGGTGGTTCTACAACATCTTAACTCAGGGGGGCTGAATACAAATGCACGCCACAATTTTCACATACTTATTTGTACAAAATTTTGAAAAACATTTATCATTTTCCTTCCACTTCACAATTATGTTCCACTTAAAAAAATTTCAAGGGCTATTAATACTTTTTCAAGGGTGTGTAAAAAAAAAATTATAAATATATATATATATATATATATATATATATATATTTATATATTATATATATATATAAAAATACAAACACCCCTCGGTGGTGGTGTGTGGTTATAAAAACATACACTAAATATTGAAAACCAAAGAAAGTGCCGGGTGCTATTGACTATAAAATTTGTGCTAAAAAACAAATCCTTCATTTCATACATATGCAAGAATGACTTCTATACAACACCTATCACTTTATGCAAACTAAACTGTACATGTACTTATTATATTGTTAAATTTATCTTTTTGGATACACATTTCAGAACTTATTTACTCATGTATACATTTATGAATTCACTTTATATCAATTGAAATTTTTTATATTATTATAATACATGATTTATATATTTGCACCCGGCACTTTCTTTGGTATTCAATATTTCTTTAGCGTGCATTTATTTTAACCACACGTTACCACAGAGGTGTGTGTGTATATATATATATATATATATATACACACACACATATACACATATATATATATATACAAGGCAGCACCGCACCCACTTTTCATTTTTTATTAAACACTCTACCTTAGTAGTTGTCTAAGTGGAGGCAGCAGCTTTCTACACATTTGTACTTAAATTCAACTATTTAACTCTTGTGTGGAACTATCCTATTTTTATTTCTACTCCCCTGGCTGAGCTGTCTGGCAGTCTTACAACTCACAAGCAGCAGCTGGAGAGAATTACAAATCTTATTGGCAGGTAAGTCAGTTCACAAAAATGTAATATAATTTTACCTTACCTGTCCTTAGCTGTGACCGCTGCATTAGCTTTATTTTTTCAGGCTATGTTTCCTTTATATTCACTTGGTAATCTGTGCCAGTCCTAAATGTGGTGGCTGCGTTATTTCTTGTAGGACTTTTCCCTTGATTTTCACCTAGTAATCCTGTCAGTAACACTTCGGGTCCTTGGAAAACAGTGCTCGGCCAGTAAGTAAATAATGGCTTCAGCTTGGTCTCCTACTCATGGGAGAACCCGCTCTAACATGTTTCACCCAGTAGGGGCTTAATTGTACAAGCCTTTATGGTTAAGCCCCTACTGGGTGAAACATGTTAGAGGGGGTTCTCTCATGGGTAGGAGACCAAACTGAAGAGGAGATCACTATATGCCAAAGCAGTGTGCAGTCAGGTGCCATTTTGTTGTAGTCCTCAATGTGACTGATGAGCTAGTATTTAATTCGACCAGCACCTGCAAACATTGTTGCTAGTTGGCTGGGACAATAGAATGGGGCATTCGAGCGGTATCAATTTTATTTGGCTAAATAAATAAATACAATACATGCTAAGTGTAATGCATCAATGGAGAAGCAGCATTGTCAGCCTAAGCTGATTTGGGCTTCAAACTCTTACTACTCTGCTCATCGACATAACATAGGGGAAGACAATCTGAAGCCCACAGAAAGAAATGGTGGGAGATGACAACATTGTTTTAGATTTCAATTCACTGCACAGGTGAATTTGATCACAGAAAAAAATCTCTAATGCAGCTACCACATCTAAGGATTGGTAATTCATAATATATTACATTTTTGTTACGGAGTTAAGATACACTTTAATAGCCAGTGTTTTCCCCTCAAATATTGTTTAGATCAATGGGAAAATCATGGTCATTCCTAAATATTCACACAGCAAAGCCCTAAATGATCTAGGGGGCGTAAGAATAAACTACATTGTAAAAATTTCAGTAATTTATATCAATTTTAAGCAATACTTTATATACAATTAAAAAAAAAACATGCATAGTCCAGCATACAATGTTGAAAACAGCATTTTTTTTCCATAACAAAACAAACGGGAAATGAAGGAAAAAAAAAAAAATGAAAAAACCCAGAACACTGAAGTTTTAATACCATGTACACTTTTACTCAGCATGAAAATAGCTGCTGTCAGACAGTATTCCGACCCCTTCCCTGCCAGAGGGGGTCAAAGGAGGAAGAGAATTACTCACCCCCTCTGACAGCAAAGTGGTTAACAATATCATATCGGTTAAGAAAAGCTCCCAGACGTTCTACCAGTCTGTACAATGATTCAGTCTCGGGTTTTCTCTCCCCTCGGTGCCTCTTATTTATATGGGGGGGTAACAACCGGCATGATTTACATGATTGCTTGTATTTCAAAAAAAATTTTGCTTCTGTAGTTTTCTTTTTATAAGCAGTTCCATTTGGCGGGAGCCTTTATTTCAGTTTTCACGCCCCCAACCATTAGAAAATACAAATAAAATAAGGGGGGGGGGGGGGAGAGGGGGAGGGCGGGATATTTCAACAAGATGGCAAAATTCAAATTGCACGGCTTCTCTCTCTGGCTTCTGTGAAAATTCTCTGTACAACGAGGGAATCGGTCTGGTGGGAAGATTTGGTGGAAGAGCTTTCTTGCTGCCTGGGATTTTTATTCTTTTTTTTTATATAAAGGAGAAGAAAAAAAATATATATAACCATGAGGATGACGGCTTCTATACAGCATCCTTCCCCCCGAAACCATCTGTCTTTACAAACGTCTTATGGAAATGCCTCTTCTTGGGTTTGAAGAGGATGATGTAGTTTACAAGTGGTAAAAAGGACCCCAAACCCCCTCCCCTAGTTTTTGTTTTAGGCTCTGCAGCTGCAGGAGGAAAAAAACAAAAAAACAAAAAAAATACCCGGTAAGACAGTCCTTGCAGATGAAAAAAAAAAAAAAAAAAAAAAACTACACACATTAGGGTATTGATGAGTTCACCCCTTCCCTGTCAGACGCAAAATTGCACCAGTCTGCCAGAGAAGGAAGCAGAGTGAGCAAAGAAGGGGGTTAATCCTCTTTAACAAGGTTGGCCTGCTGTGTTTTGTGAGGCCGAGCAATAATTTAACAGCCCAAGGGGAGGGAGGTGTCTAAATTTGGCCGCCTGGTCAGCTTGGAAAAAAAAAAAAAATGTTGAAACGCATTGAACGTCAGAGCAGCCACTGACAATGCTAGAGAAGGGTGAAGGCGATGCTCAGCAGCGCTATGCCATCCTCTCCGACAGTGTAGGGTTTGAATCTGGCAAATGGGTGGCGGTCTCAGTCCAGACTGAGGCCCTGTGTGTCCCTGATGTGCAGACCAGCAATGAGTACGCAACGTAAATATTAAAATAAATGTCAATGGTAAGGTGGAAGGAATGGGAGGGATAGATATTTATATATTTATATTTATATATAACAAAAGGGGCGCGAGGGGCAGATGGAGGACCCCTTTCCCTCCACCATTGCAGTTCTCCAGTTCACTGCCGGTTCTGTGGATGCTACAATCCCTCAACAAATTTTTCCAAGGTGTCCCCTGAAGTATCTCCCACAAGAGACAAGTCATTTGTGAGGGCGCCACGGTTGGGAGGGTTGAGCTGTGGAAGCATGGCGCTCTGATCAGGGTTCCCCAGGTGACCCTGGTCTAAAGAGGTGCCCATAGAAGCTGCCAAGCCTGGGTGAGGCGATCCTGTCTGTGGAGAGACATGGTGAGGAGAAGGCTGAGGCTGTACTCGGGGTGAAGGACTGGAATGTGGAGGTTGTGACTGAGGGCGGGGCGACTGGACGGGGGCAGGTGAGCGCACCTGGTTGCTTAGGGAGGTTGCAATTTGTTGGCCTTGGGGAAGATGCGTAGAAGGCGGCTGGCCTGTCAAAAGGTGTTGCTGAGGACTCATAGGGTTAGGCTGCCCAGAAGAAGCCATCTGCTGCTTGAGCTGTTGTTGAAGTCGTAATGCCTGCTGGATGCTCTGTGGTGCTCCATCTGTGCCTAGTCCTGGCTGCCCCATCTGCTGTATTTGTCCCATTGCTGCACTGGGTATGGGAAGGTGCTGCTGCATACGCTGCTGCTGCAAAGCCTGTGACTGTGGGTATCCCCCTGGTGGCTGCTGAAATTGCCCATGGGCTTGCATTCCGCCTGCCATGACTGCAGTGCTTTGCTGTTGTTGTTGCTGCTGTTGCTGCATTATCTGCCGTCGAAGCATCTCTCGATATTGTGAGTTGTGGGCCAAGCTGGTATTGTGAGCTGAATTCATGAGGTTGATGCCTTGGCTCTGTGGGCTCATTCCTGGCTGCTGCTGAGGAACATTAGGCCTTTGCACCCCAACCTGCATGGGGTTCATACTCTGCAGGCCGGGCTGTGGATGCATGCCAGGCTGCTGAGGAGGCTGTTGGGGTGCTTGCTGTGGCTGCATACCAGGCTGGTTGGCCACATATTTAGCAGTTCTTTGCTTTATAAAAGCAGCCATTAGCTGAGGGTTCGACTTAAGGATGTTAAGCACCTGTTGCTGCTGCTGAGGTGAACTAGGAGACTTCAGGGTTCGCAAGAGGTCTTGGAGAGCATTGGGTGATATGTTACGGGCCTGCTGCTGGGGAACTCCTTGCAATCGAGGTCCGGCCACAGCCTGCGGGGCTGTAGTCATTTGAAGTACTGGACGTTGGATATTCTGTTGCATTGAACTCTGCTGAGGCATTGGGGCTGTGGACCACTGTCCCGGTTGCATGCCTTGCATGATAGGAGGAGGAGCGATTGGACCCGGGCGTGGCACATTCATACTCATTTGTGGTAATGGATTCACAGGCCCCACTGTTGGATTCACCATGCCTGGACGCACACTGGTCATTCCCTCAATGTTAACCCGATAAAGTTGTTGTTGCTGTGCCTCTAGCTCTATCTGACGGGCAGCTGCAACGGCAGCCGGTGGGGGTTGTGTAGGCTGAGCAGGAGGGGCCACAGGAAGTGAACTTGTTGGCTTTCCCTGTGATGCCACGTTGGGAGGCTGAGTCCTAGCCACATTGGGGAAGCCTGGTGAGGCCATGCCACCTGGAGAAGGTTGTGGAGCAGGCTGAGGAGTCTGTGGGGTGCTGGGTTGCTGAGTAGGTGTGCCAGGAGTAGCTGGGGTAGGGGAAGGCAGAGGCTGTTGCGGAACTGTACGCGTGTTCATAGTCGCCATACGCCGCCTCATCAGCTGGGCCTGCTGCAACCGGTGCTGAATCTGCTGCTGCCGCAACTTCTGTTTGATGTTGAGACAGAATGGTACTGGGCACTTGTTCTCCTGGCAGTGCTTGGCATGGTAACAGCATAAAGCAATAAGCTGTTTGCAAACTGGACAGCCTCCGTTGGTCTTGCGCTTGCATCCTTTTGTATGTTGCACAACTCTTTTCATCTTCTGGCATGAAGGCAGTGAGCAGTTGGCATTGCGGCACTGGCAGGCATGTACCAGTGACTGGATGCAGCGCTGGATGCTCAGCCGGCGGGACTCCTGAGGGCTCTTGGACTGGGCTTCTCCTTGACTGTTGCTCTCGTCGTCCAACCCAAGACCCCACTTCACCATCTTGTGCTCATGGTTCTTGGAGTTGTAGCAGTTCACACACAGATCATAATCCTATAAAACGAGAGGATATTTGCATATCAAACCACTAGAGACACAATAAATGCAGCAAGACTTTAATATAAAAACACTGCACAGAAATAATAACAATTAACAGGCTGCATGTAATCACTTTCTATAGTAGCTCAAGTAATACCCTCCAAAATGATTCACTTTTCTGGAATGTCTTCTGCAGGATCCTTGTTTTCTTTCCACCAGGACCATCTTATACTATATGACTCAGGCAAACTTAGCAGTTAACTGAGGTAAAGGCCTGATCGATGTGGAGAACCTTGTAAACAGTGCAAATACGGTTAATAGATTTTATGAACTAATGGCTTTTTACAAATTGCAAAGCGATTGTAAAAGCCATTTTTTTTTTGTAATAGATTTATACTTCCCTGCTCTGTGCAATGGTTTTGCACAAAGCAGCTCCGATTCTCCTCTTTTTGGGTCCCCCCAGTCAGTGCTGCTGGCTCCTCCTTTTCTTGGTGTGCCACCATAGGAAGCAGTTTCTATAGACACGGATAGCGAGGCTCAGTCCCGCCTCTGCTCTCTGACAGGCTGTGATTGACAACAGCAGGAGCCAATGGCTCCTGCCTGAGCCAGTGATGAGAGACACAGCATCTCTGCTGTTCACGGGCACAGCACTGGATCAAGCTCAGGCAAGTATTTATGGGGATTGAGGAGGGGAAGCAAAACACGAAAGGTTTACCTTAAAGCGGAGTTCAGCTTAAAAAAAATAAAAAGTCAGCAGCTACAAATACCGCAGCTGGTGACTTAATAAATGGACACTTACCTGTCCCAGGGTCCAGCCTGCGGCGCTGGCGTTGTCACTGTGGGTCCCCGGCTGTGGCTTCACAGCCGGGCACGCACTGCGCATGCGCGAGCCATGCGGCGACTGGCCGGGCAATTATCTGGGACCTGCGACGTGTCCCAGATGATTGCCGAGAGGGAGGGGGGAGAGGTTAACTTGCTTCCGGTGTCACCGTGTGTCAGGAGGAAGTGGGAGCTGGAACCCTCTAAAAAGAGGGTTTCCGCTCCCCACCCCAAAAAAATTACATGCCAAATGTGGCATGTCAGTGGGTCACCTTCCTTTAAGCAGAAGTTCCATTTTTGGGTGGAACTCCACTTTAATGCTTAAAAAATCTTTAGCCTTTACAAGCATTTTAAGGTCCCCTAGAGTAATTTTATAATTTGCACAAATAATTCCCTTAATAAACATGAAATATTTAGGCACACTCACCTCACAGACCGTACAATGCCAGCGAGTCTCCACATGGTGCTTGCATTCATTGCAGGTGTAGACAAAACGGTCCTGGCCTTGTGTGTGCAGCTCCACCAACATGCTGAGTGTGGACCATTTGGAGCGACGCAATGAGGAAAACTCCCAGTGCTTATCCCGGGCAAGGGTAAGGAATGCATCTCGTCCATCCATCAAATCACAGCTCAACATAGGGTCTGGATCCACAATAGGTGGAAGGGAGTTGATCACTGGGCCCGCATAGAAATGAATCACAAAAAACACCTACAAAAGAAAAAAAAAAAAATACCAGAGAATGGAACCAACACAAACTTATATTGCATATGGCTAAATTAGCAATAAAAATACCCAGTTATCAACTCTCTTTTTTTTTCTTTTTTTTTTTTTTTTACACACTGCAAAATTTTAAACCTTGATCTTAATAGCCGATTTGAGAAAAAAAAAAAAAGCAAAAAAAGGTAAATATTCAGGCCAGCATCTGTACTGTGTGCCTACCTTCTAAAAAGTCTAAACTTAAACTAAGAAACAATTACTTTAAGAAAAGGGCATTTGCTCATGTAGTACAGCCATCTTTTGCTTGGTGTTCAACTTTTTATAGGTCAGGGATATACCCAAAAGGTCTTCTAAATATAAAAACACCAGTTGGACATGGCTTTAAGTTGCTGCTGTTTCCTTACCTCTTTATGTTTTTCCATGGTGGCATACAGTTTTTGGCTCAGATCATTACACACATTGGGCAAGCTAGTTTTCTTCTTGTTGGCCCGGCTCATGCTGCTCTTATTCTTGTTGGTCTTCTTGTTGTTTTTCTTTTTGGCGTTCTTGCTATCACCTTGGCAGCCCTACAAACAAGTCAAAATATATATATATATTTTTGTGTACTCCAAAAGGATGCAACCTGGATGTCTCCTCTGAAATGAAATAGTCTGCGTGCTCCTTAAAGTGTACAGGCAGTCCGCGAGTTTCAAACAAGATATGCTCTGTAGGTTTGTGCTCAAGTTGAATTTGTATGCAAGTTGGAAAAGGTACATTTTTTTTTAAGAGTAACTCCAGCCAAAAAAAATTTTTTGGATAGCACAGGAAAGGGTTAAATGGCCATGCAGTGAAGTGGGATCGCTGATGGGTCACTGGATAGTAGGTGAAAGCATGCGGTGAGCAGCAAAATGGCCGCCCAGCAGTTTTCGGGACCAGCTTGACATCACATGCCTCTGTTCTTAAAGCGGAGTTCCACACAAAAGTGGAACTTCCGCGCATTTGATTCCTCCCCCCCTCCGGTGCCACAATTGACAGGTATCCTTTCCCATTTCCAGGAGCCTCAGCCGCGGCTATTGACGTCACGGCTGGGGCTCCCTCCTCCCCCCACTGTCGCCGGGCAAGTAGGAGAGAGGGGCGGGCCTCGCGTATGCGCAGTAGGGTTCCCGGTGTGAAGCCGAAAGGCTACACTGCCGGGTTCCTGTACCCGCAATGGCGGCGGCAGCATTCAACAGCTGATGGAAACATCAGCTGCGGTTCCGACATCGCTGGACTCCAGGACAGGTAAGTGTCCGATTATTAAAAGCCAGAAGCTGCAGTATGTGTAGCTGCTGGTTTTTAATTTATTTTTTTGGGCGGGCCTAAGCTTTAAGTGCGAGTCATATGCAAGTTGGATGTTTGTAACTCAGGGACTGCCTGTATTAGAAAAAGATTATATCAATGTAAACTCACCTCGGGGGGCTCGCAAGAAGCCGTGCTCTCTTCCTTTTTCCTCTCCTCTTCCTCCTGTTCCAGCTCCTTAATGCTTTCCTCCAGCACATTAGGCCAAAAGTCACCTTCAAAATATGGAAGTTCCTTGGCAGTAGTTACTCTGTCCTCAGTCGCTTGTTTAAATATATCCTGCACAGTAGACAAAGCTTTAAGTCAGACATGATTGGTTCATTTATCAATTCAAATTTTTTTCATAACTGAATAAGCATGAACTCAATTTACCCCCAAAACCTCCCTTTCCTCGTTTAGTGCACGTCCCCGCATTATTTTATTTTCCCCTATTATTGTCAGAAACCACTTCTACCTTCACGTGACATCACCAGGCTACATCCCTAAAGAGTTTTCCAACACACAATATAGGCAGTCTTTTGGGATCCAAGGCTACAACATTGTTTTGCTAGTAAAAAAGTAGTGCATGTAGAGATGATTCGGGACGTGGAGATAGGTGAAGTTCTGCAGTCCTGTAGAGGAGACCTCAGGTGCGAATGATAAAGCTGCTTAGGGTTTAAGCGCAGCAGGGGAAGTCAACATGGAATTGGGAGACCAATGGACCTCTGGCAGGATCTTCAGTTATTTTTCTGTATTTGCAGACTTTTAAAGAGGGATAATACATGGAGAAACGTGCATGCATTGGAGATATGTATTGCATGCTCATTTTATTTTGTCCAGACATTACCCCTAAAAAACACTTTTACATACTTTGTAATCATGTATGATGCGCTCTGCAAAAGCTTTGTCCAGCATCTTCTTGTACCACTCCTGTAAACGCTTGGGTTTGGGAATCTTCTGGTCAGGTGGGTGGCAGTGGAAAATGTAGTCATCGCCTTCACTTGGTGGGCAGGCCCAAATGTGCCCAGTTACATAACTGAATGGACAAGGATTTAAAATTAAAAAAAAAAAGCAAAAAAAACAGAGCTACATAAAGAGTATCCTTAAGCAATACATATGCAAATGCAACGATATTTATCACACTTTACAAAAAAACTGCAATTTCTAATAATAAACCTTTTTAAAAAGATACAAAGAACATAGATTTACCCAAGCTTCTTCACATATTCCAAGTACCCAATGAGAATTTCATGGTAGACTGCTGTACGGAGGCTTCGCGGCCGGAAGAAGTGAATACTGTCCAGATAGGAGATGTATACACGTCTGAAGAAAGAAACAGATTCAAGTTTTAAAAAGTGTATGCATAGGGATGCACAGGATTATACATATTGGTAGTAAGAACAAATGGAATAAGTTTGCAGATATGACAAGTGCCAGGGATGAGACCGTTGGCTCCCATTTTCCCAGAGGTATAACCTCTCATTGTGCAAAAAGCTACACCACACTACTATAAATGTGAAAAAAAGTGTGTATGACATCCCTGTGTATAGCAGGAAGAGCTAGCTCATATGTATGCCAAAATGTAAAGATCCAGAAGGTTGTAGGGCATTGATATTAGCAATGTTGTGGGCCAATATTAAAGAGAAAGTGTGATCACCTGGTATTGGGAAGAGGACAATCTGATCCATATTCCTGAACATGCATGCCAAAGAAGCACACATCCACTCCATCAATCTCCTCAAAGGCAAAAAGTGCCTTTGTGCGGTATGGGAAGGATTCAGGCATCTCACCAGTGTCCACAAACCTGTTCAAAAGATTAGATTTAGAACTAAGATTATGTAGACTATCAAGCCAAGATCTCCAGAAGCATGTACATACAAAACAGGGAAGAGAAGCAAACCTATGAGAAAATTTTTTAAATTCTATTCTCACTTTGCAAGTGTCAGCAATCCTGCTCAATGGCAACATGCAAAGTAAATTCGTAATGCGTACCTGGATTTCATGCCAGGCTTGACCTCCACCATCTTATCAGAACTGGCCACCACCCTGACTGACACCTCTCCAGCCTCTGGGTGGTTCTGCCGCCTTAGGAATTTGTTCACGCGATCCTCAAGGTGATTTCCTAGTCGGGTCGTTTGAAGCCCTGGAGAAAGATTAATGGAAGAATGACGAAAACAAGGAAAAACCCACACAGAAACAGGGCCAAATAAAGATGCAGCCACAAACACATGCATTGTAAATTTCAGTAAGCAAAGTAAAAAAAAAAAAAAAAAAAAATCAGACTTTTTTATACTCAGGGTTACAGATTTGTAAAGATGAAAGAAAATATAGCTACTCACTTTTTGCACAGAATTTATTTTCTTTACGAGTCCGTCCAGTTTTCTTTAAACAGTTATCACAGACAAATCTATATGAGAAAAGAAGTGAATTGTTTATTGTATGTTTGCAATCCTTTCAGCCATTCTGTTTGCGAGTTAAGTGAGAGGCAAGTGCTTTGTGCGAATCACACACAAACATACATTACTAGATCTAGATCTTTGTGCTTACCCTACCTGCCGAATGCCTATTCATGGGCCACAGCCTAGTAGATGGTGTACAGAATACTCAACTCACAGGTTAAGGAAGTGCGTGTTTAGAAGAGATGAACTTACCCAGATGGCCATATGATATCATAATGAAGGACGCAGATCTGATGCATTTTTCTGCCACATTCTTTGCAATCCACAAACCTGGTGTAGACAGAAAATACAGAGTCCTCATCTACCTCAGGAACTTAAATATTTTACCACTGACACCACACAACGAGGCTGCAAATGTATATAGATGTATAAAAAGGACAAAAAGGCTCAATGATTGAAAAAACAGAATATTTAAAAAAAAAAATTAAAGACATGGCTCACAGTAGACATTACAAAGTACTACTTGCCAAGAATAAAAGCTACTTACGGCTCAGAGTCCAGCATGTCATTTTTCTTTTTCTCAAACTGTTCTTTGGAGATTGTTCTGTGTAAAGAGATTATTATTATAGATATAGTTCAATTACAGTTCCCAACCCCCCAAAAAGCTAAGAGCTGGGCAAAGTAAGCTGTATGCATAAGCCCAAGGGCTTACCCAGAGGACAGGGAGGCCACTTACGTTTGAGGCTGGGAAGGGTCCTCTCCTAATGTTACATTATCCCCTTGAATCTCTGTGAAACACTTTTCACAGAAGTGATACCTGAGGGAAAAGAAATTTAACATTAGCACAAGCACCTATAAAAGGGGGAAAAAGGTATTTTATAATTTTTTTTTTATATCTATACAAAAATATTTTGCCTTTCATTTCTATATTAAACTGAATGGGTTGTTTTACAAGGTGATTGTTTACAATCACTTTAAGTTTGCGTATGCAAAACACAGCATTCATAAATTGAGCGGTCTACACAAACCCTGCGTGAACACCCATGCAATCTGATTCCAGTGTGCGGGGGAGGTTCCTGCACTATTTTCATGCAAATCCAATGCGAGTTCAGTCATACAACTGTATAGATGAACTCGCATTGCGCAGACAATGCATGTGATCTGCACAGCAATGCGGTGCGAATCACATGCAATGTCTGACATCGGATATGTGTGAACCCAGCCTTACAGCTGCCCTGAGATATAGCAGATTCAAATGTTCTCCAACTGTCACTTTTAAGTGAAGTTTTCAATCCTATAGATATGAGAAAGCTTCCATCACAAATTCAAAAACAAGGCCTGAAGCCCAATACAAATAAAGACGAAGTATCCAGGAAAAGTTATTACCAGGTTGCGAGGTTTATGGGTGGATAGCATTATATGTTGAGGTTGAAAATTTGGTTAATTATGCAATGTACACTGTGTTCTTTTTCGGGAGCTGTGTGTATCCCCCCCCCCCCCCCCATGTGCTTCCACATACATGTAGGAAAAAATGGGCAGATCGACACGGATTAGCAAATGTTCTAAAAACTTTCTGGCCTATGCCCTTGGCCCTACCCACAGCTGCATAGCAAGCATTCAGGGGGAATTTTCATGTTAACTACCTCTAGTTACATACTCCTATTTGCATTTTAAAATAATGGAAGGAGTATACAACTCTTACTGAGACTACAAAAATGGGTGTAATTATGCAGTTTGGTTCTAGACCTGAGCCTATATTAAAGTGAAACTAAGCCCATTGATTTACTGGTTTCCCGAAACAGTTACATTCAATGCATGGCATTAATGATAAATGTCACAGTTGCATGTGCTCTCAACCAAACTGTCAAGCCATCAAACGGCCAGTGTCATAATGGAATACATGTGCAGCATCATGGCAACCTCTGATCCAACAGAGGCCAAGATGGCAGCATCCTTGACTGTAAATGATAGGAGGGTTTATTTCCGGTTTAACTCCGATTTAGAGTTATTCATGGTTGGATGTTTTGTCACATATTAAAGCCCACCATATTAAAAAAAAAACACAAGTGGCCCCAGCAGATTTAGACCATAATGTGCTAGTATACACCACATTATGAGAGACTTATGCAGGCCATACACGGAGAAAATCTCCCCCATCAATAGTGTTGACAGGAGAATCCCTCCCATCGAGCCATTGTATTCTCCCGACAGGGGAGAACCGCGGCCCTTGGAGAAGACAGTGACTACTGCCAGCGGCTATAGCAGCCAATAGTGATAATTGCATGAAAAACATTGCAAGCTGGTGTACCCAGGTTGATCGGTCAACTTGGTACATTCAGTCTGTCCATATGTGGTTTGAATCTCGGCCAAGATTCGAAATGTATATGGCCGGCCTTACCTGTCAAATGGAACCTTTCAGCGCTCTCCTGCTGATTGTGGCACTTCTCATCTTCACCCAGTCTTTCTTCTGGGTCCTGTAATTTTGGACATCTGAATAGCCAGGCTATTGATATCACTCCCGCACACGTGTATGAGAGCCTGTCACTTTGGTTACTTAAATGGCCAGGCTGCAATGATGCCACTGCCGCACATTACCATGGCACAGACTGTTATAAACAAGATCTGGGCTGTGTATGTGCGGCTCAAAACACATTACCTCTGCCTATCAGTGGTTTTAAAAAAAATTGGCTTCAATACCACTTTAAATGTCAACATCTTCAAGAACATTAATCTGCTAGAAACCTGTGTGGTTGGTGGTTAAAATATAAAGCACTTTTCTCTTAAACTTAGAGCACACCTGTTTGAGATGTTCTGACTGGTCCATAACAACACAAACTGAATGTTACCTGTTCTGATAGCTGAAGTAGGCAGCATCACGAGGGATGGTACACAGCTGCTTCCCATAACAGCATAATGTCTGTGGTGAAAATTCAAACTGGCAGCAAAAACAAAAGCAGTAAAATGAGTTGCAAGTCCCCCATTAAAGCAGTGAAACACAACCTGCATTTGTATATATATCCAGATCTTACCTTTCGGCCACAGCAGTAACCAAGAGACTGCATGACAGGATCAATCTCCTGCTCAAACACCTCCGCAAGCTTGGTGCAGTACTTGTAAACCCGAGAGGTCTTGCGATTATATAACCAGGCATTGTTAAACATCAGCCATACATCGTCCACATACTGCCAAGGCTCTTGGTACTGCCCTGTATCAAGCTTCCTCTTGATAGTTGATAAGTCCATGGGGTTTTTCACAATGTCAAAGTAATCCTACAATACACAGAGGAATCGGACATCAGCATACTGCAGGTCCTAGGTCAAAGATTTAATGTGCTCTAGTGACACCTACAGGTAAAATGATGCACTTCCCTGCTAAGCTACAGAAAAAAAGTCAAAAACGACACGCTAACAGATACCGCACAGGTGTCACTTGAAAATTCCTTATTAGAAATATATTCTACTTACAGGGATTCCCAGTAGCTGTGGGTCAACAGGTTGTCTAAAAGGCAGAGACTCTGGATCTTGTCGGTATAGTGCTTCTAATGTGGGCATTAGGGCCTGACGTAGCTCTTCTGGCTTAAATACTGAAATAAACATACAGATTAAAAAGTCAGATTTTATTTGCTGATGCAATTTTACTTGTCTGCTTTGAAGATATAAAGCAAGTCCAGCAATGACATACTCTTCTTGCGTGGCTGAGAAGGTGAAGTGGATGGAGGGGTAGTGCTGTTGCTGGTGGCCTCATCCTCTTCTTTAGGCTCAGTTTTAATCTCTGGCTTCTTTTCCTCAACCTCCATTGCTTCTGTTTTTACCTCTGTACTCTCAGGTGGGGCTTCCTTTACTGGTGGGGGAGCCGTCACCTCCTCCTCAACCGGCTCCACAACAAAAACAAAACAAAGGAGTGCATTAAGTGGCAAGTAACCAATGGGTTAGTATCAAAAGGTGGGCATGCTACAACAACTTCCCCCAAGTATAGTAAAACCGATGCAAAGTAGCCAAATGTTAGAAAAGAGAATGGGGCACAGACCATCATATTTTCAGAAATTCCTCATTACAAAAAATATACTAATTCTTATTTACACTGGAGTTTATCATTACATACATGGTATGACAATTACATAAAACAGGCCAGCCAAAACAAATGCCCTGCATGGGAAGACTTGCACACACAGCTGTCACATTCAGTTAATTGCTTTAGCATTTGAGGAACTGGTATGCTAGGAACCGGCTAAATTATAAAAGTTGGATCATTCGCTAAAGACTAAGGCCCCTTACACACGGGGCGGATTCCATTGGAGTCTGCCTGGTCAGCGTTGAATCTGTCCGCTGATCCCAGCTGAGCAGGTGGATGGCTGGTCTGTGTCCGATTATGCAGACAGGATACAGACACAGCCTGCTCTCCTCTATGGGCGATCGCATGTAAATGGCACGCCTGTCTGTTTACACCCGAGTTCCATCCAATCGGAATGGAATGGATCCCCATCCATCTGTTTTTAGCAGACAGGATCACATCGGTAATTGGCATTGGTTATTGTTCTTCCATAATTTTGGAGTGCTATCAGAAGTCGCACCCTTATGTGTCTGGACTGCACCTGATTCATTTATAATTCTTATAGCACCTTATTTTGGGATATGAGCTCACAATTAATTGGTTAATTTCTTTCTTCACTGATTATTATATATCTATTTATCATGCACATCGCACTTTGGTAGTAATTATTATTTATACTTTGCTGTATCCAATTATATATGCGAATTGCATGCTCGTGGGAATTTTTTGCACATTACTTTGTATGAATTTCAATATTATTAATATATGCACATTGCACTTTGTTAGAAATTGTATTTTTTCAGTTATATTATCGCATATGTGAATCGCATATTCGTGAAATCAAATATTTTTAGTCATACACATATTATATGCTGCAATTGATCATTTCTATCTGGAAGTTGCAGTTGTGAGGCGTTTGTTTCGTTTATGGGGCTCTTCAGTTATTTTTCTTGATCACGCACATTGCACTTTGTCAAATTGTGGGAAGTCATATTACTTTACTGCATCTGCGAACTATACACTTGTGATTATGAATGTTATTAATATTGTCTAGCCTCCGGTTGTTATATTCATGGTAGAGGCTTATCACTGATTGGATATTTTTTGGAGATATTTTTTATGATCCACTTTGTCACATGAGGTTGTTTTTTTTTCACTATATTTGGTGTGAGATTGGATTATTCCTTGTGTTTCACCTTTGCATTTTACACATACACACTATTGTACCAAGCTCTACCTGTTCTGTGTGTATCTTTGCCTGGGACGCATTTATCATTATTCCTTCACGTTGTGACTGAGGTTGCGCTACATATAATTTTTATCATAGGTTATTGGCAGATGTCAGCGGACACATCTGTTGACACCCCCTGCTCCACCAGAGACAGGAAGATCCAATTGGGACCGCCTGAAAAACTGACAGGCGAGCCGCCTGTGTTAAAGGGCCCTTATGCCTCGTTTCCACTGAGCGGATCGGTTCGGTACGCTATTTTGGGTGTTTCCATTATGAAAGTGGCCCATACAACCGAACTGTACCGCTCCATTCAGGGTCCTGCTTCAGATGTGGGGCCATAGAAAATGGAATGGTTCGGTTAGGGCGGAGCTACGATACACATTCCACTGATTGGCTGACAGAAAACCCACTGCTGTGCTATGCTGAGGCATTTTTTCTAAACCCTGTATGGCCCCTTGTGGTCCCACTTGCAGTGGAAACGCTCACCAGAATAGACCGCACCATTCTAGGCCATTCAAACTGTACCGACCCGAACCAATCCGCTCAGTGGAAATGAGGCATTAGTCACACTTTGCCACAATCTGTGCTGCTGTCAGTAGTCACCTCAGGTTTTGGCTCTACCACAGGCTCGCAAGGCTCCGGTTCCTCCATCTTGACCTCTTGCTTGACCTCCGACATTGGGTGATCAGGGGCTGACGGGTTGTCGGTGCTGGCAACTGAGGCAGGTGTGGGCACCCGGTTGTCAACACTTGCGGCAGGCTGAGATAACTAGAATCAAAGCAGGAAATTTTTAATTAAAGTCATCAAACAGTCTACAGAAGTTAAACGTCACCTCTATAGAAACCAAGTAACTTACTGGAGTGCCAGGGGCCGCTGCATGCACAGATGATGGTTGCAGCGGAGCTGGTTGTGGTGTCGGCACAGACTGACTGGTCACAGGCGTAGGAGGCTGTGGAGTGAGCTGAGACTGAGCAGCCGCTTGTACAGTTGGGGTGCTCTGTGCCTGCATGGAATTGGGGACGGAGCCAGGTGTCGGCGCTGGTGTCTGTCCAGCTGGGGGCAGCGGAGTGGAAGGCTGTGCAGGTGCTGCTGGCTGTGGAGGAGTCATGCCACTCGGTGCTTGGTGTTGTGTTGGGTGTTGCGTTGGGTGCTGGACAGGGGGCATGCCAGTAGGTGAAGCATTGACTGGAGGTGGTGTCTGATGAAGAGGAGATTGGGAGAGAGCTGGCCTTGGAAGCTGACTTGTTTGTGGACCCAACAAGTTCATGGAGTTGCTGATTGGCAAAGATGCGGTGGGTGCCTGTCCCTGCTGCATTAAAAACAAATAAAAACACCACATTGCATTTTCCCCATTTTTACATTTTGATTAATCTATTACATAGGACTTCATATACACACACAATCATTCCCTGCATCAGAGGAGCTCACAAATGTGTCTTCCAGCCAAACTCTAACGCTAACTTGCTCAGAAGCAGTTAAGCCAACAGTAGGTTGTATGAACAAAGAGAACATGCTAATTCCATGAAAATAAGCGCCTGCCCGAGAATTGAACCAGAACCCAATGTCACACTGCTGAATATTTATCCATTCAAACACCAATTATTCTTCCTCCTTTTTCACAAGCAAGACATTTCCTTACCTGTGATACAGCCGCCGCTGCCCCCGTCTGTCCAAGGGCCACTCCTAGTCCTCCAGTATTGGTTGGGAATTGCCCTTGCGGCAAGAATTGATTCTGTGTCTGTGCGGGACCCATCAAGTTACTGGCATGTGTTCCCATCATGCTCTGAGGCTGGGACATGCGGGAAGGAGACATCGCTGCCATCTAAAAGAATCATACAACCAAAAGCACTTTCAGAAATAGATTCCACGGGATAAAATAGTATGTTCAAGCATACTGAATTTTCCAAATCATAGCGACAGTGTCCAAGATTGACCTGAACCCTGAGATAAAGGTCTAAAATGTCTAACCTTAAAAATAGTAAAGTACCAGCTTCCTTACATTGCTACCTGGTTCCAAAATCTACTGGGCTCTTGTCTAGACATTGTATAACAGCGACAGGGGGTACTCACAGCTGGCACGGAGCCCATGTTGTTCATCTGCGTGGGGTGGTTAAGTGGGGATGCTGCACGAGGTCCCATTGGGCCAGAAGGAAGCTGTACATTTCCCAAGGGCATGCTGTTGAACTGGTTCATTCCTGCTGGATTTGAAACAAAACAAAATTTAATAGTGGGTAGACTAAAATGACCATATTTTGACCTGCTGCCTAGAGATTGGATGACAGTTATTAGACAAGCGTTTGCGTCTTACACGGCAGATACACAAATATCAAGCTCATTTTGGGTCAGATCATTGTAAAAATGTTTGCTGGTAACATCGGTGCACAAAATACAGGTCTATATACTACACACTATATGTGCAAGTGACTCCAAAGTGGTCCATAAAGTGCCATCTAATGTGGAATGTACTTTCCTTGCTAAAGAACATTATTTCGTTATGGGTGAAGTTCCATTTTGAGTTCATATATGGAAATAGTATGGTAGTTGATTATGGCACTCCTAACAGACAGCACATTAACAGGTATTCTGAAAGAAGAAAAATCTTACAGGAGCATAAAGCTAGTAAATAAAGGATTTGAGCTTAATTTCCCTTACTTTTCAGTAAAATACAGAGGGCCATAGAGTGAATGGTCAGACTACATAAGGAACAACATTAGAAGTTTCATGCCTCCCCTCTAGGAAAACCCTCCTATGAATATCTGTAGGTAGAAGACACTGTAGACTTGGTTTTGAACAATCTGTATCTGATGTACTTTTACTTTGCGAAAAAGAGTTGTAAGGAACTTTGCTCTCGAGAGGAAAATGCTTTTAGCAAATAAAGCTCTCTTATTATTAAACAGGATTTATATAGGGCAAAGCAGTTTGCGCAGTGCTTTACAACATGAGGGCAGAAAGGACGGTTGCAATACAATTCAATACAAGAGGAATCAGATTGCCCAGCATAATAGAGCTCTCTTCTGCACAATCATCCTGGTCTACCAGAACCTGAGGATTGCAAAAGGGGAAGCAACACTGCTCTCATCCACGCATACCAAAAAGCAGTTATTTCAGCTGCTACTCCCAGACCAGTAAACCACCAACTTTCATTTCTATTACAGAATGGTTTGATTTATATTGTATATGGCTTCATCTTCTTACTTTTTTGGTGATATTAGTCATTGATATTATGTATATCATTGTATAGTTTAATTTTATTGTGACTTTTAATGTTAGAGGTTTTGTGCACTCTTTTTATTATTTTGTTATTCCCAGTGATCTCCACCCCTCTAGCTAAACCAAGTTCATTTTGCCATACAGAAAAGAAAAGAAAAGAAAAAAAAAAAAAAAAATCAACCAGTGGAAAACTCATAATACATCCCCTTTTTTTTATAAGGCATACCAATAAAAATTATATAAAAACTTGCAATACCTGAAGCCATTGGCATTCTATTCATAGACACTGAAGACATTGGCAGAGGGCCATCTGAAAAGTGAAAGAGATAGGGGTAAGTACAAAACTTTTTCACAACTCTGCTTCTACTGTAATTTAATCTCAACCCTGTGTTACTTACTGGCTGGTCGGACAGCCTGTGCTTGGCCTAGTGCAGCAGCCGCAGCCTGTGGAAGAGCTGATGCAGGTGTTCCAGGTGTCTGTAGGGGCTGATTTCCCATAATCCCTTGTTTCTGTAGACGAGACCTTCGCTTCTCCTCCAGCTCCTTTTGGATTTTGTAGATTTTCTCTGCCAGTAAATGGTAGTACTCATCCTGGATAAAAGGCAAACACAATGAAGTAGACAAAAACAAGCTGAAGTTTAAGCTAAACGTTCTCACACTTCCTAACCAATTCTGCATAAAATTTCTCAATTACTTTTCTTTCCTTCTTTGCCATGTTGGGTCCTAACCCCGCCCATTTCCTCCAGCCACTGTTGATCTGACAACCTCTAGATGGACAAAAACAAAAAATGCATGCATGTACCTTCTAGCTGTGTGTAGTGTAACTTGCTAATGCAGCAGTGCATGTAGAGCCCAGAAGATCTATTTTTCTATGCAAAAGTAATCCCACCAACAGTAATGTTTAGATTTGGTAGAAGGCGGCGGGGTTGCTGTCATGGTCAACATCCTTCTGAAAACGACACCTGCCCTCGCTCTCATGCTGACCCCATGAACTTAGTATTCAACATTGGAGAAACATATGGACCAGTAAAACCTAAAATTTTATACTATATTAGATGCCACATTAAATAGAACCTCCCGATTCATGCATTTGGTCTCCTTACATTACCTAAATTTAATAGAAAAGGTTCATCTTGTTAGTATAGTAGGCCTGGTGACAACCACACTAGTCGTGCATGTTTTACCCCCCTCTAGCCCAATGCCAGCTTTTAGAAATGCAGCGATTAAGGCATTGACGTTTATTGCGATTGAACAAAACAGCTTTGCACTGACCACCAGAACACCCCTAGACAATACATACCCTGCTGTTGGCAGACTCATACATGTCACCCTCAACCTTCCTAGCGTAAGCCACCAGGTTTTCCATGCGCCGATCTTTCAGGGCTGCTGGGTCAGGAGTGGGGAAGATTGCTTGTACACTGTAGTAAAAAGATATTGTATACAATATTCATCATTGTGAAACAGTATATTTTACATGTTACAACTGTACCATAACACTAAATCACCTCTCTTGTGTGATTCACTTACAGTTTGTGGACAAGATGGTTTCGAAGATCCTGAGTCACGTGTTCATGCCAGGCTTTTCTCACCCCTGTTGTAGAAGGTGGTGCTGCAGTAGGCATGGTACCCAAGTTACCAACATTACTGGGGTTGGTGCCATCGTTCAGTAAAGAACTGGAATGGGGGGGAAAAAAAGTTCACAGGGATTAGCTTTACTAGGACAAAAGAGTTGCTGAGATTACAAGAAACTCTAAATAGCTAATGTAACCCCTTCTGTTAACAGTGCACAGTTCTTTTATATGACACACTAAACACGCATGTCAGAAGTTCCACAAAGTGGTCATTAAATAAACAGTGTTTGTAGTGTTAGTAGTAGGGTGGTCCCGATACCACTTTAAGACCGAGTACAAGTACCGATACTTTTTTTTCCAACTACTTGCTGAAACCGATTCTTTTTTTTTTTTTTTTTTATGTCACATGACAGTGGCACTAATATTCAGCACTGATGAGGCGTGAACTGTCAGTAGCTTTTTATTTTTTTACAAATTCATTTTTTACAATGCTTTCTTTTTTTGAAGGGGGGGGGGCGGTCCGTGTTTATTTTTATTTTTTTATTATTTCAACTTTAGAATATGACAATGTTGCCTTTTGAATTTTTTTTTTTAATTCAACCCTGTTGGGGGGCTTTGGTGAGATGTCAGGGGGCTAAACAGACCCCTGACATCTCCCCTTTGAGACATGGAAAGAGTCTTTTCTCTATTCATAAACTGAAGCATCGTAAAACACAGTTTTACGATGTGTGTGTGTGGGGTGGGGGGGGTGGGGTGGAGCGGAAGAGCGCATGGAGGGGGGAGGTTGGGACCAGAGGTGCCCGCGGAGGAACACGGAGGACAACAGAGGGGAGCCGTAGGAAGATACAGGGGACACTCAGGAACAATCAGTGCGGCGGCAGGGGAAGTTATAATCACCGATCTCCGGTGTGCTTCTCCTTCTCTCCCCTCCATGTCTTTCAGCTGCTTTATTGAAATCCACAGAGGGAGATTAGCGATTATAACTTCCCCGCCACACCGATTGTTCCTGAATGTCCAGGTATCTGATTAGGCATCAGGAGCATTTGCATGAGTACAAGTACTCCTGCAAATATTTGGAATCAGGACCAATACTTGTTTTGGTACAACCCTAGTTAGTAGCCAGTTTAAAATATCAGAACAGAGTGAGAATGCAGATTCTACTGTATATGCCAGGAAGATTAAAAAACTTCATATTCCCGGTCATGCCACCAGTTTCATTGTATATTGCTCTGTTTTTATGAGCCAAGGAGAGTAAAAAAAATATGCAGTAGTAATAGTACACAGTAATCAGGCTTTAATTTAAAATATCTTAATCGTTCTCAAGAAGTGGTAACCCCCTTTTGGACAGACAATACCAATTAGCTGTTTAGGAGAACCCCAAACCAACACTGCCCATGTCTCGAATCAGCATGACCTTTACCAGGCAGGGCTAGAGACGGGAAGGCCTGGAAAAAAAACCCCCTGAAAACTTGGGGCAAATAACAGGTTTTTTCTGTGTTTTTCAAACCATGAGCAGAGAGTGACTGGCAGTCAGCGGCTCTCTGCTCTGTCCACCCCCACTCGAGCAATGGGCTGTGCAGGCAGCTCAGGCTCTCAGTGGCTCGCTGAGAGGCTGAGCCGGGTGCTGGTTCGGGGATCTGGGTAGATCCAGACTCTATGGTACTGATGATGCCCGAGCCTGAACCGACTGATGTCAGCAGTGAGCGGACCTCAGCCCGCTCTCTGCTGAAAACGGGTCACAGGAGTGCAAAATGTACAGCACTCCTGTGATCCACAGGAGAAGTACAGCCAAACAAGCTTTGGCTGTACTTCTCCTTTAATGAAAGATTTCTGAGACTTTATGTAGTCTTAAATTATTGCAAAGTATTAAAGTGTAAACCCACTCTCATCCTTTCTATAATGCCATAGTGGTTATCTAAAGGATATACACATGCCTCCTGCATGTATCCTTACTTTTCAAATATCTCCCCTCGGATCTGTTATGAGACCCGAAAAACTGCAGATTCTGTGGGCGGGTCTGTTGACTGGAGCTCAGTGGGTGGAGTCGTGATGTCAGTAGACTCCCCGCTCACCTCTACACTCCCCTTGTCAATATGCATTTTCTCCACTTAACTTGTGCTATGATCACTAACATCCAGTCAAAACCCAGAAGAGTCACCACATGACTTCAGCATGTCCAATCATGCTAAGGTGGGGAGAACCAATACTGGGAGAGCTGGAGAAGGGGTTCTGAAGTACACAGAATGCCTCTCTCAGGCTTGTGCATGAGATATGTAAATCACCTGTCACTCACAGCAAGGAGGAGAACTGACTCCAATTTCTCTGTGTGTTAGTTATCTCACTGTAAAAAGATAAAATGACTGTTCAGAGCTGGATTAACTCTTTGTGGCAAGACTGAACACAGATGACATGAAATCCTATTAATCAATTTAATTATTTTTTTTCCTGTTTACATCTACTTTAATACAGTTCTCAAAACAAGGTATATATATATATATATATATATATATATATATATAATATATATATATATATATATATATATATATATTTCTGTCACTAGGGGGCACTGTAGGGGAAAGGCTCCAGTTTAGCTGGCATGTGAGCTCCATCTTGTACCTTCTACAGCTGGGTGATAGCTTGTTCTCTCATGCCCTAATTGACAAGTATGAGGGCAAATTTGTCCGACAAATTAGTTTATCTTTTTTAACCTTTAAATGATTCCTATTAAATGTTCTCCACCATCACAGCAGGTTTCCCTATAGTCTGGTCAGTAAATTGTTTTTTCTTTTCCTCCTCTCAGTAAAATGGTGAGACCAACATCTAGAGTTTGGAAACATTTTCGCAGCTTGATTTCTGCTGAGAGCAAAGCTGCAATTTGCAAATATTGTTTGAAGAAATATTATTTTCCAAATGCTACAAGGAAGACAAAAACACATCCTGCCATGCCAGAGGTGCTCTAAAGATACTAAAAAATACTTTATGGAATTACACGATCAGGACCAGAATGAAAGTGCGAGTGGCTTGTGTGTCCAGAGTTCTCATTACAGAAACACGCTTTCTGCTGCTTATGGATCACAAGTGTTTCTTCTCCAGCAGCATCTTCAAGGAGTGTTACAAACCACGGCCTCCCAAAAATACAAAATCCCTTCATTTATAGAAAAATTAACACCTGAAAATCTGAATATTGATCATGCTCTTGCGAGATCAATATATGCTTCTGGATCAGCATTGTCAACTGAAAATGCATACTGGCAGGAAGCTTTTACATTATTATGAGGGAAAGGGGGATGGGTACCTGTTCTCATGTATAGGTGAAATGTTCTCATCATATACAGTCTTTATTATTCCATTTGTAATAAAAAAATACAATTTTAAAAAGCAAGTTTTGTTTATTTACTGAATAAGCTGAACTTTAATTTCAAGCATAACACTTATATACACTGCATTTCACATTCCCAGTGTAACAAAATGACTTTCAGTTTGTAAAACTACTTCACACTGAATTTTTAAATTTCTCCAAAATTTAATTTTTTTCCCAGAAAAAATGTCCCGTCCTCCTCCCCCCGGCTTCAAAATTTCCAGAAATGTTAAATTTCTAGACAGGACAACTGCAGTTCGTATGCTTGCGCACTTAATGTCCAATTAGCTGTTCTGTCGGCTGTTCTTGATGCTTGAGGTACAACTAAAACCAATTTTTGTCTTAGATCCAGCAGGAAGGAAAATAAGAAAGGAAAAAACATTGTTCAATTACACTAAAAAACAATCCCAGATGAGCATTTCCTACAACAATTTGAAAGTAAAAACTTGATAGGTCTGCAGCATATAAATCTCAGTCACCCAGTCCAGTCCCTTACAAATCCTAAAAAAAATTCTAAACCGCGTGTCAACAAGAACACCTCACTCACTTTGTGTTTGCCAGGGCTGTGGGAAGAGCAGGTTCACTGATCAGGTTGGCCTGTTGGTCAGCAGCCATTCCACCAGCTGAGTGATTCATTGGAGAACCTATAATAATCAGAAAAAATCTTACCCATCATAAGACACGAAAGGTGCTATAAAACAAACATAAACATGCATCTTGTCATTCATAAAGGTGGCAAGGGTTTCCAAATGTGCCAGTAAAATCCAGTGTCTGCCAAGCCACAAACAACCCAACTACTCACCCAATGTACCCAGGCCACGGATCTGCTGATGAACTTGGGTCTGTGTAGGCTGCTGCCCAGGGCCCTGAGACTGGTTACCGTAAGGAAGCCCCAGTGCAGCATATGCCCTCTGCATGGAACTAGGATCAATGGGATTGGGACTACTTAACGATGGAGCCGATTGCTGGGTACCACCTACTGTCCCAATTGTGTTCTGTACCCCACTGGAAGGAGATCCCAGGAGAGCTGTGAAAGAACAGATTAGAAGTACATATATTTAAAATGGACGCAAACACACAAATGCATTAATTATGCTACTGAATTAAACAGCTTTTATAACTTATTTTTGAGAAGTGGAAAAATGACAGCAAGTTTTAGGAGGTAACAATCATATATGGAGACCAAAGGAACTTAAAAAGATGTCAGGAAGCAAATGCTTAGATTGCTCAAATAAGCCCAGAGTTGGATGCTAGCTGTAATATTTTTTTCTCCATCTGACTCCTGGTGATTGCTCAGTGCTAAACAACGGTTTCACAGTGACCAAAACAGATGAAGAATCAGAGAATAAAATGACCCATTAGCCAAAAAATATTTTGTGGCCGATTTTTATTACCTTGTAATAGAACTCTATTGATTCACATACATTTTATATCAATTCTAAGCAGGTTTAAATTAACACTCTAGCCTTGGTTAGTTCTGCATATGTATGTTGACCAGTATCTACTTCCAACAGGCAGTAAGCTAAAACAAAAGGACCAATGTGTTGAAGAATATAGCCCAGTAAGGCATAATCTTTTTTTGCAAACTAAAATAGGCAGCCGGCAACCCTAAGCATCCAAGTGAACAAGTGTTTATTTGCTACAACAGGATAAAACATCTTACACATTTCAGCCAGGTGGCCTTAGTCATGGCATGCTTCATTTGCATTTTGTATGGGCTACTGGAAGACACCTGGAGCCCGAACACCGACTGCTCAACTACCTATCAGGATTTATTGAGATTCCGGTTTGAGCGTGTTTTTTTCTGATCAGTCATTTTTTCCCTAGTACCAACAAATACACTTACGCTGCTGGTTCCTCTTGTCACTGGCATTCTTTAAAGGTAGGCACACAGGACAGTCATGCCGCGTGCAGTTTTTCCAGTGAGAAATTATCTGTCTTGAGGAAGCGCAATGGGCAACTGTAGGATAAAAATATAAAACATTAGCCAAATCTGTGCAAAATACATGAAACCATTACTGGGATGACTTTTATTTTTATTTTTTTTAGCATGTTGATAATTCTAGTCTCTTAAAAAGTTAGATCAACTACATGCAATGCAAGCTGAAAGAGATATGGAAGGGTCTCAAAGTGACACTTTTTTCTAATGAAAACATTCTTTAGGGTTTTTGAAACATTTGCTTTAAAGGCTCAGCCAACCTGAAACCTGTTTTATTTACAGTGGACATTATGTATGGTGATTAAGTTCATGTAGAATTCATAAGCAATAAGAAGGTTTACACACCAGACACTTGTAAGAAGAAAAAAAAAAAAATACAATGGAAAATTAACCTAAAACCTCGCTGCCATAAAGCAGAAAAGCCAAGGAAGGTGGAAGCATGGGACTTTTCAAGTGGTGAATGGAGAAAGAAGAGTGTTAAAGCAGTTACTTCAAGGAGGTTTAGCGGTAGAAACAACTTACCTTGACAGGCCTTCCCAGCCTGGCAGTGCGTCATGTGATTAAGTACATTTTTCATGGTACGGCAGTGAGGAAGTGCACAATTCTGCATTTCACCATTTGACTGTTCTCGCCGCTGACACTTGTGTGCATGGAGCAACAGCACCAGCTGCTGTTGGATGAGTTTGCGTTTTTCTGGGTCGGCAGTGGGGCCAGTTCCCATGGAGGGAGTTGTACCTATGCCAACTTGCTGAACTTGTGCCTGTAAAGGAGACTGCAAGAGAGAAAAAAACAAAACGCATTCATGATTGTACAGGACAAAAGCTAGATTAAAAAATTAAACACAAACAAATGTAAGTGCAATAAAACAATTGTGAGACAGGGGTATACATCAAAGCAAACAGATGTCAAATGGTTCTGTTAATCCCTTTCCTGCCGACCGCCTCCCGGCCCTTTAAGGGTTCTAAAGGCTGTGATGATGGGGGGCATTCGGGTCATGTGAGCGCTGTGATTAGCTGTCACATGATCGGAAAGCCCCCGATCGCTAGTATGCATCAGGAGCTTGACGTTAGCTGCTGGCTACTAGGGGATCGACCGATTATCAGCGTGGCCGACATTCACATTTTTCAAACTATCGGTCAGCAACGTACCGATATTGCTTCAACGGGGTTGTACCGGGGCATTACCCCGGTACCATTCTTTAGAGCGGATGGTCAACTTTCTTGTAATAACAGATGCGGCTAAGCAGTCGCTCGGCTGGTATTACAAGCAGTGGAAGAGGAACAGTTTAAAAAACCTAAAGTATTTAAAGACGCAGATATTAGCGTTTTGTATACTTTCAAGTGCAGAGGAGGGGTTTGGGGTCTTATAGACTCCAGATCCCTCCAAAAAAGTTAAATTCCTTGTGACAGCAATAAAAGTGATAACTTTTTTTTTTTCTTTAAAAAAGGACAGTGTTAAAAAAAAAAAAAAAAAGCAACACACACTTTAATGTACAGAATATTGTCACCTGATTTCGGCTATCCGCCTGAAAGGCAGCCAAAAAATCAGTATCGGCCCTGAAAAAACGCTATTGGTCGACCCCTACTGGCTACTGTCAAAATAAGAAACAGCTGCACCTCACGTTGGCGCCAAGTAAATTTATTGGAATATCAAAATGACACCAGAGGACACCAGCAGTGGTCAAGGTAGACCCGTTTCACACAACAGAAACTGGCTACTGTGCTGGGAGCGCGCTCTCAGCACACCAAGTGGTTTACACAGGGCCACAAATATGCAGCCGCTCGGCGCTAAGGCCCACAAGCCAAGAGGCCACATATATGTGTGCGGCTGGTGTAAAGAGGTGAAGGTAGATAAAAAATGAAAAAAAAAAATGGGGGCAGGGAGCGTTTTATGGCAGAAGAGGTAAGGTAAATTTATAAAGCAGTTATAAATTTGCCCCCAAATATCTATTTTGCCACAAAAACATTCTTCCACCTAAGAATGCTTCATTATTTGCTAACTGATCGTTATGCATGCACAACGCAGACTATGGACACGGGTGCTGGGATAATGAGGAGTTACATCATCTGTGACTGATTATTGGCCAAGTATATAGGCTTGGGACCTGGAAGATGACTGAATGGCAGTGATATTGTGGTGTACGAACCTTGGATCCTTTGAGAAAGGGACACTAAGACCCCATACGCACAATTAGATTTTCTGCAGATTTTTGTCTTCAGATTTACCAAAACCATATAATAATATGAGGGAAAACCTTAAGAGTTTCAATTTGTATGCAATCAGGCAGGCCCTTGCACTACATGGTTTTGGTAAATCTGAAGACAAAAATCTGCAGAAAATCTAATAGTGTGTATGGGGTCTAAGGCTCCATTCACAACACTGTTTTTTATGCTTTTTTAACATGAGTTGCTATGGAACACGTTCACATCAATGCATTTCTGTGCCTCTGCGTTTTTGGAAAGGGTCGGACTATTTTAAAACGCAAATGGTGCTTTTTTTTTGGTTCAACAGACTTGAATTTAGAAGCTGCAGAAAAGCATGTAGTGTTTTTTTTACCGCTATTTGCGTTTTTTTAAATCTGCCAAACAAATTTTCCAAAAAAAAAAAAACAATCCACAAAAAGCGAAAAACGTGGCAAACTGAACCCCCCCCCCCCCCCCCCAAAAAACCAAAAAAAAAAAAAAAACACACGCAAAAGCACAGCAAAAAGCACTCTAGAAAAGCAGCATGCATAGAGAACTGAGCCTAAGGGCCCATTGACACCAGAGCGAAGCTTGAAGCTTGTAGCTCTAAAATGCTCAAACGCCAAATCCCATTAATTTCAATGGCCCCTATTCCCATATGAGCGCTCTGTCGCCTGAAGAAAGACGATTGTCGCTCAAAAGAAGTACATGAGCTTTTTGTCAGATTACAAGCGTTTTTGGCCCCATAGACTTCAATAGAAACGCCTGAAAATGGCGACTTCAGCATTTTATGAGCCTTTTGTCACGCAGTTTCTACTCAAATAGCAGCTCACCACCTCGCCTCCACCTGGTGCTTTCCATTGTGTAATCAAAAATGCCTGAAGCTGTAAAACGCTTGTAATACACTTTTAAAAACACCCAAAAACCCAAATAAAAGCATCAGTAAATTGCTACGCTCACGTGTGAACGCAGTCTAAAAGGCAGTCTCCCATACTTGCATATTATATCAAAGCTCTGGAGGCACCGCTTTCATATATTTTTGCTTTAAAAATATTTAAAATTGATAACTGTTGCCTCAATTCAAAAACACAAAACAAAACATGGAAAAGCAAGCAGCTATTACATTTCAAAATTTGTGGTAGAATAATTATAGTTCTCTATAATTATAATAAATGTAATAATTATAGGTCTCTATATTAACTTTCCAATGTAGGACTTTCTGCAATTTTTTTTGACAGCACAGAAATTAAAAATACAACTTACCATGCTGGGCACATTAGGGACAGGTGAGCTTTTCATATCTGAGGGAAAAGGAGGAAGGCTGTTGGCCATGCCAGGCTTGGTGGGAAGCTGTGGATTTACCCCTTGGGCTCGAATTTGTTGTCCAGGGCCTTGGTTAAAAGTTTGTCCAAAAGGGCTGTTGTTGCTTTGAAGTCCCATCTGTAGGGGGAAAGATGAGCAAACATAAGAACTGGAAGGAGAACCCAAAATCACTAGATAGTAAGAATGAGTAGTGTACATTAAAACACACAATTAGGATTGTTGCACCAGCTGTAAATTCTTTTCTTGGAGACCTTTGAGGGACATAGGAAGTCATTTATCTTCAGGTTAAACTGCTGTCTACAAGATGACCGGACAATGGCAAGCATAAAATTTAAGGCCAGCCCAGGATAATCATAGAAACATCTACTACCAAGCATACCTCAAGTAACAAGGCAGTACGAGGACCCTGACCATATTTACAGAGAGGGATAGGACCTGTGTCCTGCAATGGACTCCAAGAAAACGATTTTATGACAAGTGCAAAAGAATCCCATTTTCCTTTTTTATAAAGAAATAAAATAAATTAGTATTGCATTCTTCAGCACAACAATAAATCTTACAGAAAGTAATAATACACAACTCAGAGGTACAGCAGTTATCACAATGCTTAGAGTAGGTTGAATCACAGCACATAGAGGGTACAAAATAATAAATGTGGATAAAGCTTATTATGTGTTAGGCGTGTGACTGGTAAACTAAACCAAAGATAGCCACTCGTATTACGGGAGTCTCCCCAATCCATTTTTCCTTCTTGTCCACCGAGGCACAAAAAATGTCTTCACCATCAAGAAGCCCAAAATTGGGCAACAGCAATCAACCACTACAGCCCTATTCTGAAGAACTGAGAAATACCTGCCTGTAACTCAGGAGCAGCCTGAAGGAATAATGTCCGAAACTGGCAGCGAAACCCTTACTTGGGGAACATAAGACCAGGAGGAAAAAACAAAGGAACTATGCCCGATTACCAAAGACCAGTCAAATATCAAAAGAGGAATGTCTCAACATGGGAAGGAAGCACCAAACTATAGACCAGGGATATGCAATTAGCGGACCTCCAGCTGTTGCAGAACTACAAGTCCCATGAGGCATAGCAAGACCGACAGCCACAAGCATGACACCCAGAGGTATGATGGGACTTGTTTTGCAACAACTGGAGATCCACTAAATGCATGTCACTGCTATAGACCATTAGCGTGAAGCTACTTAACCTGTTCAAACTAGAAGGGTGAAAAAAAAATTACTTTACAGGGAAAATATGTCACAACCTGAAACCATGGTCGACAAGGTGGAGCTCCCTTTTAAAAAACCAGGACTAGATTGTGGAATTGAAGAATGATGTCCTGGTAGAAGACCGGAGCAGCTGTAAGTATGGAAGGTTTTCCAAGCACCAATTCACCCGATCCCAGAAGGAACAGTGAAGCAAGAAACTCCATAGGCACATGGAGGAGACTGGAGCCGGGCATGCTGCTGGGTGGGATGGATTTCACACTGGGTGGTTTCAGGGGATGCGTGTCCCTTTGTGGCTCTCGAAGTGTGGTGATTTGACACTTGAGGTGGTTGGGGCTGAGGTTTTTGATGTGTGTGTGTTGTGGGGCATGCTGTGTGGGCTGGACTCTTCTCACCTCCCTGCTTGACCCCAGCGCCACGCGCAGGGATTGGCGAGGCAGAAGGGCGGTCCATGGTGCGCACAAATTGGCTGGTGCGGGAGGGAGGTGTGTGGGAGCCTTTCCGCACAGGGGGGTATGATGGGGAAGGGGCGGAGGCTGCCGATGTGTGGAGAGGAAGAAAAACTTTGGCTCTGCTGCGGGTAAGCAACAGAGCTTGAGGTCTCTGTTTTTGGATGTTGGAGCTGCATCTGCTGTCCGGCACTGCATGTCTGGGGTGTCAGACACTGGGAGCTGCTCGCTCCTGGCGGTGAGTGGGCTGGCAAAAGCCCAGGCACTGGGGGCTCAATTTCTGATTGCTATGGCAACCTGGAGCCCTGTGTTAAGAGGCCTAAAGGGAAAACTTGTTGACATTTGCTGCCGATCCTCGAGCCTACAAAAAGTAACAGGGCAAGAGGTGCTTTTGATCTCTCAAATCCAAGGATGCATCAGAGTCTGTGGAACAATGGTCAGGGGAGTTACTAGTAACAAAGAACATTCGCCTGGGTCAAACAGAGCAAGGAAGATCACCAAGAAAGACTTGGGCAGTACCAACAGGATGGAAACACAAAAGTTAGGTCCAAGTCAGAAACCAAACTACTTTTCTCGACACAGGAAGACCACCTGTTCCTCCTTGATGGTAGAGGCCCACTAGCACCTTGATGCTGTCCAACCTAATTCCATATCAGGAGGCCATCTCAAGGAATGATCCCATGATGTAGGAGGAACCACTTTATCTGGAACTCCAGAGTCTAGACCAGGGGTCTCCAAACTTTCTAAAGAAATGGCCAGTTTATTGTTCTTCAGACGGGGCCAGGCTATGCCCAGTGGGAGTAAACGATACCCGATCTTTGGTATTAGGGATAGAAATAGTTGGTGTCAGTGGGAGAAATAGTGCCTCATTTTGTGGTCAGTGGAATTATTGCCCCATCATTGTTGTCGGTGGAAGGAATAATGCCTCAAGGGCCAGATAAAGGCAAGCAAGGGGCAGCAGTTTGGAGACCACTGGTCTAGACCAAGAGATAAATGTTCTGCGAAGGCAAGACCTTCAGGACATTGAGAGGTCTTCACCAGTCCCAGTAGACTGATCACCAGGTCAGGGATGATCTGCTCCTCAGGGGCAAGCAGTTTAATCTGCTTAGAAACTTGACCCATAACACAGAGAAAAGGTCTGAGGTAGACTAAGAAGAGAGGAGATAGCCCTCAACATGAATTTCTCCTGTAAAAGCTAAGAAGCTAATTCCATGCCCAAAGGAGAGGAACATGAAAGCAAAGGAAGCTGTAGATTTCTTTAGCCAGAGGACCATTATGGCATGAGCTTCCTGCATGCAATGACGGGCTTCCACATGATACAGATCCAGCCGAATTATGGAGACGTTTAAACCATTAGAAAGACCTTGCCAACTAGGGCACATGACAACTGTCATCTCTAGAAGAGGTTGTTTGAATGTCTCACAATGTGGTTGGCTTGAAAAGGCAATAGGGCAAACTCTACAGCCAGTAAATCTAAGTACAAGGGCATGACTGGAGAAGTAGCACCCCAGGAGGATGATGATCTGTCAGTGCACATCCAAGCTGAGCACGAATAATAAAGGTTACTCTCATAAGGGACAGGGATGGTGGATACCATGCAAAATGGTTGGCTCTGCACATCACAAAATAAATAAAATAAAACGTGGAGTTTTACGCAAATGCCAACAAAAAGAGACTTCAAACTTAAGAGTGTCTTTTTTTTGTTGGTATAGTTATATTGGGCCAGCTTGGACTAATGCAAGTTTGCAAATCGCATTATGTGTAAACTGCAAATCACTAAAGTAGTGGCCACTACCACAGTGATAACAGCACTTTTCCACTCAGCACTCAGGGGGTCGCTTGTTGGGTGTTGCCGCCATTCAGTTAACGCCTTTTTTTTCAATGAATATAAGGCATTCTCTGACTGAATGAGGTGAAGGGGCAGGGCAGTGACCTCTCCACATTGTCCAATCAGCCATCACGTGTAGATACGACTAGACTTAGACGTACAGGCGACTACTTGAAGTGATTTGCAGCTTATACAGGCATTGATCAGTTATGAGATACACATACTTGCATTGGCCTGAGATGAACCAATGTAACCAAGCATAAAAAAAAAAATTACAGCCGTCCACTCATACCCTATCCGGTTGAACAGAGACACAGCTGTGGAATCTCATTCTTTGAGCAACATTTAAAGCAGTATTAAACCCAAAACACTAATATATTGCAGCTTACCAATCATCAGATGTGGTGGCTGCCTTCATTTCCTTTGGTATTTCCCCCCTGTGTTTTTAACTGGTGATCTGGCCAGTAACACAACAGGTATGCTTTTCCCTTTTATTTTGTTTGTAATAATAATAATAAAAAAAAAAAAAAGTTTGTTATCTTTGGGGACTCAACAGGGCGGTGCTGTTGGCCACCATTCTGTCCATATGGGAGCTATGGTTACCTGCTAGTCTGATCAGGACCCAACTTGTTGGTTTCTCTATGGTGAACCTTTCCTACTCTTCCTGTGTCATTTGTATTTTTGGGGACACACCCAGCTGCATGGCTTTGTGAGCCTTTGTTATTGTTCACATCCTAACTAGCAGCCTGTGTCTTCTATGTGTTTTTAGCTTAATAAAGAAATTTTTAATTTTATAATCATGTGTGTGTTTTTGCCCTATAACATCCCTGCCACCCATTTTAGTCTACAGTTTGAAAATCTTTTGACCGTTCTTTTACTTTATCCCTCCATAAGGCTCAGTGCACCTTTGCAACTGTGTGGACCACGTTTGCTTGGGCAGAAAAGGTGCATGCACCTTTTTCAAAACTCGGCCCGTAGTGAAATCACTTGGTAATTTTGACCATGTGATTTCCCTGTGGTTCCTGCACCCACAAATGCACTGTGTTTTTACATTTGTGTTTTCACAGCAGCGCGTTTTCACTATGGGTGCGGGTATTGCTGCATTCACAGATGTGAACTGAGCCTTAAAGTCAATGTGAAAGCATAGGAAAAGCATGACAAACACATCAAACTGATCTCAGATGCTCAGGTATACTCGCTCCTAATCTGGACACTGACAAAAAACAGTGAACACGTTACTTAGTGAACTATTGCAAGTCCAGCTACTCTCCTTGACTGCTTTTAAAACTTAACCACTTCAATACTGGACACTTTCACCCCCTTCCTGCCCAGGCCAATTTTCATCTTTCAGTCCTGTTGCATTTTTAATGAAAATTGTGTGGTCATACAACACTGTACCTATATGAAATTTTTATCTCTTTTTTCCACACAAATAGGTGCTCTCTTTTGGTGGCATTTAATGAACATTTTTTTTTGTTTTCAGCAAAAAAACAAAAAACAAAAAAAAAAGACCAAAATTTTGAAAAACAAAAATTTTTTTTATAGTTTGTTATAAAATTTTGCAAACAGGAAATTTTTCTCCTTCACTAGTGGACACGATTAGGCTGCACTGATCAGGAGGCACTGATAAAGTTGCATGGATAGGCAACACTGAAGGGCACTGAGAGGTGGCATTGATTAGCAGTACTGATGGGCACTGATAGATGGCACTGGTGGGGCACTGAGGGGACCAATGTCCCTGTACCATAAGCCAATTACAGCTTTCTTCTGTCGGCGTGAAAAAAAAAAAAAAAAGTGTTGATAACTGGCTTCTGTTTACTTCCGTAATCAGCTGTCACTGGCCAACAGCTGATTACATGGTATAGGGCCGCTATGATTGGACCTTTGCTTAGATCTGTGATCAGCAGAGTCCCGAGGAGTCAGCGATCACAGAGTGCGCCCCTTGCGGCACGCGGGCAGCGGGAACAGGGGATAACATACATGGATGCCCTCCCGGCATTTTAAGCCCACGCTGTAGCCATCTTTCGGCTATAGCACGGGCGCCAAGTGGTTAATTCCTTCATCAAGGGATTAAAAACTAGTAATATTTAGATTCCATTTTAACATCTCACAAAACTATACTGAAGGTTTTCAGATATCTCAGGGTGAACTTACACTTGGGCTGCTTTAACTGAACTGCGCCCAAGTTAGATTGGAGGAAAGGCACACACTCCCCCTCTCCTCATTGGTAGAGGCTTTCAGATCTGTTCATTGAATAGTTCAGCTTTCTGCTAATCTGTTTCCAGCATCCTCCCCAACACAAAACTCAGGCTGCTTTTATCACAGTTGACAGAGAACTTGTCTGAAGTTATCAGGCTGATGACAGAAGAACGAGGCAGGAGAAAGCCACAGAACACAGGGCTTTGAAGAGTGATAAGAAAACACTGCAGATATACAGTATCTCACAAAAGTCAGTACACCCCTCACATTTTTGTAAATATTTTATTATATCTTTTCATGTGACAACACTGAAGAAATTACACTTTGCTACAATGTAAAGTAGTGAGTGTACAGCTTGTATAACAGTGTAAATTTGCTGTCCCCTGAAAAACAATTCAACACACAGCTATTAATGTCTAAACCGCTGGCAACAAAAGTGAGTACACCCCTAAGTGAAAATGTCCAAATTGGGCCCAAAGTATCAATATTTAGTGTGGCCACCATTATTTTCCAGCACTGCCTTAATCCTCTTGGGCATGGAGTTCACCAGAGCTTCACAGGTTTCCACTGGAGTCCTCTTCCACTCCTCCATGACGACATCACAGAGCTGGTGGATGTTAGAGACCTTGCTCTCCTCCACCTTCTGTTTGAGAATGCTCAATAGGGTTTAGGTCTGGAGACATGCTTGGCAAGTCCATCACCTTTACCCTAAGCTTCTTTAGCAAGGCAGTGGTCGTTTTTGAGGTGTGTTTGGGGTCGTTATCACGTTGGAATACTGCCCTGCGGCCAAGTCTCTGAAGGGAGGGGATCATGCTTTGCTTCAGTATGTCACAGAACATGTTGGCATTCATGGTCCCCTCAATGAACTTTAGCTCCCCAGTGCTGGTGGCAGCACTCATGCAGACCCAGACCATGACACTCCCACCTCTATGTTTGACTGTAGGCAAGACATACTTGTCTCTATACTCCTCACCTGATTGCCACCACACACGCTTGACACCATCTGAACCAAATAAGTTTATCATGGTCTCATCAGACCACAGGACATGGTTCCATTAATACATGTGCTTAGTCTGCTTGTCTTCAGCAAACTGTTTGTCGGCTTTCTTGGGCATCATCTTTAGAAGAGGCTTCCTTCTGGGACGACAGCCATGCAGACCAATTTGGTGCAGTGTGCAGCGTATGGTCTGAGCGCTGACAGGCTGACCCCCATGGCAAAGCCTGTTCTGAGTGGAACCTGTCCTGGTAAACCGCTGTATGGTCTTGGCCACCATGCTGCAGCTCAGTTTCAGAGTCTTGGCAATCTTCTTAAAGCCTAGGCCATCTTTATGTAGAGCGACAATTCTTGTTTTCAGATCCTCAGAGAGTTCTTTGCCATGAGGTGTCATGTTGAACTTCCAGTGACCAGTATGAGAGAGCGAGCACACTAAATTTAACACACCTGCTCCCCATTCACACCTGAGACCTTGTAACACTAAATGAGTCACATGACACCGGGGAGGGAAAATGGCTAATTGGGCCCCATTTGGAAATTTCCCCTTAGAGGTGTACTCACTTTTTTTGCCAGCGGTTTAGACATTAATGGCTGTGTGTTGAGTTATTTTGAGGGGACAGCAAATTTACACTGTTATACAAGCTGTACACTCACTACTTTACATTGTAAAAAAAGTGAAATGTCTTCAGTGTTGTTACATAACAAGATATAATAAAATATTTACAAAAATGTGAGGGGTGTACTCACTTTTGTGAGATACTGTATATGTGCCCAGCTCAAATTTCATGAAAATAGGGTTTACTCACGTCCCGCTGTCAGATCACAACAGTTCAACGGGGAGATCGCTGAATTAACCTTGCATGGTTAGTACAGTGACTCCCGACCAGAGCTGACAAGTTTCTTTTCTTCCAACCTCACTATAGTGTGTACCTGGATTTAGGTCTCAATCACACTGCATCCCAAAAGAAGCAACTCCTACAGGCGTGAGTTATTTTGATGAAAAACAATAATTGATTGCAAATCGCGCTCCCTCTAAAGTGCAGATGACACACTAATGTAAAGTAAATGTAGTCTAAATATATAGCGTCAATAGTGATACTCATGAGTAAATATCACCCAAGTGAAAGCAGCGAATAATCAAATATCAAAGATTGAAAAATAAAATGAAATAAAACAAAACAAGTGAAAGCAACAGTTCAAATTTAAAATGAGTTAAAAAAATTACATTCAAAAATTATATTCAAAAAATATTAAAAAAATTAAATTCACCACAATCTGGTGAGTAGGCTGTGTGGCCGGTGTTGGTGGTGGATTACTGTTGTTTGATGCTTTGCTGAACCCCAGGAGGATTCATCCAGGAGTCCGATTTCAACATTATTTGAACACTTTCTTGAATTTAATTTTTTGAATATTTTTTGAATATAATTTTTGAATTACATTTTTTGAACTCATTTTGAATTTGGACTGTTGCTTTCACTTGTTTTGTTTCATTTTATTTTTCAATCTTTGATGTTTGATTATTCGCTGCTTTCACTTAGGTGATATTTACTCATGAGTATCACTATTGACACCATATATTTATACTACATTTACTTTGTTTACATTAGAGTGTCATCTGCACTTGCACTTTACAGGGAGCGCGGTTTGCAATCAATTATTGTTTTTCATCACCATTATAACATGCTGCTCCTTAATCTATATTAGTTTAACCAGCTTCCATTAGCGCGGGTTGGTAGTTTTCACTATCTATCTATCTATCTATCTATCTATCTATCTATCTATCTATCTATCTATCTATCTATCTATCTATCTATCTATCTATCTATCTATCTATCTATCTATCTATCCTCTTTTTTGAGCTTTATTTTTTTTCTGCCTGACAATTCCCCTCCCATGTTAGCCAATGTGTCCATGTGGAAAAGAAAAAAAAAAAAAAGAAAGCTGCTTTTATTAGCATTTGAGCTTTTATTTCTACCAGCCAGAACCACCATGACTCCTGCTTCCATGCCTTGTGAGCGCTCAATGAGAGCACTATGCTCGGGCACAGTTAAACAATAATTCAAAGTGTGTATACTGCGCTACTGATATTATTAAGTCACAATAAACCTGTGAAAGTAAAAAAGCAGCGACACAAACATGCAATGTAATCATGTGCAAAACTTAGAAAGAAATTATGAATCAAAAACCGAACAAAATTTAATACATAATATATAACTCCTGTGTGATAAAAAGAATGCAATAGGACACAACTCAAGAGTCTCTTGTAGAATAAAAAGTGAATAAAAGTGAATTTATAGAATATAGTCTCTCTAAAGATGGTAGGTATATCAAATTCTGCAGTGATGCAACTGTGAAGAGAGATGAAGAATTCTCAATTTCCAGCCGCCACCAAGAGAAAAAGAGCAGAATCCCTCCGTGGTGTGAGGGGCAGACAAAAGGAATACTCTTACCAGAAGATGTGGACCTTCTATTATAGCGAAGTCATATGCGCCAGCAGATATAGCCCTCTGCAGGGTCTAAGGTGGGTCCTGGACCAAGATGTATGGATCAGCCACGGACGTCGTCCTCACTCACTGGCCACCATCCGCCCGCTTACTTCCAAAAAATATCAATCTCCTGTATATTCCATATCTTCGAGTACAGTACAGGCCACCCTCCCTCGTTTTTCTTAGTTTACTCTGCACAGCTAGCTACAAAAACAGTTAAACAATCACACCCAAGCGTACCATGTCGGACTCCAGCTAAACCATACTCAAGACCATCTCTTCCAAGAGGTCCTGGGCTGAACAGTATGCTGAACTGTGTCCAAGCAGAGTATGGAGAGATCACAAACGAACCAGACTCTTTGGGTTTGGTTTGAAACATGCCCAGGCACAGTTCAAACACCTAGTGTAAGTACACACTTAGTCTGGAAACTTATCTAGCTTGAGTAGCTTTTGTTCCTGGCTACACCAAGAAGTTCCCAGCATTGTAGTCATTGTCCTGAAACTATTAGCAGCACAGAAGTCATAGACTGACTGCTTGCACCACAGCCCAATTGCCATAAGTACACATAGTGCAATAATATATATATATATATATATATATATATATATACATATATATATACATATATATATACATATATATATATATATATATATATATATATATATATATATATATATATATATATATATATATATATATATATATATATATATATATATATATATATATATATATATATATACACACACACACATACACACACATACAGCAAGGTCCATTAAGACATGGATGAGCAAGTTTGGGGTGGAGGAACTTGACTAGCCTGTACAGAGTCCTGACCTTAACCAAATAAAACACCTTTGGGGCGAATAAGAGCGGAGTCAGGCCTTCTCGTTCAACATCAGTGCCTGACCTCACAAATGCGCTTGTAGAAAAATGGTCAAACATTCCCATAGAAACAATTCTAAACCTAGTGGACAGCCTTCCCAGAAGAGTTGAAGCTGTTATAGCTGCAAAGGGTGGGCCAACTCAACATTGAACCCTATCGCCATTAAAGTTTGTGTGTGTAAAGGCAGGTGTCCCAATACTTTTGACTACACATATAAATATTGATATTATACAGGATTTATATATCGCCAAGTTTACGCAGCGTTTAACAAAATTACGGCAGACATTACAATTTGGTACAAGAGGAATTAAGAGGGCCCTGCTCATTAGAGCTTTCAATCTATAAAAGGGATGGTCAATCGATACAAAAAGGTAATAGCTGTGTGTGGGGGGGGTGAGCTGATGGAAGAAGTAAAACAGTATTAGAAGCAGGATAGGCTTCTAAAGAGAAGGGTTTTCAAGGATCGTCTAAAGATGGATAGATTAGGGGGCATTCTGACAGAGAAGGAAGGCTTCTGCGCACAAGTGGTTAACCAGACAAATAGTATAATACACAGGCCTTGCTGCCCTCAAGGATGGGGAATCCTAATAGACAAAGATATAAAAGAAAAAGAAGGGGCGCACCAGCCTTGTGCATTATCCCTTGGATGTATATTTATTAAAAACGATAAAAGAAAACTACTTACAAACAATTGTGAAAATTCTTGCAATATGAATAATCAAGTGACAGCATTCAGTCTACGATAAAGGGAGCTCTCCAAAGGTCACAGAGGAACTCACAGGGATCACTGCCAGCCGACGCATTTCAAAGGGACCATCCCTTCTTCCTCAGAGCTCAGCAGTGGACCCTCCTTCAGTAGTCCATAGACTCCGTTCATCGTAGACTGAATGCTGTCACTTGATTATTCATATTGCAAGAATTTTCACAATTGTTTTTAAGTAGTTTTTTTTAATCGTTTTTAATAAATATACATCCACAAGGCTGGTGCGCCCCTTCTTTTTCTTTTATATCTTAGATTAGGGGACAGTCGGACAGACTGGGAAAGGGAGTTCCAAAGGATGGGAGAAGCTCTGGAGAAATCCTGGAGGAGGTGACAAGGGATCTAGAGAGCAGGAGGTCTTGGGAGGACCGAAGAGAGTGGCTTAGTTGGTATTTTGAGATTAGGTTAGTGATGTAGCTGGGGGCAGAGTTATGGATGGCTTTGTAAATTATTGTTAGTACTTTGAATTTTATTCGATGGGTGAGTGGAAGCCAGTGGAGGGATTGGCAGAGAGGGGTGGAGGACACCGAATGGTTGGCAAGGTGGAGGAGTCTTGCAGCGGCATTTATTGTGGACTGAAGGGGGGAAAGTCTATATGAAAGGTAATCCAATGAGGAGGGAGTTGCAGTAGTAGAGGCGAGAGATAACCTGGGCGTGAATTAGAAGCTTGGTGGTGTCATTCAGGGTAAGGGGAACGTGGGGCAGGAAATATTAAGAACTCGGTTTTAGATAGATTCAGTTTGAGGAAGGGGTGTGACATCCAGGCTAATATGTTTGTTAGTAAAATAAGTGATGCAGGAGGAGACTGATGGGGTGAGCTGAGGGGCAGAGAGACAGATTTGGGTGTCATTGGTATATAAATGGTAGCGGAGGCCATCAGGGAGTGGAGAGGAGGAAGTGGAGTTGTAAGTGACTCTGAAGGTGGGGTGAGATTGGTAAGCGTCGAACCAATGGAGAGCGCCGCCATGGAGACCAAGCAAATAGAATTTTTTGAGGAGGGGGTGGTCAACTGTATCAAAAGGCAGCGAAAAGGTCCAAGAGTAGGAGTATGGAATAATGACCGTTGGTTTTGGCTCTTAGTAAGTCGTTTGTAAGTTTTAGGAGGGCAGTTTCTGTGGAGCGCTGTGGGCAAAATCCAGACTGAAGGGGATCAAGAAGGTTATTCTCAATAAAGGTGATCGCTCATTCGGTTGTAGACTAAACGTTCAAGGAGCTTGGAGGCAAAAAGGGAGTAATGAGATGGGTCTTAGGTTGTTAAGATTGATGGGGTCCAGTGCGGCCTTTTTTGGTATAGGAGTGATGTTTTAGAGGGTTGGGGAAGATGCCAGTAGAGAGGGAGAGGCTGAAGATATGAGTTAAAGAGTGTAGGATAGAGCCACACACAGTAAATTTTATATATATAAATTTATTGTAGAGGACTTCAACCAGTGGAAGCAATCATTTCACAAACAGAACCAAGATCAATCAAATTTAGGGTAATTTATTCACTAAAAGCAAGATGAGTCCTTGTTTACATAGGCTTCAGCTGGTATAAAAGCAGTGTGCAAAGCAATGGTTAGGCCTTCTGCACATGGGCATATGAATGTATGCTTCAAATATGTTGGATTTTTTTTCATTGCCAGACCTTTGCAGAAAAAAACCTGTTGCTTACGTAAGTGAATAGTGTTAAGCGTAAACGTAATCTACTGTGCAGAATATTCATTTATTCTGGCCATCAAAATAAAATTTACACTCATACTAGAGCTGCGCGATTAATTGTTAAATAATCGAGATCACGATTCTACCCCCCTCCCGATCTTAAAGCATTTCCTCAATTCAGGGCAGAGAGTTCTCTGCTCAAGCCGACAGCTGTCAAAAAAAAAAACAAAACAAAAAAAAAAAAACAGGCAGCCTGCCAAGTTTCTCACAACAGCTTAAGAGAAACATTGTAACATCTTGTTCTTTTAGATCAAAGGGTTGGACTTCTGTCTGTAAATGAAGTCAGTTTAACCACTTAAAGTGGAGTTCCACCCACTTTTACAACTCTTTAGCATCCCTCACTAAACTGTGCACTGTAAACGAATTGGAGATTTAAAAAAAATTTTTCTCAGCACCTACTGTATATCTGCTGTATTCATTTTTCACTTCCTCCTCCCTGGCCGTGGCCCATCGCATCATTTCCTGTTTGCAATGCCTTCTGGGAAGGGGCAGCAACTTCCTCTGACATTGCTATGGAAACCTGACCTGAAACCTATTACACTGCTTGTGCTGCACTGAGCATGTGCGAGATATGCAAGGATGAGATCCAGGAAGAAATACAGTCTGGCTTCAGATGCCCACGGCCTGCTGTAAGTTTATAAAATAACTACTGCTATAAACTAACAAAAACAGACCTTGGTTTACAGATTAACTTTACTAGAATACATTAAGCTTGTGTATTATAAGGGTATTTTTATTTAAAAAGTATAATTTCGGCCGGAACACCACTTTAAAGACTAAGACCTTTTTTGACACTTGTTGCTTACAAGCTAAGAATCTGTATTTTTTGCTAAAAAATGTACTTAGAACCCCAAAATATTATAATAATAATAAAAATAAATAAATAAATAAATATATATATATATATATATATATATATATATATATATATATATATATATATTTTAGCAGAGAGAAATGGCGGTTATTGCAATATTTTATGTCACACTATATTTGCGCAGTGGTCTTTCAAATGCTTTTTTTTTTGTGAAAAAACACACTAACCACTTCAGCCCCAGAAAAATTTGCCCCCTTAATTACCAGAGCATTTTTTGCGATACGGCACTGTGTTGTGTTAACCGACAATTGCGCGGTCATGCGACGCTGTACCCAAACAAAATTGACGTAAAATCGAGCTTTCTTTTGCTGGTATTTGATCACCTCTGCGATTTATATTTTGCACTATAAACAAAAAAAGACTGACAAACAAAATTTCTTCCTCAGTTTAGGCAGATATGTATTCTTCTACATTACATTTGGTAGGACAACAAACAAACAAAAAAAAACAAACACAAAAATCGCAATAAGCATATACTGATTGGTTCGCACAAAAGTTACAGCATCTACAAAATAGGGGATACATTTATGGAATCTTTATTATAAATCGGTTTGTTTTTTTTTTTACTACTAATGGCAGTGACATGCGATTTTTAATCGGGATTGCAGCTGACAGATTGGACACTTGACACTTTTTTGGGACCAGTGACATTTATACAGCGATCAGGGCTAAAAATAGCCACTGATTACTGTATGAATGACACTGGCAGGGAAGGGGTTAAACACTAGGGGGAGATCAAGGGGTTAACTGTGTTCCCCCAGTGTGTTCTAACTGTAGGGGGGCGGGTGGGCTACCTAGTACATGATAGTGATCACTGCTCTTGATGACAGGGAGCAGTAGATCTCTGTCATGTCACTAGGCAGAACAGGGAAATGCACTGTTTACATAGGCATTTCCCCGTTCCATCTCTCCTCGCTGCGATTGTGGGCACACCGGCGGACATCGAGTCCACGGGACTCGCGGGCACGCGCCCACCCGCTAGAGGGCCTACACGGAGGGATGTACGGGTACGCCCTTTTGCCCACCCGTGCCATTGTGCCGACGTATATTGTAATGCGCTGGTCGGGAAGGGATTAATGAATTTTAAAAAGATTTAAAAAACAGTAAAATTAGCCAAATTTTTTTGTAGAATGTGAAAGATGATGTTACATGTAACAGCTTGTAAATGCGGTAACTCGCGTTTCGTTTACAGGCCTTTTTCATTTTTAGCTATTTAAAAAAAAAAAAAAAATGCTTCTAAACACAAACGCAGTATTTTAAACATCGGTTACTTTCAAGTTAAATCATTCAGGAGAGGTTGTAAAATTGTCCCGTGTACATGAAGCCTTAGAAGGTTCCAATATTGGGATGTTAAACCTTAAAGTGGATGTAAACACCATTCATAAAATCTGACCTGGGCATATATATCTGTAGAGTTTACTTATCTCTAGAAATATTTCTAACACGATGTACCCTTTCTAAAGAATGTAGAAAGCTGAAGACAGCAGATATAAAATGTAAAACTTATGTAGGGAGTAGAGCTGCACGATTCTGGCCAAAATGAGAATCACAATTTTTTTGCTTAGAATAAAAAGATCACGATTCTCTCACGATTATGGCGACAAAGTCTTTCACATTATACAAAAAATGGGCTAACTTTACTGGTTAGATTTTTATTTTAATTCACTAAAGTAATTAAAAAAAAAAAAATTGCATTTGAAAAGACCGCTGCGCAAATACAGTGTGACATAAAATATTGCAACAGCCACCATATTATTCTCTAAGAGTGTCTACTAAAAAAAAAAAAAAAAAAAAGTATATATAATGTTTGGGGGTTCCAAGTAATATTCTAGCAAAAAAAATGATTTTAACTTGAAACCAACAAATGTCAGAAAAAGGTTTAGTGTTTAAGTGGTTAAACTTTTTTCACTTACACACACAAAGTCTATTCCATTGACAAATTGTTACAATGTTTATACTCAAGTTCAACTGAAAAAGAATGTTATGATTCTTGGCAGACTGCCCAGTTTTTCTCTTGCTTTCTGTTGACAGCTGTTGCTTCAGAGGTAGGACTTAGAGGTAGGACTTTTGTGCAGGGTAGGCAAATCTAGGCAGGCCTGTTTGTTTTGATCAAGGCTGGGCTGAGAAGGGCTCAGGGTAGCAGCTGGTGACTCACAGGCAGCATCACTGAGACCTCTTCTCTCCTTCGGAGAGGTGGAGCTGCCTGGGGTGTTTAACCACTTCCCGACCGCCTCACGCAGATATACTGCAGCAAAAGGGCACATACAGGCAGATTAACGTACCTGTACATTGCCCTTTTAAGAGGCGGCTTGCGGGCACGCACCGGGTGCTCTGTGACCGTGGGTCCCGTGGACTCTATGTCCGTGGGGATACCTGTGATCGTCTCACGGAGAGGAGGAACGGGGAGATGCTAATGTAAACAAGCATCTCCCCGTTCTGTCTAATGGCACTCTCACTGATCACCGCGCCCTGTAAATCGGGAGCGGTGATCAGTGTCGTGTCACAAACAGCCCCTCCCCCTCACAGTTAGAATCACTCCCTAGGACTTACATAACCCCTACAGCACCACCTAGTGGTTAACCCCTTCATTGCCAGTCACATTTACACAGTAATCAATGCATTTTTAATGGCACTGATCGCTGTATAAATGTGAATGGTCCCAAAATTGCGCCAAAATTGTCCGACGTGTCCGCCATGTCGCAGTCACGATACAAAAACAAAAGAAAAAAAAAATCGCTGATTGCCGCCATTACTAGTAAAAAAAAAAAAAAAAAAAAAATTATCAATCAAAATACCATAAAACTATTCCAACCAATGAACATACGTTTATTACAATTTTTTTAACCAAAAATATGTAGAAGAATACATATCAGCCTAAACTGTGGGAAAAAATGGTTTTTTTTTAATATATTTTAGGGGGATATTTATTATAGCAAAAAGAAAAAAATGTTGTGGTTTTTTTTTCAAAATTGGCACTTTTTTTTGTTTATAGCGCAAAAAATAAAAACCGCAGAGGTGATCAAATACCACCAAAAGAAAGCTCTATTTGTGGGGGAAAGAAGGATGTCAATTTTGTTTGGAAGCCATGTCGTACGACCGCACGATTGTCAGTTAAAGCGACGCAGTGCCGAATCGCAAAAAGTGCTCTGGTCTTTGGCCAGCCAAATGGTCCGGGGCTTAAGTGGTTAATAACAGTTTCACTTCAACTACTTCAGTGACAGTATCAGCATGTAAACAAACCCATGGTCACAATAGCAGCCTATATTTGTTTACATTTTAAGAGATAGATGTAGGGTATATTATCTAAGTGATCAGGAGGCTACAGAGCTGTCCAAAAGTTCCTAGAGTTTTTTTTAACCCTTCCCCCCTAACATGCCGGCCAACATCAGCCGGTTCAATAAAAATCGGCCGATATTCGGCCCCTGTGTAAGGCACCTGGTCTAACACAAGCCAGTCGTTTGGTCGACTTCTGTCGGACAAGCATGTTGGAAAACAACGAGCAGACTGGCTCCCGATCAGCACTCTCAGCCAATGGCAGAGAGCACTGATCGGAGTGTTCTGGCAGAGGGGCCACCCCCCTGCCAGATCACAACAAGCTCAACGTGGAAGATCACTGTACTAATGTGGGATCATTAGTACAGCAGCCCTGACCGGAGCCGACAGTTTGTTTGTTTTTTCGTTCAACCCACTAGGTTGAACGGAAAAAAAATGAATAGTGTGTACCAGGCTTTACTCTGCGATTACCCAGTTATATTAGTACAATGGCCGTAGTGAATGAGCGCTGGGCAGGACAGAATAGGGAAATGCTTCCTCCTTTCTGCTGCAGAACGTATGACATTTCCCAAAGAACCCCTCTTTCTGTCCTAGAACCAGACATCTCTGAATCTCACGGACCTTCTAATAAAATTGAGATATTTTTTTTTTAAATTATGCTCTTGCTGTATGTCATATTACAGGAATTTAGTCAAGAAAACTGGTAAAGTTACACATAGGTCCAGTTTAACACTACAAGAGTTATCATCCTGTTCCTGGCATCACTACCTAGTTGCTAATCTGAAACAAGTATGTAGAATTTTGATTTCTGACTCCACCGTCTGCATGCTTGTTCCAGGGCTGTAACTCACTAGGTAGTGAAGCCATGAACTAGACTGGTTCTAAAGCCTTAAGTTTTTTTTGCCTTAATGCATTTTATGCATTAGGGTGAAAAACCTTGTGTGTTGAAGCTCCCCCCAAGACTCCCCCTTTCTTTACCCAAGCTCAATTCGATCCAGAGACGTGCACGAGAGCATCTTCCTCCTCTTTGGACAGATTGATAGCTGCTGTCAATTAAAAGCCGTGATGCGGGAGCAGGGCCGAGTCCCACTGTCTCTGTCAATGGACGCAGCAGCAAGACTCCGGAGCGAGCACTCACAGGTTCCCCTAAGGAAAGCGGCTTTCTGTGGGAGCACCCGCTGAAGAGAAGGGGCCTGAAGCGCCGGCGAGGGATCCCAGAGGAAGAGGATCAGGGCTGCCCTGAGCAAAACCATTGCACAGAACAGGTAAGTATAGTCATGTTTGTTATTTTAATTAAAAAAAATATTGAGGCTTTAATAACATTTTAAAGTCAGCAATAGTAGCTCCCATGTTTCCATTCTTACAGTTCCAAAAAGCATACCCATTTAGATTTTTTTTTTTTAAACCCATTAGGACAGGGCTCGACAAAACCCATTTGCGACTAGAATTAGCGACCTGGCGCCTGGGGCAGCACAGCTGGGATATCCTGTGTTCGTTCGACAGCCCCCCCCCCCTCCCGCCGCGATCGCGCTGGGCCGCGCCGGTAATTGAGGCCCCGGCTTTGCGGCCTACTGCAGTCCTATGGTTCCTGGTTCCTTCTGCAATCGGGCGCCCTCTGGTGGTGGCCGTTGGTATGACAAGACATCCACCAATGCTAATGGAGCTTCCCCTGCCTATTTTCACTGCCTGCTCATCTCCTTCCCTTTACTTAGAACCCCCAAACATTATATATATTTTTTATTCTAACACCCTAGAGAATAAAATGGCGGTCATTGCAATACTTTCTGTCACACCGTATTTGCGCAGCGGACTTACAAGCGCACTTTTTTGGGAAAAAATACTTTTTTTAATTAAAAAATAAGAAAACAGTAAAGTTAGCCCAATTTTTTTTATATTGTGAAAGATAATGTTACGCCGAGTAAATTGATTCCCAACATGTCACGCTTCAAAATTTCATCCGCTCGTGGAATGGCGACAAACTTTTACCCTTTAAAATCTCCATAGGCGTCGTTTAAAAAATTCTACAGGTTACATGTTTTGAGTTACAGAGGAGGTCTAGGACTAGAATTATTGCTCTCGCTCTAACGATCGTGGCGATAGGGGGGCCCTCTCCTGCCGCCGATAAAAGTGATCTCGCTGCTAATCTGCTGCAGAGACCACTTTTATCTGAAAGAGAACCGCCGGCTCTTGAAGAAGATACCGGGGTTATGGTAGCTAGCTGCTACCAAAACTACGGTATTTCTCTTCAAAGACAGGACGTATATATTCGTCCGGCGGGAAGGAAGCGGTTGATTAAAATGATTTTATTATTTGTCACCTCCCTGCTTGGCCCCTTTCACTCGGGCTGTTTGATCAGGTTCGCCTGTCAGTTTTTCAGGCAGACCTGATTGGATCCTTAGCGGGAATATGGTGGTCTTGTGTCCCTGCATGGCAGGAAATAAAAGCAGTCACATTAGTTCTAGTCGTCTCTGTGTAAATTTAAGATTGGTTAATTTTTATATTGAAAATAAAGCTTTGTCGGTCGTTTAAAAAAAAAAAAAACCTGGCTCCTAACTTTTTTAGCTGGCTCCTAGATTCCAAGCAAATTTGTCAAGCCCTGCATTAGGATCCATTCATACCTATCTGACATTTGTGTTAAAGTTGCCCCATTTATTTGAATGAACTGACAATGCACCATATGTTGTAATGCAGTGGTAGTTACAGCGCGTTGCGGTTCCCTCCAACACAGGTATGTTTCTTTAGTGAGTTTAGGTGAAAGTAAATGGCTGCGTGCCTGCTGCGATATAGCAACCCAAAAAGGCTTTTAGGGAAAAGAATTTCTAGTCTGCGTTTTAATAATTGGTACGGGTATGTTTTCTTTATCCTCGGGTCAGTAAAAGATGGCAGCACACGTCTTCACTTACTGTATATAAAAATGGCAGCTCTGTGCTTTTCAGTAATTTAAAAAGACACACATTAGGGGCTGATCACACAAAAAAAGCATGATGTATAACAATCAGCTTCTCAAAAATGCAAAAAAAAAAAAAAAAAAAACAACACCATTTAGCAGTACAAAACATATCACAGTTACTAAATGGCAAACACACACAGAGCAACCACTTCAAAGAAAACTCATTTCTAGCAACCAAGACAAGAAACCACACGAATACAGCAAAGAGGCAGGGAACTCTGTAAGGGGGGGGGGTGTCTGAAACCATCTCCTGAAGACGGCCTTAAATCTATACCGGGCTGATATTCGAGGGAAAAAAGTACAAATCTGTTGCCATTAGCTACCAGCTTTCATCTGATTTCACTGTAGTTTTAGCAATCAAGTTGACAAGATGCTACATGCAAGATGAGCAAAACCCTACATACACAAAAAAAAAAAAAAAAAAAGCAACAACGTATTAAATCCATATAGTGTCATACAAAGGTGAACATTAAATCATTTATTGACTTCCAATCTCTCAGACTCCACCAGTGATGATTTTGCAGTTCTCTGAAGTCCCCCATCCTGGAGACATTTTTCTCTGTATTATCCGAAATATTAAGGCTCGCATATATGCAGGGCCGGTTTCTGCGGTTCAAAGCGCATCAGATTTGCATTTATGTGAACCAAGCCTAAAGGGTCAGCCCCACCCAATGCTAATCTCATTGTGGTACATTCTGAAAAGTTGGGCCAGCCATAGGTGGTTTAAATCTCGGCCAGTTCAGCAGGAACCACTCGAGAGTCGAAACACATATGGGCAACCAGAATGTACCATGTTGATCTTCTTGGGTACAACCAGCCTGCCAGATCTTGCATGCGATTTTCTCTAGCGGCCCATATAGCCACTAGGAAGAATTACAAGGGATGCACCAACATCGGGGCCGATACCGAGTATATGCAAGAGCACCAGAAAAAAAAAAAAAAAGGTACTGATGCAACCAGAATAATCACTGGTCTTTTCCTGGTGGGACGGCTTCACCACCCCCCCCCCCCAGCTGTGAGAACACAATGGCTCGGCAAGAGGGATTCCCGTGTTAACACTGTCTGTGGTAAAGGGAAAATTGAGCAAAGATTTCTTTCCTGCAACCTGTGTTTGCGGGAAAGAAATTTGCACCGTGTATGGCTGGCTTTAAACCACCTCACAGTTTTAGATCTCTCTCTGAGACTTGATTAGAGAAATCCCTATACTTAATTTCATGGGTCTACAAGCCAGCTGTGCCCATAGTGAGGGTTTCCTACTCTCTGCAATGGATCTTTTTATCTTAGAAGATATGAAATGCAACTAGAAAAGCTGGAACAGAAAAAAAAGGTGAACAGGAACAGCCAAAATTCCACAGTGGACAGAAACAGTTTGCAGATATGGCAGTGAAATTTCACTGTTGGGATTTTTAGGCAAATGAAAAAACAGCAGCAGACTTATCCCACCAGACTCGGCCCATAAAAACACCATTATTGGATGCAGTGGCCCTTTAACCGCTGAATCTAATGGATAGACTGGTAAATAAGTGGTTCACTTGTACACAATTCCCACCATGTAAAAGAAGCAACAATATATCCAGAGGTTTCAGTTCTAAAACACCACCAATCTGCTTGTTGCTAGCAGCTACAAGTAGTCAACATCTTTGGGCGTGTATAATAACTGCTCCTCCATAATAAACTCTTCCTGGCCCACATGTCACCACAGGATATACGAGCCAGCAGAAGAAACCATAGCGTGCAGCAGGGGTAACATGTATTCAACCCACCTGAAGAGTCAAATACCTGCAGCGGCCTTGGAGAATCACTGGCATTTCAACACCGGAAAGGTAAATATAGTCACCGTTTTACGGTGTGCTGTCACTTTTAACCACTTAAGCCCCGGATCATTTGGCTGGCCAAAGACCAGAGCACTTTTTGCGATTCGGCACTGCGACGCTTTAACTGACAATTGCGCATTCGTGTAACATGGCTCCCAAACAAAATTGACGTCTCTTTTTCCCCACAAATAGAACTTTCTTTTGGTTGTATTTGATCACCTCTGCGGTTTTTATGTTTTGCGCTATAAACAAAAAAATAGCGACAATTTTGAAAAAAAAAAAAAACGCATTATTTTTTACTCTTTGCTATAATAAATATCCCCAAAAAAATATATATATATAAAAAAAAAACTTTTTTCCTCAGTTTAGGCCGATATGTATTCGACATTTTTGTAAAAAAAAAAAAAAAAAACGCAATAAGGGTTTGATTGGTTTGCGCAAAAGTTATAGCGTCTACAAAATAGGGGGTAGTTTTATGGCATTTTTATTCATTTTTTTTTTTACTAGTAATGGCGGCGATCTGCGATTTTTATCGTGACTGCGACATTATGGCGGACAGATCGGACACTTTTGGCGCTATTTTGGAACCACATTTATACAGCGATCAGTGTGATTAAAAATGCATTGATTACTGTGTAAATGTGACTGGCAGTGAAGGGGTTAACCACTAGGGGGCAGTGAAGGGGTTAAGTGTGTCCTAGGGAGTGATTCTAAATGTGGGGGGCGTGGCTGTGTGTGACACGACACTGATCCCCGCTATGATCAGTGTCAGCGTCACTAGGCAGAACGGGGAAATGCATGTTTACATCGGCATTTCCCCGTTCTTCCTCTCCGTGAGACGATCGCGGGTATCCCCGCAGACATCGAGTCCGCGGGACCCGCCATCACACTCACAGAGGTCGCGCGCAAACCGCTTCTTAAACGGCATCGTACAAGTACGTTAATATGCCTCTACATGCCCTTCTGCCGACGTATATCGGCGTGAGCTGGTCGGCAAGCTGTTAAAAGATCTTGCCAGTAGGTATGTGAACAAATAAACTGAAAGGTCATATTTATAATGGCAAAATAGCTTGCAAAACAATGACATTTTTTAATTAAAGTGGAAGTTTCCAATTGTAGATGTAGTTGCGCACTATAATGGTAAACAAATCAGTATACAAAGCCATGGTAAACCAGCACATACCTTGGACATGGGTCCTGTCTGGGCAGTGGTCATGCCTGTGTGTTGTGGCATTGCCGTCGTCCCTTGTGTCAATGTTTCTGCAAGGACGCTACCTGGGGCGGTCTGTAAAGAAGAAGTATTGTACTGTAGACCTGCACCCCGACCTCTGCTTCCAGGTCCCAGCGAGCCATTCAGGACTTGTCCCTGTGCAGGCTGGCCTTGGCTCATTAGTGCATGCCCAGAATTGTTATTCATCAGTGCTTGGTGCCCTTGGTTGAAGTTAGAGTTGATGCAGATTCCCGCAGAGGCCTGTTGAGCAGCTGGGCTGCCTGCCACCATGCCAACTTGTTTTTGCGACTGGGATGTGGGTGCAGATGGACCAGGCGTGCCAGTAGCTGGTTTATTTAATCCAGACGGTGGTGTGCCAGATAGTCCCTGGTTAAGTGGGCTCTTGCTGAGACCGCCCAAGTTGCCGAGGCCTGGGCTGCTTTGCTGGCCCTGGCCTCCCATGCTTTGTTGCACAGGGCTACCTGAACCTCCTCTTCCCATGCCAGGGCCCAGTCCTGGATTTCCTCCACGAAGGAGATCGGACAGCTGCTTGTTCTGGGAAGCCGCATCTTGTCCTAGCCCTCCACCTGTGCCCAAGAGGTTCAAATCTCCATTGGGGATTAGTTCATCAGGAAGGTCATTTTCCAAGTCAAAAAAGAATTCTGGAAAGTAAAGAAAAAACAACAAAAACAAAGTTAACACAAAAGATACTATGAAGCTGATCTAAAGCTACAACTACGGTAAAACAGGACTATTGTCAATAACAACCAATTAGGTGGACAGTTTTATTTTCTAGTTCACACCAAAAAACTGACCATTAGGATAAAGTTTTTAGAAGTTAGAAGCTTTCATCAATTCATCTTGTGTATAGATTTTTTCATGATGTAGACCTAGTCTTATATAACCAAGCCTAAGGTATACAGTGTAATCTAATGGGCAAGAATGGTTCTAATTTGTTTCTTTTTGCCCCAAAAAGCAGAATACCTCCAACAACGATAAAAACTATTACCACTGCCTTAATTACCAAACACCTTGCATCTACAGTATGTTTCATTCAAACTAGATGGAGCATCACACAAATCATTCCCCATACACAGACAAGCCATTCAACATACTACAGACAGAAGATTCATCAGAGACAAAAGGACTTTCATTCAGCAGCTATGAAAACACGTATGCATTAGGCCTAACCTACAAAACACTTTGCCAAATTAAAGGGTCGTTTTCTTCCAAAGCTAACAGGCTTTTAAGATTTAGGAAATTACAGATGTAAGGAGGAGATTCTATAGTGGAGGAGATTTTTAATTGTAATTAATTGATAATTGTAATATCACAGCCAGGAGATCCAGACAAGTAAAAGACGGCATTAGGCCATGACCATTTTAGTTCGACTGACCTCCTAAAAATGGTAGAATTCTTCAACAAAAAGAAAAAAAAAAAAATACCAGCCCCCCTGCAGGTTAATGGCATAATGTGCTAGTATGCATCACATACTCTCATATTATGACAGCCTTACCTGTAAAACGTATCTCTCCAGCAGCGTGTCATCACCGCTGCCAGGGCCTCCATCTTCACCTGGTCTTCATGCCAGGTTTGCGGGCTGACGTCACTCCCATGCATACGGGAGTCGGATATGCACATTGAAGCACAGTGCTCTGTATTGGCGGCACTTTCAGTGTGCCCTCAATTCAGAGTGCAGTGCACATGCACTGCTGATGTCACCGGCTACATAACATGTGAATATCTCCTGAATGGTGCACGTTTAAGAGATATTCATTGCACCTTCAAATAAGCTTCATTATAAGCTTACCTGTAAGATACAAGTGACCAAGCAGAGTTTACTACCTCTTTAGGTCTTGTTTAAACTGGCTGTGAGGAGAAAGTTTTTTTTTTTTTTACCTTCATGCATGCTCTGCATGAAGTAAAAAATACCTTCATGCAGTCCCCCCTCTAAATACTCGCCTGAGCCCGATCTCAGCCCATCGCTGTACACATCTACAGCTTCTCTTTACTCCTTTTCCCGTCTAACAGGCTTGGCTGAGAGCAGTGGAAGCCCATTGGTTCCTGCTGCTGTCAATCAAAACATAAGAGCAGGGGGCGGGAGCAAGCCCGACTGTGTGTCTGAATAGACGCAAACAGCTCGCCTCGGGAGTGAGAATGCACACGTGCCCACATAGGAAGTGGCTTGCTTTGGGGTACTCTGAGGGGTGGAAGTGGGGGCCAGGAGCACCAGCAGGAGACCCTAAAAGAGGATCGGGGCTGCTCTGTGCAAAACAACTGCACAGTGCAGGCAAGTAGAACATAACATGAAGCTTCACAATCACTTCAAACTGTCTGAATCCAAAACAAAAAGCACTCCTAATATGATTGGTTGCTATAAACAAAAACTCAGATTTCCCCTTATCAATTCAGAGCCCTACGCAATAAGAGACTAACCCAATAAGCTCTCTGGGTTTAGCTCCAGGCCAGATTCAAGATGAGCACCATTTAAGCGCTCATGGGCAGAGCAAGTGATCTGGTGACAATAGTGCAGCAATCACAAGTTGCACCCTGTACATCTGGAGAAAATCACTTAATATCTTATTTTAAACATGAAAATATACAAGGAGCTGTAGTGATGCACCGACACTTAGAAACGTGTTCGGTAGGTACAATTCAGTGGAAATGGCAAATAGTTAAACAGGACATTATTCGCTTACATTTAACCAGTTCCAGACCAGCCACTGCAGTTGTACTGCGGCAGGTTGGCTCGGCTGGGCAAAGCGACGTAGATGTATGTCGGGCGTGGGCCCCTTAGGTGGCCATGACGATCAGATAAGCTTCAGAACCAATATACACACACATACACACATTTTTTTTCATATTCTTTTTAGCAGAGACCCTAGAGAATAAAATGGCAGTCGTTGCGATATTTTATGTCACACTATTTGTGCAGTGAAAAAATACACTTACTACATTTTGGGAAAAAATACACTTTAACAAATACAAAAAAATAAATAAATAAAAACACAGTAGTTAGCCCAATTATTTTTGTATAATGTGAAAGATAAGGTTACACAGAGAATCGTGATCTTTATACTATGCAAAAAAAAAAAAAAAAAAAATGGGGACGCTCATTTTATCCAGAATCGTGCAGCTCTAACACACACATATACATATTTGCCCAAGTCAGCCAACTCTACAGGCCAAAGCATTTCTTGTGGCTAAACAGTCAGTAAGAACATCAGCCTTCACAATAGTCTGGGGAAGTTTTATATGATAGTGAAGAGTGTGTGAAGAAAAACTTGAAAACAAACTTTTGGTTTGCTAAGGCTTCTCTACTAAGTGGACAGCAGCCCAGTAACATGTAATAGGCCTCAGTGGTTGCTAATGTTAGGGTTGAGGGCTAATTTTGTGTACATTAAAATGATTAGCGCTAAATGCAATATCCTTTCATCATAATACAGGATTGTAAGTACTACATGCCTAATCCTAACCCCAAACCTAACATTAAGAACCACAAGAGTGTGGTAAGCTTACAGTACTACTATCCTTCCAACACTGAGAAAGTATTACTGATAGGAAAGACAAGCCTGGACATTACTCTGCTTAAAGGAAAAAAAAAAAGAAATAAACCACTGGTGTTGGTTGGTGTGCAAAAGCTTGGGTTGATTAGAAGTCAGATTAGGAGCGTTATAGTCACAGAATATCAACAACCACCTAGTGTATAGAGAGAAATGACTGACAGCTTTTGTGCCATTAAAAAAGGCATTGCCAAATCGGGACCTTCTCCCTCCTCACCCACTTTCAGTCATTTTACTTCTAAACCACATTCTTTTACACAACTGCACTTTTTTTTAAAAATTCATTTACTTATTTAAAAAGACTTTGACAACCCCATCTCTGTACTTCTGGACTTCTCACCTAGGTGAAAATGACACCCCCCCCAGCTACCTGCAGCCTCCTGGGATAATCTACAGAACAGGCTTCCCAGTGTCATCAGGGGGCAGGTTGCAGGAACCAGGAAGAGACAGCGGACTCCAGATGATGTCATAGGGGAGCGGCAGATTATAATTGAACAATGCTGGATTTCCTGGGCATGCAAGTGTTTTTTTTTGTGGATAACCCAGAAAAAAAGGGCAATACGATTATAATCATTATTACTATTTGAAGTTCCTCTTTAAGCTGGCCACAAACAACAAAATTGTGCCGGTTCAGCAAGAAAAAGACAAATTTCAGTCTGTGTGCACCCCTATCTGTTCAAGGAGCCGGTCATTAAAATGGCCTCCATTGAGTTATTCTGCAGAACAGTGAATTCTGATGGGGAAGTGAGGCTGTAGGGAGCAGCGGTGGAGATTCCTGCCTTCACATTACTTATGTGGATAGGGTAATCCGAGTTTTTTATCTCTTTAAAAAACCTTGAAAAGGAGAAGTTTAGCCAAAGCTCATTTGGCTGTACTTCTCCCATGGACCACAGCGGTGCAGTTTATTTTGCACTCCTGTGTCCCGTTTTCATCAGATAGAGGGCTGAAGTCCACTGAAGGCTGACGTCAGAGCCGATCCAGGCTGGGACAAGATCGACAATAAAGTGGAGATCCGCTCCCAAAACCCTTGACAGGCAACTGGCTCAGCCTCTCAGCGAGCCACTGTGAGCCTCAGCCAGCCACTCCCACCCCCTTCCACAGCCAAGCACTCCAGTCACCAGCTCTCTGCTCAAGGAGCTCTGAGAACTGAGCGATCAGCAGTGTTTGATTGTTCGGTTCTCAGTCTGAGCGGTAGGGGTGCAACGGATCAAACAACTCACGGTTCGGATCGTTCCTCGGATCAGGAGTCACGGTTCGGATCAACAAAGAAAAAAATCTCCCCCACTGTAATATCTACAATCTCCCTATTGGCAGAGTATTGGCAGAGTATTGCACGATATTGGCAGAGTATTGCACGGTATTGGCAGAGTATTGCACGGTATTGGCAGAGTATTGGCAGGGCATGGTAGAGTATTGGCAGGGCATGGTAGAGTATTGGCAGGGCATGGTAGAGTATTGGCAGGGCATGGTAGAGTATTGGCAGGGCATGGTAGAGTATTGGCAGGGCATGGTAGAGTATTGGCAGGGCATGGTAGAGTATTGGCAGGGCATGGTAGAGTATTGGCACTGCTGCCATCCGATCTCTCCCCTCCACTGTACAGATCAGTACACAGAGGGGAGAGAGGAACCGGCGTCATGACATAACGCCGGTTTGTTACAAGTGATCGCTCCGTCATTTGAGCCGTACTCACTCTCGTAAAAGGGCAAGCCTGACCAATACAAAATCAACAGAGTGCTCAGGTAAGCCCTTCTACTAGCATGTTTTGGTAAAAGAGGTTTTACAGACTACAACAAGTTGTAAGGACTACTGTAACCTGTAAGAGCAACTTTATAGAGACCTAGCCTTTTAGTGTCCAAAGCAATAATATGAATATGAATCACTCCAATTATTGTCAGGCCTGTTAGCTGAAGCTGCATGATCAGTTGGTAAACCATCAGGGTGGATTTGATTTAAATTAGAATTTTAAAAGAGAAACTGTCATCTCAGTCCGATTTAAATCAAAAACAAAATGGATTTAGGTAAAAAAAAAAAAAATCAGTGATTTTTATCCACCCTGTAAACCATTGTGGCAAATTCTGCACGGGTACCTGCAGCCACAAAAAAAGACATGAATAAACTGACCACACTTAACACAAAGGTGATTGATCGCCAAGAGCCACCAAACTCATTTATCCCATTTTGGAAATACAAGTACCAAAATGTGCACACACATAGTTTCAGTTTTCCAATATAAAGCTATAAATCCCCAGGACCTTCACCCCAGGGTGAGCGTTTCATGCCATTCTTAGACAGATACCAGTAAACAGTGACCTAAAACTGAAAGATCTGCAGATCTATTGCCTTTTACATTACTGTAAACAAAATCTGTTAGAAACCTATAGACATTCCACTATGTATGAGTTAATTTACATACAAATCGTTACAAAAGAGGGCGTTCCTATACAATGATGTTCCCGTGTGCATGCTGTATAGAAATATGCCATTTCACAATAGACTTAACCCAGTCTCTTCCAGAGTTCTGCACCCCCCGGGGGGAGGGAAGAAGCAAACGAGTTACAAGTTCAACCACAAAAGTTATTTGGAGTATAGTATATCTATTCACTTCCTCAGCTGCCATTAAATCATCAGCTTTGGTAAGAACCAGACAAGATGACCTCAGGAAACTCAGAAAAGGTGAAACCGGGATAAGCCATGATCATTGCATGTACATTTAATTTACTGTATATTCCTTGGCAGTGCATGCATAGAAACAAAAGAACCTAGGGCTGCCCATTCTTCTTGTGTGGAAAAACGTAATGGCTATTCTTCTCATTACAGAGACAAAAAGAGTGAAGGAAACAAGGAAAAGTTCTCGGTGAATGTAATATCCCAAAGGGGCTGAGGATTCTTCATTTTTGCCCTAGTATTGGGCACATTCACATTAGCCAGTATGCTAATACAGTCTTGTATCTTGGAATTCATTATTTTATTAAAATCTAAATAAACTATGCTGTTTGGGATCATTGTGAGCACCACACTGAACATCGACCATAGAAAGGTGAGAGTTGTCTTAAAGTGGTGTTCCACCCAAAAAATAAAAAATACATGAAAATTCCTAAAAAAAAATAAAAAAAAAAAATTAACCTCTTGGCATCCGGAGGCCGTCATATGATGGCCTCGACTTTCGGGGGTTATATCTGAATGATGCCTGAGGCTACATTATTCAGATACCGGCATTTTCAGCCGGCGATTCCGTACACCATAAGAATGATAGCAGCTGTTCCGCCGCTTGATCGTTCTTATGGGCGGCGAGAGGGGACATCCGCCCCTCCCGCCGCCCTCCGGTGCTTCTACTGACTCACCTTAGCGATCGGTGAGTCGGATAGCGGATCCGCCGGCGCCGGATGTTCACCATAGAGATTTCCGGCGGACCAGATGGTCGCCGGAGTCTCTATGATCGTTCGGAGGCCGGGCGCAATGTTATGACGTCACGCCCGGCCTCTGCATTAAAAAAAACGGCGCCGCTTCGGCTGTGAAGCTGCGATCGTTTTTTTTTTTTATTTTGATTTTAGGCTTCCCAGCCTAGAGGTGAGATGTGGGGTCTTATTGACCCCATATATCACTGTAAAGAGGACTGATCGTGTCATATTCCTATTACAAGGGATGTTTACATTCCTTGTAATAGGAATAAAAGTGATCAAAAAAAAAATTTTTTTTAAAAGTGTCAAAATAAAATTTAAGTAAAATTAACAATAAAAAAAAAAAAAAAAAAAAAAATTTAAAGCGCCGCTGTCCCCGTGAGCTCGCACGCAGAAGCGAACGCATACGTAAGTCCCGCCCACATATGAAAACGGTGTTCAAACCACACATGTGAGGTATCGCCGCGAACGTTAGAGCGAGAGCAATAATTTTGGCCCTAGACCTCCTCTGTAACTAAAAACATGTAACCAGTAAAAAATTTTAAAGCGTCGCCTATGGGGATTTTTAAGTACCAAAGTTTGGCGCCATTCCACGAGCGTGTGCAATTTTGAAGCGTGACATGTTAGGTATCTATTTACTCAGCGTAACTTCATCTTTCACACAATGCAAAAAAATTTGGCTAACTTTGCTGTTTTGTTTTTTTTTAAAGCATGAAACTGTTTTTTTTTTTTTTTTAAAAACACATTTGAAAAATTGCTGCGCATATACCGTGCAAGATAAAAAGTTGCAATGACCGCCATTGTATTCTCTAGGGTCTCTGCTAAAAAAACATATATAATGTTTGGGGGTTCTATGTAATTTTATAGCAAAGAAATTATGATTTTTGACATGTAGGAGCAAAGTGTCAGAAATGGCCTGGATGCGAAGTGGTTAAAAAAAAAAAAAAATTGGAAATTTTTTTTTTAACTCACCTCTAAATGCCTGTTGCTAGTGGGCCCCTCGTAGTCTGCCTCTTTCAGTGCCTGGGCTGGTGACATCACTTCCCCCTCGGCACAGGAAGGACTCGGCTCTGTTCCCTCCCACTTGTCAATCACCTGGGACCCATTACAGGTCCAAGGTGGCTGAGCGGCCGAACGGAGGGGGAGGCGAGCGGGGCGTCGATCCACCGCATCGCTGGACCCTGGGACAGGTAAGTGTCCAATTAAAAGTCAGCAGCTGCAGTATTTGTAGCTGCTGACTTTTAATTTTTTTTTTTTTTTTAATGGGCCCTCCTCTTTAAAGAGGATTAGAAAGAAAATTATAGACCAGCATGCCAACGGTAAAGGCTGTAGGGCAATCTCCTAGCAACTAGATGTTCCTGCGACTAAAAATGCTAATAAAGACGTTCAAGATCCACAGTAGACGTGGCCGCAAGATGAAAATTGACCCCAGATTGAACTGGAAACTTAATTCCACAAATTCAGCCACAGTAAAGGCACAAAGTCCAACTAGGTGCTTTAACCACTTGCCGACCGCCACATCTGCGCAAATGGGCGTACCCGTACGTCCCTTTGAATGTGCCGCCGTGTGGTCGCGTGTGCGCCGCCAGCGGCACGCGCGCAAGCTTCATGAGTAGGATCGCGGGTCCCGCGGACTCTATGTCCGCGGGGATACCCGCGTTCATCTCACGGAGCTGAAGAACGGGGAGATGCTAATGTAAACAAGCATCTCCCCGTTCTGCCTAGTGACACTGTCACTGATCATAGCTCCCTGTGATCGGGAGCAGTGATCAGTGATGTGTCACTTGTAGCCACACCCCCTAACAGGTAGAATCACTCCCGAGGACACACTTAACCCCTTCCTAGCCAGGTAGTGGTTAACTCCTTCACTGCCAGAGGTGATCAAATACCACCAAAAGAAAGCTCTATTTGTGGGAAAAAAAGGACGTCAATTTTGTTTGGGAGCCACGTCGCACGACCGCGCAATTGTCAGTTAAAGCGACGCAGTGTCGAATCGCAAAAAGTGCTCTGGTCTTTGCCCAAATGGTCCGGGGCTTAAGTGGTTAAAGAGGTTGTAAACCTCAAAAAAAAAATTCCCCTGTAAGACAAAGGCATAGCTAGTATGCATTGCATACTAGCTCATTATGAAATACCTTAAAACAAAGCTGTTGCAGCGGTCTCCTACACCGCTGTCACGGCTGACATCTTTCCCGGAGCTTCTTCTGGGTTCACGGGCTCCGACGCTGTGATTGACTGGAGTCGCGACGACGTCACTCCCGCGCATGTGCGCGGGAGTCACCTTTCACAGCAAGGGTTCGGAAGAAACGGTACACGTGGGCCGTTCCTTTAGAGCTCATGCGCCAACTCTGCTTTAAGTCCATCTCCTGGTCTTCTCTTAAAAGGTTTATTGCTCTGACGGAGAGGCACTCTGGGATCTGAGAGGAGAGAGAGGCACACACAGCAGCTATGCCCGCCCCTGCACTCTGCTGCCTATTCACAGGAGCCTTTGTATTTTGAGAAAGTGTTCACATAATACCAAGGCTTCCATTATTGGGCAGGAAGAGGGGAGGAGCAGGCATAGTAGCTGCAGTGACTCTACTGTTGAAGATGCAGAGAACAGAAGGATCAGTGTTGGGCTCCCGGAAATATAGAGATAGCCGTCTTCCGAGGGTAGTATAAAACTTGTCAGATATAAACAGAGATCTCTCCAGGAGATGTCATGAACCTCCTTGCCCTTAAAAAGATTGTAAAAGATTTTTTATTTTTTTTAAAACAAACATCTCTATACTTACCTGCGCAATAGAACTGCAGATTGGCCCCGAAATTCCTCTTCTCTGGTCATCCCCCCACCAGAGCTCCTGGCTCCTCCTTCCTCTGTCCAGTGCCATCATGGGAAGCCGCTTCCCATTGGGACACTTGTGCATGCTCGCTCCCTAGCCCCGCTGCTGCATCCATTGACACAGGCAGTGAGACTTGACCCCGCCCCCAGTCACTGGATTTGATTGACAGCAGCCCCAGCAAAGCCAGTGAGATACAGAAGTGAGGGGAGGAAAGACATGCAGGCATGCAAAGCGCTGGATCGAATGAAGGGCTCAGATAAGTATATCAGGGGGTCGCCAAAAATCGATGCCTAAACATTTTTAATGCAAGGCATGCATGAAGGTAAAAAATGTTTAGGCTTTAGAACCACTTTAACTCGTAGTGTGCCTTCACTATTTACAAAGGAGCAGAATTCCTAGATCAGTGTGATAGCCACATCTGTCCTTTTTGAGCAGTAATGTCCGCAAAAGGAAGACGATCCAGGAGGACCCCACTGTCGAAATAAAGACACAAAAAAGCCAAACTAGAATTTACTAACATGCATAACCCACAATGCATCTAAGAGAATTTCCTTTGGTTAGATCTAGGGAGAAAAAAAAAAATGGAGCTTTTTAGCTAGTCACACCAGCTCAATGTTCACAGACGAAAAGAAATGAAGATTTCAAGGAAAAGTACCTACTGTGAAAAATAGAAAAGACTTGGAGAATTAAATTTGTGACGGGTGCTATAAAATCTCAAGCCTGGGAAGGAATTCTGAAGCAAAACATACTGGCCAGTGTCAGAACGTTCTCTCAGTCTTAGGTCCTCCAACAGGATGGCGATCCAATACACAGCTGAAAGTAGGCAAGAAAAAAAAAAAAAGAATGGACTATTTTGAAGCTTCTATGAGCCCTGATCGGAATCCTACTGAACATCAATGGAAAGAGTTGAAACATGCAGCCTGCAACAGGCACTCTTCAAAGATGAGACAGAAGTTGCAGAAGTTTGAGTAGTGGACTAAACTCCCTGCTGGCAGATGCAAAAGTCACAATGAGAGCTACAGAAAAGTGCTGGTTTGCATTGATTGTCTTTGAGGATATGTTCACGGGGGCGATTATCAACGGACAGCAGATTCCTGTGGCAAGAGTTAATGGATTCTTGCAGCAGGAATTATGGGTGTATGTGAACTGCGTCCATTAGAAGCGGACAGCAGCCTCATCTGTCCACAGCCAGTGGATGGCACTTGGATCCATTGGCTGTGGATGCAGAAACAATGGGCTGATCATCCTCAGTGGAAAGAAATGGCCGCTCTCAGCCTGTCAACTCATTTGTACAGGCTTCCCGACAGCAGGGAGAGAAAAAGAGTAAGTAAAGCTAGCCATGAACTCAATATATTCCACGCTAACCAGTGTGGATGGAGGAATCTGCAATGTCACCCATAGTTTCCTTTAATCACAGATTTATGGTCATTCCAACAACAGTCTGAAAAACCTGTTTTATACACAGTGAGGGGCACTAAACGTCAGTCCCCACCCAAGTAACCACTACAACTGGCTATAGTGAGGACATCACATTGTAACAAACTTACCAATTAAGGTGTTAACATGCACAAGAGTGTCCACCAACAAATTAGCCCCTAGCATCATATGTATTAAGAGTTTTAAAAAGGAGAAAATCCCCCAGTTTCATGTGCCTACATCATGGGACCAACATAAACCTCTATAGAAACCCTTCCTCTCAGGCTCCGTCTTTTACTAGAAAGCAGGACAGGCAGATCCTGTGGCCTGATATTAGAGGCATGTTACTTTCACAGCTGTCTTATGCGAGGGCATCTCCTAGGCTTCTCCAAAGAATTACATCCATTCATTTTAAAGCATGTATTGATAAAATCATAAATATACAATTACAAAGCAAATGTCTGAAAATGTAGAGCACTTCATACCTTACAAGAGATACATTTGTAGGCAAAAAAAAAAAACTACACAAAAGTATTCCAAGATCTGGAAAACCCCACAATGTAACATTCGTAATTTAAAGGAGGGGAAATGGACGTGCTTAAATTTTCTACTTCAAAATGAAAAAAAAAATATATATATATATATATATATATATATATATATATATATATATATATATATATATATATATATATATATATATATATATATATATATATATATATATATATATATACACAGACAAAAAAAAAATAAATGGACCATAATGTATGAAAAACAGCGGGGTGTTAAAGTTTAAAAACCTAGTCTTGTGCATAGTTTATAACAGGCTTAGATAAATGTTACATCACAATAGTAAATCAACGTTGCTGACTTTTAAATGGTGATGCAGGGTTTCTGGCATGGGGTGGACAGAACAACCATGAACATTGAAGCAGAGCTCCACCCAAAAGGGGAAGCTCTTTTTGCACCCTCCCCCAACCCCCCCCCCTCCACTGCCGCATTTGGCACTTTTTTGGGGGAGAAGGGGGGGTCCTGGCTTTGAAACTTCCAACCAGTGTTAATTCAGTCAACTAAAACATTTTAGTCGACGAAAATAAGACTAAAACTAATACAATTGAGATGACTGAAATACGACTAAAACTAAAATGCCATTTTAGTCAAAAGACCAAGACTAAAACTGAAACTAAACTAAAATTTGACGTCATAATTAACACTGGTCTGTAGTGCATGTTCATACCTCAATACCATAAATAATAACATATTAGATTTTTCACTCCAGTAGTATATAATGAGTTTGGAAATCGTAGAGAAATGCTTAAATAATGCATTACAATTGAACTCTGCCCATTTGATTTTAGACGACCAAAATGAGTTTTAGTCGACTAAAATGTCCTGGAGATTTTAGTAGACTAAAAAAACAAACAATTGCAGAAGACTAAAATGGGACTAAAACTAAAATGCCATTTTAGTCCTAAGACTAAAACTAAATCGAAATTTGCTGCCAAAATTAACATTGCTTCTGACCCCTCCTCCTCCCCCCTAACTGCATTCTGGGACACACGGGTCTCAGAAGGTGGCGGGATCATTCAAAAAGCGCAGTGCGACTCGCAAATGCGCAGTAGGAAGCTAGCTGCAAAGCTTGAAGGCTTCACTGCCGGTTTCCCTTACTTACAATGCCGGCGCCTTAAGCCGATTGACAAATCAGCTTGGGGAGTTGACGTCGCAGGCTCCCTGGACAGGTAAGTGTCCTTATATTAAAAGTCAGCAGCTACAGTATGTGTAGCTGCTGACTTTAATTTTTTATTTTTTTATAGACTGGAGCTCCTCTTTAAGTAAATTACAATTGTTGTTTCCTTTATTCAGTTTACTGATACTGGAGCATATTAAAAAGGGGGGAGGTTTAAATGTCCATTCACATTTCTGCGACTTAATCATGTCATTTCCATTGCGACTTATGAGCGCAACTTTGTTACAACTTTGGCTTTTAACAATCTGATCATTTTGTTTGTGCTCTACAAAATCGCTAAACATGTGCAGAAAAATGTGTTTTGTTTGGTTTCTTTATTTTCTAAAGAATTCAAAATCTTCTGAACTATTCGAATCGGTTGAAAATTGATTGAGCGATTATAATTCTGTGTAAAGAATAGCTGGTTGTTAAGGAGCAGGCCTGGGAGCCGGCCGCCACAACCTTAAAAACCAAATGATTTATCAGCTGCCAGCGGATTTCCCCACTCACAGCTGAATGTAAACAGAAGAAGGCAAATAAATGAAAAGAAAAAAAACAAAACAAAAAAAAAACAAACACACACACAACCTCTCCCCCCCTATCCATGCCATCCAGGCATGCAGCTCAGCAGGTCAGGAAAAGAGCCTGAACCATACCAGGCCACATGTCCTCAACATGGGTAGTGGGCGCGGATGGGGGGAAACGACATGGTGCTTTGCCCCCCCCCACAGCACCTTGTCCCCATGTTAATGGGGACAAGGGCCTCTTCCCCACAACCTCAACTGGTTGTGGGGGTCTGCGGGCGGGGGCTTATCAGAATCTGGAAGCCGCCCCAGATCCCCGAATAAAGAAAAAAAAAAATAACGAATACGAAAGAAATTATAGCGAATATAACGAATTAATTCGACATGAATTTCAATTAGTTACGAAACTAATTGCACATGTCTAGTACTTATTGGGAAACATAGGGTGCGACTTGTCATGCGACTTTGGGGTCCAAACCCGCATGACAAGTCACGCAAGTGTGAATAGGGCCTAAGAACCTGTGAAAATGGTTCACCCCAAACTCAAAATTTTTTTTTGCCCAACCCGAAAGAAACCGTTATCCTTTAGATACATGGAGGCTGCCAATGCCAGTTCCTCATTTTGCAAAAGCTACGGTAGTTTGCCCAACAGTCACACCAAAAGTATATGAACGATTTTCAACTTTTCTGCAGAGCTGACTTATATCAGATCAGTAATTCTAAAGTTCTGAACCAGACGGTCAGCATTCTTACCAAGAAACAAGCATCATCAGAAGGTCAGCCTGTAAAGATCTCAGCAAAGGTGTACATGAAGAAATGACAACTTCTAACTGTTATAAATCTGTTCAAGGTTTATAGTTTACATTATTAATTTATATTCACAATGGGAAAAAAAAAAACACAAGTAATAATCAACAGCTGGAGCACAAGTTGCCTGAACTTGGTTTACTTTGCCATTTTGTAAGCATGTACAAGTAAATGGAGGCTGTGAGGCTTTGCCTGGCTTAAAACATTCCATGTATGTCGACGACGAGGAACAGGCTGCTGACATTTTATGGTTACAAGGTTTTAAATACCACAGTCCTGTAAGAAACCCTAACAAGCAGAGTCAGATCGCTTCCTGCACGCTTACAGATCCCAGCTCTGTGAACAGAGAAAGGCGAGCCCCGCAAAGCGGACATGTGGCACGGACACAACACTTCTGCAGCAGGAAAACCCTCCATAGAAGTAGGCTGGATTTCACTGCAAAGTTCTAGAAACAAAAGCTGCCGGCTGAAAGTCGATCCCTTTTTTCTCAATGAACCATAAAAATAAAATCGTAACCCTCACCAGGCCTGAAACCCCAACGCAGACACATGGACTATCAACACAAGCCAACCAAAACTGACAGTTCAAATCTATGATGGCTCAGAGCTGAACAATGCTTTCCTTGTCATGCCTAATGAGAAAAAAATGCCAGAACTTGCATCTCACACCAGTTACTATTACTTTATATCATAATGAAGGACCACTAAACCCAGGGTGAGAATATTAAAAAGATATTTGCATTTAAAACACTGTCCATATGTGACATATTTTCTTTGTCTCACAGTTGTGTCCGTAGACATTTACACCCTATAAAGAACAGTCGTCATTATTACCTTTCCACTAGCTCATATTTGGAAAGAATGCAAAATTCACTGCTCCCCATTCATTGCAAGTGTTCTGTAGTTCCCCCCACCAGCTTGTAAGCCCTGTAGTGGCATACAAGCAGCGCTGAATCCTGGCCTAGGCGGACTAGGCCCAGGCCTAGGGCAGCACTTTGCAGGGGGGCAGCATGGAAAGAGTCCCAGCCAGCTTGCGCTACACTGTTAGTGTAGTGCCAGTCTTATGGGACAGACTGGGCTGAGGCGCAAATTAGTCTAGCTCCCCCCATAAAGCGGCCGCACTGCTTCCGGTTTGCAGGCGGCCAGCATTCCACAATTGTAGGGTGGGGGTATCCGCTTCTAATTTTGACTGTCCTATCATCCTGGACCACTATATGTTTTCTGCTGCACCATTGGCATGATTATATCTTCTTAGTCCTCTCCATAAAATTACAAATTTGTGCTTAAAGTAGAACTATAGGCAACACTTTTTTTTTTTCCATTCTGGATAGATTAAAAGGGAGGGTTATAACCCGTCAGTTTATTTTTTACCATCCCTGTCCCATTGCAGAGATTTCCCTTCACTTCCTGCCCCATAGCCAAACAGGAAGTGAGAGGAAATCTATGCAAATTAAGAGAATCCATTACCCCCCCCCCCCCGCCCTCAGAACTAGTGTCCCCACTTGAAAAGGGCAGTCTTAAAACAGCAAGGGGTGTGGCCTTGATAGGAAGGGGGTGGGTCATATTTAAATTAGGGGGTGCACAAGTTTAGTCAGGCCTAGGGCAGCACAAAGCCTAAATACACTACTGCATATAAGTCAGTGGGAGGAACAGCATGCCATGAGGAAGTGTGAAGTACACGCAGGAGCGAGGAAGCAGTGGCATTTCAACACAAAGGCAAGCATATTACCTCTTCTTTTACAAAGTATGCAATTGTATACAAGTAGCATCTTAAAAATATTATAAACTTGTTGACGATGAAGCAGCTATCTTCAGCCCACTTTTTTTGTCAACCTTCATCAACCTTTTGTTCTTACTGATACGCATCAGTGTTGCCTCTCACACCTATTAGATTTTTGTGCCATTAATCATTTTCTTCCCAGAAATTATATGAAAGAACACATCCACAGCATCCTTTTAGACATGTATTCTCAAGATCCAAAGTAGCATGCTGTAAGGTCTACAGGAGCCAAACCCAAAAATCAACAGACCCTTTGATGACATTGCTAGGCACAAAAGAGTTTATTTCTTACCATCACAAAATGATTATGGGTGGGGTGAGGTACAAAGGAAGGTATTACATGTGCATATTACACTTTAGCTTTAATGACATGGGAAACAGGGACAGGGTCTTGTCACCCTATAACAGAAGCACCTGGACAAGTATGCATTTATTGAAATCTAGAGATTTTGAAACACTGAAAATACTGAATACTGAAAATGTATTAAAGCTCCTGAGATTTTAGTGACTCGGTTTGCCTACAGAAGAAATCCAATTCCAAAAAAGTTGGGGCGCGGTGTAAAATCTCGAGAAAAAAAAAAAAAACAGAATGCAATGATTTGCAAATCGGCATTGAACGGCATTTACATATGTGGGCGAGACTTCTGCGTGTGTTCGCTTATGTGCGTAAACACACGGGAACAGGGGCGCTTTAAAAAAACATTTTTTTTTTTTGTTTTTTATTTTTACACTTTAAATTTTTCCTTTTATTTGATCACTTTTATTCCTATTACAAGGAATGTAAACAGCCCTTGTAATAGGAATGGTGTGCGTTAGGTCCTCTTTATGGAGAGATATGGGGTCTATAAGACTCATCTCTCCTTCACTCCTCCAGGCTAGAAAGCATCAGATCGCTGTGACTGTCATACAGACTGGGAAATCTCTATGCTCTTCATACGGCAGCGTATTCTCTATCTGGGTCCCTGATAGCACAGGAGAGCCCGGAAGCACGGGGGGGGGGGGGGGGGGGGGATGGGGGCTTGTCTACACACCCCTGTCAAAACGTCAAAATTTTCAAGGCATTAGATATACCATAGAACACAGTGAAGACAGTCATCAAGTGGAGAAAATATGGCACAACAGTGGCATTGCCAAGAACTGGGTGCTCCTGGCTCCTCCCCTCCGTTGAGTGCCCCCATAGGAAGCACTTGTGCAGGCTCACTCCCAAGTCTCGCCGTTTGTCTATTGACACAGAAAGCGGAACTTGGCCCTGCCCCCTCGTCAGTGGCTTTGATTGACAGCAGCGGGAGCCAATGGCTCCCGATGCCTCAGCTAAGCCCGAGAGACCAGAAAGTGAGGGGAGAGAAGAGCTTCAGACAGGCACAGCATTGGATTGAATGAGGGCTCAGGTAAGTGAAAGGGGTTACTGAGGATACTGATGCCTAAACATTTTTTAGCCTAATGCAAGGATTGCAATAAAGGTAAAAAAATTGTTTAGGCTTTAAAATCTTAAAACTTTAAAGCTTCTCACAAACCAGATTCGATGTTGGGCAAGCAGATGAAATGCAGCCTTATGTGAATTTTAAATATAAAAATGTATTATTTGTTACCATACAAATTGTAATCTGGGCTCCCTTGAAAATGTGGTCATGTGATCAATGCCAGGTGGACTGTAACTTAAAGTGGATGTAAACCCAATGTTATCCTTTCTAAACTACTGCCATAGGGGTTATCTATAAGGATAAACATGCCTCCTGCATGTATCTTTACCTGTCAAATGTCTCCCCTCTGTCTGTTATGAGAGCCGAAAAACTGCAGATTCTGTGGGTGGGTCTGTTGTCTGGAGCTCGGTGGGTGGAGTCGTGATGTCAGTGGACTCCCCGCCCACCTCTACACTCCCTTTGTCAATATGCATTTTCTCCTGTGTATTTCTAACACTGAACTTCTGCTATGATCTCTAACATCCAGTGAAAAGACAGGAAAGTAACCACATGACTTCAGCATGCCAAATGATGCTGAGGTGTGGAACAGCCAATCCTTGCAGAGCTGCTGAAGAAAAGAGTGGGGGAGGGAATTAAAAAATAATGCCTGTGTCATAGGCTAGTGCACAAGATATGTAAATCACCTGTCACTCACAGCAAGGGGGAGGATTTGACAAAGTTTTTCTCTGTTTGTCAAGTTTTATCTCACTGAACAATAAGAGGATTGCTCAGAGCTGGATTAACTATTTGTGGCAAGACTGGGCTCAAATGAAAGGAAATCTTATACTCTACAGTATGACATTAAAAAAAAAAAAATTTTGCGTTTACATCCACTTTAAGGATCACAATTTAGGAAAAAAAAAAATCAACCAAATCCAAGTTTTCAGATCCCTGTCTACAGAGACCATGGCCTTGGTTCATCTCCTGGAGGAGCATGCAGCACTTAAAAAAAGAAAAATTTTCCTGATGCATCAAAAGCTCTCTTATTTTATTTCTGCATAACTTTATAATTTTAATCCATATAAATTTTGAGTAAATATTCCAGTTTGTCAGTGGGTGCAGAACTACTTAAAGCTGTATAAAAAAATAAAAATCACAGCTCTTCATTCAGTGGCTGTTAGAAACAAGGAACTTGCAAGAGGCAGGCAGACCGTTATCAAGCACGCAATTAAAAGCAAAGCTCGATTCACCAGGAAATGTGGTTATGCCATACTGAAGGGATAGCCCGATACACAAGGTAGTCGGTGGTCTGAAGTAATCTACTTAAAATAGATAAAAACACAATCAAAAAAGTCAGTACAAAAACACAAAGAAACCTCAATGGCTACAGCTGCGAAGGAGAATCCTTAGATCTCATGTACACTGCTGCTGGTAAACAGACGTTTAGGAACAGTTGGGCATTTTTTTCAGCTGCCCCTGAACTGCCCTCTGTTATCTTATCAGTACATGTACACAGGGTTGTTTAAAGTAATTTATAGGCAGTTTAGAGGCATTTTTTGGAAAGCGAAAGAAAAAAAAAAATCGTTCAGGAGAGGTTTCAAAATGTCCCATGTACATTAAGCCTAAATAGGTTAACCACTTACGGACCCGCCCGCCGTATTGATGAAGAAGGATATCATTGTTATGGCTGCCATAACCCTGGAATCTTCTTCAGCGGGCGGTCCTGCTTTCAGATTAAAAAAAAAAGTGGTCTCTGCGGCAGATTTTCTGCAAGATCACTTTTATCGGCGGCAGGAGAGGGGCCCCCCTCCCGCCGCGCTCCGGTGCCCTCCGCTGCTTACCGGAGGCGATCAGCTCCTGTCACATCTGTGGTATGGAGATGAGTGAGGGAAAGATGACCCCCACCTGTCTCCATACCACTGCAGGGTGGAAGCAACGTCAAAACGTCACTTCCGCCCACAGCTCTCAAAAAGGCACTTTTTTTTTTTTTAGTTATTGCATTTTAGTCCAAATATGAGATCTGAGGTCTTTTTGACCCCAGATCTCATATTTAAGAGGTCCTGTCGTGCTTTTTTTCCTATTACAAGGGATGTTTACATTGCTTGTAATAGGGATAAAAGTGACAATCTTTTTTTTTTTTTTTTTTTTAAAGAAAAAAAAAAAAGTGTAAAATAAAAAAAGGTAAAATAAATAAGAAAAATTTTTTTTTTTTAAACACGCCCCATTCCGACGAGCTCACACACAGAAGCGCACGCATATGAGTAGTGCCCACATATGAAAACGGTGTTCAAACTACACATGTGAGGTATCTCCGCGATCGGTAGAGCGAGAGTGATTAATTCTAGCCCTGGGCTTCCTCTGTAACTCAAAACATGCAACCTGTAGAATTTTTTTAAACGTCGCCTATGGAGATTTTTAAGGGTAAAAGTTTGTCGCCATTCTACAAAACGGGCGCAATTTTGAAGCGTGACATGTTGGGTATCAATTTACTCGGCGTAACATTATCTTTCACAGTATTAAAAAAAAAATGGGCTAACTTTACTGTTGTCTTATTTTTTAATTCAAAAAAGCTTATTTTTTCCCCAAAAATTGCGCTTGTAAGATCGTTGCTCAAATACGGTGTGACAGAAAGTATTGCAACGACCACCATTTTATTCTCTAGGGTGTTAGAAAAAAATATATATAATGTGTAGGGGTTTTCAATTTTCTAGCAAAAAAAAACTGTTTTTAAATTGCAAACACCAAATCTCAGAAAGAGGCTCGGTCCATAAGTGGTTAATACTACTACAAATGGTAGTAGAGTTATCACTAAGCAAATGGCTCCCTATAGTATACTATACAGCCCCCCCAACAAAGGAAAGCGCATTTAGTAACAATTAATCTCACACGAAAAGACAATGTTTCAGCGACAAGCAACCGATACTACATGCTACCTGTGTAGCTTAGTCACATAGGAAGCCATTTGTTCCAACTGAGATAAATAGTTAAGCCTCGTACACAAGGGCAGAATGTCGGGAGACATTTGCCGGTACAAAAAAAATACAGGCCAACAATCTGCCCTTGTGTATGTCGGTCTGTCCCATGGAAGCCAGCCATGCATGCTGGAAAACAAGCAGCCGACCGACTCCCAATCAGCGCTCTCAGCCAATGGCAGCAAGCACTGCTCGGAGTGTTCTGGCGTGGGGTTGGGGGAACACAACAGCTCAGCGGGGGAAAAAAAAAAAAATAACACACACACACACACACACACACACACACACACACACACACACACACACACACACACACACACTGTATTGTGTACTCGGCTTTACTCCTTGAAATAATTGCGTGAAATTTTAGTAGCATGATTGAGCTACTAAAAATCTCTCAAAACAAAACTGGTGGATGCAACGAGAATATTGGTTACCATACCCACATTGATTTTCACCTGATCAACTGACTGATCTGGCTGGATGTCAAAAATGATCCACTGATAAATTTGTGGAAATTCTGCCACCATCGATCTGCTTGCTTTTGGTAACAAAGGTTGATCAAAAGCCTACAACTGTAGTTGTAAATTTTGACTTATTGGTTCGTTTAGCTAAAAATACCCAACCCTTCTTTTGAGTTAAATCCAATCAAAATCAAGTAGAGGGAAAAAAAAACCCACGATCACAAGCGACCGCTCATCAAAAATTATTTTTATCCTAATTTTAACATCATATTTTGTGTGCACAGTTATGTTATTCACTTAAATTGTTTTGCGCACTATTTTTTGTGAATTTTTGATCATATCACTTTATGCACATTAATGGGGAGGAGTGATGATATGATATAGTTATATCATTGGTTGATTGATTGTCTTATCACTCTTCACTATATGTTACTTTATGATTAGGGATTACTTTAGCGCTGCTATATTGAGTTCACTTGGGGCGAGTTTGTGGTGAATCAATTTTTATTTTAATTTTAAAACCTAGCTAATTGTTTCAATCCGCTGCCACAAATTTCGTAGAAAAAGAAGTAGAAATTGCTTTGGAAGTCAATTGTTTACGAGATTAAAATCGTTAAATTATTATTTTATTAAAGCGGGGGTTCACCCACACCGCCAAAAAAAAAAAATATTAAAAGCCAGCAGCTACAAATACTGCAGCTGCTGACTTTTAATACATGGCCACTTACCTGTCCCAGGGTCCAGCGATGTCGGCAGGCGACGCCGAGAACCCGCTCAGTTCTCGCCAGCTGTCGCCGCCATCCTAGGTGAGGGAATCAGGAAGTGAAGCGTTGCGGCTTCGCTTCCCAGTTCCCTACTGCTCATGCGCGAGTCGCGCTGCGCGTCCCAAGTGGTCCCCGCTTTCTCCTGGGAGCTGTGTGTTCCCAGCAGACAGCGCGGTCCGGACGGGAAGAGGCATAGACTCCCATGGGAGTCTATGCCGGAAGTGGGTGCAAATACCTGTCTGACAGGTATCTGCACCCCCCTCCCCCCTGAAAGGTGCAAAATGTGACACCGGAGGGGGGGAGGGTTCCGAAAAGCGGAAGTTCCATTTTTGTGTGGAACTCCGCTTTAAGAACGGGTTCACACTTATGCAAATTGCACGCGGGTGCGCACACATCTCCGGGGCGGCCGCAGAGCGCAAAGCACAGGGTTCCTGTGCATCTTTGGCCACGTTTCAGGTCCAAATTCAGGCCCGATTCGTCCCTGAAACAGAGAACATGGATGCACTGAACCCTTGCTATGAGCCGCATCCGTATCAGGTGTGAACCCAGCCTAAAAGAAAAGTCCACCTTTTATGACCACGTTTAATGAAACACCCATAATTAGGGTCAACATAAAACATAGTGAGAGTCTGCAAAAAAAATAAATAAATTTGGTGGATTTTTAAGAAGTGGAAATGAAGAGGTCACCATTTTAATCATGACAAATTCATGAGAATAAGGAAACACCTACTTTTAAAGCTACTGTTTTTACCAATTCTTGCCATAGGCGACCAAAAAAAAAAAAAAAAAAAATCAAATCAATTTGGCCATTCTAGCAGATCTTCCACAGGGCAGCAACTGTCAGACTTGACTCAGCCTTTGTAATGGAACGATCAAACTTGTGCTAGGTACACAGTATTAGTTTTATTTTGTTCAACCCAGCGGGCTGAAGGAAAAAAAAAAAAAAGGATGCTTGCTATATACTACCTAATGTTAGTACAGTGATCATCCTCGATGAGCTATTGTGTTCTGACAGGGGGGACCCACACCAGATGACACCGGTCAGATGTTTTTCAGGCATGCCCATTTGGCCTGCTGCGGTAAAAACCAGGCTGAATGTTGGCCAGTTTCTGTTGAACCGGCTAATACGTGGCCTGTTTGTACCAGGCTTTCGACAAAGTAATGCCAAGTAAGATGGCACTGGTAATGGATGGGCCATAGTAAGCTGCTCACCACTCAGTTATTACCAGCCATCGTTGAGTGCTCTCTCCATTCCCCTTCAGCTGCTACTGGCTGAAACAGGGGAGATTACGTGACCAGACCGGATCAGATCAGGATAGGTTATAAAGACAGCCATATACCATTTGAATTTCAGCAGCTTCCTGATAAACCGGGCTGAAATCTGATCAGTAGGTGGCCCTACCGGCCCCCTCCCGCTCGATATTCCTCAACTAAAAAAACCGAATGAGCCGAAAGAAAAAATTTCAGTCAAATAGCAGCTTGCATCCAAAAAGCTGCAGGCTCTGTGATGGTATTTTGACAGCCGGTGGGGTTGATTGTCAAAATGCAACAGCCTCAGTGGGAGATCGGACCACCCGTGCCTTTGAGGAATCTGTCTTTATTCAGCACCCCTGGACTACATACACATTTCAGGAAAATGCGAGGCATATATTTTCACCTGCAGTTCTAGACAATGTAAACGAGCATTGCCATTTTCATTGTTTACAGCTTCTAGCAACACCAGCGAAAACAGGCAAATTAGTATCAAGTTCTACACTTTTTTTTTTAAAAACAGACTCCCCATTAACCCCCTGCCCACCCAGACCCAGCATCCCTTTAATAGTGTCTGTATGCCCGGGTGGGGGGTTGGTGGTAAGGATCAGCAAACACTATGATTGACTGTCACAGCGGATATGTGATCAGGAATGGGTCCCGCAGGCTAACTATTGCTAGTGGGGACCAAGTGCTGGTCTTTGACAGCTCTGTCTCTATGATGGGAATGCGCAGTGAGCAGAAACATCAGCCACCCAGTGACATATATGTGCGATGTGTGGGCATTAAAGACCGCCCTTATGCTGCTGCACATGTGCTACATGGGCAGCAACACGATAAAGTGCAAGTTAAACGTAAAAAAAAAAAAAAAAAAAAAAAAAGTATAAAATTGCACGTTTTTGCAGGTAAAAAAAAAAAAGTGCATTTATTATTTTTTTCCTCAGGACCCTGCAGAGCATTGCAACCGCGATCAGTGGACCACAAGTGCATTTTCAGGCTCCTGCACATTCTCCCTCCAGCTTTCTTGCCCATACCTCTGTACAGCCTGCTAGAAAGCTGAAGGTAGTGTAAATTAACTATTAGGGTGCTAATCAGTGCCCCCTGAACTACAAGCCATCTGCCACAGTGGCAGACAGGACTTTATTCATACACAGATCTCTTTGAATGAATGATGCGGCTGTGTGGGAGGAGCCCTGCTCAGTTAAGCCAATCTGAAAATGTGACAGCAGCTGCGGGGGAAAAAGATCCCAACCCGCTGTCATTGGGGTGTGGGGGGGGGGGGGGGTGCTGCATAGCAACAGGTTACATCCTAAATACGGATCTAACATGTTACTAAAGCTGAACTTAGCCTTTAACCAGGGCAACATTGTCCAGTACAGTATTTTGTTCATATTTGTGCCCATTTTTCACCATTCACTGGCTCCAGATCCCCGGCGCAGCTTTCCAGAATTAACTGTCAGGAAGCATGCTTACTGTATAACACGTCATAAGGGACAGTGCAGTCTCCTGCAGCTGTTTATCAATTAGCTAAGCAGGAGCAAGAGAGGCTCGCTGTTCTATGTTGACATACACAGCATAGTCCCAGCCAGAAGCATATATGTAAGTGTGGGGCTCCAAAAGAACCCTGCAAAGGAAAGGAGCCACCCTGAATGTGGTTCTAGTGCTGTGGGGACCATATGAAGGAGAAAATAACTTTTAGCCCCTATTTACACTGGTGTCACTTGTCTTGTGAACTGAAAGGTCCAAAACACAAGACAATTTGCACCCTATTGTCGGCAATGGAACTGTTTAAATAGGTGCAACGCTGAGATTCTGTAAATACTGTTTTTTTTTGACTGTTACATGTAACTTTCTTTGGCAAATAAAGGAATTACAAAAAAAATAAAAAAATGTATGCAACGCCAACTTTGCTGTGCTGCACCGATTTGGAAAAAAGGTTCCTGCACAATTTTTTGCAATTTCAGGTGCGACTTGCATAGATATCTGTGCATGAAGTCGCACAGATGTCAGCCAAGTTGCACTGACCTGCAGCTTTGAGTGCAATTTTAAGTGAAGTCACACGATTTCAAAGTCGGATTCAGTGTGAACGGGGGCTTATGCATCAAGAGCCTAAATGTATTGTAGACGTTCATCTTCGCAAATTAAATTGGAAAAAAAAAAAAAAAAAAAAAAAAAAAAAGGTGAGGCTTTCATAGCATCTTAAAAATCTGTGCATGACTGCAACAGAAGGATGCAATGCAAATCCCCACAAACGTCACAAATAGGACCTCAAGTTAGTAAATCCTAATTGAGAATGAAGATACTACAAGCTTACAACCATTTTTGCAAAATGTTTCCATCCACACCAGTCATAACTTACTAAAATGTCTGATCTAGGAACTGGATTCCTCCAGACACTCACAGATCAATCATTCTTTTGTACCTGCACATTTCAATAATAAGAAAGTCACATAATGACGACCATGTAGCTACACATTTAGTGCGGCTTTACAACATGCTTTAGGTTTTTATCCCACTACATGCCTTTATCATTTAGTTCTTTTGAAATCTGGTTAGCTTTAATGTTGCAACAGAGTGGGTAAAAATTTTTTTTTTTTTTTTTTAAAACAAACTAAAAAAAGATTATTTCGATTTAAACTGTATTTTTAATAAAATGCTTTAAAGATAGTTTAAGATACATTAACAATTTAGTTTATTCAGCATTAAGTGGAGCTTAGTTATGTAGAATGAGGCTGTATATTCTGCCATATTTACATTTTTGATAAACTCATTTAACAAATCCAAGCTCTGCAAGCCGGTACTGTACTGCATTGATGCATTCACATAATTTCACAGTAACCAGGAGATAAAACAAAGTTCAAGAACATTCCTTTATCCAATTGTTTTGCAAATCTATGTACACTAAAAACTGTATGATTGAATCAGTTCTGATGTCGCTGTTTTGCTAACCGGACAGCTTATTATAAATAGGAATCCTGAATTTTGTTTGCAAATATTAAAGATTCTAACTACAAGCAAGAATAAGTCCTTACATTTAAAGGGCACCTGTTTCAGATCCATCATGGCAGCGCCTGTTAGCGGGCATCCACCACGTCCCCCACCTTGTTGTGTCCCTGCCACATCACCAGCCATGAATGGGACTGTCGGTGAGTCAACAGCGGGTCAGAGGAGGAGCCGCTACGGGACAGAGATGACAGTTGCTCTTTAAAAATCATGATTTAAATCGAGTCAATTTAAAGAGGAGTTCCAGCCTGGGTGAAAAAAAATTGAAAGTCAGCAGCTACAAATATAGCTGCTGACTTTTAATATTAGGACACTTACCTGTCCAAGGAGCCCGCGATGTCGGCACCCCAGCCGATTTTCGGATTAACTCCGGGCTGCTGCCGCTGCCATTCCCAGTAAGGGAACCAGGTAGTGAAGCCTATCGGGTTCCCTACTGCGCAAGGTGAAGAGCGCTGAGCTTTCTTATTGGCCCGGCAGTGGGGGGAAGGGAGCTAAACTTCTGGGAGATTGTTCTGCAGCCTGTCCCTGGAAGTGGGGGAGGGGACCTGTCAGAAACAGGCACCCCCTGAAAGGTGCCAAACATTTTAGGTGGAACTCCGCTTTAAATCAAGCCCTTTTACTAGCGATTTAAATTTGAGTTCCACCCCCCAAAAAAAAAAAAAAAAATAATGTGCTTAAAAAAAAAAATGAAAAAAAAAAAAACATTTGGAGAAAAATTTTCACCTCTAAATGCCTGTTGCTAGGGGGTCCCTCGTAGTCTGCCTCCTTCGGTGCCTGGGCTCTTGACGTGACTTCCCTTGGCGCAGAAAGGGAGATCGCCTCTCCACCCTCCCTCTTGTCAATCATCTGGGACACGTGACCGGTCCCAGATGATCGTGGGGCCAGCGACTGCTCCCGCATGCGCAGTGGGTGCCAGGCTGTGAAGTCACAGCCGGGCGCCCACAGTTAAAATTACGGCGCTGCCAAGCAGAGGGGGGGGGGGGGGGACGAGCGGGGCTTCGATCCCCTGCATCACTGGACCCTGGGACAGGTAAGTGTCCGATTAAAAGTCAGCAGCTGCAGTATTTGTAGCTGCTGACTTTTATTTTTTTATAAATGGGAACCCCGCTTTAAATAAATAAACTTGATTTAAATCAAATCCACCCTGTTGCAGTATTCATACTATTGCTCTACACATTTTCTATCAACACATAGAAAACTGTTCTCCACATCCCAAAACAATGCTCTTCCAGTAAACACGGCACATTGCTTTACACCAATTCTATTGTATAGATCACCCATTAGTGTAAACAAATGCCTAACTTTATAGCACACTTCTACTCCAATTCAGTGCCCCACTTGCTATTGTTAGTGCTCATGCATTATTCCGTTTGCTTTGTGAAGTGACTGCCCAGCCTGCCTGAGCAGCCATTTCACTTCCCAATCGTCTTCACACATCCAAACTGTCTATCACTACTACTTTCAGTGCTCTTGTGATCGTACGGGGCACAAATCCCAATGCCGGTCCCAGCACTCCTGCAGCACAATCCACTACATCTCCAAACACACTACTTTTCTAGCCTGGTGTCATTGCTTCTGCTGTACACCAATCCTTCTGTATGGACACTCAGATCCAATACTAAACATTCATCTGTACAGAACTACTTCTACAAGGGCAGTGGATACATCAGTTTTCTATCAACTATATATACAAATCCAGAAACGTATTCTTATACAGAGACACAACTGGCTCGATTTACTAATAACATTTTTATACTGGTCCCAGTAATCGTGACTACTCAAACCATCTCAGTGGACGGTTAATGTCTTATCTACCTTAAAAGGTGAAAGCGCTTAATACAACTTTTATTATTTTTTTTATAAGCTTTATTTTATAAAAAAAATGTAATTTAAACAACATACATAAATATATTTGACAAAAAGGAATAGACATACTATACAATAAGCACACCATTAAAAAAAAAAAATATATGTGTCCTGCCCTTCTCCATTTTACCTTACCCTATTGAAATCTGACAGTGGGGCAATTTCTTATTTACTAGGTTCTAAAGTTATTCCCAAACTTGAGAAACATCCCCTATTTGGTACAACTTTGATAGTTCTATCTTGCTATTATTGCTCACTATTTGCCAAATAACTATGTATAAATGTTTCCTAATTAGAAGCCCATGTCAACAATATATACATCAAAACAGATTCATGCAATGGAGGTAGAGAAACATAACTAGTCTATATTTTAGCATCAGCAGCACCTAAGAGGCTGCTATTGGACAACATGGATTTCTTAAAGTTACATATACAATAAATGCCCAAAAATCTTAGACTACTCAAGACCCTTTCACACCGACTGTCCGATCAGGTCCACCTGTCAGACTCTGCTTTGTCCTCTATGGAGCAGCCATCCAATCTTCCAAAATCAGGTGGTCCTATTTTCCAACCGTCCGGCAGATCGGATTGAAACTGACAGGCGGTCCGCTTTCGTCCACTTGCCCCATCGATGAGAGTAGTGCAATGCCCGTGTCCGCTCTGCATAATGAAGCAGACAGAACCTGTCATCCACCCGCTCAGCAGAGAGATCCCCCACTGAGCAAGTGGATTCCACTTAACAGAGACGTCAGTCTGAAAGGGGCCTTAAAGCGGAGTTCCAGCTGGACCCATGTTCATTGGAAGTCAGCAGCTACAAAAAATAAACACACACTGACCTGTCCGCGATGCGGCCGCACATAGCCTCTGTTATCCCCCCGCCTGTCCGCGGTGCCGGCACTGCAAGTGTGGGCACCCAGCTGTGACAGCTTGCGGCTTCATAGCTGCGTACGCACAGCGCATGCACAAGTCGCGCTGCGTGTCCTTAATGGCCGGGCAATATTCAGGGACCTGTGACGAGACGCCTAGATGGCGCGGGTGGAACTGGAAGCCGGGTACCTGTCAAAACTAGGCACCCACCCCCTCCCCCCAAAAAAAAATGACATGCCAAGTGTGGCATGTCAGGGGTCAGAATACCTTAAAGCAGAAGTTCCACTTTTGAGTGAAACTCAGCTTTAAGCAGATAATTATAAACCTATAACCTACCTTTTACATCACTATCATACAAATGTGTTTGCTAATCCATATAACGGTGCTATGTATACCTATACTATAAATATTTGAACATTATACATACACACAAAGGCATAGCTAGATCTATAACTCTCACTCCTACATGGATCGAAGGAAAGTTTTGTACAGTGTGCACTTTGCAGTGTGTAAAGCCTAGTACAAACGTATCCGGGGACATCAGCCTGTTCAATAAAAAACGTCCAACATTCGGCCAGTGTGTATGGCAGCCGGTCAGAAAGAAGCCGTCCACTTGGGCGGCTTCTGTCAGACGAGCGTGCTGGAAAACCAGCAGCCAACTGGCTCTCAATCACAACTCTCAGCCAATGGCAAAGATCACTGACCAGAGTGTTGTGACGGGGGGCAGCCCCCTGTCAGAATACAATAGGTCAGCAGGCTGGGTTCGCTGCGCTAACATTGGATTGTTAGTATAGCGGCTCCAACCAGAGATGTCAGGTTTTTTTTTTTCATTCAATCCAGCACAAAAAAAAAAAAAAAAAATACTAGTGGTGTGTACCAGGCTTTAGTGCTGGTCATCTCAAAATGCAACCATGCATAATCCTTGCAAGTTATGAAGTTATACAAAACATACACACACAAAATACTGCCAATTGTTCCCCAATCAGGTCAAATCAAAAAACTATGGAAGCTAAATTGCCTTTTAAAAATTACCAACATGCAGCATGCGTTTACACGGCACAGACACGCTATGTGTAATACAAACATACCACTTTTCATTGTTAAACGGGGCTCCCCCATCGAGCACATAAAGACCCCTTTCACACTGGGGCCGTCCCTGTGTTAGCAGTAAAGCGCCATTAGTTTTAGCAGCGCTTTTCGGCCGCTAGCGGGGTGCTTTTAGCCCCAAAGAAGGGGTTAAAAATGCCCGTGTTGCAGCGCTTTTCAGGCACTTTGGAACAACATGTATTAACATTCGATAAACCTAAGCTTCAGAAGCGCTGCCCATTCATTTCAATGGGCAGGGGCGTTTTGGGAATATACAGCGCTCCCAAACCGCCTCAAAGATGCTGCTTACAGGACTTTTTCTAACTGCCCGCAAGTGCGCCGCCACAGTGTGAAAGCAATCGGGTGACATGGGAGGCAGTTTTCAGGTGCTTTACGGGCGCTAAAACGCCTGAAAACTGCCTGTGTGAAAGGGCTCTAAACGGTCTTCAACACTTTAGTTTACATTTGGACATGAACAATTGCATAGCTAGTGTGCAACATGCATTGATATTCAATAAACCAAACTAAAAAATAAGTTTGCTGGCATGGGGATGTATCTCTACCTTGTAATATTTTTTAGACATGGTATGTTTTTCCTATAGGTAGCCACTCAGTTTTTTTAAAGGCTGTCACATAAAAAAACAAAGTTTAAAAATTTTGATATTTTTACACACTAACGCGTCTTAAAATTATACAAAGCACGTTTTTTTTGTTTTTTTTTAATATGACTACCTAAATGAGCTGTATGATTTTATATTTATTACTATTAAAGTGGACCTTGCATGAAAATACAAAGTTCACTTATGTTGCAGCACCTCCATGCCGAAAAAAAAAAATGCTCAGAGAAAGCAATAATATATTAAAAATAAAAGACTGGAAGGAAAAAAAAAAAAAAAAAAAAAAAAGAATGTAAAAAATACTCTTCTTACACCAAGTTCTTCTGGTGGACTCATTGGAGGTGAGGGATGATGTGGCTAAACTCGGGATCACTGAATCCCAAGAAAGCAGAGGAACTCAAATACCGTCTTATGCACAATTTGGGATTCTCAGCTTTCCTGGAATCCCATAGAAAGGACCAGCGTCATTCCCGATGTCTACAGAAATAAATTTCTTTTTTTTTTTTTTAACTGTAATTGTTTTTGCTGTGCATTTATTTCTTTATTTTTTTTTGGGGGGGGGGGGGGGGGTTGCATCATAAACACTCTAGGTCTAATTTAGGCTATACTCCCTATTATGCAGATGAGGCATGTCATTTTATGTAAAGTAAAAAGCATACCACTATGAATGATCACCGCCATGTTGGACCGCTATCCAACATCAAATCAAATAGGGCCAAGTCCACTATGTGACCCAGCCAACATCAAACATCTGCTATCACTTCTATGACTGATGTGCAACATGCTTCAATGTTAGATGAACATAATATTCTCCAACACACATCTATTAACATTTTTTAACCCACTTACGTGTTAAAGCGAAGTTGCACCCAAAAGTGGAACTTCCACTTAACTGTCTCCTCCTCCCCTCTGGTGCCATTTGGCACCTTTCGAGGGGGGGGGGTCCCCTTTTTCACAGGTACCCTGGGTCCCCACTTCTGTCGAACCTGGCCACGGCACATCAGAAGTCCGGCCAGTGTTGGACCAGTAGGAGAGCGAAGCCGTGCTTCGGGCATGCACAGTAGGGACCCCTTATCGGCAATGGCGGTATCAGCACCCGACAGCCGATGGAAACATCAGCTGCGATGCCAACATCGCTGGACTCAAGGACAGGTAAGTGTCCTAATGTTAAAAGTCAGCAGCTGCAATATGTACAGTTTGAGGGGGAAGGCGGAACTCTGCTTTAATATTACTACATTACAAACTATGTCCCCAAAAATTGCATTTGAAAGAGCGCTGCGCAAATACAGTGTGACATAAAATATTGCAACAACCATTTTATTCTGTAGGGTCTCTGCTAAAAATGAAAATATATATATATATATATATATATATATATATATATATATATATATATATATATATATATATATATATATATATATATATATATATATATATATATAATGTTTGGGGGTTTCAAGTAATTTTCTAGCAAAAAATAAATGATTGTAAAAGGTTTAGTCTTTAAAGCGGGAGTTCCCCCTAAAAAATAAATAAATAAAAGTCAGCAGTTACAAATACTGCAGCTGCTGACTTTTAATAATCAGACACTTACCTGTCCCAGGGTCCAGTGATGCGGGGGATCGAAGCCCCACTCGTCTCCCCCACTGCTCGGCGGCGCCGGCATTGTAACTGTGGGCGCATGTGCGAGCCGTGATTGGCCGCGCAGTCATCTGGGACCTGTGACGTGTCCCAGAGGATTGCCTAGAGGGAGGGGGAGAGCTGATCTCCCTTCCTGAGCCGAGGAAAGTGACGTCAAGAGCCCAGGCGCTGAAGGAGGCAGACTTACGAAGGACCCCCTAGCAACAGGTATTTAGGGAGGTGAAAAAAAAAAATTTTCTCCAAATTTTTATTTTTTTTTTATGAACTATAATTAATTTTTTTTTTTGGGGTGGAATTCCACTTTAAAGTAGTAAAAACTTCCTTCATTTACAGACCGAAGTTCATTCCTTTGATCTAAAGAACAAAACGTTACAATTTTTATAGTTAGCTCAGCGGCTGAGGAATTTTGGAATGTTGTGGAACTTGCCAGACTGCCTGTTTTTTTTTGACAGCTGTCGGCTTGAGCAGAGAACTCTACATAGAATCGGGAAAATGCTTTAAGATCGAGATTGAGGGGGGGGGGGGTGAAATAATAGCGATCTCAAACATATACACATAAAAGTCGTGCACCTCATCTGCAGAATGAGGAGAAAAACTTTTTTTTTCCATATTTTGCAGGTAAGATACATGCATACACTTGAATATAAATTCTGGCATCATTTTTTTTTTTTTTGTTTATACTGTGCAGGCAAGATGAATAGTTTTCTTTTATATCACAAATGCCACTACGAATAGTCTGCACCCTCTGAGTACATTGTCCAATAGTGAATTGTGTTTTAGACAGAACTATGTTTGCTATGTGATCCAGCCAACATTAAACATCTGCAATCACTTGTGTCGCTCATGTAACATGCTTTAACGTTCACTAAACATTATTATTTTTTAAAAAATGTGTTCAACAAATCCAGTGAAATGACACCAACTGCCTTACATATTGAAATGATAAAAATACTATTAATATTATACAGCTGAGGTAAATTACTTATTAATTATTAGAAAAGGGCCGCCGGCGCTCTCTGGGAACGTTCCACCAACATTGAACTGTGCACCGGACAGATCGATCTCACATAGTTCAGTTTGATGCATAATTGGATATCAGGGAACATTCCCCTGTCAGTGGATGTTCTAATGTAAGATCACACAAAACCATGGGCAGCTGAATTATTTCTATGAATATTAAAAAAAAAAAAAAAAAAAATGTATATAATAATATGGGCTGCCCTACGCACACACCACAAAAAAAAAAAAAAAAAGATATAGAGATAGAGATAGAGATAGAGATAGAGATAGAGATAGAGATAGAGATAGAGATAGAGATAGAGATAGAGATAGAGATAGAGATAGAGATAGAGATAGAGATAGAGATAGAGATAGAGATAGAGATAGAGATAGAGATAGAGATAGAGATAGAGATAGAGATAGAGATAGAGATAGAGATATAGTGCCTCCACACCTTTTCAGATGAAAATGTTCTTTTGCTGGCCCTGTTTTGGGTGCCATCAGCAATTAATAGCACCGCAAATGCAAAAACATTTTTTTTGTGCATTGCAGGAACACGCACTTCTACGCAGATGTGAACAGAGCCCAAGTGTTCTGGGTTGTAGGTTAAAGAGGAGCTCCAGTCTCCCCCCAAAACAATTAAAAGTCAGCAGCTACAAATGCTGTAGCTGCTGACTTTTAAGATAAAGGACACTTACCTGTCTAGGGATCCCGCGATGTCCTCACCCAACCTTATTCTACAAATCGGCTTCTGGTGCAGACGCTGGCATCTTAGGTAAGGGAAATCGGCTGTGAAGCCACGCATATGCGAGTCACGCTGTGTTTGGGACATGGTTTTGCAGTCTTCTGGGACCTGTGATGTGTCCCAGAGAGCAGAGGGGCAAGAAGGAGGGGCCAAACATTGCTGTGGCAATCTGACCAGAAGTGGGAGCAGGTATCTGTCAAAACCCGGCACTCGCCCCCCCTCCTCCCCCAAAAAGGTAGCAATGGGGGGGGGGGTACAAACAAGCAAAACTTCCCCTTTTGGGTGAAGTTCCACTTGTATAAATGAAACATTCTACACATAACCATGAAGTATTAGGCCCTATGCACACTGAAGCCTGCGTGTTTTCATGCTACACACACTGAAATTAATGTGCTGCCCTACATGCAGCAAACTAGCTCATGTGCCTTTTTGAGCGTTATTTTTGCATTTCTCATGTGAAAATTGCACATCGGGTGTGCCATAAACAAATGGCACCACAAGCATGACACCCGTTTTTTGTGTGTGAATGAAGCCAGTGTTATGGGTTGAAGAAGAAAAAGTTGAACACACGAAACAATCTGTCACCAGAATCGATCCTATACAGCAGTGGTCATCAACCCTGTTCTCAGGGCATGCCAACAGGCCAGGTTTTATGTATTACCTTGGGGAGATGCAGACAAGAAAACTGCAATCACTGAGCAGCAAATGATATCACCTGTGATGTATTTCAGTTATCTTGCAAACCTGGCCTGTTAGTGGGTCCTGAGGACAGGGTTGATGACCTCTGCTTTATAGAACCCAAAAATATTCTGCATCATTCACACCACGTTGCACTACATGCGCAAAGTAGCTCATGCACCTTTTTGAGTGTTTTGCCACATTTGTTCTATGAAAAACGTGCGTCTGGAGTGTCATTACTAATGAATGGCACTGTGTGCTTTGGTTGGTGCGGGAATGCAGCCTAAGTTGGTCGCAGAATGAAAAGTCGTAGACATGAAATAATCGATTGTCACAATAGGGATTTATTCTACATGGGCTGGTTCACACTGGTATGTGCGTTCACATGTGGTCCCTGGTGTGTCAGTTTTAACAGCCCATTCATTTGAAGTAGTTGCAAAATGCACAGGAACGTGCAAAAAGAAATGCATGCACTACTTCTGCAATATGCACCATGCAGTGTGGTGGCTGCAAATGCGCTGTGTTTACAAGAGGTGTTTGGCATTCCATTAAAGCTGAGTTCCGCCAAAAAAATAAAAATAAATAATAATTAAGTCAGCAGCTACATATACTGCAGCTGCTGATCATTAAAATAAGGACACTCACCTGTCCAGGGCGCCCGCGATGTCCTCACCTGAAGCCAACCTAATCCCTCAGCTACGGGTGGAGGCGCCGGCATTGCTATTAAGGGAATCAGGAAGAGAAGCCTTGCGGCTTCACAGCCTGGTTCCCTACTGTGCGAGTCGCGCTGCTGGTTCTGAGTGGTCCCTGCTGTCTTCTGGGACCTATGTGTCTCGCAGGTACGAGATGGATGAGTGGCCGGGCATGGCGTAGATCGACGTGGATACTGCGCCGATCGTTCGGTGGGAGCAAATACCTGTATTAGACAGGTATCTGCTCCCCCCTTAAAGGTGCCCATTGTGACACAGGAGGGAGTGGGGATCCAGACAGTGGAAGTTCCATTTTTGGGTGGAACTCCACTTTAATAAGAGCACGTCAGAGCAGAATGCGGTGTGGGAAACCCTCATTTCCTGCAAGTTTCACGCACCACATTAAAATTGCGCTGCACTTGTGATCTGCAGCGGGTGTCAGTGCAATACTAATGGCACCCCAAATGCAAGTTGCAAACACAATGTGATGGTCTGCACCAGACTGCATGGTACAGGAGGTACCATCCAATCCGGTTGCTCTGCGTCTTGTAAAGCCACAAATGCACTACTTTTTGCTGCAGTCCGTCGTGATTTCAACCCATTCAAATGAGACACAGATCTCTAATGCAGTGCATTTGCCTGCACCACATTGCATGGTACTAAAACTTTGTGCATGCACTACTTTTGGTGAAATATGGTGTGATTTAAGCCCATTCAAAATGAATTGCCTCAAATCGCACCACACAGAATTGCCAGGAATGTGCTCAGTGCATTTCTGTGAGATTCATATGCAACTCGTAGTGTGAACCTAGAAATTGGCACCTGTGTGCATTTTGCAAAGGCAGCGCATTCATGAATAGTAAACGCACAGAGAATGCATCTTTCCCACACCACGCTCCAGAGCAGAACAGACCCTCAGGACCTCATTCATGCAACGTGGTGCTAAAATTACCAGACAGCCCTATGCACAACAAAGAGCAGCTCATGCACCATTCTCAAGTCTTTATAATGAGAAAAATGTGTGCTGCGTAATGCATGGCCCTGAGCTGTACATTTAGTAAACGTGCGCAAAATCACCCGCGCTCATAAAACACTCAGGTGAAAAAGCAGCCTTATGCCCCATTCATACCTGCGCACTGAAAAATAAACAAAAAACACTCTTGTTGCACATTTATAAAAACGCACAGATGTTATGCATGTCAGACACACAGAGATGAAGAGCGCTGCGATCCGAGATGAATGAAGAGATCCGTAGAATGACACTCGTCACATCAACAATGTGGCATGCTGCACAGAGAGATCATAAAGATGATCTAAAGATCACACACGCCATAGAGAGAGAGAGAACACACACGCCATAGAGAGAGAGAGAGAATACACACGCCAGAGAGAGAGAATACACACGCCAGAGAGAGAGAGAGAGAGAGAGAGAGAGAGAGAGAGAGAGAGAGAACACACACACGCCATAGAGAGAGAGAACACACACACGCCATAGAGAGAACACACACACGCCATAGAGAGAGAGAACACACACACGCCATAGAGAGAGAGAGAACACACACACGCCATAGAGAGAGAGAGAACACACACACGCCATAGAGAGAGAGAGAGAACACACACACGCCATAGAGAGAGAGAACACACACACGCCATAGAGAGAGAGAGAGAGAGAACACACACACGCCATAGAGAGAGAGAGAGAACACACACGCCATAGAGAGAGAGAGAGAGAGAGAGAGAACACACACGCCATAGAGAGAGAGAGAGAGAGAGAGAGAGAGAGAGAACACACACGCCATAGAGAGAGAGCACACACGCCATAGAGAACACACACGCCATAGAGAGAGAGAGAGAGAGAGCACACACGCCAGAGAGAGAGAGAGAGAGAGAGCACACACGCCATAGAGAGAGAGCACACACGCCATAGAGAGAGAGAGAGCACACACGCCATAGAGAGAGAGAGCACACACGCCATAGAGAGAGAGAGAGCACACACGCCATAGAGAGAGAGAACACACACGCCATAGAGAGAGAGAGAACACACACGCCATAGAGAGAGAGAGAGCACACACGCCATAGAGAGAGAGAGAGAGAGAGAGCACACACGCCAGAGAGAGAGAGAGAGAGAGAGAGAGAGAGAGAGAGAGAGAGAGCACACACGCCATAGAGAGAGAGCACACACACGCCATAGAGAGAGAGAGAGCACACACGCCATAGAGAGAGAGAACACACACGCCATAGAGAGAGAGAGAGAACACACACGCCATAGAGAGAGAGAGAGCACACACGCCATAGAGAGAGAGAGAGAGCACACACGCCATAGAGAGAGAGAGAGAACACACACGCCATAGAGAGAGAGAGAGAACACACACGCCATAGAGAGAGAGAGAGAACACACACGCCATAGAGAGAGAGAGAGAACACACACGCCATAGAGAGAGAGAGAGAACACACACGCGCCATAGAGAGAGAGAGAGAACACACACGCCATAGAGAGAGAGAGAACACACGCCATAGAGAGAGAGAACACACACGCCATAGAGAGAGAGAACACACACGCCATAGAGAGAGAGAGAGAACACACACGCCATAGAGAGAGAGAGAGAACACACACACACGCCATAGAGAGAGAGAGAGAACACACACACACGCCATAGAGAGAGAGAGAGAACACACACACACGCCATAGAGAGAGAGAGAGAACACACACACGCCATAGAGAGAGAGAACACACACGCCATAGAGAGAGAGAGAGAACACACACACACACACGCCATAGAGAGAGAGAGAGAGAGAGAACACACACACACGCCATAGAGAGAGAGAGAACACACACACATACACGCCATAGAGAGAGAGAGAGAACACACACGCCATAGAGAGAGAGAGAACACACACGCCATAGAGAGAGAGAGAACACACACGCCATAGAGAGAGAGAACACACACGCCATAGAGAGAGAGAGAGAGAGAGAGAGAACACACACACGCCATAGAGAGAGAGAGAGAGAGAACACACACACGCCATAGAGAGAGAGAGAGAGAGAGAACACACACACGCCATAGAGAGAGAGAGAACACACACACACGCCATAGAGAGAGAGAGAACACACACACACGCCATAGAGAGAGAGAGAACACACACACACGCCATAGAGAGAGAGAGAACACACACACACGCCATAGAGAGAGAGAGAACACACACACACGCCATAGAGAGAGAGAGAACACACACGCCATAGAGAGAGAGAGAACACACACGCCATAGAGAGAGAGAACACACACACGCCATAGAGAGAGAGAGAGAGAGAACACACACACACGCCATAGAGAGAGAGAGTGAGAGAACACACACACACGCCATAGAGAGAGAGAGCACACACACACGCCATAGAGAGAGAGAGAGAGAGGAGAGAGAGAGAGAGAGAGAGAGAGAGAGAGAGAGAACACACACACGCCATAGAGAGAGAGAACACACACACACACGCCATAGAGAGAGAGAACACACACACACCCTAGAGAGAGAGAACACACACACACCCTAGAGAGAGAGAGAGAACACACACACCCTAGAGAGAGAGAGAGAACACACACACCCTAGAGAGAACACACACACACACACCATAGAGAGAACACACACACACACACCATAGAGAGAACACACACACACACACACCATAGAGAGAGAGAGAACACACACACCATAGAGAGAGAGAGAACACACACACCATAGAGAGAGAGAGAACACACACACCATAGAGAGAGAGAACACACACACACACCATAGAGAGAGAGAACACACACACACACCATAGAGAGAGAGAGAACGCACACACACACACCATAGAGAGAGAGAACACACACACACCATAGAGAGAGAGAACACACACACACACCATAGAGAGAGAGAACACACACACACACCATAGAGAGAGAGAACACACACACACACCATAGAGAGAGAGAACACACACACACACCATAGAGAGAGAGAACACACACACACACCATAGAGAGAGAGAACACACACACACCATAGAGAGAGAACACACACACACCATAGAGAGAGAACACACACACACACACACACACACACCATAGAGAGAGAGAACACACACACCATAGAGAGAGAACACACACACACACCATAGAGAGAGAGAACACACACACACCATAGAGAGAGAGAACACACACACACACACCATAGAGAGAGAGAACACACACACACACCATAGAGAGAGAGAACACACACACACACCATAGAGAGAGAGAACACACACACACACCATAGAGAGAGAGAACACACACACACACACACCATAGAGAGAGAGAACACACACACACACACACCATAGAGAGAGAGAACACACACACACACACACCATAGAGAGAGAGAACACACACACACACACACCATAGAGAGAGAGAACACACACACACACACACCATAGAGAGAGAGAACACACACACACACACACCATAGAGAGAGAGAACACACACACACACCATAGAGAGAGAGAACACACACACACACACCATAGAGAGAGAGAACACACACACACACCATAGAGAGAGAGAACACACACACACACCATAGAGAGAGAGAACACACACACACACCATAGAGAGAGAGAACACACACACACCATAGAGAGAGAACACACGCACACACCATAGAGAGAGAACACACGCACACACCATAGAGAGAGAACACATACACACCATAGAGAGAGAACACATACACACCATAGAGAGAGAACACATACACACCATAGAGAGAGAACACATACACACCATAGAGAGAACACACACACACCATAGAGAGAGAACACACACACACCATAGAGAGAGAACACACACACACCATAGAGAGAGAACACACGCACACACCATAGAGAGAGAACACACGCACACACCATAGAGAGAGAACACACGCACACACCATAGAGAGAGAACACACATACACACCATAGAGAGAGAACACATACACACCATAGAGAGAGAACACATACACACCATAGAGAGAGAACACATACACACCATAGAGAGAACACACACACACCATAGAGAGAGAACACACACACACCATAGAGAGAGAACACGCACACACCATAGAGAGAGAACACACGCACACACCATAGAGAGAGAACACACGCACACACCATAGAGAGAGAACACACGCACACACCATAGAGAGAGAACACACGCACACACCATAGAGAGAGAACACACATACACACCATAGAGAGAGAACACATACACACACCATAGAGAGAGAACACATACACACACCATAGAGAGAGAACACATACACACACCATAGAGAGAGAACACATACACACACCATAGAGGGAGAACACACACATACACCATAGAGAGAGAACACACACATACACCATAGAGAGAGAACACACACCATAGAGATGATAGGAGAGTACACACACACTAGAGAGAGAGAGAACACACACACCATAGAGATGATAGGAGAGTACACACACCATAGAGAGAACACACACCATAGAGATGACAGGAGAGATCACACATTCCCCTCCATGGTGTGCTCTGCACTGTCCGGATCTCCCCTCTCTCTCCTGGGCAGAGCGGGGACAGTGTGTCCCGGTGTGCAGTGATGAAGTTCCTCCTCCATGCACTCTCTCACATGCACACTCTCCATGCAGCGCCCACATCTGGCCCAGCATCCTCCTGCTGTCCCCTCCGGCCCACCTACCTGTACTGTCCGCGCTGGCCGAGAAGCCCGGCGAGCTGAGTTTGGGTCTCTTCCGGTTGGGCGGCCCGTCCAGCAGGTTCTCGGCCATCTTCTTCTTCTCCCCTTTTCTGATCGGTCACCGAAGACAGACGAGGCTCCCTCCCCGGAGGAGGAGCAGTGCGAGAGAGGAGAGAGAGAGGGGAGGAGGAGGAGAGTTATCCCCGGGCCGGCCACCACCTCCCCCCGGCACTCGTACTACTACTACTACCTGACCACAGCTCAGCAACCCCCCGAGTCCCGCATCGTCCCCGGAGAGAGAGGGCGGGGGGACCCCGCGGGGCCGGGAAGGCCCAAACTCCGACCCCCTGCAGGGGGAGCTTCACCGGTGTACAGGAGATCCGGCTCACCTGCAGACCCCCCCTCCCCCCCGATCTGCCCTACAATCACTGCACCCCAATACTAATCATACAGGTGACCCCCCCACCCCCCAATCAGTGCGCCCCCTCTTCCACCAATCACAGGTGCACCCCACTATCAGAGCCCAGATATCTTCCAATCAGTGCACCCCAATAACCCTCCTCCACCAATCACAGGTGCACCCCACTATCACTGACCAGAGGCCCCTCCAATCAGGACACCCCAATAACAGGTGACCCACCAGGTGTCAGAGCCCACCCACAGGTAGGGGGTATTAGGACCCCTAAATAGGGGGCTGTCAGTGCCTGCTCCTTATATAGGTGGCCGCTGTCACTGCCTGTTCTATGAGTGTCCCCCCCCTCCTCAGGACCTCACTTCCACCTCAGAAAACAAATCCCCCGAGTGTGGCCAATGGGAGGAAAAAAAAAAAAAAAACAGGCATCAGTCGGGTCACCCCCAAAATAAAAAAAAAGACCCCCAAAAGTAGCGTCACCCCCCAAAAAATGAACCCGCAATGCGCGCTCCCGCCGGGTCAACGGGAAAAATTTGGGGGTAACCGTCGAGCCCCCCCAAAAAAGTTGGGGTGTCGGGGGGGTGTCAGGAGAAGGTAGGCCCCGGGGGAGATGGAGGTTGCGTCAGGCCGTCGACTCCGGCCCCCCTTCCCCTCCGCCGCTGCCGGTTCCTTCTCCGCCCGCCCACGCAACCGTGCGGCCGCTTCCTCCTCCTCCTCCGGGAGGGGAGGGAAAACAATGAAGAGCCGCCGCTGGCACACGGGGGGCCCCGGGGATTACAGGACAAACAGCAGCCTCCTCCGGGGGTGGCGGGGAGAACGAGCCGCCCCCCCCTGCCTCTCGAATGCCGGCAGCCCCACTCTCTCTTCCTTCGCTGGGCCCCGGAGATCTCCGGCGCTGACCGAGCCGCGACAAGATGGCGGCTGTTGATTCCTCAATTAAAAAAAAAAAGTTTTTTTTTTTTTTTTTTTCCTCCTCTCTTCTACGACGGCGGGAGGAGGGGAGGAGCCACGCAGCACGCACGGGAGAGGAGGGGGTGGGAGGAGTTAGACGCACAGGCTATGGAGAATGAAGTTAAACGGAGCGGGTGGAGGGGAAAGCGCACGTAGACTGCTGTGCGGGGGGAGGGCACGCCTGTAGGGAGTGGCAGGACACGCCCATGGATGGTTGGCCGCGCCCGCTGACGTACGGTTTGGCCACGCCCAGAGGCTCCGGCTGAAGGTGGAAGCAATAGCGGAGGAATCCTCCTGTGGAAGGTGGATGGGGAGCCGCTTGTACTGCTTGTCACTGGAGCGCTGGGAGGGTGACAACCCGGGGCTGTGACTACGGGTCAGGAGGAGAGCAATGCATCATACACAGACAGGAGAGGTGCATGCACGCAATGGACATCAAGTGCACCCTGCAAACCTTGGATGTATATATATATGTGTGTGTGTATATATATATATATACCCAGCAAACCATACACAGGTGTACAAGCTGCAAAATAAATACAATTTAAATATTTTTCAGAACTCTTTTATATATGAATCTGGTACCCCTTCTATGTAAATATATATTCCATTTCTGTCAGATAATGCACCACTTCAACCAGAAAATTGTTGCAATTAAAATTATTTAGGTATTCTCGTGTTTATTTATTTTGTATGTATTGGTAAGACACAAAAAAGTGGAGAAACAAAAAGCCAAATCTGACACATTCCACGCAAAACTCCAAAAATGGACAGAAATTGTAAATTGTAATAATTGGTAGCACACCTCTTGGAAATAATAACTGAAATCAATGGCTTCCCGTACTGATCTATGAGTTTCTTCCACCTCTCTGCTGGAATTGTGGACCACTCTTCTTTCACCAACTGCTCCAGGTCTCTGAGATTGGAAGGGTTCCTTTTCCCAACTACTGTTTTAAGATCTCTCTATAGATGCTCTATGGCAGCTGTTATACAAGCTGTACACTCACTACTTTACATTGTAGCAAAGTGTCATTTCTTCAGTGTTGTCACATGAAAAGATCTAATAAAATATTTACAAAAATGTCAGGGGTGCACTCACTTTTGTGAGATACTATATATATATATATATATATATAAATATTTATATATATATACACATATATAGTGCCTTTAAAAAGTATTTATACCCCTTAAAATTTTCCAAATTATGTCATGTTACAACCAAAAACGTAAATGTATTTTATTGGGATTTTACTTTCAAAATATTTTATTTTCAATATATATATATAGAATACAATTCGATACATTTAATAATTGTTTTACAGGTTCATTAACACCAAATCCTGGATAATGACGAGTTCATGAAAATAAGCCAGTGACAACAAAAAAACATGGTGAAAAGGCGTATTCCATTCCCACTAGGTTAACTTACTAGGCAAACCAGGTCTGGAGGAGGACACCTAGGGAATAGAGGTATTCCGAACCCTCCGGCACCCCTAGCAGGATCATGCTGTGCCAAAGGGGTGAACCCCCCCCACCCACTAGGGTGACCACATTTCCAAACTGCCATTCAGGGACAATTTTGCAAAGGACCGAGGGGGGGTTGAATGTAGTTTCGGGTTTGGGGGGATTTCGGCGGCGAGTAATTTGTCGGGTGAATGGCTGGTTTTAGCACTTATATCATCCCAACACCATGCAATGTATTTCTATTATTACATTGTAATAATAGACTCCCCTCCCTTAGTACAGACCCCCTTTCTTCAGTATAGACCCCCCTCCCTCAGCACAGACCCCCCCCCTCTACTAACTGTAGACCCCTCCCTCTGTCTGGCCCCCTCTCCACTAAGTATAAGCCCCCTCCCTAAGTATGGACCCCCCCACTAACTATAGACCCCCTCCCTCAGTACGGACCCCCCTCCACTAACTATAGGCCCCCTCCCTCAGTATGGACCCCCGCACTAAGTATATACCCCCTCAGTAAAGACCCCCCTACATCAAGTATAGATTCCCCTCCCTCAGTACAGACTCGCCCCCTCAGTATAGACCCCCCCACTGAATATAGACCCCTTCTCCATCAGTATAGACCCCCCTGACTAAGTATAGACCCCCCTCCCTCATTAAAGACCCCCCTAAGTACAGACCCCCCACTAAGTAGAGAACCCCCCACAGTACAGACTCCCCCTTCCACTTGTGCTAGTGGAAAGGTGGGTGTCAGAAACATGCTGGGGGGCACTTTTTACCTTTTTCCTGATCACTGTCCCTCCTCTGTCTATTTACAAATACATATAATATGAGCTTAGAACAGACCTCAGATCAGCGCCAGGAATGCACAGCGGTGTCCCTGTTCCCTCTCTGTGTACTTGTAAATAGCCGGAGGGGGAGGCGGCTTCAGTCTGCTCTTCGGTACGAGGCAGGGAGACATCCAGCAGAGCTGTGGAGATGGTAACAGTCACAGTGCCGGTGGATGGGGCTGTCCCCCCCCCCGCTGACAGCCTCGTTCATGGTGGAGAACGTTAGGCGCGGAGGAGGAGAAAGTTAACTTCTCCTCCGCTTTTCATGCTGGGAAGAGTCGCGCTGTGAGGTCACTGGTTGCTAGCCGCCAGGCGGCTATAGCAACCAGTGACCAGAGTCTCAGGTGGAGCTGGAGGCAGAGCGAGAACCAGTGCTATAGCGGGGTTTACTCGCTCTGTCAATTCCATTCCGGGACACTGTATTGTCCCGGAATGAAGGTACCCGGGACAGACCTGCCAATTGCGGGAATGTCCGGGACACGTGGGCACCCTACCACCCACCCCCGGTCAGAAAGGATATTTTGACAGGAATATCCAGCCCAGCAGGAAGGAACATAATAAAAACTTATCTATAACTTGTAATAGAATAGAATAGAATAGAATGGGAGACAAGTATCTTCCAATGTCATTTCCAGGTATCCTCAGAACAGAAATATAAAAGGACAGAGAAAGAGAGGAAAGGAGGGGAAAGAAAGGGGATTCGGGTCTATCCTAAAGCTGTGAAAGGGTGAGATCCGGTGTTATAAGAAATAGAAATCCCTATATATTTAGCACACAGATTCCAGATTCTTTCGAACTGTTGGGTCTTGTCGGCTAAGATGCTGGCCAATTTTTCTTGGGTCATTATCCAGGATACTTTTCTCCTGCCCTCCGACACAAAGGGCCTAGATTTATTCCAGGCTTTCGCTATTGTAAGCTTGACTCCTGTGAGTATGAAGTGGATTCATTTTTGTGTGTATTTGGGGATGAGATGTATATGGGCATTTAGAAGAGCATCAGGAATGGACCTAGGAATCTGAAGACCAGTCACCTTAAATATCATGTTAAAGACTTTGTTCCAAAATGGGCGCATCCTGGGACATCCCCATCAAATATGAACCATCGACCCCAGTAGTTGACAACCTCTGAAACAAGTTGGATCTGCAGATGGGTATATGGTTGCAAGTTTAGTGGGGGTTAAATACCACCTGGTTAGAACCTTCATGTTAGCTTCCATCAGAGAAACATTTAGAATTCCCCTGAAGGATTTTGAGCAGGCAGTATGCCAGGTTTCTAAGTCCCAACTGCATTGAAGATCATTTTCGTGAACTGCATTGAAGATCATTTTTTCACATAATTGTGCAGTGGAGTGAAAATGATAAATGGGTTTCAAATTTTTTTACAAATAAATATGTGAAAAGTGTGGCTTGCATTTGTATTCAGCCCCCTTTACTCTGATACCCCTAACTAAAATCTAGTGGAACCAACTGCCTTCAGAAGTCACCTAATTAGTAAATAGAGTCCACCTGTGTGTAATTTAATCTCAGTATAAATACAACTGTTCTGTGAAGCCCTTAAAAGGTTTGTTAGAGAACCTTAGTGAACAAACAGCATCATGAAGGCCAAGGAACATATCAGACAAGTCATAGGGATAAAGTTGTGGAGAAGTTTAAAGCAGGGTTAGGTTATAAAAAAATATCCCAAGCTTTTAACATCTCATGGAGTACTGTTCAATCCATCATCTGAAAATGGGAAGAGTATGGCACAACTGCAAACCTACCAAGACATGGCCGTCCACCTAAACTGACAGGCCGGGCAAGGAGAGCATTAATCACAGAAGCAGCTAAGAGGCCCATGGTAACTCTGGAGGAGCTGCAGAGATCCACAGCTCAGGTGGGAGAATCTGTCCACAAGACAACTATTAGTTGTGTACTCCACAAATCTGGCCTTTATGGAAGAGTGGTAAGAAGAAAAACATTTTTGAAAGAAAGCCATAAGAAGTCCTGTTTGCAGTTTGTGAGCAGCCATGTGGGGGACACAGCAAACGTGTGGAAGAAGGTGCTCTGGTCAGATGAGACCAAAATTGAACTTTTTGGCCTAAAAGCAAAAGCACGTCACCCTGAACATGCCACCCTCACCGTGAAACATGGGGGGTGCTTTTCTTCAGCAGGGACAGGGAAGCTGCTCAGAGTTGATGGGAAGATGGATGGAGCCAAATACACAGTAATCTTAGAAGAAAACCTGTTATGCCCCGTTCACACGGTCGGATTTTCTGACGGAAAATGTTCGATGGGAGCTTTTTGACGGAAATTCCGACCGTGTGTAGGCTCCATCGGACATTTTCCATCGGAATTTCCATCAAAATTTGAGATCTGGTTCTCAAATTTTCCAACAACAAAATCCGTTCTCGTAAATTCCGATCGTGTGTACACAATTCCGACGCACAAAGTGCCACGCATGCTTAGAATAAATTACGAGACGGTAAAACTAGCATTCGTAATGGAGATAGCACATTCGTCACGCTACTTTAATGCAGCGCATTCTCGTCTTCTTTATAATACTATAATAATGAAGTTGTTTTGCTGCACATATTTACACAGAGTTCTGACAAACTGATTTCTTTATTATTTCTCGTGATCTCCTGAATCATATTATTTATTTTTTTTCCTCAGATCTCCATAATAATGTTTCTAATTTTCGTTTATATGTATATTTTTTTTTTTATCAAGATCTCCTTTTTTTTATATATAGCGATCTCCATAATATTTTTTCTCGTTTTGTGTGTCAAGTTACCACAACACCATTATGATCTTGTATTTTTTAATCTCAAGGAGGTTGGTGTTGGTGTCCCTTGTTAATTTGACATTGTATTTTGGAAATGTACCTCTACTCACAAACAAACTGTCCTTTTTGAAGTAAAACACATAGGCAAGTATACCAGGCCTGAAGGGACCCCCACGCCATTTTTTTTAAAACTTTGTTTCGGGGTATCCCTGTGGGGAATTCCCATGCCATTTTTATCAATGAACTTTTATGTGTATTGTCGGACCAACAACTCATTAATAGCCGCGAGTAGTATTAAATGACTTTTTTTCCTTTGAAATGTCATTTTGCTGTCAGACTGTTCTAAACACGGGAAACACGTGCCCCTTTACAGGCATACTATAGACACCCCCCAGGTACGAAATTTAAAGGAATATTACACTTTTATTGTTTCACTTTAAGCATTATTAAAATCACTGCTCCCGAAAAACCGGCAGTTTTTAAAACTTTTTTTGCATTGATCCATGTCCCCTGGGGCAGGACCCAGGTCCCCAAACACTTTTTATGACAATAACTTGCATATAAGCCTTTAAAATTAGCACTTTTGATTATTCATGTTTGAGTCCCATAGACTTTAACGGTGTTCGCGTGTTCGAACAAATTTTTTTGCCTGTTCGCATGTTCTGGTGCGAACCGAACAGGGGGGTGTTTGGCTCATCCCTAGTAGAGAACATGACGGACACACAGCAGGTGCATGCAGAGGAGAGTAGCAACAACGAAAGCCCGGAGCCACGAGCGTCCCGATCCCGGAGGAGATTTAAGGCCTCAAATATGTCCTTTGAAGAGATGGTGGACATCTTGAAGATGGCCGACTATGATGGGAAGTATGGACATAACCTAAACCCAAATGTGAGAAAGGCCAAGATCATGACTAAAGTTGTGAAGAGTCTGCGCTGGAATTTTGGGGTACGACGATCCAAGGATCAATTGAGGAAACGATGGTCAGACCTCAAATTGAGGGAGCAGGATCAGTACAGAAAAATCAAGAGGGTTCTTCAAAAAAGTAAGTAGTTGTGTGTTCGTATTATTATTATTACTTGCATACTGCTCCATGTGCTTTTCTTTACTGTTGTACAGTTTAAAATGGCAACTTTCATGTTCATGGGCTCAGTAATCGGTCATAGAAAACATCGTTTGTTCGCCCACTTATAAGATGTTTTGGGCAGATGCAGGTTAACTACATTTGTTCAGGCCTATTTGTATTAAAAGAAGTTTGTTGTATAGATGGGATTGTAACTAGAATGAAATGGAAAATTGATTCAGTGTAAGGAGAGGACATTCAGCAGCTGTTTACACATCTGGACGCAGGAGCACTAGTGTGGGACACCAGAACAAACTTTTTAGGGTGTCCCACACAGGTGCTCCAGTGGATACTAAGGGTCTCTCCATGTGTGAAAATTGTACAAAAAAGGGAATTATTCCAGCTTTAGAAAGGAAAAAAAAAATTCTTCAGCTGGGAACTCTGCCAAAACAGACAATTGTACAACACTTCAAAGCAATGTTTCATATTCCTATTTCTGCCCTCAAATATCTGTGTGCTAAGTATACCTTTTTTTTTTATTCACATAGGGGAGAAAAGACTCGGGACATCTGAGGACACCAGGAACCCCACACCTCCTAAAGAAGGGGAAATCCCAAAACCACAAGCAGAGGATGAGGAGGGAGATGTTTATGAAGTGGGTGAAATAGTCACCACAACAGGTGAGTGTCTGAGACCACAGCTTCAGGTAATAGATGTATGCCTGCATATTTATAATACATGGTGTGTTATTTTTATTTTTGGTGATGTGGATGTTGTGGAAGAAGAATCTCATTTCACAAGTGAAAGTGCTCAGATCCTCATCGGGGAGATAATGGGGTGCAATCGTGATTTAGAAAATATAAAGGAAAACATCAATGATGTTCAACAAAAAATGAAGAACATCATTGATGTTTTAGGTAGAATCTAAAACACACAAAAATTGTACCGTTTTATTGTGTATTTTTGCTTTTAAAAACAAGTTTTAAAGTATTTTAAAAGCCAAATTTTGAAGATGCACACATTGTGTCAACATGTGCTATCTGCCATCACGGGATATTAATGTACACGTTTTATGGGTGCAACCCCTTCTTCGCAACTCAAGTAGGTGAGAGGAAGGTGTTGCACCCCCAAAACACGCCCATTGATCCCCCATGATGGGAGCTAGCACATATTGACATTAGGCATTGGATCTGGAGGGAAATCCCCAGTTTGAATCACAATTTATGTGCATCTTCAAAATTTGTCTTTTACAGGGGTGACATCACCCCATCTGATGAAGGCAATATTAACACAGTTTGGACATACTAATGTCTGATATTGCCTTCACTTTATCAAAGTTGAACTTTGTAAGTTCCTGAGTTGTGTATGTTATGGTTTAACCAAAAAAAGGATATTTCTAATGTGAAAAACAAATGTTAAACACCAAAGATGTTGGTTTGTTCAAAAACCCTTTTCTAACGCACATGTGAATGTGCTTTGAGTAAAATGTTTTATACTCAACAATGTGTGGCTTCTTCTTTCAATGCTCAATAGCAATTTTTGGAGGAAGTTGGTGTTTACAGTGACAATGGGGGTTATTTCCTAAAGGCAAATCCACTTTGCACTACAAGTGCAGTTTCAGTGCAGTTTCAAGTGCACTTTTGCAGTGCACCTGGAGTTAGTAAATAACACCCACAGTGCTTTATAATTTGCCACAATCACGCCATTTTCGTGACTCCACAAATTTCAGTCATGGTGCTGAAAATGATGAATATTTTTATCAGTAATGCATTACATACATTATCAACAAAAAAAAAGCGTGTGTGTGTGTAGCAGACCCACAACATAATAGTTCACTGAAGAAGAGATTGTCACCTCATGTGTCCAAAAAATTACGTTTGCAACAAAAAGGCAAAAAAGAAAAGCCCATTGGATAAACTAGGAGCCAGCTAAAAGAAACACAAGCAGTAAATCAAAGTAAATATTATTTCGGTTTAAATAAAAAATGTATTTTTAACATGTTTCTTAAACATTATGTGGCATATCAATGGCCCCCTACCCGCAAAGTTCTCTAGATACTTTTCATGAACTTAACGGCGCTTGGGGGGGGGGGCAAGCCAGGACGGCCAGCTTCAAGAGCCGTCAGGGTTGTTGTATCCGGTAATAAGCCGGCCTCAGTCCCAACTGAGGCCATGTAGTTCGATGCATTTTTTCTTAAAAAGTTATGCAATATGCAGCAAGCCATAACTATTTGATTCATTTTATATTCTGCCATGTTTATTGCAGTGAGGAATAGGCGGAACTGGCTGGCCATTATTCCAAAGGCATTTTCCACCACTCTTCTGGCTCTGGCCAGCCAGTAGTTAAAAACCCTCTGCTCCGGGATGAGGGTCCTCATCGGGAACGGCCGCATCATGTGTTCACCCAGACCAAATGCTTCATCAGCTACAAGGACGAACGGGAGTCTATCCACATTCTCTTCAGCAGGTGGCAATCCCAAGCTACCATTCTAGAGCCGTCTGTAAAATTCGGTCTGGGCGATGACTCCACCATCTAACATCCGCCCATTCTTCCCCACGTCCACATACAGGAACTCATATGTCGCCGACACCACCGCCAACATCACAATACTAATAAACCCCTTATAGTTATAATAGAAGGATCCTGAGTTGGGGGTGGGACGATGCGGACGCGCTTCCCATCAATTGTTCCTCCGCAGTTGGGAAAGTCCCACTGTTGGGCAAACTGGGAGGCCACAGTCTGCCATTCCTGTGGCGTTGAAGGAAACTGGGGAGTCAAACAAGAAAAAAAATTAGTAATTTTGCACATAAACATTGCCAGCAGATTAAACACAAACATTATTGGCCAAAATCAGTATTAACAGTTATTTGAAGGAGTATTTAAAGACAAAAAGAGAAGGTTCACTTATCAGATTCCTCACCCCCTCTGATGGCCCATTGTAAAAATTTTAGGGAGGGAGATCTTTTGGACAGGTAACCCTCTCCATTTCATTGAGAGGTGAATGCATACATAATAATGTGTGTTACTTTGGCCATCCCCTCCTTACTTACACTATTGGCAGCCCACTGGACAGGTAAGAAGTGTCATACTACAAAAATATGAATACACACTGTACAAATTGCAGCACTTTTTACATTCTGAAATTACCTATCAAGATAATAGGAGAACAAAACTTTAAACAGTACCATTTGAAAGTATTCAGGCAGGCCCTTTCCCTACATGCTTTGGTGAATTTGTCCATAAATATGACCACAAAAGAGGTAGGTATAGTGTGTATGGGTTTGGCAAAGTCAGCAGATAGAGGATTGGTATCGGCTGACTTAGCGGTTGGGGGGGAGGGTTCAAAATGATTTTGGGACCCCAAAAAAAGCCTCTTGCACGCTGCATGATTTAAAAGACACACATAACATTTGTACACATTTTAGGTAGTGTTTAGGGTAAAGCACTACTATGGAGCTGACAAAATACATTGTTAAGTGACTAGGTTAGGTGGGTATGGGCCCAGGCTAGCATGCATTGGGAGGTTAGTAAGGCAAATATGCATGAAGGACAAAAAATGAACTTTAAAAGCTTCCAGCATGCATGGGGACATTCACAGCATATTACAATCATGATAATTAGGAAATTATGAATGAAATACAATACATTAGCAAACATGAAATACATAGAATGTGATGTTAAAGGAGAAAACTTACCCTAATATAGTCCTTCTGCAGGACCTGAATGATGGCAGAACAGGTCTCTGGAATAATGATCCCCAATGCCTGGGGGGAGATGCCTGTGGAGAACTTGATGTCCTGCAGACTTCTCCCCGTCGCCAAGTCCCGCAACGTGACGACTAGCCTCTGTTAGGGAGTGACGGCTTGCCGCATGTAGATGTCCTGCCTGCTAATATAAGGGGACAGCAAAGCCAACAAACGGTGAAAAACGGGGTCCGTCATCCGGAGATAATTCCTGAAATCATCAGGATTATTCTCATGGATTTCCCGCGACAAAGACATTTGAGAGAATTGGTCACGCTGGAGCAACCAGTTCTTGGTCCATGAACTCCTCCCCACCCTGTTCATGGACTGGGTTTGGGTCAAAGCAAGAACCCCAACACCAAGCCCAAACTCTACGATGAGTACGTAACCGCAACATGGCTTCAAAACAGTCGGCTGGTCAGAACGAACTAACAGAAAGCACTGAAAAACAGAAAGGCCTGAGAAGACTGAGCTGAAAATCAGAAACGAACGGACAAGATGGCACTGTAGATCAAATACGTACTATAATAATAATAGTACGCACTGACAAACAAATGAAAACTGACTACACGCACTGAAGAACAGATACGAACCCACAAGCACAAACTGAAGGGCAGTAACGACCTGATGAGCACGAGGCTGAAAAGCGCGAATCGTCTCTCACCAAACTTCTACTAACACGAGATAAACACAAGATTAGCAGAAGGAGCCCAAAGGGTGGCGCACTTGGTATTGAACTTCCCTTTTCTAGTGCCGTTGTAAGTGTTGTACGTCACCCTGTTCTTGACGTTCGCAATTTCCGACCAACTTTGTGTGACCGTGTGTATGCAAGACAAGTTTGAGCCAACATCCGTCGGAAAAAAAACATGGATTTTGTTGTCAGAATGTGCGATCGTGAGTATGGGGCATTAGAGTCTGCAAAAGATTTGAGACTGGGGCTGAGGTTCATCTTCCAGCAGGACAACTATCCTAAACTTGCAACCAGGGCTACAATGGAATCGTTTAGATCAAAGCATATTCATGTGTTAGACTGGCCCATTCAAAGTCCAGACCTAAATCCATTTGAGAATGTGTGGCATGACTTGAAAATTGCTGTTCACAGATGCTCTCCATCCAATCTGACAGAGCTTAAACAATTTTGCAAAGAAGAATGGGCAAAAATGTCACTCTCTAGATGTGCAAAGCTGGTAGGAACATCCCCAAAAAGACTTGCAGCTGTAATTGCAGCGAAAGGTGGTTCTCCAAAGTATTGACTCAAGGGGGCTGAATACAATTGCACGCCACACTTTTCAGATATTTATTTGTAAGAAATGTTGAAAACCATTTATCATTTTCCTTCGACAATTATGTGCCACTTTGTGTTGGTCTATCACATAAAACCCCAATAAAATACATTTACGTTTTTAGTTGTAACATGACAAAATGTGGAAAATTTCAGAGGTATGAATACTTTTTCAAGGCACTATATTGGCATTTTTATACAAAAGACATGTAGCACAATACATTTTGGCCTAAATTTATGAAGAAATATGATTTTATTGGATATGTTTATAACAGAAAGTTAAAAATATTGCTTTTTTTTCCCTCAAAATGTTTTCGTTTACATAATAAAAATGAAAAAAAAACATTGTTGATCAAATACCACCAAAAGAAATCTCTATACTCTATGTGCTTTTGACGTCTTGGAGCCAACTCCCGTTGTCCTGGTTTGGTAGGATTAATGCAAACCGTATGACCTACAGTATCTTCTGTATGTTTTCAGAGTTCTTACACTTCCCATACCCCCTCATATGCTTAAAATTCACCAACAGAAAATTCTGCAACTTATTTTGAGGTCTTCTCGCCCTCACATCAACCGCTGTGTATTAGTCGCTCGTAGGATAAATGGTGGGCTATTTCCCAACCTCTAGGCTTATTATCTGGCGGCCAATATAGCCCCATTTTTGTATCTTCATGCTACTAATCACTTTCTGTTTTGGCTGCTATTGATATGATTGACTCTCACCCTGTCCCTTTATCCTCTTTAACCTGGCTCCCTCCAGTGTCCCATCCCTCTACCTTGGGCCCTGCCTTGCTTCATACTCTTCGACTTAGAGACTCTGTTACATTTTCTTGGTGGTCTGAGCATGGCTTCACAACTGTTTGCTCTTTTCTCACTCCCACCAGAATTCTGACTTTTGAAACTCATCTAACTTCTCATGAGATACCTTTACGTGAACGTTATTGCTACCTACAATTTCGTCATTGTGTCTTCAGTCTCTTTCGGTCCCAATATAGCTTGACATCCTTTGAAAATCTTTGCCGCACATTCCCACTTGCTGGGTCTCATTACCCCGACCTACTCCTCAATAATTTCTGTTAAACAACCTCCTGGGCGACAGTATAGGCAACAATGGGAATGTGAACTGGGGAAGGATTTGGATCTTCAGGACTGGGAGATCATGACTTTAACTGTATCCAGGTGCTCGAAAAATGCCCCTATCCTTGAGAATGCATACAGATGGGTTGATTTACTAAAGGCAAATAGTCTGTGCACTGCGAATGCAGTTTCTCTAAAGCTGAGGGGATCATGCAAGGAAAATAGATGATAGAAATCAGCAGAGCTTTCCCTCAGCTCTAGCGCAACTGCACTTGCAGTAATTACACTGACAGTGCACATACTATTTGCCGTTAGTAAATCAACCCCTCTGTATGCATTCTCAAGGATGGGGATCAATTTTGAGCACCTGGATACAGCCAAAGTCATGATCTCCCAGTCCTAAGGATCCAAGTCTGTCCCCAGTTTACATTCCCATTGTTGCCTATACTGTCGCACAGGAGGTTGTTTAGCAGAAATTATCGAGGAGTACATCAGGGAAATGAGACCCAGCAAGTGGGCATGAGTGACAAAGATTTTAAAATTACATCAGGGTATATGGAGTGGATTGGGAGCGAAAGAGACAAAGTGACAAAGTTGTAAATCAACCCCAATGTGTTATATCACTGGTACTTCATACCGGTGTGAATTGTTCCTAATTACCTCTCAACTGTGCCCAGCTAGGAACAAAGGGCAGATATTACGGTTAACAGAAAACTGACCGCCATATTGACCAACTTTCATGATAAATTCCTTTGAATTTGGCAATCTTGGATATCACGTTCTGATCCTTCAAATTTTGAACATCAATTGCTGGAAGTCTGATATTTCTGCACTCTTTAATCTTGGCATACTTTTGCTGCTGTTTCCTGTTTCTGTTCTCTTTTCCCCCTCTTTTTTCTTCTTTTCTTTTTCTCTTTTCCTTGTTTTCTTCTCCGCATTGTCTACTACACATATTGGTACTTTGTTGATGGCCTCCTACAGCCTTTTCTTTTCTCCTGCTTTAGATTGGGGGAATGGGGTACATCTATCTCTGATAACTACTTCGCGTATTCCAGAGCTCCCCCTCTTTAGCAGTTCCTGCCTTGTACATTTCTTACGTACTTAACCGTTGGTTATATATTTTGACCTATATTTGAAATTTTATCCACCCAATATGTACCTCGTTTGTTTCGGCTGTCTAAATACTACTTGAGCATTTTAATGCTTTTCTCTCAATACATGTAGTATCTTTTTATATTTTTTTGCTATACATTAAGAAAGTTCTATTTGTGTAAAACAAATGTATATAAATTTAATTTGAGTACAGTGTTGCATGACCACACAATTGCCAGTTAAGGTAGCGCAGTACTGAATAGCAAAAAATGCTCTGGTCATAAAGAGGGTAAAACCTTCTGGAACTCAAGTTGTTAAAGGATAAGTTTATCTTTTGGAACACGATACATGTTACACCTGTATTTAGGGTGTAACATGTTCCTCTCACCCCTCTATTCCCCCCCCAACAGGCAGGGGTTTCATTGACAGCAGACAAGGGTTTCTCACCCCCGCAGGCACTGCAACAGCAATCTGTGAATGAAGAAAATATATGTTCCAGACTTGTAGTTTCAATGGACTGAGAGCATGTTAATCGGCCTGCTTGTAGTCCATTTACAAGTCCTCCAGCTTTCAAACAGAAAGCCCATATAGAAGTATGGGCAGAAAGCTGAAGGATTTGCCTGCAGGAGCCTGACATTACATCCTTAATCTACTGATTGCAGGTACAACACTTTGAGGGCTCCTGGGGATAAAAAAAAAAAAATGCACATTTTTTTTCCCTGCAAAAATAACTGTATTTAATCTTTTTAAATCATAGGTGAACTTAGCATTTAGGCCTTGTGCACATTGGGTTTTTATCCCTGGAGTGTGAGGTTCTGGCTTTTAGCTGCAGGCAGAGGCCACAGGTGCACCAACCAGCCCCACTGATGGCAGCCTGTAAAACTCTATGAAAGGCTCACAGCAGCTAGGCAGTGTATCTAGCAGTACATTTGTTTAGGGCAGCATGCACCCAGGGATGAATGCTTAGAACACAAGCATTCTGCATTAAAATGGCCTGTGCAGATCTGTTGGGGAACCTAGAAAAGTTTATAAAAAATAAAGTGGATGAGAGTGATATTTCAAACCAACTGTTTTCTGTACTTAGTGTCACACATATCTTCAATCATGTAGTCAGTCAATCAGTCTATTTAAAGAGAAATGTAATGTTTGAGTGACATGGACCAGAGAAAGCAAAGGAGAGAGTTGTTTGAGGAGGTAAGAAATAAAATTAAAGACCATCATGTTAAAGTAAAAGCTATAAGACCACCTCCAATCAGCTAGATATTCATATGGCTACAGCTACAGTTACAAATACAATTAGGAACAGTTTAAGGTCCATATGAGTGTAGACAACTTCACTCGACATGGTGGCAAAAAACTCAACTGCACCTTGAAGAGAAGGATAGTGCAAATAGTAGATAAGGATCCAAGGGAAACTTCCAAAGAGATATAAGCTGAACTCCAGTGTCTAATCACACCATTTTGAGAAACAAAGGGCTCAAAGAACATAACCCTCTACTGGTGAAAAAAACATTAAAAAGCCAGACTGGAAATGCTAAAATGTATTTAGTCAAACCACACAGCTTCTAGGAGAATGTCCTGTGGACAGATGAGACAAAAGTAGAGCTTTTGAGCAAGTCACATCAGCCCTATAATCACAGAGGAACAAAATGAAGCTTTCAAAGAAAACAAGGCTGTTCTTTCTGTGAACATGGAGGAGGCTCTGGTTATGTTTTGGGGCTGCTTTTCTGTGTCTGGTATGAGTGGGGGTGGTTGAATCTGTGTAGGGCACAATTAAATATTAATTCTATCAAGGAAGTTTGAAGCAAAGAGCACAGCCCAGTGTCAGAACACTCTGTCTAAGTCACAAGACATGGGTCCTCCAACAGGATAATGACACAAATCACACTGCTAAAAGAAGCCAAGAATGGCTGAGAACAAAACAGTTGACTATTTTGAAATTACCTTATATGAGCCTTGATCTGAACCCTATTGAACTTCTACAGAAAGAGTTGAAACATGCAGTCTGGAGAAGCTACCATTCAAACCTGAGACAAATAGAGCAGTTTGCTAGTTTGAAAATTAGCAATCACTGTGCAGTGGTTTTGGACACAGAGCATATCCTCCTCTTCCCAGGTCCTCCGCTGGCGCTCTTGGCTCCCCCTCTTCTCCGAGTGCCTCCATAGCAAGCCACTTGCTATGGGAGCACTCGTGCATGTTCGCTTCCGAGCGCCGCGTGTGTGTCTCTCTTCACTGGCTGTGATTGACAGCAGCAGTGAAAAAGTGTAAAGAGTCCTCAGCATGTCCCTTAGACAGCATAAATTCACCATAACATAGGTACAATGCGCTCTATCAAAACATGGGGTACACTCCTCCGCTCCCCTGGACCCACAGAACTCCTCTCACAAGATAAAAGACAGGAAAAACCCATCACAAAAAATTGCCAAACCTTTTATTAAAATGCTTAAAATATTTACAACGCAGTCACATGTGATGGTGCCTTTGGACTGTAGGCGAATCCAAATGGACTTGACGTCACTTCCGTTTTGCCGTACTTTGGGAAACTATTGTGGGACGCAGGTTGGCTCCCATGACAGACGGAGCAGCTGTGATTCCCTTACACAATTAAGCAGTGATTGTTTGTGCTGACAGTTCAAGGTCACCATCAAATGTCAGCACCTTGTTTATATTTTATGCATTTTAATAAAAGGTTTGATAATTTTACACAATGAGTTTCCTTCTGTCTTTCCCTTTCATCTTGTGAGTGGAGTTCTGTGGGTCCTGGGGAGCGGAGGAGTGTACCCCATTTGATTGAGTGCATTCTACCTATGTTCTAGTGAGTTTATGCTGTCCAAGGGGTGTGCTGAAGACTCTTTACACCTTTTCACTGTGGATGAAGCACCAAAAAATCTATCAATCTGAGTGCAAAACCGTGTGGAATTTTTGTCACTAGTTGGAACCACAGTATTTTAAACAATTATTAATTTAAGTGAAGCACGTTTTATGGATAGTGAAATGGACACTATATTTAATAAATTTGTTGTTATTTTTTTGGATGACTTCAGGTGAATCTCATTTATACTGGCACTTTAGCATTTTATGCTAATAGCGCTGCCTTATTGTTAGTTTTATTTCAGTATGGATGTCACATCACTTCCTCAAAAGCATCCTTTCCAATCTCATAATATTTCCTCCATCTGTGTCCCCTTGCTCGACTTGTCCCCTTGCTCAACTTGCCAATATCAGTGGCGCTACTATTAGTCCCTTCCCTCGTGCTAGGATGCCAGGTGTCATCCTGGACTCTGTACCTATCCTTTCAGCTCACTGTCCAAATCCTACTGCCTTCAGTTCTGTAACATTTCCAAAATTCGCCCCTTCTTAACAAATTACTACAAAGCTATTAAAACACTCCATTGTTATCTCTCACCTTGACTATTGCATCTTTCTCATTTTTGGCCTACCTGTCATCCCCCTCTAGGCTATCATGAATGCTGCTGCTACACTCATTTACCTTACCAATTGCTAAGCATCCACTACCCCTCTCTGCCAATCCCTCCAGTGACTTTCGATCGCCCTATGAATAAACGTAAAATACTAGCAACACATAGAAAGCAGTCCACAACTTTGCCTACAGCTACATTGCTAACCTTATCTTAAAATATCACCCAAACTACTTTCCTTACTCCTCTATGACCTCCTGCTTTCTTGCCCCCTCATCAGTTCATCTCATGCTCGCCTCCAGGACTTTTTCAGAGCCTCTCCCCTCCTCTGAAACTTCCTAACTCAATGGCCCAGCTATATCTTCTTCTGTCCACCTTTAGGTTATCTCCTGAAAACTGAGCTTGGGAAGCCTATCCTGTTCACCTAACAATTATACCTTTACTTTTTCCATCAGGTAATCCTTCAGACTTACCACCTTTTGTGACATTTAACCCTTCCCTTTAAATTTTAAGTTGCTTTTTGGGGGCGGAGATTGCACTGGACTGAATCGATCAGCCACTGTTTGTATGTGGGTGAAGGTGTGGGCTGGTAGGAAGAATTCCCTTCCAAAGTTTAGTGTCCAACTTGAAAGAAGTTTGTGGTGGGCCCTATCAGGGCCTGGGCTGCTTTCTCAGGATACGGCCTTACAGTCGATTCTGCATGTGATCTAGGAACTGTACATCTACTAGATACCGGGAGCTCCTTTACATCCACTTTCCTTGGATTTTAAGACCTCTTAAAGCGGTTGTATACCTATATTTGTAACTTTTACCTACAGGTAAGCCTATAATAAGGCTTACCTGTAGGTAAAAAAAATATCTCCTAAACCTGTAAGGTTTAGGAGATATTCCCCTCGCAATGAGCCGCTAACTGCAGCGGCGCATGCGCACAGGGGACTCTCGGCTGACAGCCCGGCATGCCGGGCAGAAGTCTCCCGCGCGCATGCGCGGGAGTGACGACATCGCGGCTCCGGCCACTCACAGCGCCGGAGCCGCGATACCCGGAAGACACGCCGAGGGGAGATGTCGGCACCCTCGGCGTGGACCAGGTGAGATGCCGGCGCCTCGTTCTAAGGTAAGTATCTCATAATGAGCTAGTATGCGGTGCATACTAGCTCATTATGCCTTTTCCCTTGCAGGTGTAAAAAAAAAAAAAAAATGACAGCGGGTATACAACCGCTTTAACCCTCTTGTCTTGAACTGTATTATAATGATTGCCTTTTATTCTGTAATGCGCTGTGCAAACTGGTGGTGCTGTATAAATCCTGTGCAATAATCATATACAGCACACAGTACCTAGTGCTTCAAAGAAGGCAGTCTATACATCCTTCACTGTCTCATTAAGCATGCTCTTACCCTGATCAAACATGCTATACATATACTACTCAGGATGTTGAGGGTACTACTCTAGTGCTCTTTAAACTGAACAATACGAACTGACTCACATTTTGAAATGACTATTTGCAATATAGCTGATGCGTAACATGATTCTATGTTGTCACACTTACATACTGTACCTACACTATCCAATTTCTATGCTCCCTAACAAATCAATTAAAAGTGTCTGCAATGCATTTTAGCTTATGTTAGAAAATTAACAATCACGTACTACATGCTCTAACAATAAATATAAAAATACATATATTCTCTGCAACATATCCAATAAAACTATATAATCTGGTTTACATTTTAAAATGACTATTTACAGTAATTTTTATATTTAAAGTTTTACAATGCACAGCACCAGCATCCATTGTGCATGACATAATACATCAGTCTGGAGACATTCATTCCTGCCCCAAAAAGGTACAGATGTTCTAATGCATTGGTGACCATCCCATGGCCTATTGGCACTTTTTGTGTGGTCTTTGGGCCCCTGCAGATACTAGTCAGTATTTTGCTACTGCATTGTATTAGCAATGATTTCTAACAGTCTCATGTAATGTGGTAATAGTTTATGTCTCCTGAACCATATTCATAGTTTTCAAGAACTAGTATGGTATGTTCACAGTCTTTAACCATCTCTTGTACCAAGCAGGTAATCTTTAACCATCTCCTGTTTGGCTGCAGTTCCAGAAAGCTTTCTGTAGCATCACATTGTTGTGATGTTATTGTGTTATTGTGGCCATTCTGTGATGCCAGGTGCCACAACTGAGGCCACCTTTATAAGGGAAATTGACCATCACTGTTCTAATGCCCCTAATTTTAGTCATGTTTACCAGTACATACTACAGGGCTAAGTGACCAACCTGTATGTCTTTGGACTGTGATAGAAAACCCAACTAGACTGATACAGGCTCCAGGTTGATAATGTTTTTGCTGGGAACAAAACACCAAAGGTCTCATCCACACCATCACTCAATCATTAACATGTGTTGCATCAACACGCATTTCAGAAGCAGTGTGCTCCATTGCATTTTATAAAGCAGTAGGTTTATGTAAATGGTAAAATGTGTGTGGGCCAATGTATCCAGAAGGACTTTTTTGCAACTGAAAATATTGAAGTGAACATGTTTCATTGGCATACCATATAAAAATCAGGCAGCGCAATGTCATAAACCAAAACAGTGTAACAATCAATAATAATAAATACACTAATAATAATAAACCCTCCACGCAGTAAAAGACACTTCCACAATGAAAAATTATATCTGTGAAAAGTCCATACATCATTCTTCTATGTTGGGTGGGTGCAGCGGGGTGTGGTAGGGAGTAAACACTCAGAGTCTCGTTTTGCAAATAAGGTTATATTGAAACAGCAGGTTACCAACACAAACAGGTCTGGCCTAAAGAGGTAGACATAGTCCCTGCTCTCTCCCTACTCCACCGGAACCTTTTCCTATCGCTGTCACTGTTCCTGCCAGATGGGAAACCTGTCCCTAACCTGTCCACTCACATTAAAAGCATGCCAAGCCTGGGATCAAGGGTCTTAAATTGACTGTGCCTGACAGAAGATACCAGAGTCACATGGTGCACCAGTATCCAATCCGATAGCTGCCGCTCTGTAACCGCAAAACCATAGAGGAACCAAGTTCCGCTAAACTTCTTCCCCCATCTGAATTGCCGCTGCGGATGAGTGCCACCTGCAGTGGAGAATATAGACTGCACCTGCCTACACCTATATTCTTGAGGCACCTTTCACACTGCCGCAACTTGAAAGTTGCGCGATTATGCCATGATTATGACGTGATTTCAGGGAATGCCTGTGTAAACTCGCATCAAAGGCGGACCAAAGTAGTACCTGGACTACTTTGCATATGAATGATACCCATTGGAAATCATTGGGTATGACTTGTTACATAGTTACATAGTTACCTAGTAGGTGAGGTTGAAAAAAGACACAAGTCCATCAAGTCCAACCTATGTGTGTGATTATATGTCAGTATTACATTGAATATCCCTGTATGTTGTGGTCATTCAGGTGCTTATCTAATAGTTTTTTTAAACTATCGATGCTCCCCGCTGAAACCACCGCCTGTGAAAGGGAATTCACTCTTACAGTAAAGAACCCTCTACACAGTTTAAGGTTAAACCTCTTGTCTTCTAATTTTAATGAATGGCCACATGTCTTATTAAACTCCCTTCCGCTGAAAAGTTTTATTCCTATTGTGTCACCAGTATGGTATTTGTAAATTGAAATCATATCCCCTCTTAAGCGTCTCTTCCCCAGAGAGAATAAGTTCAGTGCTCACAACCTTTCTTCATAACTAATATCTTCCAGTCCCTTTATTAGCTTAGTTGCCCTTCTTTGTACTCGCTCCATTTCCAGTACATCCTTCCTGAGGACTGGTGCCCAAAACTGGACAGCATACTCCAGATGAGGCCGGAGAGTTGCAGAGTGGGAGAATTATCGCTTTATCTCTTGAATTAATCCCCTTTTTTATTGCATGCCAATATTGTGTTTGATTTGTTAGCAGCAGCTTGGCATTGCATGCCATTGCTGAGCCTATCATCTACTTTGCAGTCCCAAGTCGCAGGACAAGTGACACAAGTGTGAAAGGGGCCTTAACCTCTTGAAAACATTCCAAACTTCAACACCATGTGTCTACCACCCGAATATACAGTAAAATAAGTATTGAACACGTCACCATTTTTCTAGGTAAATATATTTCTAAATGTGCTATTGACATGAAAATTTCACCACATGTCGGTAACAACCCATGCAATCCATACATACAAAGAAACCAAAACAAATCAGTTCAGAATTTAAGTTATGTGTAATAAAATGGAATGACACAGGGAAAAAGTATTGAACACGTGAAAAAAGAGAGGTGCAAAAAGGCATGGAAAGCCACGACACCAGCTGAAATCCATCAATAATTAGAAAGCAATCCTGCCCCTTGTCAGTGCAAATTAATATCAGCTGGTTCAGTCTCAACTTATGGCCTATAAAAAGGTGTCTCATCACCAAGGTGTCATACAAGAAACATCTCACGATATGTAAAAGCAAAGAGCTCTTTCAAGACCTTTGCAACCTTATTGTTGCAAAACATACTGATGGCATTGGTTACAGAATGATTTCTGAACTTTTGAATGTTCCAGTGAGCACTGTTGGGGCCATAATCAGGAAGTGGAAAGAACATAATTTCACCATAAAATGTTGAGAGCAAGAAAAGGGGGTGGGTGGGACTTTGTGTGAAGCAGGGGGTTGAGTAGAATAGTGTGCCTGGCTCCGCCTGGGTTGCTCCCCGTGAGGTGTGTCGCTGCTGGATGTGCCTCCTCAGCTCCTGACCCTGGTGTATTTTTAGGCGGCCAGTGACCTTTGACACCACGCCTATGACTGCATACTTACTTGTAAGTGATTTATGGGTGGGTTTTTTTCTAATCTCCCTTCCCCTCTATTGATAAAAGTTATTTAATTAGATATTATTTCCTATTTTCAGATAAACCACATGCTTGCTCCTGATGAGCGGCACCAAGCCGCAAAACGAGTCGAGCTACCAGATGCTGTGTATCCCAGCATTTTAGCCCCAATACTATATGCCATTCATTATACCTTGTGACAGGATCAGGAAGGTAATAGGCCATGCAGTTGTTACCTGTATTATATGTGTACCCCATTATGACCATTGGTGGACTCTGCAATTTTATTGTGGTATTCATTTATAACCATGTTATTATCAGTTACCACTGTTGTAGCAATCAACACTGTGAATAGTATGTGTTTCTATATGTATGAAATGGAATAAATGTATTTAATCATGTTTTTACAGATCATTAGACTTCTTAAACACCGGGGGGCATGACCGGATGTGATTGCGGCAGGAAGTGTTTTCTGAGAGCTCCGGTTTTCCTCCGCAAATTTATCCTGTTTGCAGCTGACTGACCGTCTACCGCTTGATGGAAGTGTGCACATGACGTTGAGGAGCCGACAGTGATCATAACGATGCCTTCCTCAGCAGCTGAAAAGCAAAGCAAACAGAATACACAGCCGCCATCAGGTCAGAGGTAGAACCGCTCGCTAGACAGCATGGCGGCTAGCTCCTCCCACGTCAGCTCTGCCTCACAGCATGCCAAAACACTGACAGTGAAGATGGCGCAGCAGGCAAGTACAACTCCTCAGGCACAAGAGAGCCTCCTCAATGTACCTCAAGAGATAGAGGTAGACACGGACGCCATAACGGGCCCCATTCTGGAAGCGATAGCAGCTTCAAAGACAGAGCTAATGGGTCACATAGACTGCCTAGCATCAGAATGTAACCTTATCCGACAAGATCTACATAAGATTAGAGGCAGACTAACTGCTGCAGAGGATCGTATCTCGGAGGTGGAAGATACTTCTCACACCCAGGGCTAACACATAGCTGAACTAAAAGACATGGTCCGCTCGCTTCAGCATAGAGCAGATGACGCAGAGGACCGCCAATGAAGAAATAATGTAAGAGTGGTGGGACTACCTGAGGGGGCGGAGGGGTCTAACCCATCAAATTTTGCTGAGCAGTTTTTCAATTCACTATTGACATTGGGCGATCTCCCCCCCACCTACGTGGCAGAGAGGGCACACAGAGTTCCCACAGGCGCCAGACCTTCAGGAACCCCGCCACGACCGTTTCTAGTCCGGTTTCTCAACTAAAAAGACAGAGACATGCTGCTGGCTGAAGCAAGGAAACATAAGGAATTGAAGTATGAAAACGCTCGCATTATGCTCTTCCCAGATTTCTCAGCAGAAACGCAACGTAGACGTCATTTACAGATGTTAAGAGAAGATTAAGGGAGAAGGAGCTGAAATACAGCATGTTATACCCCAGTCGACTCCGTGTGCAATATAAAGGCACAGTAAAATTTTTTGAAACGCCGCAAGATGCATGTGATTGGTTGGATCAGAACCCATGATGGCGCGCTCTCACTGAGCCAATGTATTTTCTTTTCCTTTGTAGGTCGTTAAAAGGTTCCTGGTTTCTTTCTGCATCGCAGATACTCTTTTTCTAACTTTTCTATCCCATTGGGGCTATTGTCATGAGAAGCTTGATTGCTAATAATCCCATGAGGCAACAGCTTCCCCTCATATCTGAGAGCATGTTTGCGTTAAAGCGGAGGTTCACACAAAATTGAACCTCCGCTTTTCTGAACCCTCCCCCCCTCTGGTGTCACATTTGGCACCTTTCAGGGGGGGGGGGTGCAGATACCTGTCTGAGACAGGTATTTGCACCCACTTCCGGCATAGACTCCCACAGGAGTCTACGCCCCCTCCCGTCCCCACCGCATTGTCTGCTGGGACACACACGGGTCCCAGAGACAGCGGGGACCAGTTAGGAAGCGCAGCGCGACTCGCGCATGCGCAGTAGGGAACCGGGAAGTGAAGCCGCAGCGCTTCACTTCCTGATTCCCTTACAGAGAATGGCGGCAGCACCCGAGGACCAAGGGACGATTCGGTCTCGGGTGCCGACATCGCTGGACCCTGGGACAGGTGAGTGTCCTTATTTTAAAAGTTAGCAGCTGCAGTATTTGTAGCTGCTGACTTTTACAAAAAAATTTTTCGCGGGACTCCCTCTTTAAGGAGCCAATTTGTTTTTGGGGCTAAGCTTGGCATGTTGATATTATACCCTTTTGCAACTTCCTTTCATTTTTCTGCATCAAGCAGGCTTAATGCACCCGGGCTCTACAAAGCGGTCAGCTGCAAGCTGTTTCTACTTGGACTACCTGTGGAATCTCCAGACAAAAACACAGAACTTTATGCATCATACAATACCGAACTACTGATTCACAAGGTTGGACTTCCATAGGTTTGTTGGTTACAGGGATCAAGCTGCATACCAGACAATTTTTCTTTTTCTTTTTGTTTTTCATTTTTGGAATTTTTCGTGTTTTTTCATTTTTTTTCCAACAGTTTAGCAGTTTCTGGTATAACAGCAGGGGAGGGATAGTTTGACCAATTCTACGTGACATATATTAATTGTGCACATGTATTAAGTAGAATGTATCTGTCCTCTTATGGGACATTTGGGCCTGTTTCCTCTTGTTTCTCTAGCATTTTAAGGTTGTTAGATTGTTTTAACCTGCATAATGGATAGTAGAATTAAGCTTCTGTCCTGGAATATCAGGGGCCTAAATAATACATTTTAGTGCCGGTTCACACTGATGCGAGTTCAGGACAAATTTGATGCGTCAAGAACATTCTAAATTCGCATGTCATCCATAAAGTCATTGTTTTCAATGACCGTCGTTCACATACATGCGTTGCGATTCCTCTACGAATGCGATGCGATAAAAAAGGGTGCGAGTTTACTGCGTTGCGTTGCGAATTTAGCCTCATAGACATCAATGTAAATTGTTCTGGAATCGCATTGTTGGTTCAGATATATGCGAATTCCACCACACTACTCTCCACAAAAAGCAGGAAATACACAGGAAGTTAACCCATTTTTTCTTTTTCCATTATGATTCCATTGGCTAGAACATTAATCGCAGCTATGACCAACTCCTGAAATTCGCGGTAAAATCGCGTTAAAATCGCTGTAAATTCGCGGTAAAATCGCACCTCACACAGGACAAAAAAACAGAACAAATTCGCAGCGCAGCAGTGTGAACCGGCACTAGAGAGCAACGGTTTTTAAATACCTCAAGCAGGTTAAGCCACATATTGTCCTCCTCGAGGAGACTCACCTGGAAGGCAGCAAAATATTATCTTTGCGTAAACATTGGGTTCAAAGGGCCATCCATTCTCACTGTGGTGAGAGGTGCATATCCGCTATAAAATCAGTAAAGAAAGATAGAAGTCAAGAGGGTGAGCTGCTTCTGGCCAAGGAGAGGGACGATGCAAAAACTCATGCAGATTCCCCCACTGAGGTCAACTATATCTCCTTATTGGAAACTAGACGCTTAGTAGCCTTACACTTTGCCAATCTAGCTCACACTGAAGTTAGGCGGAGGACAGAGACTATATTCGCGGAGGGGGATAAGAACGGGAAACTATTAGCCAATCTGACTGCTGACCAAAAGACGCCAGTTAGTATCCCTGTAGTGAGAAATGGAGGTGGGTCCTTGCTTACTAGTCCAGTAGAAATTTTACAGGAATTTATTAGATACTACTCATCATTATACTCACCCATCCCTCCATACGACCCTCTAGAGTTGGATGAGTTTTTACGCAATCTCTCCATTCCAAAATTATCAGACACGGATGCCACCTTCCTGGAAGACCCTATTTCTACATCAGAAATAGAGTCAGCCATGCTTGCTTTCCCTCCACAGAAGGCACCAGACCCTGACGGGTTTCCTGTGGATTTCTATCGGGCTTTCAGGTCTCAATTGGCCCCTAGACTAAACAAACTCTTCACGCATTGCTGGGAACAGGGAGCCTCAATGATGGAGGCCTATATGGTGCTCCTCCTGAAGCCGGGCAAGGACCCTATGGAATGTTCCTCTTATTGCCCTATTGCATTACTTAATATGGATTTAAAGATTCTTACTAAGGTACTGGTTCGAGAGTGGCTAGGGTTATCCCAACGGTGGTAGACATTGACCAGACTGGCTTCATGCCTGGAATGTCAACAGACACGAATCTGAGGAGATTATTTACACATCTTCAACTGGACACCTCTGATTCCCCGGCCAAGGTGGTTGTCTCCATCGATATTGAAAAAGCATTTGACTCCGTAGATTGGCAAAACATGCAAAAGGTTTTAGAGGCGATGGGTTTTGGTCCTAGGTTCCGTTGTTGGATCACAATGCTGTATAGTGATCCTTGGAAGGCTATCCGCTTAGGTTTGGCAGTATCTGATTTTTTCACAATAAGTAGAGGTACCAGACAGGGGTGTCCATTGTCCCCTTTTATCTTTGCCCTGATGATGGAGCCCATGGCTAGGGCATTGAGACAGTCTGAGGAGGTGGGAGGGATACAAGTAGGGACAATTAAAGAATGTGTAGCACTTTATGCAGACGTCTCCTCCTTTACTTACCTAGGTGTAAAAATAACTGCCAATATTCATGACTACATGACATTAAACCTCCTCCCACTGGTGACTAGACTGAAACACAAAACCCAGATCTGGAAGAAGCTGCCTTTGTCACTATTGGGTAGGGTTAGCATGATTAAAATGAAATTTTTATCTGTAATTCTCTATTTCCTGCGTAATTCTCCTATATGGATCCCTAGAAGTCTCTACCACTTTAGTATCACCCACGTAATGTGGGTGTCACGCCCTCAGCCCCATTATGGATGAACCAGAATCTGCCACATTTCTTCTCCCTTCTGGATCCTGTGTTGTGGGCAAGTAGGGGAGTAAAGGTGTTGGAAGATGTCACCAGAGAGGGAGACCTTATTACGTTTGATCAGATGAAGGCGAGACATTTCTTTCGATTCCTGCAGCTGCGTCATGCTTTCAGTTCGGTGATCGAAGAGTGGAGATTCTTCCCTCTAAACTAGAAACAACTCTGAAAGATGAGGACCTAAAAAGCCCATTATCAACAGTATACAAGTTGTTATTTACTAAAACTCCAGGGTATGACCAGATGTAAAGAACGGTGGGAGAGAGAAATTCCAGACATCCAGGGGGAGGTTTGGGAGGATATGTGGGATCACCCTTTCAAATACTTGGTCTCAGCCAGGGATCGTCTAATCCAATTCAAATTTCTACATCGCATTTATTTCACCCCAGCAAGGTTATCCCGTATATATCCATCTACCAGTAGCCAATGCTGGAGATGCACCCATTCCCCAGCAGATGCGGAACATATTTTCTGGACATGCCCACAGATACAAAACTTTTGGACTGAGGTCACAGGTTGTTTGACAGAGGTATTGGGCATTCAGGTTCCTGTGACCCCTAGAGTCTGTCTTATTGGGCTGGTGGAGGAAGTGGTACCGTCATTAGTGCACCGCACTTTGCTGAACATAGGTTTATTCTATGGCAAGAAAGCCATCCTTCTGAAATGGAAAAACTCCAATGCACCAACGCTGTCATATTGGAAAGGATTGATTAATCAGTGGTACCCTTATATAAAGCCACATATAGGGCTAGAGGCTGTCCATAAAAGTTTACTAAAGTCTGGCAGGCATGGCTTGACTCATCAATAACAGTGGGTTAAGTAGACAAAGGACTGAGAATTGTTGTTATGGGGATTGCTTGGAGACCCTATTGATGTGTATATTGTGTTTATAATATAATCTGAGCATTGAGTAATGAACAATACGGCCTATAGAGGACATATTAAGATCATATAAGGTTTGATGGTGCACGCTATTGAGAATCCGCTTTGTAGCTATTGGTCGGGGTAAGGGGAGGGTGTGGAGGAGGGGGGGTTATTGAACTATGTTAGTTCTGGTTAGTTGGGCCCTGCGCGGCCAGTCTCGGAATGGGCACGTTGCCTAACCGAGGACTGTTTTTCTTTTCTGTTATGTATGTATATGTTTTACAAAATTTAATAAAAAGATTGTTTTAAAAAAAAACTTCTTAAACACCAACCATTGTATTCTATTCAACCCCGCGCTTCACTCAAAGTCCCACCCCCTTTTCTTGCTCTTAACTTTTCATGTTGAGAGGATGAAGGCGCATGACCTCACCAGGTCAAGGCCTCATTTAAAGTCCTATTATTCCCTATTCCCCTTTCCCCAATTAAATATTTATATAATTTCACCATAAACCGGCCATGACCAGGTGCTCCTTGCAAGATTTCTGACTGAGGAGTGAAAAGAATTACCAGAAGAGTTGACCAAGAGCCAAGGACAACTTGTGGAGAGCTTCAGGAAGACCTGGAAATAGCAGGTACAACGGTTTCAAAGAAAACAATAAGTAATGCATTCAACCACCATGGACTGTATGCAGGCTCACCACACAAGACTCTATTGCTGAAGAAAAAGCATGTTGAAGCTCGTTTAAAGGTTGCTGCACAACATTTAGACAAGCCTGTGAAATACTGGAAGAATATAGTCTGATCAGATGAGACCAAAATTGAACTCTTTGGATGCCATAATACACACCATGTTTGGAGGTTAAATGGCACTGCACATCACCCCAAAAACACCCCCCATACCATACCATACAGTGAAATTTGGAGGTGGGAACATCATGGTGTGGTACTGTTTTTCGGCATACGGTACTGGCATATCATTGAAGGAAGGATGAATGGAAAAATATACCAAGACATTCTTAATGAAAAATCTGCTGTCTTCTACCAGGATGATGAATATGAAACGAGGGTGGACATTTTAGCAAGACAATGATCCCAAACACAAAGCCAAGGAAACTCTCAATTGTTTCTAAAGAAAGAAAATAAAGCTGCTAGAATGCCCAGCTAAACACCTGACTTGAATCCACCAGAAAATCTATGGAAGAAACCAGGGACGGCCCATCCATTAAGGGCGCATGGACACGGCCCCCCTATCCATCACCGCCTCCCCCTATCCATGCTTCTGGCCCCTTGCAGGACGCCGGATGCATGAATTATAATGGCGGGGTTTTTTTTAAGCACCTGATTAGAGCCAGAGGCTCTAATAGGCTTCAAGATAGGGTGGGCTCGGCTCGCAGAGAATGCAAATGGAGCCCACCCAGGTGAGTTACAACAGTGAATGAATATTAGCTTACAGGACAGGCGATCCTATTGGACGCATAGGAGGAGGGGAGGAGCCGCTGGAAGCTGGCGAAGGAGGAGAGGACACGAAGCCACTGCTCGCTGCCCGCCACCCTACCCGCCTAGATGGGGTAAGCGCCGGCAGACAGCGGAAGGGGGAGGGGGAGGTGCTGGTCGGGGGGCAGGGGGGTGGTTGTCCCCCCAAAAAAAAACACCAGCCGCCACTGGAGGGAACTAAAGATCAGAGTTCATAGAAGAGGCACACAGAACCTTCAAGATTTGAAGACTGTGGAAGAATAGACCAAAATCACACCTGAGCAATGCATGTGACTAGTTTCTCTATGCAGGAGGTGTCTTGAAGCTATCATTACCAAAAAAGGATTTTGAGCCAAATATTAAATACATTTCAGTTAGCATGTTCAATACTTTATCCTTGGGATGAGCCGAACACCCCCCTGTTCAGTTCGCACCAGAACATGCGAACAGGAAAAAAGTTCGTTCGAACACGCAAACACCGTTAAAGTCTATGGGACACGAACATGAATAATCAAAAGTGCTAATTTTAAAGGCTTATATGCAAGTTATTGTCATAAAAAGTGTTTGGGGACCTGGGTCCTGCCCCAGGGGACATGGATCAATGCAAAAAAAGGAGCAGTGATTTTAATAATGCTTAAAGTCAAACAATAAAAGTGTAATATTCCTTTAAATTTCGTAGCTGGGGGGTGTCTATAGTATGCCTGTAAAGGGGCGCATGTTTCCTGTGTTTAGAACAGTCTGACAGCAAAATGACATTTCGAAGGAAAAACACAATTTAAAACTACTCGCGGCTATTGCATTGCCGACAATACACATAACGGCATGGGAATTCCCCACAGGGGAACCCCGAACCAAAATTTAAAAAAAATGACGTGGGGGTCCCCCTAAATTCCATACCAGGCCCTTCAGGTCTGGTATGGATATTAAGGGGAACCCCGCGCCAAAAAAAAAAAAAACGGCTTGGGGTCCCCCCAAAAATACATACCAGACCCTTATCCGAGCATGCAACCTGGCAGGCCGCAGGAAAAGAGGGGGGACGAGTTTGCGGCCCCCCCTCCTGAACCATACCAGGCCACATGCCCTCAACATTGGGAGGGTACTTTGGGGTAGCCCCCCAAAACACCTTGTCCCCACGGGGAGGCTCCCGTTCTTCTCTTCATCTTCTTCATCTTCTTCTCTTCTTCTTTTCTTCTCTTCTTCTCTTCTTCATTTTCTTCTCCGGGCCGCTCCGCATCCATGCTGGCATGGAGGGAGGCTCCCGCTGTGTGACGGCGTCTCCTCATCTGACGGTTCTTAAATAACAGGGGGCAGGGCCACCCAGTGACCCCGCCCCCCTCTGACGCACGGGACATAACGGGACTTCCCTGTGGCATTCCCCGTGACGTCACAGGGAAGTCCCGTCAAGTCACGTGCGTCAGAGGGGGGCGGGGTCACCGGGTGGCCCCGCCCCCTGTTATTTAAGGACTGTCAGACGAGGAGACGCCGTCACACAGCGGGATATAGCGGGAGCCTCCCTCCATGCCAGTATGGATGCGGAGCGGCCCAGAGAAGAAAATGAAGAAGAGAAGAAAAGAAGAAGAGAAGAAGAAGAAGAAGATGAAGAGAAGAGCGGGAGCCTCCCCCCATGCCATGGGTGCGGAGCGGCCCGAGGAGAAGAAGATAGAAGACGCCGCGGAGGAGATGCTAGACGAGAACGCCGGAGGAAGAACCAGAAGAGCCAGAAGAACCAGAAGAAGACGATGAAGGAAGATAGAAGAAAGAAAAAGCATTTAAATAAAGGTATTGTCAAAAACTGTCTCTTGTCATTTTTAACATTTTTTACAGTTTTTTAGTGAAATGGTAGGGGTAAGTACCCCCTTACCATTTCACACAGGGGGGGGCCGGGATCTGGGGGTCCCCTTGTTAAAGGGGTCTTCCAGATTCCGATAAGCCCCCCGCCCGCAGACCCCCACAACCACCGGCCAGGGTTGTGGGGATGAGGCCCTTGTCCTCATCAACATGCCGCGAACACCCCAAATTGTTCGGTGTTCGGCGAACTTGCGAACAGCCAATGTTCGAGTCGAACATGAGTTCGACTCGAACTCGAAGCTCATCCCTACTTTATCCCTGTATCGTTCCATTTTATTACACATAACTTAATTTCTGAACGCATTTGTTTTGGTTTCTTTGTATGTATAGATTGCATGGGTTGTTACTGACATGTAGTGAAAATGTAATGTCAATAGCACCTTAAAAAAAAAAAAAAAAAATGCTGCTTTAGGTCCCATGCACACTGCATTTTAAAGATGCTCAAAGAAGCTGCTCCTACAGGCTTTTGAGCTTTCTTGAGCTCTCATTTTTTCTGCCTGGAAACTCCCCTCCATGTTAGCCAATGCGTCAATACACACTATGGCTTTTTCAGGAGTTTCCAAGCATATGCTCTTACAAGCAGAACCCCCCCCACCACCACCAAACTTGCATTTTTGAGAGGAGCTTTCAAGCAGAAAAGACGCCTAATGCCCTATACACACGAGCGGACTTTGCAGCATCAAAGGTTCGATGGTCTTTCCAACGGTCTTTCCAACGGACTTTCGATGGAGTTACAATGAACTTTCAGACGATTGGACTTGCCCACACACGAACGGACTAAAGTCCGTTCGAAAGTCAGTTGGTTTGAACGTGATGACGTACGAAGGGACTAGGATAAGGAAGTTCATAGCCAGTAGCCAATAGCTGCCCTTGTGTCCTTTTTTGTCCGTCGGACTAGCATACAGACGATTGGATTTTTCGACCAGACTTGAGTCCGTCGGAAAGATTTGAAACATGTTTCAAATCTAAAGTCCGTCTGATTTTCGACAGCTGAAGGTCCGATGAAGCCCATACACGGTCGGATTGTCCAACGGATTTGTTCCGTCGGACCAGTCCGGTCGAAAAGTCCAGTCATGTGTACACGGCATATGTCATAAATGCCAACATTGTAAAAACATTTATAGGTACACTTTTTTTTGTCTGTAGGCAGGGTCCTATTATAATTAGGGGGCGCGGCATTCATATTTAGGCGAGGTGTAGTGGGGAAAGGAAAATGTGGTACGCAAAATGGGTGTGGCTTAAATAGAATATTGGGCGTGGCTTGAATAGGCGTGGCTCAAAGGGGTGTGGTTCAAGTCTGAGATAAACGAGGGATGGAGGGAGAAAGAAATAGGGAGGGAAGGAAAGAAAGCATGCCCAGATCCTACACCACAATAGAAATATGTGTATTCCATATAATTTAACAATCAGCAGATAAAGATACTCCAAACACCTGGTGTTAGCGCTTCAATCATCCCAGCACCTTGGTTGTTATGGTATCAGGATGATTGAAGGGCATTATTTCTATTTTTACATTGCAATATACAATTAAATTGTTCACCTCACCATAATGCAGAATAAGTGGGAGCCCTGAGTGTGTCACTTGTCACCCTCGCCTGCCACCAGATGCCATCAGGTGTCCCCAGCAGAGTCCCTCCTTACACCAGGCATTCCCAGCAGAGTCCCTCCTTACATCAGATGCCCCCAGCGGAGTCCCTCCTTACATCAGGTGCCCCCAGCAGAGTCCCTCCTTACATCAGGTGCCCCCAGCAGAATCCCTCCTTACATCAGGTGCCCCCAGTGGAGTCCCACCTTACATCAGGTGCCCCCAGCGGAGTCCTTTCTTACATCAGGGGCCCCAGGCAGTGGAGTCCCTCCTTACATCAGGTGTCCCCAGGCAGCGGAGTCCCTCCTTACATCAGGTGTCCCCAGCGGAGTCCCTCCTTCCATCAGGTGTCCCCAGGCAGGGGAGTCCCTCCTTACATCAAGTGTCACCAGTGGAGTCCCTTCTTACATCAGGTGTCCCCAGGCAGCGGAGTCCCTCCTTTCATCAGGTGTTCCCAGGCAGCGGAGTCCCTCCTTACATCATGAGTCACCAGTGGAGTCCCTCCTTACATCAGGTGTCCCAAGGCAGCGGAGTTCCTCCTTTCATCAGGTGTTCCCAGGCAGTGGAGTCCCTCCTTACATCAGGTGTCCCCAGGCAGCAGAGTCTCTCCTTAAATCAGGTGTCCCCAGGCAGCGGAGTCCCTCCTTACATCAGGTGTCCCTAGGCAGTGGAGTCCCGCCTTACATCAGGTATCCCTAGGCAGTGGAGTCCCTCCTTACATCACGTGTCCCCAGTGGAGTCTCTCGGCTATGCCTCTCATCGGCAGCAGGCCACAGGGCAGGGGATTAGCAGCAGCTCCATTTGCAGGTCTCTTTCCCCGTGTTGAAAAATATAGATGTTATACTCCACGCTGCTCTTGTAAACAATAAACACTAATAAAATATATAATAAAGTGCCTACATCAGTATAATCAATAATATGGTGTTGCTTAGCAATATAAAGTGCTCAGTGCGATTATAGTGCAAAACCAATAAAGTGCCATCATATAAAGTCCATCCATATAGTGTGTTGAACTTGTGCAAAATACGCAGTTGGGGTAGATCTTGGTGACTCTCCGTGCTCCCCTCCTGGGTCCCCACTCACCAGCAATAATCTTTCAATGCGCCTGTTATTAAATTTATAATGGCGTCTCCCATCAATGGCTAGGGCTATTGAATGTGATCATTATATGGGTGAAAATAACACCTTCCTTCCACCGGTATATAAGAGGCGTCTAGTATATCCTATATCCAAATATGGTTATCACCTTCCCAACTTTCACGGTGATTGGATATCGATTTTAGACATATGGCAATGAAGAGAAAAGGATATATCGTGTAATACAGCTAGTTTTATTCATAAAAATCCAAAAACATTACACTTACATCAAAACTTTTAAAATCGTGCAGAAAAACGCAGCCTTGGTGGGCAAACAACTGTCACTAGGTCTTCTCAGCTTGATGCGTTTCGCCCCTCCCACTGGGCATCTTCAGAAGCTAGTGGCGCCTGTGACTGGTTGCCTTTTATGCATTAAGTCCCGCCTACTACACCAGGTAACTCCTACTACTCCCACTAAGTGCACAGTATTAATTTCCATCACTTCCTGTTTCTGCCGGAACTGGAAGTGCTGTTACCGCCATCTTGGTACTCCCACTACATGTGTGAGCAGTATGAGATCACTTCCTGTTTCCACAAGAAGTGCTCATATCGCCATTTTGGTACTCATTTTTGAGACATTATACCCACTGTTGTAACTACCTTATATATGACCACTTCCTGTATACACAGGAAATGTAGATGTCATCATTCTAATACTCAATGTCATCCTTTAGTTATGTGAATGTTATACTTAGTGTGGTATTAACAATTTACCTTCTCTATATACCCATATTATGTGTGTCATTTATTTTGTCTACACATGTTGTTTACTCTATTATGGACGGCAATGTTTGAGAAAATTCCGGAATTGGGATTATGCAATCAATAATTACAATGTTGTACTCTACATGTTAATCTCCTTAATAATTTAAAATAAAAATAAAAATATTAAAAAATTGCTTATAAAACAATTCACATCTAAGTCAACGTTTAACCCTTTCGTTGCTAATGACTGTAATTGGTATATCCATTGGGTTTCATTTTGTGAGATAGCCTGTTTCAAATTGGTGCCCCTCCAGTGACTTTTTACTCTATCAATGCCACAAAAAATTAGTTTGGAAGAATCCCTATTGTGGAATCTTCTAAAATGGTATGATAAGCTGTGCTTGCAGAAGCCCTTTTTAATATTATCAATGTGTTCTCGTAGTCTCACTTTGAGTTCTCTGGTGGTTCTATCCACATATTGGAGAACACACTCACATTTCAAAAGATATGTAACGTGTGTGGTGCCACATGCGCTGAACTTAGGTATTTCATATATCTGTCCAGTGGTTTTAGATGCGTTGTTTTTTTCTTTCCTCCTTTGCATGTTCTACATATCAGGCATTTGCCACATTTAAAGAACCCTATCTGATCGAAAAAAGTGACCATTTTTTTTTAGGGGGATCAGGAATACTTTTAACAATTCTGTCCTTCGGTATTGGTGGGCATCTGTAAATTAATTTTGGTCGTTTGGGTAATGTTTTGACCAACACCGGGTCTCTGAGCAAAATGGGCCAATGAGTCGTAATAATCTTTTCTATTTTTTTATGTTGTCTATTAAATTCAGTGCAAAAAGTAAAATCATATTTCTCATCCTTTTTTATTTTTGGGGTAAGTAATTGTTTTCTATCCATTAATCCTACTTCTTTTTGTGTATAAGCTGTAGGCATTTGTATCCCTTTTGTTCGAATCTATTTAAAAACATACTAGATTGTACTTCATAATCTTCTTGAAGGTCGCAATTTCTTTTCACCCTCATAAGCTGGCCTTTAGGTATACCTGAAATCCATTTAGGATGATGGCCGCTCGATGCATCTAATGTAGATACTGAATATAATTTAAAACAACTTAACCACTTGACGACCGCCTCACGCCGATGTACGTCGGCAAAGTGGCACGGACAGGCAAAATCACGTACATGTACGTGATTTGCCTTCCGCGGGTGGGGGGTCCGATCGGACCCCCCCCCGGTGCCCGAGGCGGTCGTCGTTTGTCCAGCGGCGATCGGTGATGAGGGGGAGACCATCCGTTCGTGGCCCCCCCCTCGCGATCGCCGCCGGCCAATGAAAACACTCCTTTGCTGCTGTATGCTAAACAGCAGCAAAGGAAGTGATGTCATCTCCCCTCGGGTCGGTATTTTCCGTTCCGGCCCGAGGAGAGACGACAAGTATGTGAGTGCACAAACACTACACACACAGTAGAACATGCCAGGCACACAAATCACCCCGATCCCCCCCCCGATCGCCCCCCGATCCCCCCCCAATCACCCCCCCCCCCCTGTCACAAACTGACACCAGCAGTTTTTTTTTTTTTTTTTTTTTTTTTTTTCTGATTACTGCATAGTGTCAGTTTGTGACAGTGACAGTGTTGGGACAGTGTATATTACCCCCCTTTAGGTCTAGGGTACCCCCCTAACCCCCCCTAATAAAGTTTTAACCCCTTGATCACCCCCTGTCACCAGTGTCGCTAAGCGATCATTTTTCTGATCGCTGTATTAGTGTCGCTGGTGACGCTAGTTAGTGAGGTAAATATTTAGGTTCGCCGTCAGCGTTTTATAGCGTCAGGGACCCCCATATACTATCTAATAAATGTTTTAACCCCTTGATTGCCCCCTAGTTAACCCTTTCACCACTGATCACCGTATAACCGATACGGGTGACGCTGGTTAGTTTGTTTATTTTTTATAGTGTCAGGGCACCCGCCGTTTATTACCGAATAAAGGTTTAGCCCCCCGATCGCCCGGCGGCGATATGCGTCGCCCCAGGCAGCGTCAAATTAGCGCCAGTACCGCTAACACCCACACACGCAGCATGCGCCTCCCTTAGTGGTATAGTATCTGAACGGATCAATATCTGATCCGATCAGATCTATACTAGCGTCCCCAGCAGTTTAGGGTTCCCAAAAACGCAGTGTTAGCGGGATCAGCCCAGATACCTGCTAGCACCTGCGTTTTGTGCCTCCGCCCAGCCCACCCAAGTGCAGTATCGATCGATCACTGTCACTTACAAGGCACTAAACGCATAACTGCAGCGTTCGCAGAGTCAGGCCTGATCCCTGCGATCGCTAACAGTTTTTTTGGTAGCGTTTTGGTGAACTGGCAAGCACCAGCCCCAGGCAGCGTCAGGTTAGCGCCAGTACCGCTAACACCCACGCACGCACCGTACACCTCCCTTAGTGGTATAGTATCTGAACGGATCAATATCTGATCCGATCAGATCTATACTAGCGTCCCCAGCAGTTTAGGGTTCCCAAAAACGCAGTGTTAGCGGAATCAGCCCAGATACCTGCTAGCACCTGCGTTTTGCCCCTCCGCCCGGCCCAGCCCAGCCCACCCAAGTGCAGTATCGATCGATCACTGTCACTTACAAAACACTAAACGCATAACTGCAGCGTTCGCAGAGTCAGGCCTGATCCCTGCGATCGCTAACAGTTTTTTTTGTAGCGTTTTGGTGAACTGGCAAGCACCAGCCCCAGGCAGCGTCAGATTAGCGCCAGTACCGCTAACACCCACGCACGCACTGTACACCTCCCTTAGTGGTATAGTATCTGATCGCATCAATATCTGATCCGATTAGATCTATACTAGCGTCACCAGCAGTTTAGGGTTCCCAAAAACGCAGTGTTAGCGGGATCAGCCCAGATACCTGCTAGCACCTGCGTTTTGCCCCTCCGCCCGGCCCAGCCCAGCCCACCCAAGTGCGGTATCGATCGATCACTGTCACTTACAAAACACTAAACGCATAACTGCAGCGTTCGCAGAGTCAGGCCTGATCCCTGCGATCGCTAACAGTTTTTTGGTAGTGTTTTGGTGAACTGGCAAGCGCCAGCGGCCTAGTACACCCCGGTCGTAGTCAAACCAGCACTACAGTAACACGTGGTGACGTGGCGAGTCCCATAAGTGCAGTTCAAGCTGGTGAGGTGGCAAGCACAAGTAGTGTCCCGCTGCCACCAAAAAGACAAACACAGGCCCGTCGTGCCCATAGTGCCCTTCCTGCTGCATTCGCCAATCCTAATTGGGAACCCACCGCTTCTGCAGCGCCCGTACTTCCCCCATTCACATCCCCAACCAAATGCAGTCGGCTGCATGAGAGGCATTTTTATGTCCTCCCGAGTACCCCTACCCAGCGAACCCCCCAAAAAAGATGTCGTGTCTGCAGCAAGCGCGGATATAGGCGTGACACCCGCTATTATTGTCCCTCCTGTCCTGACAATCCTGGTCTTTGCATTGGTGAATGTTTTGAACGCTACCATTCACTAGTTGAGTATTAGCGTAGGGTACAGCATTGCACAGACTAGGCACACTTTCACAGGGTCTCCCAAGATGCCATCGCATTTTGAGAGACCCGAACCTGGAACCGGTTACCGTTATAAAAGTTAGTTACAAAAAAAAGTGTAAAAAAAAAAAAAAAATATGAAATAAAAAAAAATAGTTGTTGTTTTATTGTTCTCTCTCTCTCTATTCTCTCTCTCTATTGTTCTGCTCTTTTTTACTGTATTCTATTCTGCAATGTTTTATTGTTATTGTTATTGTTATTGTTATTGATTGTTATTGTTATTGTTATTGTTATTGTTATTGTTATTGATTGTTATTGTTATTGTTATTATGTTTTATCATGTTTGTTTTTCAGGTGTGTAATTATTTACACTTTACTGTGCTTTATTGTTAACCATTGTTAACCATTTTTTTGTCTTCAGGTACGCCATTCACGACTTTGAGTGGTTATACCAGAATGATGCCTGCAGGTTTAGGTATCATCTTGGTATCATTCTTTTCAGCCAGCGGTCGGCTTTCATGTAAAAGCAATCCTAGCGGCTAATTAGCCTCTAGACTGCTTTTACAAGCCGTGGGAGGGAATGCCCCCCCCCCCCCCCACCGTCTTCCGTGTTTTTCTCTGGCTCTCCTGTCTCAACAGGGAACCTGAGAATGCAGCCGGTGATTCAGCCAGCTGACCATAGAGCTGATCAGAGACCAGAGTGGCTCCAAACATCTCTATGGCCTAAGAAACCGGAAGCTACGAGTATTTCATGACTTAGATTTCGCCGGATGTAAATAGCGCCATTGGGAAATTGGGGAAGCATTTTATCACACCGATCTTGGTGTGGTCATTTGCTTTGAGGGCAGAGGAGAGATCTAGGGTCTAATAGACCACAATTTTTTCAAAAAAGAGTACCTGTCACTACCTATTGCTATCATAGGGGATATTTACATTCCCCGAGATAACAATAAAAATGATTAAAAAAAAAAATATGAAAGGAACAGTTTAAAAGTAAGATTAAAAAAGCAAAAAAATAATAAAGAAAAAAAAAAAAAAAAAAAAAAACACCCCTGTCGCCCCCTGCTCTCGCGCTAAGGCGAACGCAAGCGGCGGTCTGTCGTCAAACGTAAACAGCAATTGCACCATGCATGTGAGGTATCACCGCGAAGGCCAGATCGAGTGCAGTAATTTTTCCAGTAGACCTCCTCTGTAAATCTAAAGTGGTAACCTGTAAAGGCTTTTGAAGGCTTTTAAACATGTATTTATTTTGTTGCCACTGCACGTTTGTGCGCAATTTTAAAGCATGTCATGTTTGGTATCCATGTACTCGGCCTGAGATCATCTTTTTTATTTCATCAAACATTTGGGCAATATAGCGTGTTTTAGTGCATTAAAATTAAAAAAAGTGTGTTTTTTCCCCAAAAAATGCGTTTGAAAAATCGCTGCGCAATTACTGTGTGAAAAAAAAAAATGAAACACCCACCATTTTAATCTGTAGGGCATTTGCTTTAAAAAAATATATAATGTTTGGGGGTTCAAAGTAATTTTTTTGCAAAAAAAAAAAACTTTTTCATGTAAACAATAAGTGTCAGAAAGGGCTTTGTCTTCAAGTGGTTAGAAGAGTGGGTGATGTGTGACATAAGCTTCTAAATGTTGTGCATAAAATGCCAGGACAGTTCAAAACCCCCCCAAATGACCCCATTTTGGAAAGTAGACACCCCAAGCTATTTGCTGAGAGGCATGTCGAGTCCATGGAATATTTTATATTGCGACACAAGTTGCGGGAAAGAGACAAATTTTTTTTTTTTTTTTTTTTTTTTTGCACAAAGTTGTCACTAAATGATATATTGCTCAAACATGCCATGGAAATATATGAAATTACACCCCAAAATACATTCTGCTGCTTCTCCTGAGTACGGGGATACCACATGTGTGAGACTTTTTGGGAGCCTAGCCGCGTACGGGACCCCGAAAACCAAGCACCGCCTTCAGGCTTTCTAAGGGCGTGAATTTTTGATTTCACTCTTCACTGCCTATCACAGTTTCGGAGGCCATGGAATGCCCAGGTGGCACAAAACCCCCCCAAATGACCCCATTTTGGAAAGTAGACACCCCAAGCTATTTGCTGAGAGGTATAGTGAGCATTTTGCAGACCTCACTTTTTGTCACAAAGTTTTGAAAATTGAAAAAAGAAAAAAAAAAATGTTTTTTCTTGTCTTTCTTCATTTTCAAAAACAAATGAGAGCTGCAAAATACTCACCATGCCTCTCAGCAAATAGCTTGGGGTGTCTACTTTCCAAAATGGGGTCATTTGGGGGGGTTTTGTGCCACCTGGGCATTCCATGGCCTCCGAAACTGTGATAGGCAGTAAAGAGTGAAATCAAAAATTTTCACCCTTAGAAATCCTGAAGGCAGTGATTGGTTTTTGGGGTCCAGTACGCGGCTAGGCTCCCAAAAAGTCCCACACATGTGGTATCCCCATACTCAGGAGAAGCAGCTAAATGTATTTTGGGGTGCAATTCCACATATGCCCATGGCCTGTGTGAGCAATATATCATTTAGTGACAACTTTATGAAAAAAAAAAAAAAAAAAAAAAAAAAGTGTCACTTTCCCGCAACTTGTGTCAAAATATAAAATATTCCATGGACTCAATATGCCTCTCAGCAAATAGCTTGGGGTGTCTACTTTCCAAAATGGGGTCATTTTGGGGGGTTTTGTGCCACCTGGGCATTCCATGGCCTCCGAAACTGTGATAGGCAGTGAAGAGTGAAAGCAAAAATTTACACCCTTAGAAATCCTGAAGGCGGTGATTGGTTTTCGGGGCCCCGTACGCGGCTAGGCTCCCAAAAAGTCCCACACATGTGGTATCCCCATACTCAGGAGAAGCAGCTAAATGTATTTTGGGGTGCAATTCCACATAGGCCCATGGCCTGTGTGAGCAATATATCATTTAGTGACGACTTTTTGTAAATATTTTTTTTTTTTTTTTTTTTTGTCATTTTTCAATCACTTGGGACAAAAAAAATAAATATTCAATGGGTTCAACATGCCTCCCAGCAATTTCCTTGGGGTGTCTACTTTCCAAAATGGGGTCATTTGGGGGGGTTTTGTACTGCCCTGCCATTTTAGCACCTCAAGAAATGACATAGGCAGTCATAAACTAAAAGCTGTGTAAATTCCAGAAAATGTACCCTAGTTTGTAGACGCTATAACTTTTGCGCAAACCAATAAATATACGCTTATTGACATTTTTTTTACCAAAGACATGTGGCCGAATACATTTTGGCCTAAATGTATGACTAAAATTTAGTTTATTGGATTTTTTTTATAACAAAAAGTAGAAAATATCATTTTTTTTCAAAATTTTCGGTCTTTTTCCGTTTATAGCGCAAAAAATAAAAACCGCAGAGGTGATCAAATACCATCAAAAGAAAGCTCTATTTGTGGGAAGAAAAGGACGCAAATTTCGTTTGGGTACAGCATTGCATGACCGCGCAATTAGCAGTTGAAGCGACGCAGTGCCAAATTGGAAAAAGACCTCTGGTCCTTAGGCAGCATAATGGTCCGGGGCTCAAGTGGTTAAACACACTTTAGATAAACAGGTGACTGGTGGGATATCACCACAATGGAACAATACTTTAAAGATGGCATCACCCCGAAAAGGCTTCATTGGGATATAGCACCCAGTGATGGTCTAGATAGCCAAGAAACTGCTGACGAATGGTACAATTTTTTCAATGTCAGGGAACAAAAACTACTGGGACTGATTATCTCCAGAAGAAAAATAAAATTAAGATGAGAGTAAAATACAAACTTTAAGGGAACAATTTAACCCCATATTAAGTATATCTGAATATAAAGAAAACATTACACAAATACAGGAATATATCACCAAACTGGATAGGGATAAACAAAAGAAAAAATAATAAAAAAATTACACTAATGATTACAAACAAGGTTTAGTGTATAAATGGCAAGAGAAAATAGAAGAGAACCAACAATTGAGAGAATCTTCCCCAGAAAGAGAAACAGTCCCCTATACACAAATGCTTACACCCAATTTGCCAGTAAGGGGAGGAATAGGTATGAATTAAGAGATAACCCCCAACAGCTAAATAGATTGAAGAGTGACACAGATACACCCCTCTACAATCTTCCCACACATAACAGGTACGAACCAATTAGACCTCATACCCCAACCCCCCTTACCAGGGACTATATGAACACAATGGCTACCCACCATACTGCGGAGGGGATTTTTGGAACAGAGGACATGGCAGACCCCCATGGAGAGGTCAGAGGGGAAGGGTAGGCTATTGGGGACCATCCAGGGGCCCTACAAATTACTGGAGACCGAGGGGAGGATAAAGAGGCTACCCACCACCACAACACTAGGGCTGGGGAAAAAATGGATTTAAATCTTGAATCGAGTTGAGAGGTCAAATCGATTAAAAATTTAAGCAAATTGATTTTTTTAGATTTTTTTTTCACCGCGCCGGTCCTGAGGAGCTGCGGGCAGGAGTTTTTAGGCGACGCCTCGGACTAGGCCGAAGCCGCGGCCTCGCCTAAAAACTCCTGCCTGCAGCTTCCCAGGACCGGCGCTGACACCGCGCCGGTCCTGAGGAGCTGTGGGCAGGACTTTTTAGGTGAGGCCGCGGCTTCGGCCTAGTCCGTGAGGCTGGACGCCGCAGACTAGGCCGAAGCCGCAACCTCGCCTAAAAACTCCTGCCCACAGGTCCTCAGGACCGGCGCAGTGTCCAAAAAAAAAAAAAACTTGATTCGAATCATGAATCGAGTTTTTTTTAACAAAATTGCAGATTTTTTTTGTGAAAATTGCCCAGCCCTACACAACACACAGTAGAAGGAAGAGTAGAGGTAGCAGAGGAGGCCAGAAAAAGAAAAAGGGAAGTCTAGATAGAGGTATTTTTAATTTAAGCAACATACAATTTAGTACTGAGGAAGGTCTTAGAGCTAGGACTCAAATATGCCCCACCAAAAAATTTCAACAAATTTAGAACTTTTATTGACCTACAAATATTTATCAGAATAATTAAATATTAAAAAACACTTTGCAATGAAAACCCAGGATGCTACTAGCGTAGATTCACCATATGAACATAGTGGTTTAAGAAATAAGTCCACTTTTAACCCTAGACATAGCAGCAACCAATGCCTTGACGTGTTTAAGATGATGGTTGAACAAGACATTAAAGATATCCACATACATTCCTTTAGAGGCAATAAACAAATACAACAGGGCATTAAGGAATTAGAAAAAAAGAAAGACATCATTAAAGGACCGGGGGATAAGGGGGGAGTGATAGTGGTATTGAATAAAAAAGATTACAAAAAAGAATTAAACCGCCTGATAGAGGACAAAGAAACATATAACATATTAAAAGGAGACCCCGTTAACAGATTAAAAGCCATACTTACCAAAAAAGTTAAGAAAGCCCAAGAGAAAGGCATATTGGACAAAAAGGAAGCTAAACATCTTGTTCCGATAGCACCAAAGGCCACTATTATATATCAGGTCCCAATAATACACAAGGATATTCATGAACCCCCAGGGCGCCCCATCATTAAAGGACTCCTTATTTTCCAGGGTTGGTGAATATCTAGACCACTATTTGCAACCCATTGCCCAACAATTCCCATCTTATATGAAAGACAGTATGGACCTTATTAATCACATTGAGGATACCCTGGTGAATGATCAATTGATACTGGTTAGCATAGATGTTGATTAACTATACACCAACATTAGACAGAAAAATGCCACTGAAGCAATAAAATGGGCTTTGGAATCCAAAACAATTTTACAGAATACACGAATAGACTTATGTTGGATATATTGCAACTAGCAAAAAACAACTACTTTTGGCATGAAAAACAATACTATAAACAAATAAGTGGTGTTGCAATGGGAGCAAAGTATGCTCCCACGGTGGCAAACATATTTATGAGCAAGTGGGAGTTAGAAGAAATATATGGAAGAAACATCCCAGGATTGAAAACATATAGAAGGTATATCGATGACAATTTTTTAATTTGGGAGGGCAATGAGAATACTTTGAAAGAATTTTTACAACATAAAGAAAAGAAAAAGTAAATTTGGATTTTGACATTTTCAAACAAGGAAACATCATATATACTCACACATTTTTTAAAAATACAGATAGGAATAGTTATATTCCCACCTGGAGCGGCCATCATCCTAAATAGATTTCAGGTATACCTAAAGGCCAGCTTATGAGGGTGAAAAGAAATTGTTGCCTTCAAGAAGATTATGAAGTACAATCTAGTATGTTATTAAATAGATTCGAACAAAAAGGATACAAATGCTCACAGCTTATTAAAACACAAAAAAGAATTAGGATTAATGGATAGAAAACAATTACTTACCCCAAAAATAAAAACGGATGAGAAATATGATTTAACCTTTTGCACTGAATTTAATAGTCAACATAAACAAATAGAAAAGATTATTAAGACTCATTGGCCCATTTTGCTCAGAGACCCGGTGTTGGTCAAAACATTACCCAAACAACCAAAATTAATTTACAGACTCACGCCAATACTGAAGGATAGAATTGTCAAAAGTATTCCTGATCCCCTAAAAAAATAGTCACTTTTTTCGATCAGATAGGATTCTTTAAATGTGGCAAATGCCTGATATGTAGAACATGCAAAGGAGGAAAGAAAAAAACAACACATTTAAAACCACTGGACAGATATATGAAATACCTAAGTTCACCACATGTGGCACCAAACACGTTACATATCTTTCGGAATGTGAGTGTGGTCTCCAATATGTGGGTAGACCACCAGAGAAGTCAAAGTGAGACTACGAGAACACAGTAATAATATTAAAAAGGGCTTCCACAAGCACAGCTTATCATACCATTTTAGAAGATTCCACAATAGGGATCCTTCTAAACAACTTTTTTGTGGCATCAATAAAGTAGAAAGACACTGGAGGGGCACCGATTTGAAACAGGCTATCTCACAAAATGAAACCCAATGGATATACCAAATACAGTCATTAACACCAAAAGGGTTAAATGTGGACTTAGATGTGAATTGTTAGAAGCAATTTTTAATATACTTTTATTTTTATGTTTATTTCATATATTTTTTAATAATATTTTTTAATTTTATTCAATGTTGATTAATCTGTTAATGTTTAATAATCTATATTAGAATAGAATTGTTGCTATTGGGAATATTCTGTAATCATCTGAAATAAGGGATTATTAAGGAGATTAACATGTAGAGTACAACATTGTATTTATTGATTGCATAATCCCAATTCGAGAATTTTCTCAAACATTGCTGTCCATACTAAAGTAAACAACATGTGTAGACAAAATAAACGACAGACATAATATGGGTATATTGAGAAGGTAATTTTTTAATAACACACTAAGTATAACATAGACATAACTAAAGGACGACATTGAGTATTAGAATGATGACATCCACATTTCCTGTGTATACAGGAAGTGGTCATATATAAGGTAGTTACAGCAGTGGGTTTATTGTCTCAAAAATGAGTGCCAAAATGCGATATGTGCACTTCCTGTGGAAACAGGAAGTGATCTCATACTGCTCATACATGTAGTGGGAGTACCAAGATGGCGGTAACAGCACTTCCTGTTGCGGTGGAAACAGGAAGTGATGGAAATTATTACTGCGCACTTAGTGGGAGTAGTAGGAGTTACCGGGTGTAGTAGGCGGGACTTAATGCATAAAAGGCAACCAGTCACAGGATCCACTAGCTTCTGAAGATGCCCAGTGGAAGGGTCGAAAATCGTCAAGCTGAGGGGACCTAGTGATGGTTGTTTGCACGCCAAGGCAGCGTTTTTCTGCACGATTTTAAAAGTTTTGATGTAAGTGTAATGTTTTTGGATTTTTATGAAAAAAAACAGCAGTATTACACTATATATCCTTTTCTTTTCATTGCCATATGTCTAAAATCGATATCCGATCACCATGAAAGTAGGGAAGGTGATAACCATATTTGGATATAGGATATACCAGACGCCTCTGATATACCGGTGGAAGGAAGGTGTTATTTTCACCCATATACTGATCACATTCAACAGCCCTAGCCATTGACGGGAGACCCCATTCTAAATGTAATAACAGGCGCATTTAAAGATTATTGCTGGGGAATGGGAACCCAGGAGGGGAGCACGGAGTGTCACCAAGATCTACACCAACTGCATATTTTGCACAAGTTCAACACACTATTTGGATGGACTTTATATGATTGCACTTTATTGGTTTTGCTCTATAATCACACTGAGAACTTTATATTGCTAAGCAACACGATGTTATTGATTATACTGATGTAGGCACTTTATTATAAATTGTATTAGTGTTTATTGTTTACAGTAGCAGCGCTGAGTATAACATCTATATTTTTCATCACTTGGGGTCTTTTACCTTGCATTACAGCAGCAGCCCAAACTACATATTCACATTGTTATTTATTTTTAGTTACTACTGTCTCCATAGCGCAAGTTCTTTCAAACTTATTTACTCTTTCCCCGTGTGTTCAGTGGAGAAAGGGGTGGTGCCTCCTATCTGTGCAGCTATCCAGCTTCAGTGTACAAGCGAATTGTTTATTGTACACTGAAGAGAGAAGCTGATTGGCTGCACGGATTGGAGGCCCCCTCTCCACTGAAAGAGGTCTCGCGGCGCGGCCATATTTTCGGAGCCAGAACCTGCTTTTGGTGCCAAAAACAGTGCCGATTCCCGGGACAAAAGAAAATCCTGGGATTTTGATCGGGATGGCCTCAGATTGGAACGAGGCGAGATGAAAGTGCGAAAAAGCTCAAATAAGCTCATAACAGCTTGAAAAGACACAAAGTAAAAGGAAAAACGAGCTGTGGGGAGAGTTTGTGAAAAAAACACGCTCAAAGAAACTCAAAAAAGCTCAATAAAAATGCTCAAAGGAGTACAGAAAAGCGCAAGCTTCTTCAAGCTTTTAGGCAGAGAAATAAAAGCTCAAATGCCTGTAAAACCAGCTTTTTTTACACACGAGCAATTCCGCCAGCAAAAGTCTGATGTGAGCTTTTGGTCGGAAATTCCAACCATGTGTATGCTCCATCGGACTTTTGCTGGCAGAATTACCGCCAGCAAAAGATTGAGAGCAGGTTCTCTATTTTTCCGATGGAAAAAGTTCCAATCAGAAATTCCGATCGTCTGTAGCAATTCTGACGCACAAAATTCCTACGCATGCTCGGAAAAAATTCAACGCATACTCGGAAGCATTGATCTTCATTTTCTCGGCTCGTCGTGGTGTTGTACGTCACTGCGTTCTTGACGGTCGAAAGTTCAGAGAACTTTTGTGTGACAGTGTGTATGCAAGCCAAGCTTGAGCGGAATTCCGTTGGAAAAACCATCCAAGATTTTTCAGACGGAAATTCCGCTCATGTGTACGGGGCATTAGAAATATATTTACCTAGAAAAATGGTCATCTGCTCAATACTTATTTTACCCGCTGTAATTATCGACTCACCAGAAGTATCTGACCTTACTATTATTTCAGGTCTCATGCAATTTTCTTGCAAAAACAACCCACTATAGTTTGATTCTTCCTCCAATTCAACGTCAGCATGTAAAAAAAAAAAAAAATAGATATACAGTGCTCCAAATAGCATTATAAATGAAAACTTTTATTTTAAATCACAAACAATAACACCACTGTTACCTGCACTTACATTTTATGGTTCAACAGTCTGTACCAATATGACAAGCTTAATTTCATTCAGCCTCTGTGCCGCTGCAGCTTCAGTTGTATCATGGGTCTTTTCACCCGATCTGTACCTCCACATAACATTGCACCTCTTCTTGCCACAAGAGCGCTTCATTTGAAAGCATAGTGTCAATAGCAGTAGATGCTTTGGCCATGTCTCCCAATGCGGAGTTTCTTCACAACAGAACTTTGTCTAGGGGGTTATGGCTGAGGATTTGTGTAAAACATTTGCAATGGTGTAGATTTACCACTATATACTGAAGCTCTCAAAAATACTATGTCATTTTCTTCTGGGGCATTGTGGTTCCTAATTACTATTTCCTATTACCTTTTCTCTAAAATGTCAAGTCTGTACCTATCCTTCCCACCTCTTAAGCATCCCTGTTAGTCCTTTTATGAAATAGGAAGCCTTGCTGACCAATATAGGGGCATAGTAGATATGCAGGAGTAGAACTATATTTATAGTTTAATACTTTGAATTTTGAAAAAAAAAGATATTTGTTGGTATCAGTCTTACATGGGGCTATGTGTTATATTACTTCTTTTAGTTGGGGTTCTCCTTGTTCTCTCCTTTTCCCTTCTCTCCCCTCTGTTGGTATGTAACTTATAATTTATTTTTTTCAATTACTATGTTAGAGACTATATCAGGTGGTTAAATTTGATGATGGCCCTCCTTTTTGGAAAACTGATAGATCGGAACATCCTTATTCTTCTATGGTAGGACTGATGTCCATAGTTGCATACAATATTCTTTCGGAGGCTGGGGTTTATGAGTCCAGTCATCTGTGGAGTGCCGTTGTTCTTCACGAAATTTTATATACTGCACACCCATTCGACATCCATGGCAGATAGTAACGTGTATGATTGGTGCTACTATGTTATACAATAATGTATATGTCTGTTGAATAGAAACTGTTGAATAGAAATTGTTTGATCAAAATGAGAGAAAGTTTGGTTGGCGGGACTTTGAATGAGGCCAATCACTATATAGAGTAAGCATGTGGGATGTAAAACACAGTATTGCTTGTTATGGGTTCCAACAAAAAGAGGGGAGTTTTTTGGGGACTATGAATGAGAGATGTATACCAAAGAGCAGTCTTGGCAAAGAACATTTTATTATACCTTGTGAAACCATGTACAGCATACTGAATGACACAAAAAAGGCATATACAGAAATTGTTTGATGTCTTTCTTTATACTTCCAGACACCTTTGAGTTTCACTCTCCCAGAAGAAGAAGGCTTTGTCCTGTGAAACGCGTTGGAATTCATCTGTCCTCTGACTTGTTTTTGAGTCTAGGGTTATATTTGTAACTGTTACAAATCAAAACTGTAGTTTGCACAGAGCTATTGTATGTCTAATGTGTAATGTACCCCTTTCTTGGAGATTTTTAAAGATTTTTTTTTATAAAAACTTGTATCAATAAAGACATTTGATTTTTATACTTAGTATATGGCGTGGTTCTGTGAAAATCTTAACAAGTTTTTATTTGGTTAGGGATGTTTTCCTTTTGGGACATTATAACACTATAGGATGTGGTACCAATAAATCCAGTAAGTAATTGGAGGAAGGCTTTCTACATCTGACCCACCCACCCACTCATTTTATATTGTTGCACTGGATTTTTGTAAAGGTGGGAAAAACCCACCTGAGCCTTTCTTTTTCCAGTTTGATTATCAATATTTGATTTATATTTGTGACAATATGGCTGACTATCTGGGTGCTCTTTGGAATACTATGATGTCTAAGTTGTAGGCACAGAATATCAAACAGGATAAGCTAGAAGCTGACATTATTTGCCTTTTTGTAACTCCCTCAAGAAACGATTGGAGTGTAAGTCCACTAAATTTTGGAATATGAGGTATCTCAAGAAATATATTGATGAAAAGCTGAACCCTATAGGATTATGGGTTTAGATTTTGCCCAATTTCAAAGACATTGCGGATGACTTCAGGACTAAGTGGGAGGACAAACTATTAAAATGTTCACAGGGCATGATTAATCTACTTATTGAGGTCTATGAAAAAGAACCTTCTCCAACTACAGTCGTGGCCAAAAGTTTTGAGAATGACACAAATATTAATTTTTCACAAAGTCTGCTGCCTCAGTTTTTATTAAGGCAATTTGCATATACTGGTAGAATGTTATGAACAGTGATCAGATGAATTGCAATTATTGGAAAGTCCCTCTTTGCCATAAGAATGAACTTAATCCCCCCCAAAAAAAACATTTCCACTACATTTCAGCCCTACCACAAAAGGATCAGCTGACGTCAGTGATTGTCTCGTTAACACAGGTGTCAGTGTTGACGAGGACAAGGCTGGAAATCACTCTGTATTGCTGATTGAGTTAGAATGACAGGCTGGAAACATTAAAAGGAGGGTGGTGTTTGAAATCATTGTTCTTCCTCTGTTAACCATGGTTACCTGCAAGGAAACATTTGCAGTCATCATTGCTTTGCACAAAAAAGGATTCACAGACAAGGATATTGCTGCTATTTCGATTGCACCTACAGTAAATCAACCATTTATCGTATCATCAAGAATTTTAAGGAAAGAGGTTCAATTATTGTGAAGAAGGCTTCAGGGCGCCCAAGAAAGTCCAGCAAGCTCCAGGACTATCTCCTGCAGTTGATTCCGCTGTAGGATTGGGGCACCACTAGTGCAGAGCTTGCTCAGGAAGGGCAGCAGGCAGGTGTGAGTGCATGCACAGTGAGACAAAGACTTTTGGAGGATGGCCTGGTGTCAAGAAGGGCAGAAAAGAAGCCACTTCTCTACATGAAAAACATCAGGGACAAACTCATATTTTGCAAAAGGTACAGGGATTGGACTGCTGAGAACTGGTGTGAAGTCCTTTTTTCTGATGGATCCCCTTTCCAAATGTTTGGGGTATCTGGAAAAAACCTTGAGAAGAAGAAAAAGTGAGCGCTACCATCAGTCTTGTTTCATGCCAACAGTAAAGTATCCCGAGACCATTCATATGTGGGGTTTCTTTTTAGCCAAGGGAATGGGCTCACTCACAATTTTGCCTAAGGACGCAGCCATGTGTAAAGAATGGTACAAAAACATCCTCAGAGTTCAACTTCTCCCAACCATCCAAGAACAGTTTGGTGATGAACAATGCCTTTTCCAGCTTGGTGGAGCACCTTGCCATAAGGCAAAAATGATAACTAAGTGGCTTGGGGAACAAAACATCAAAATTTTGAGTCCATGGTCAGGAAACTCTTCAGACCTTAATCCCATTGAGAACTTGTGGAAAATCCTCAAGAGGCGGGTGAACAAAAAACACCACAAAGTCTGACAAACTCCAAGGATTGATTATGCAAGAATGGGCTGCCATCAGTCAGGATGTGGCCCAGAAGTTGACTGACAGCATGCCAAGGCGAATGCAGTGGTCTTGAAAAAGAAGGGTCAACACTGCAAATATTGACTCTTTGCATAAACTTCATGTAATTGACAATTATGAAATGCTTGTCATTATACTTTAGTATATTATAATAACATCTGACAAAAAGATCTAAAAATACTAAAGCAGCAGACTTTGTCAAAATGAATATTTGTGTCAATCTCAAAACTTTTGGCCAGGGCTGTAGATGTTAAAATTGATAACTTATATGTCCAGAATACAGATATGGTGGCTCATAGTGCATTTGAAGTAAAAGATGGTGAACTAAAAGTGTATGTGAAAAAATACAAAATTAAAACCACTTCCGGACCGCCGCACGCTGTACGTCCTATTTTTGAAGAGGGATATCTTTGTTATGGCAGCAGCTAGCTGCCATAACCCTGGTATCCTCTTCTTCAGCGGGCGGTCCGGTTTCCGATAATAGTGGTCTCTGCTGCGGATTGGCCACAAGATCACTTTTATCAGCGGCGGGAGAGGGCCCCCCTCCCGCCATGCTCTGGTGCCCTCCCCCGCTTACCGGAGCCGTCAGTAGCGGCGGAGGCGATCGGATGCTTTTCTTCCTGGGTATGAGGGGAAGATGGCCCCCACTCCATACCATTGCAGGGCAGAAGCAACATCAAAACGTCACTTCTGCCCATAGCTCTTAAAGGGACTTTTTTACTTTACAAATGACAAATTTTTTTTGCATCCTATGCATTAAGGTGAAAAAACTTCTGACAGTGACCGGCCCCCCAGCCCCCCTTTTTACTCACCTGAGCCTTTCGATCCCTTGGCGGGGGCGCACTGTACCCCCTGCTCGGGGTTCTCAGCTCTTGATTGGATAGATTGATAGCAGCGCAGCCATTGGCTCCCGCTGCTGTCAATCAAATCCAATGATGCGGGCGCTGGGGGGGCAGGGCCAAGTCCTGCATTCTGCATTCATGGACGACACAAATGCTGGACTCGGGAGCACGCCCGCAAGGTAACCCTCTGGGAGATCGCATCTCCTTGGGGTTATACAATGTGAGGAGGAGCTGATAGCCATGCCGGGGGACCCCAGAAGACAATGATCTGGGCCACTCTGTGCAAAACGAACTGCAGAGTGGAGGTACAGTTGTGCTCATAAGTTTACATACCCTGGCAGAATCTATGATTTCTTGGCCATTTTTTAGAGAATATGAATGATAACACAAAAACTTTTCTTTCACTCATGGTTAGTGTTTGGCTGAAGCCATTTATTATTATTCAACTGTGTTTACTCTTTTTAAATCATAATGACAACAGAAATTAGCCAAATGACCCTGATCAAATGTTTACATACCCCAGTTCTTAATACTGAGTATTGCCCCCTCTAATATCAATGACAGCTAGAAGTCTTTTGTGGTATTTGTGGATGAGGCTCTTTATCTTCTCAGATGGTAAAGCTGCCCATTCCTCTTGGCAAAAAGCCTCCAGTTCCTGTAAATTCTTGGGCTGTCTTCCATGAAATGCACGTTTGAGACCTCCCCAGAGTGGCTCAATGATATTGAGGTCAGGAGATGGCCACTCCAGAACCTTCACTTTATTCTGCTGTAACCAATGACAGGTCGACTTGGCCTTGTGTTTTGGATCATTGTCATGTTGGAATGTCCAACTACGTCCCATGCGCAGCTTCCTGGCTGATGAATGCAAATGTTCCTCCAGTATTTTTTGATAACATACTGCATTCATCTTGCCATCAATTTTGACCAAATTTCATGGGCCTTTGTAGCTCACACATCCCCAAAACATCAGCGATCCACCTCCGTGTTTCACAGTAGAAATGGTGTACCTTTCATCATAGGCCTTGTTGACTCCTCTCCAAATGTATCATTTATGGTTGTGGCAAAAAAGCTCAAATTTGATCTCATCATTTCAAATGACTTTGTGCCAGAAGGTTTGAGGCTTGTCTCTGTGCTGTTTGGCATATTGTAAGCAGGATACTTTGTGGTATTTGCGTAGTAATGGCTTTCTTCTGGCGACTTGACCATGAAGGCCATCTTTCTTCAAGTGCCTCCTTATTGTGCATCTTGAAACAGCCACACCACATGTTTTCAGAGAGTCCTGTATTTCACCTGAAGTTATTTGTGGGTTTTTCTTTGCATCCCGAACAATTTTCCTGGCAGCTGTGGCTGAAATTTTAGTTGGTCTACCTGACCGCGGTTTGGTTTCAACAGAAGCCCTCATTTTCCACTTCTTGATTAGAGTTTAAACACTTCTGATTGGCATTCTCAATTCCTTGGATATCTTTTTTTATCCTTTTCCTGTTTTATACAGTTGAACTACCTTTTCCCGCAAATCCTTTGACAATTCTTTTGCTTTCCCCATGACTCAGAATACAGAAACGTCAGTGCAGCACTAGATGAAAGATGCAAGGGTCTGTCAGCAGTCCAGAAACTCATTGACCTTTTATACACACACACTAATTACAAGAAAACAGGTCACAGGCGTGGATGGTTACCTTTAATAGCCATTCATTTGGGTAGTTTCTGTTGTGATTATGATTTAAAAAGAGTAAACACAATTGATTGATAATAAATTACTTCAGACAAACACTAACCATGAGTGAAAGAAATGTTTTTGAATTATCATTCATATTCTCTGAAAAATGGCCAAGAAATCATAACTTCTGCCAGGGTATATAAACTTGTGAGCACAACTGTAAGTATGACATGTTTGTTATTTAAAAAAAAACAAAAAATGAGCCTTTACAATCACTTTAACACCCCTGTAATGTTTGTTTTGCTGTCTGTGCCCCTGTTCAGAAGATTTCACCTCACTTTCTGTCCCTGTGACAATTGGATTTTTAAAATGTAAAAATTTAAAAACTTTTTTGTGGAAAAAAGGATTGGAGACACATTTTTCACATAATGACTTACAAGAGTGAATTTCCCTTCTTAGGGGTAGATTTTTTCTCACTTCCTGTTGCCTCCCTCTGTTTGTAAATGTGAGTAATTTGTAAGTTGGATGTTTGTAACCCGGGGACTGCCTATATAAAAAAACGTGACTTTAAAGCTCTCCAAGAACTTATTGACCTATTAGATCAGGATGACACTATACAAGTTGTTGAGACTTTGATGAGTTACTGGCATTGATAAGGATGTCTCCTCAATATCTAGTGATTTTCCCTTATTGAATGTATTTAAACCTAAATCTAAAACTTTACCTTCATTATCATTAAATGTCAATGTACTGTGTAGCGCAGGTAGATTTACAATCTACCGCAGATTAGGTAAATTTAGTAAATTGGGTGTTAGGAAGGTTAAAAGTTCGCCTCTGTTCCAGCTTGGCTGACGTTGTGTGTGCTTCCGTGCTGACGGTGGGTGTCGCTGTTATCACTGGTCAGTGTTGGAAAGGCAACGTGTCGAAGTGTATGGATGCTCCTCTGTCTCGGAGGCAAGCTCGGTGGAGGTGGTCCTCCGAGTTGCATTCTGGGAAGAGGGTATTTATGGGACAGACGCCATGTTTTAGATCGTTTTGCAGCCACCTGCTGGCCCTCCTGGCCGACAGGTATGCGTTGAGGAGCTACCTTGTGGTCCTCCGATCGGGAGGCCCACGATGCTGCGGCGCAGGGGTGGGTTCAGAGGCTTGTCTGGAGCCTACCACCGTGGCCAAGGAATGGTCCTGAGCTGTCGGTCCTGTGTGAAGAAGCTGGACAGCCGAGGAGATCCCAGGGGAGGACCCGTCTTGGAGAGATCATGCAACGTGCTGGTCTATAGAGGGGCCTGGTGACTCGGTTGCAGGACGTATCCAAAAGAAGTAATTATACAGCATAGTGTCGCCGGTCCGGCTTAAAGGTTCAGGCACTGTGACTGACTGTTCACTGCAGAAGATCTGATACATCCTGTGGCAGAGGATCCTGCAGATTTACCCCCCCAAGTAAGTCTGTGGCAGAGACTTTAGATTTGTGCTGCGTACTGGCTGCTAGAGCGGTGAGAGAGGCCTATCCAGACGAGTAAAGAGTGTGTCCCACAAGGGGAGCGCATTCCATCCAATTATCTGAAATCTACCGGAACATTTGTTGCTAAGATATTAGAAGAAAATATTTGAGTTTCTCCTGAAAGTTTCCTTTTCCACCTCTTTCCTGCTACTTTAATAAAGCATTGAAAACGTACTCCAGTGTTGGTGCGTGTGTCGTCCAGCAGTAAGCTCAACGGAACCCCTAGACCCGGAGCCGTTGAAACAGAGAGAAGCAAAGTGAAGGTAACAGACCCGCTTAAACCAGCAGCTCCACCAAGAGTTAGTGCTACAGTTGTATTTGCCTTTGTTCAACAAACCACCAAAGAAATTATGTTCTTGTCCAATAAGGAAGGGTCTAATACCATTTAACCAGAGCTCAGATGGAGGCATTAAAAGGTTTAATAAGAAAGTGAGATTTAGTCATTAAACGCTCACACAAGGGGGGCAACATCATTGTAATATCGAAAGAATAGTACATTACAATGTGCCTCCGCATATTGAAAAACCCAGATTGGTACAAAAAGGTCCTTTAATTACAAGTGGTAAAAGCTCCGCAGGAATATTATAAGATAGTTAGCGCTCTTGAGGATGAACTAATTCCCTAAAGTACTTGCGAATTTTTGAACACACAATGGGCAGGAATTTCCACATTTTTTGCACTGCCGAAGATCCACAAAAGTGATTAAATGCCACTGGGTATGCCCATTTTCTTAGGTTGTGGCGGCCTAACAGAAAACACTAGCATTTTGGTGGACACACATCTAAGACCACATCTCACAAGTTTACTATCCTTTACCAAATATATGATACGTTTATTGCAAACTATTGAGGACATGCATGTCCCAGAGAATATATGGCTGGTGGTACTAGATGTAGAGGTGCTTTATAGTAGCATCCCACATGCAAAGAGCCTCTCTACAATTAAGATGTTTTTGCAGGAAAGAAGTTTGGACCAAAAGCAATACAATCAGTTTGTCCTCAATGAAGTTCTGTGCCTACCGCTGTGAGTGCTGGCTGGGAAGGGAAATCATCTAAGCTCCAGGCAATGATAGAGCGTGACTAGGTGTGCCAAGAGCTGCACATCAAGTCATTGGCTGAGAGCCGCCTTTTACTCCACCCACCGGAGCTTACACATGACTCCGGTGGGCGGATTGAAATGTGTTAAGGGCTTGGCCTGGCGGGGGGTCCAGGCTGAGACTGCCATTCACTATTATACAGCAGGCCTTGACTTTATGTGCGGCACTTGGGACACCTGGTCACTCTCTACCATCAACTATAGGAAGGCATGGGGTGTGGCAACATAATAAAAATTCAAGTTGTGAAAAATGTTTTGGTTTAGAAAAGATTCATTTGAATTCATGGGAAGGAGATTGGGATCATCCTATTTTACAAAGAGAGGCTAGATGGATCCATCAAAATTCCCCAGTTTAAATTATGCTATTAGTTTTAAGCAATTTTTGCCTAATGCCGCGTATACACGGTCGGACTTTTCGTCTACAAAAGTCGGATGGACGCCGACGGACTAAAGCCGGCTGACAATCCGATCGTGTGTGGGCTTCCCCGGACTTTCAGCTGACTTTTCCAGCTGCAAATCTGACGGACTTTAGATTTGAAACATGCTTCAAATCTTTATGTCGTAACTACGCCGGACTCAGAAATCCGCTCGCCTGTATGCTAGTCCGACGGCCAAAAACCCACGCCAGGGCAGCTATTGGCTACTGGCTATTAACTTCCTTATTTTAGTCCGGGTGTACGTCATCACGTACGAATCTGTCAGACTTTTGTGTGATCATATGTAGGCAAGTCCGTTTGTTAGAAAGTCTGCCGCAAGTCTGCCAAAAGTCCGCCAAAAGTCAGTCGAAAGTCTGTCGGACGGGCTGTCGGACTTTTGTGGACGAAAAGTCCGACCGTGTGTACGCGGCATTAGAGTAGTCTTGAGGGCTAGTGCTAAATAAACATATCTAGCACACTTACTAATTAACATTTTTTTTCATAAAACTATTTGTTCTAATGCATATATCTATACATCATGAATCTGTAAGAGCTGACTGTAGTAACAGTGTATTTTCTAACTTGTCTTTGAAAAAGTCTTTACACTATACACTATATATACACTTTACTACTACACTTTTAATTTTCGTTCATGTTTGTGTATCTTTGAAGTTATGTGCTTTAAAGTTGATCATACATGTATGTATTGGTTGTTGTGGTTGGGGGAGGGATGACCCCATAGATGTCCAGACCCTACTCTTGTCTCTCTGTACTTCCTAGTATTATTATTATTATTTAAATAGACTGTAATTGCTGGCAGTTTATTTTCCATAATACTCTGTTTTCTTTTTAATATTTTTCTTTTTCCCTTTATTTTTCAAATTTTCTGATGATGTTTTGGTTATTGTGAAAAGGTCACTTTAACTTAATGGCTCTATCTTGTTTTATGTACCCATTCACACCAATTGGTTTTCACCTGGGGCAACACTACGCCATGGCGTGTGTGAAGATATTACTGTGCGTGCATGCGCTGTGGCACAAAAACAGCAATTTTTGCCACCAAAGTAGGGGTTAGATGGGGAAGTGGCTTATCTATCAGGGGCCATGTAAATAGAGGCACCAACGACCAGGGAGGAGCAGGGCAGTTTTTTCCACTGGGCACGCTGGGCAGTCGCCCGGGGGCCCCACTTGTCTGGAGGGCCCCATCCAGGGTCGATCCTCAGCGCTGCAATCTGCTGCTTTAGTTGACTGACTGCACTGGTTGCTCATGGTTGCACCCGCCCCAGCTGCTAGTGTACAAGCTCCGCCCACCTCTGCCATGTTCTTCAGACAGTGTGAAGAGGAAGCGGAGCGGAAAGACGGCCCTTGATAGGTGGCGCTGCCTTGCTGCTGTGAGTGACACACTGTACTGCACCAGGCTGGCGGCCTCAAGAAAGTCTAACACTGTCTACTTAAGTAAATTCAAGTTGTGCATCAAACACAGCCACTGTCTGTGCCCCTCAAAAGCTGCCACTGTGCCCATCAAAGCTGCTACTGTGCCCATCAAAGCTGCCACTGTGCCCATCAAGCACAGCCACTGTGCCCATCAAAGCTGCCACTGTGCCCATCAAACAGCCACTGTGCCCATCAAAGCTGCCACTGTGCCCATTAAACACAGCCACTGTGCCCATCAAACAGCCACTGTGCGCATCAAAGCTGCCACTGTGCCCATCAAACACAGCCACTGTGCTCGTCAAAGCTGCCACTGTGCCCATCAAATAGCCACTGTGCCCATCAAAGCTGCCACTGTGTTCATCAAACACAGCCACTGTGCCCATCAAAGCTGCCACTGTGCCCATCAAAGCTGCCATTGTACCCATCAAAGCTGCCACTGTGCCCATCAAAAGCTGCCACTGTGCCCATCAAAAGCTACCACTGTGCCCATTAAACGCAGCCACTGTGCCCATCAGATGCTGCCACTGTGCCCATCAAACTCGTGTTATATTGTACAAACGTTGTGTTGATGTTTAAATACTGATTTTGTTGGAAGTACCAATAAATATAGCCTTATTGATAATTTGCATTTTTATTCTCGTGCGTGATTGTGTAGACAGGGCCCCAGTGCTCTGTAATACCCGGAGGCCTATAATGCTCTTAAGATGGCCCTGGGGAGGAGGTGCTTTTTAAAGGGAGGCATCTATATACGTGGGATTATTTCTGGAAGGCCTCTTCACCAGTGTTAATGTTGGCAGCAAATTTTGATTTAGTTTTAATCTTATGCCCCATACACACGGTCGGATTTTCCAACGGAAAATATGCGATCGAAGCTTGTTGTCGGAAATTCCGACCGTGTGTAGGCTCCATTGGACTTTCTCCATCGGATTTTCCGACACACAAAGTTTGAGAGCAGGCTATAAAATTTTCCGACAACAAAATCCGATTGCGTCAATTCCGACCGTGTGTGGACAATTCTGACGCACAAAGTGCCATGCATGCTCAGAAGAAATTCTGAGACAGAACAGCTCGGTCTGGTAAAATTAGCGTTCAGAATGGATATAGCACTTTCATCAGGCTGCAATGTTTAAAATTGTTTAATGCAGCGCACTCTCTTCTTCTTTATAATGCTAGAAGAATGAAGTAGTTTTACTGCTCATATTCACACAGACTTCTCACAAACTTCTTTCTTTATTATTTCTCGTGATTCCCTCAATATATTTTGATTTGTCACATCTGACCAAAAATCTATATATTTTTTTTTTTTGGTTTGTATTTTTTTTAAGCCTGATTTTTTTTTTGGTTTGTATTTTTTTCAAGGCTGATGTTTTTTTGTTTTATTTTTTTTTTACTCCAGAATATTTTTGTGTGTGTTTTGTGTGTCAAGTTACCACAACACCATTATTATCTTGTATTATTTAATCTCAAGGAGATTGTTTGGTGTTGGTGTCTCTTGTTAATTTCACATTGTATTTTTTAAATGTACCTGCCTCCTCACAAACAAACTATCCTTTTTGAAGGAGAACACACATAGGCAAGTATAACTGAACCAAAAATTCGTTTATTAAGGGCTCAGAACCAAACAAAGAGGGAGGCAACGCTGGATAAACATCATAAATTGGCGAAGCCTTTGACCCCCAGGGCACACATCAATTATTTTACAGCAAAATTGGTGGCCTGAGGAGTCCATATCTAAGAGAGTGCAGTCTGGTCCAGAAGTCCAAGAGATCATGAAAGCAGCAGATTACAAGTATGTTCCCAGGCTGTGGTACTACAAGAGGCTGCATATTTTGTCAGACCAGACTGAACTCAGGGCCATCACTCTCTGGTCTTCATTCCACGCTTCCTTCCCAGCTGTGGCTCTGGTTTTGGAAGTGTGGCAGGAGGAAGAGTAGGACCTGGAGGAGGAGGAGGAGGAGGACCTGGAGGAGGAGGAGGACCATGGGTGAGGTGACAAATGTGGGTTGCACATGTGAGTTGGCCCCTCAACCCCTTATTTAGAGCTTCCAAAATTACAAACTACATAGGAGTCGTTGGCCCTCCTCCATCTGTATCATTTTGCATGCAGTTGTGCCAGCAAAGTCCTCCTCCACACTGTGGGGTGTTCTGAGGGCCTCAGTAGCCTTCCAAAAAACTTCCCTGTGTATGAAAAAGGGACATGGTTTTAGTTTTTGCTTCATCAATCACAATCATAAATTAGTACTCCAAACTAACATCTATTTAACATCATTGATTGGACAACCAGAAATATTTTGAAGAATGCTATACCTGGCTCAAGCTGGGCTCCTCCACATGTTGCTGCCTTGAAGGCCCAGGTTGGGCGTCAGAAGCCTCGAGCTGGGGGGGAAGGAAGCATGGAAGGAAGAGTGGAGAGTGCTGGCCTGGGTTCAGTCTGACCATACCATACTATACCAGCCAGAAAATGCAGCCTGTCATAGTACCACAGCCTGGGGACATAAATGTCATCTGCAGCTCATGATCTCTGGGAATCCTGGACCTTCTTGCACTCCCTTAAATAAGTGCTTCTCATGCCACCAATTAGGATCTTCAAATAGGTGATGTCTGCCATGGGGATCACCGGCTTCACAAATTCTAGCAATTTATCCAGCGCTGCCTTCCTCTTTGTTTGGTTCTTATATTCAGGGTGGTTTATCTGCCATAGACAAGGCAGCTCCCTGAACATATCTATGAAGATTGGCATAAAGTTATGATCCTTCAAGATATCCATTTTAACTGCAAGACACAACACAAGACAAACCCTAATCTCAGCCTAAAGTCTTCTAAACTTGTGCAAATACAGGCCTCAATGTAGAAGCAGTATAGACCCAATGTTAAATCTTACCTTCGCTATCACGATCGGCGCCTCCGTTACTCCTTCCTCCACTCACAGATCGTACGTACTATGCACACGTGTTACGCTTTATAGTCACTGCGCATGCATGAAACTCCGCCCGCCCCTGACGTTCTTGCTAGTCTTTTCCCCGCCCCTTCTCGTTCATCGCAGTGGGGGAAGAGCACATGGCGGAGACAGAGCAGGTGTCTGATAATTACACCAACGAGGAGGAGGAGGAGGAAAGCCCGGAGCCAGAAAGGTCCCGATCCCGGAAGAGACGATTTAAGGCCTCAAATATGTCCTTTGGGGAGATGTTGTAGATGGCTGAAATCCTGAAGAAGGCCGACTATGACGGGAAGTATGGACCTTACACCAACCCCAATGTCAGAAAGGCCAAGATCATGGCGAAAGTGGTCAAGAGCCTGCACCAGAATTTCGGGGTACGGCGATCCAAGGATCAGCTCAGGAAGTGGTGGTCGGACCTGAAATTAAGGGAGCACGAGCAGTACAGAAGGATCAGGAGAGTGCTGCAAAAAAGTAAGTAGTTGTGCTGTGTTCCTATTCTTTATGTTTATTACGTTCGTGCTGCTCCATGTGCTTTTCTTAACTGTTGTACAGTTTAAAATGGCAACTTTCATGTTCATGGGCACATTATTCGTTCGTATGAAACATTGTTTGTTCGGCCTAGAAAACAGCATTGTTTTGGCCATATGCATTTGAATACATTTTTTATGGCCTACACTGATTGTGTAGATGGGTTTGTAACTAGAATGAAATGCAAACTAGATTCTGTGTAAGGAGAAGACACTCAGCAGCAGTTTTCACATCTAGAAGCTGGAGCACTAGTGTGGGACACAAGATCACCCTTTTTATTAGGGGGACCCACACAGGTGCTCCAGTGTATACTATAGGGGTGTCTCCATCTGTGAAGCTTGTACAAAACAGGTAAGTATTCAAGCTTGACAAAGGACAAAATATTTCTTCATCTTGGAACTCTGCCATAACAGACAATTGTACCCCACTTCCAAGCAATGTTTCATATTTCTATTTCTGCCATGAAATATCTGTGTGCTAAGTATACCTATTTTTTTTAACATAGGGGAGAAAAGACTCGGAGGACACCCCTCATCTGAGGAGACAACAGACCCCCCACCTCTGGAAGAAGGGGAAATCCCACAAAGCCAACAGGAGGAGGAGGAGGAAGGAGACGTGGTGGAAATAGTCACCACATCAGGTGAATGTCTGCGACCACAGGCTCAGGTAAGAGATGGATGCCGGCATATTTATAATACTTGGTGTGTTTTTGTTTCTATCTTTTTAGGTGATCGTGATGTTGTGGATCCAGATCATTTCACCTCTGAAAGTGCGCAGATCCTGATCGGGAAGATCATGGGTTGTAATAGGGACTTGGAAAACATCCAGAAAAACATCAATGATGTTCAAAAAAAAAAATGAAGAACATCATTGATGTTTTAGGGTTTAAAACCCCTTCAAATCCCTTCCTTTTTTTGTGATCTACAAATTTCTAACATTTTTTGACATATTCGCGAAAAGCCAAATTTTGAAGATGCACACAGTGTGTCAACATGTGCTATCTGCCATCACGAGAGATCAATGGACGTGTTTTGGGGGTGCAACCCCTTTCTCAATAATAAAGTAGATGGGAGGAAGGGGTTGCACCCCCAAAACACGTCCCTTGATCCCCCGTGATGGCAGCTAGCACATGTTGACATTCGGCAATTTGTGTGCATCTTCAAAATTTGGCTTTTCCAGGGGTGACTTCACCCCATCTGAACGCAATATCAAACACAGTTTGTAAATACTCATGTCTGATATTGCCTTCAATTTCTTTAAAAGTTGAACTTTGTAAGTTCAAGATTTGTGTCTTTCTTGTTGGGTTTAAACATGCCTGTTTTATCTTAAATTGACATTTCTGCTTTTTCTAATGTGACCCAAAAACATGTTGGTTTGTTTTAAAAACATTTTACAAATGCACATGTGATTGTGCTGGTATTAAAAAGATTGATAATCAAGAATGTGTGGATTATTGTTTCAACGCTCCAAAACTTTTGTTGCGCTCTAATTGGTGTTTACTGTGACAATGGGGGTTAGTTCCTAAGGGAAAATCCACTTTGCACTACAAGTGCAGTTTCAAGTGCACTTGTAGTGCAAAGTGTCTTTGCCTTTAGTAAATAACACCCAACAGTGCTTTTTAATGTTACACAATCACGCCATTTTCAGGACTCACCACATTTCTGTCAGGGTCAGTTAAAAGAAACACAAGCAGTAAATGTCACCAAAGATTTTAGTAGTTAAAATTATTTTTTATTTGAAAAATGTTTCAGACATTGTCTGGCATATTGATGGCCCCCCTACCCGCAAAGTATTCATGGTATCTTAGACGGACCCCACGAGCACTCAGGGGGGGCAAGCCAGGACGGCCACTTTCAAGCGCCGTCGGGTTGGTTCATTAGGAATTCCGGCCTCAGGCCCAACTGAGCCAGCATAGTTGGCAGAATTTTGCTGTAAAAAGTTGTGTAGAACACAGCACGCCAGGATGATATGATTCAGTTTGTACTCCGCCATGTGTATGGGTGTAAAAAATAGGCGGAACTGGCTGGCCATGATTCCAAATGTGTTCTCCACCACTCTTCTGGCTCTGGCCAGCTGGTGATTAAAAACCTCTGGTCCGGGGTGAGGGTCCTCATCGGGAATGGCCGCATAAGATGGTCCCCCAGCGCAAACGCTTCATCAGCAAAGAAGACGAATGGGAGTCCTTCCACATTGTCTTCTGGAGGTGGCAAGTCCAAGCTGCCATTCTGAAGATGCCTGTAGAACTCCGTCTGGGCGATGACTCCACCATCGGACATCCGGCCATTTTTCCCCACGTCCACATACAGGAACTTGTAAGTAGTCGACACCACTGCCAACATCACAATACTATTGAACCCCTTATAATTATAATAGTATGACACCGAGTTGGGTGGTGGGACGACGTGGACGTGTTTCCAGTGGCGTAGCGTGGGTTGCCAGCACCCGGGGCAAGGCAAATAATTTGCGCCCCCTAACCTGCGGACTTTTAGCACTCCCCGAGTCCCTTCAAATACAATAGTACTGACCTACCTGATTCCTATACTGACCACTGCACTAACTACACTAATTACATAAAAATCCAGCATGCATGAGGACAAAGGGGACATTCACAGCATATTACAATCATGGTAATTAGGGAATGAGGAAAGAAATACAATATTTTATCAAACATTAAATACAATAAAATGTGATATTAAAGGATAAAAATCTTACCTTAATATACTCCTTCTGCAGGACCTGGATGATGGCAGAACAGGTCTCTGGGATAATAATCCCCAGAGCCTGGGGGGAGATGACTGTTGAGAACTTAAGGTCCTGCAGACTTCTCCCCGTCGCCAAGTACCGCAGAGTGGCGACTAGCCTCTGCTCCGGAGTGATGGCTTGGCTCATGCAGGTATCCTACCTGCTGATATAAGGGGTCAGCAAAGCCAACAAACGGTGAAAAACGGGGTCCGTCATCCGGAGAAAGTTCCTGAAATCGTCAGGATTATTCTCACGGATCTCACAGAGCAAAGGCATATGACAGAACTGGTCACGCTGAAGCAACCAATTCTTGGTCCATGAACTCCTCCCCACCCTGTTCATGGACTGGGCTTGTGTCAAGGTAAGGACCCCAACACCAAGCCCCCGCACAGCACGAACTCTACGAGGAGTACGTATACACAACATGGCTAGAAAACGGTCGGCTGTTTAGAACGAAGTAACAGAACGCACTGAAGAACAGCAAGGCCTGTGAAGAGCGACCTGAAAAACAGCAACAAGCGGACAAGATCGCACAGAAAACTCCAATACGAACTGACTGCACGCACTGAAGAGCAGGTACAAACCCACAAGCACAAACTGAACAGCAGAAAACGATCTGAAAACCACGAGTCTGAAAAAGCGCGAATCGTCTCTCACCAAACTTTTACTAACACGAGATTAGCAAAAGGAGCCCAAAAGGTGCCGCGCTTGGTTCGGACCTGCCCTTTTCTAGTCTCGTCGTACATGGTGTACGTGACCACGTTCTTGGCGATCAGAAATTCCAACAACTTTGTGCGACCGTGTGTATGCAAAACAAGTTTGAGCCAACATCCGTCGGAAAAAATCCATGGATTTTGTTGTCGGAATGTCCGATCAATGTCCGATCGTGTGTACGGGGCATTAGTCTTAGGTCCGTCGTCATCCGATCCTCCATAGGGGAGAGCGGCGCTCTGACAGGTCCGTCGCTGCACATTGTGCAGTGACGGACCTGTCATCTGCTTGCTCAGCGGGGATCGACGGATCGATCCCCCGCTGAGCAGAGCAGGCTCTGTACACAGACACGTCCGTGTGAAGGAGCCCTTACTCTCCATCTCACAGCAATCTTTACCTAAACTCACACAGGTGTCTTTACAAACCACAAACAATACCATTGCTGATGCAAATATAAAATGAGTCACACTTTTTTGTGCTTTTTATTATTTCCAAATAATCATAATTTGAGCCCAAAAATGTGATATGTGTACCAACATCAAACATCAACATGTAATTCCCAAAAATTTGAGGGTAACATCACTATTCTACACTGACCCACAAATAACCACCAAATATCACAGAATAAATCAAGAAGAATAACTCTTGAGTAATGTAATTCCATCACCTGTATGTCCAAAGAAATGCAGTATTATGTGTATTTATGTGTAGGAGGTTTTCACATGTGGCAGCTCCATGGCTTAATGGGTAGAACTTCTGCTTAGCATCCCTGATTGTCTGGGTTCAAATCCCAAACATGCTGCTTCATGTAAAGAAGTTGTCTCATCTCCCAGGTCCTAAAACTATGTCTAAATGTATTATTTATGTGTAGGAGGGTTCCACCACCATTGTAAATCTTCCCAGATACACTATCTAAAAGTATTGGGGCACCTGCCTTTACACACACAAACTTTAATGGCAGCCCAGTCTGTAGGGTTAAAAATTGATTTGGGCCACCCTTTGCAGCTAGAATAGTGGCTAGGAAGGCTGTCCACAAGGTTTAGTGTGTCTATGGGAATGTTTTACCATTCTTCCAGAAGTGCATTTGTGAGGCCAGGCACTGATGTTGGATGAGAAGGCCTGGCTCACAGTCTCTGCTCTAATTCAGCCAAAAGGTGTTCTATCGGGTTGGGGTCAGGACTCTTTGAAGGCCAGTCAAGTTCCTCCACCCCAAACTCGCTCATCCATGTCTTTATCTTTGATCTCATTGCTTAATTATGTACACAGAAATGCAGCTGCCAGCAGAATATGGTCATCTATGTATGTGTGTGGATTGTGGGCTGGTGGTGGGTGTTATATTTTGAGTATATGCCTTTTTTAATATTATATTGGAATGCTTTGTAAGAATGACTGTTAAGTATATGTCTATAATCTTGGAGATAAAAATGTGGGCTGGTGGGTGAGTTGTAGTATGAAATATTACCCGATATACACTGAAAGTAAACCTGTGTTCACTCTAAGGTTTAGACAAATTTTAGATTGTAAGCTCCTATGCGCGGAGCCCTTAAAACCCAATTGCTAACTGTTTTGCTAAATGTAGCATATTTCTTTTATATCTTATAAGTTCTATATGTATTTGTGCACCAAAAAAAATAATCTCTTCAGCACACCTGCAAGTAAATGATAAAGGTGGAATCGTTATATATAACAGCTGTGGAGAATTGCAGGTAATGAATTCAGCTGGTGGATAGGCAGTGTTGTATGTGTCAGGCCTGGTTCACATTGGTGCAATTTGACATGCGATTTGACATGCAATTTTGTCAAATTGGCGGCAATTGCACCGTTCTAATTGGTGCGGCGCTGCAATTTCCAAAAGTAGCTTCTGTACCACTTTTTGGCGACTTCGGGGTGCGATTTTTATTGACATCAGTGCAGAAACCTGCACAGAAATGTCTGAAATTTCCCCCCGCAGTCGGGATTGACATGCAGGAATGAAATCGTGTGCGTTCAGCTGAACTCGCATGATTTCTTCCCGCTGTCAGTGTGAACCAGGGCTCAAACTGGACCTTTGTCTTTGTAATTCACCTGCTGCTATCCCAGGGACACCATTTCTTATCGAACTCCCTTAAGTTTACCTTCAAATATATGTAGAAATACAGATTCGCATATCTGCAAATAAACAAAAAGAAAACAACTCTAATTGTGGTTGTGATCAAATATTTGCAGCTGCGATCATAAGAGTGTGGTTACACCTTCTGACCCGGAAATGAGTCATTGTAATCACCCGGAAGTTCCTGTGCTTGTCAGGATCCCCATCTATGTGGACATGGCGAGGTCTCTCTTATTTGCCGGGTAAGTGTAGGATATGTACTTGTGCTTACTAAATGTGGGGGTGGATGTGGTAGTTAGATTTGGTGTGGGTGGGGTTCATTGATTTGTTTTGCACCAGCACACTTTTGCTTCCGGCCCATGTGCACACATCACTTCCTGCATTTGTTCTGCTGATGTAAATCAGTAAGGACTAGGGATGGACACCCCCAGGTTCGGTTCGCATCCAGTACATGCGAACGGACAGAAAGTTTGCGCAAATATTCGAACACTGTTAAAGTCTATGGTACTCGAACGTGAGAAATCAAAAGTGCAAATTTTAAAGGCTAATATGCAAGTTATTGTCCTAAAAAGGGTTTGGGGACCCGGGTGCTGCCCCAGGGGACATGTATCAATGGAAAAAAAAGTTTTAAAAATGGAAATTTTTTCGGGATTTTAAAGTGAAAAAATAAAAGTGAAATATTCCTTTAAATATCGTACCTGGGGGGTGTCAATAGTATGCCTGTGAAGTGGCGCACGTTTCCCGTGCTTAGAACAGTCCCTGCACAAAATGACATTTCTAAAGGAATAAAAGTCATTTAAAACTGATTGAGGCTTTAATGTAATGTCGGGTCCCGGCAATATGGTTGAAAATCAGTGAGACAAACGGCATGGGTACCCCCCCAGCCCATTACCAGGCCCTTTGGGTCTTGTATGGATTCTAAGGGGAACCCCGCATCCAAATTAAAAAAAGAAAAGGTGTTGGGCCCCCAGGCCCTATATACTCTGAACAGCAGTATACAGGCGGTGCAAACAAGACAGGGACTGTAGGTTTGTTCTTATATAGAATCTGTTTGTAATTTGGAACAGGTACATTTTGTAAGTGTAGCTCCAGCCAAAAAAATCTATTTTAAAGCTTTTTGGAAAACATAGGGAAGGGTTATCACCCCTGCAACATTTGTTTTGCTGTCTGTGCCCCTGTTCAGAAGATTTCACCTCAATTTCTGTCCCAATGACAATTGGATTTTGAAAATTTGGGGTTTTTAAGGGAAACAAGGATTGGTGATAGGAGGAGACACCTTTTTCCCATATTAACTCTTACAGGAGATAATTTTACCTTCCTAGGGGTAGATTTCCTCTCGCTTCCTGTTGTCTCCCTCTGTTTGTAAGTAGGAGTCGTTTGTAAGTCAGATTTTTGAAAATAGGGGACCGCCTGTATATACTATACACTCTGCGGAAAATTGGGCATTAGGTGTTGGTGGTACCAGAACACTGTAAGCCCTCACAGTTACTCTTGGTGGGCGCTGGAGATGGCCCTGCTGTGAAATATTAGATCAAAAATTTTAATTACACGCCCCTGTTAAACAGGGGCATAAAAAATGGGCCTTAGGCAGTGGTGGTGGTGCCACAACACTGCAACCCCTCACAGATACTCTTGTTGAGTGCAGGAACGAGCCATGCTGCAAAATATTACAGCAAAAATTGTAATTACACGCCCCTGTTAAACAGGGGCAGAAAAATTGAACCTTAACCACTGGTGGTGGTGCCCAGAACCAAAAATGTTTTTAGAAGCTATCAAGAAAAAGTGAAAAAAAACTGCGCATCAAAGGAGATAATGATAATAATATGTGCTGCAGAGTCCTATATGTGACACAAACACACAAACGTAAAATTAGGAAATTGATGACTCGCGCTTAAAACAAACTATAATGTGTATAACTGAAAAGTGTTCCCAACTTCATTGAGAACAAAATGCAGGGAAACATATATGCATATAATAAACCAGAAACAGGTGCAAGGTTTGAAAAGTGATCCAACCTCCCCTTGAGCAAATATGAAAAAATCAATAATAATATATCAAAACATTTGTGCAAAAAACATGAACGTGAAGAGCTGCAATATATGGTGCAAGCAAATAAATAAATTAAAAATGATGAAAAAGGAAGTCCATATACATAAACACCCAAAAGTGATATAGCAATCCACAGCGGAGTATTATCATCATAAAGGGAAAAACAGAAGAGGGCTCCGATAGTGTAAAATCAGATGATATTTATTAAAAAGTATAGCAAACACTCACATACAATTTGGGAAAAACGTCCTCTGAAGAAAGACAGTAGACACAAAACAAAGGAGTTCCCCTGGGTGGACTTTCCCGGCACTTGCAAAAGTAAAGAATAATAAAATGTGTGGAGAGTAGAGGGCATTAGTAAAACGTGGCACGGCTCTTTTTCCTAGAACTGGTTGGTCACCCTGTTTTTGCTGAAGAAAGACAGTCTGTGGCACCGGCCGGATGTTCACAGACAGCCCGTCCTGCTGGAGTTGCAACGGCAGTGGGAGGTGACGCGATGACACAGCTCAGCCCTCGCCTCCATGGGGGATTCTCCCATGTTGATGGAGGAGGGGTATTATAGGGGCATTGATATTGATTAGGACGTGGAGACTGATAATAATCCTGTCTAGGGAATCCAGATGGACCTTCCATGGGACCATGATAAGGTCCAGCACCAGAACCCTTAGGTTTGGGGTTGGTGTTTTTAGGGCGCACATCACTCTTGGGTAAGGGATGCCTTGTTCGAGGGGGGGCAGATTCAGTATTGGCCAAAACAGCTCCTTGGGGCTGAGTATCCATTCTCCTCTCCTCCTCATTTTGTGCAGCCAGTTTCTTTTAGCAAATGAAAACAAAACCTGACTGGTAGTCTCTGTTGTATTTCTTTTTCTTTTTAGCTTTCTAATCCTTATCCTCCTTTTCTAAGATTTTTTTTTTTTTGCAAATATCAAGTTTATTGAAACTCCAAACAGGGGTGGGGGCCCCGATACAGAAGCATTAACAAAAAGAAAAATACCTTGTCATGAACGTTATACAAAAGTCAAATTAGTACAGAGTATAATACAGTACATTTTTAGACTTGAGGTTTCTGTGTATATAAGTATTTCAGGTAAGGTAGCCAAGACAAAGTATTGGTATCTATAGCTCCGGGGTGCTCCCCTCCCAACTTTTTCCATGTTTCTTATGAGAAAATGGGGACCGAAGTCCCTAGAACAGAGAAGAGGTGGGAGAGAAAAGGGGGGGGAGGGTCTAGAGAAGGAAAAAGAGAAAATAGAGGAGTAGTGGGGGGGTGGGAGAAGAAAGGGGTAAAGAGGGGATAGAGACGGGATAGAGACATGGCGGTGGTTAAGTCAGCGTACCGGACTCAGCTGATTCCACCCATCACATATGGGGAGGGAATCATGAGCCAAGCAAGCGTTGTCCTTCCTCGGAATAAATAAATGTATTCCAGATGTCCCAAGTTTTTTTGAAGGCTTCCTGTTTATGTTGAGCAGTAAGAATCAGGTCTTCCATATGTTTTATATCCTCCACTCTCCGCAGCCATAACGAGAGGGCTGGTGGGGAAGATTGTTTCCAGCAAAGTGGGATACACGTCTTCGCAGCGTTGAGCAAGTGACGCGTAAGGGATTTCTTGTATCTCTTAATGGGGATCGAGGAAAGGTGTAGGAGAAAGAACGCGGCCTCGTCTGGGATACTATATTCTGTGCATTTTTGTGCTATCCGTCTGACTTCTCCCCAGAAGTCTTTCAACTTCGGGCAAGACCAAAAAATGTGGATCAAGGTTCCCTCCTCCTCGGCACAGCGCCAGCACCGGCTCGAGGAGGCAGGGAAGCATTTCTGTAGTCTGGAGGGGGTCAGGTACCAACGGGTGAGAAGCTTGAAATTTGTTTCCTGAATTTTGGTACATAGCGAGGACTTAAGGGCAAGTGTAAGGATGCGTTGTCTCTGTGCTACTGAGAACGAGCAGTTCAGGTCTCTTTCCCATTTAGCTAAGTAAGGAGGTGGGGGCTGTTCTTTTGGTGAGATTAGCAGCGAGTAAGTTTGGGATAGAATATGGGCCAGTGGGCCCTCTCCTGAGCAGAGTTCCTCGAACGTCGTAAGTTGGCGGGCAAACGTTTGTGTTTTTGGAAGGGAGTGGAGGAAGTGGTGTAGTTGGGCGGCTTTCCAAAAGTCTAGATGGTAATCACCTGTCGGGTTGGTTAAGTCCTGTATGGAAGGCCAATGTCCTTCGGTGATGAATTTGGCTGCGTGGTCTCTACCTGAGTCTCTGAGATTGTTGTAGTCCACTGTCTGTAGTCCTGGAGTGAAGTTTGGGTGGCCGAGAATGGGGAGTAGGGGCGAGTTTTTTGTTGTGAGGGAGGTCCGCATAGCTGTGTGATGGCTGTGTCTCAGGGTGGCGCCTATCAAGGGGTGTGATCTCAATTTGGGTGGGAGAGCATCTAAGCACCACAGTGCACTCTTTAAGGGAATCTGTGTTTGGTTCTGCTCCAGTAGGACCCACAGTTTAAATGTTTTATTTCTCCTCCAGTCCAGTATTCGTCCTAGGTGAGAAGCCAGATAGTATTGGCGAATGTCAGGTAATGCCAATCCTCCCTCTCTTTTGGGGAGCGTGAGCTGTGAATGTTTTAAGCGGGGCTTTTTATGAGCCCAGACAAATCTGGTGAAGAGGGATTGGACCTGTTTGAAGAATGAGGATGGGATATTAATGGGTAATGCCTGGATCAGGTAAGTGAATTTAGGTAGAACGCACATTTTCAAAAGGTTACATCTCCCGAACCAGGAGTGAAAACCCGTGTTCCACTTTTCTAGCAAAGTCCGGGTTTTAATCAGTAAGGGTGGGAAGTTCAGGTCAAACGTACGTGATAGGTTGGAGGGGATCTTTGTGCCTAGGTATGTTAGGGCTGTATCTGTCCACTTAAAGTTGAAGTTAGATTGTAAGTCTCTCAGTGTCAGGGGGGGTATAGAAATGCCCATTGCTTCTGATTTTGAGAAGTTTATCTTTAAGTGAGACATGGCTCCAAAAGTCTTGAATTCTTGCATGAGATTTGGCAGGGAGATTCTGGGATTAGTTAGGGAGAATAGTAGATCATCTGCATATGCTGAGATTTTGCAATGGGAGTCACCTATTTGAAGTCCTGTTATGTCTGGGTTTGCTCTAATAGTGCATAAAAAGGGTTCTAGGGATAGGGCAAATAGGAGGGGGGAAAGGGGACAGCCTTGTCTAGTGCCATTGGCAATAGAAAAGGGGTTTGAAAGCACACCGTTGGCTTTTACTTGGGCAGAGGGATTGGAATAGATATTTTGGATCCACTTCAACATCTTGTTTCCTAAGCCGATATGACGGAGAACTGAGAACATGTAGTTCCAGTTCACCCTGTCAAATGCCTTTTCGGCATCGGTGTTCACAAATATGCAGGGGGTCTTGTTATCGTTTGCTACGTGGATGAGATTAAGGGCTTTGATGGTGTTGTCCCTTGCCTCTCTGGAGGGAATAAACCCAACCTGGTCTAAGTGTATTAGGTTTTGGAGATGTTGTGCCAGTCTGGTGGCAATTATCTTGGAAAATAGCTTTAGATCTAAATTTAAGAGGGAGATGGGTCTATAACTTCCGCACGCGCTCGGATCTTTCCCATCCTTATAGATCAAAGAGATGTGGGCTTTTAGAGTCTCACTCGGGAGCCTAGCGTCCTCTCCCAGGGCATTAAAAAAGGCTACTAGCCGTGGGCCTAGTATGGGAAGAAAGGTTTTATAGTATTGGGCAGTGTAACCGTCAGGTCCTGGGGCCTTACCTAGTTTCATGGATTTCACTGCTGACTGGAGTTCTTCTAGAGTTATTGGTTCGTCTAAGATCTCCTGGGTTTCAGTCGGAAGGGATGGGAGCTGTGAGTCGGAGATGTATTTATCTATATTAGCCCTTTCAATGGGGGAACTGGGAAGATTATATAAGCTGGAGTAGAAGTCTCCAAACTCTTTGGATATTTGTTGTGGGGTAGAGGCTCTCTGGCCATCAGGGCTAATTATTTGTGGGATATAAGTGGCTGATTTCAGATCTTGCACGGATCTGGCCAGCAGTTTCCCGCATTTATCTCCCGATTCGTAGGATAGTTTGCGGCAGAACTGGAGGGCCGCTTTTGCCTTGTAGCGCAGTAAGTCCGTTATTTGTGTGCGTAGCGTCATCAACTGTATCTCAAGGTCTCTAGTGGGAGTATGTTTGTGTTGCATTTCTACTGAGGCCAGAGCTGCAAGTAATTTGTTGAGTTGTGCATTTCTTTTTCTCTTTATGGACGCCCCGTGTTTAATTAGAACCCCTCGCAGGACACACTTGTGAGCCTCCCACAACACCCCGGGGTCGCACCCCTGAGTATCATTCTCTCGGAAGTAGAGATCAAGCTCTTTGGTTACATCCTCTAGAACCTCGGGAACCTGTAGAAGACTCTCGTTTAGACGCCAAAACAGGGATCTAGGTGAGGGTCGGTCTGTGAGAATGTATGTGAGGGAAATGGGAGCATGGTCGGACCATGTAATCTGGCCTATTGATGAGGAGCTCACAAGGTGCAGCTGATCATGGGGCATTAGGAAGAGATCAATTCTGGAGTACACCTTGTGTGGGGGGGAAAAGAAGGAATAATCTCTCTCTCCTGAATGCTGAAGGCGCCACACATCGGTCAGCTGGGCACTGAGTAGGGTCTGCAATATCCGTTTTCTGGCGGTAGGGGAGAAAGAGGAATTACCGGATGACGTGTCTATTGAGGGGGTCAGAGGGACATTTAGGTCTCCTCCGAAGAGCAGTTGGCCTTGTTTATATTTTGTCAGTTTTTCTATTGTGCGTTTGAGGAATCTGTCCTGATGTTCATTTGGGGCATATAGTGTGGCCAATGTGAACTGATTCCCCGCAATCAAGCCCCTTACAAACAGAAAACGCCCCTCGGGGTCAGCTAGCTTTTCTTGGAATTCCCATGGTAGTTTGCTGGATATCACTATGGAAACCCCCCTAGATTTGGATTGGGAGTTAGTTGAATGGTAAACCCGGGAATAAAATCTATTTTGCAGTATAGGGGATTTATCCGTTTTAAAGTGGGTCTCCTGGATGAAGGCGATGTCAGTCCGCGATTTTTTAAGGTCGCAGAGTAACATACGTCTCTTCTCCGGGGTGTTTAAGCCCCTGGCGTTAAGAGAGGTCACTGCAAGAGAATCCACCGCCATGTCTCGGGGTGGAGGGGAGAAAGAAAAAAAAAAAAAAAAAAAAAAAAAAAAAAAAAAAAAAAAAAAAAAGGGGAAGGAGAAGGAGAGAGGGGGGGTAGTCTAACCTAGGAAGGGAAGGTAGAGGGGGAGGGAGAGTAGGGGTGGGTAGAGCAGAGATAGAGCAGGGCAGAACAGAAAGAAGAAGAAGGTAGGGGAATAGATATATGAGGGCTTAAATCAAATAAAGCCCCCGTAAAACCAACTAAGTAGGTGAGTCTTAATCACTTTCTTATGCATACAGAGCCGGAGCCCCGGCTGTATACAACGGCCTATGTGGGGAGTGGGTGGGCAATAACCTGCGGGCAAGAGCCTAGAACTCCCACCCACCCCGACATCCCAATAATAGTAGGCACAGTAAAGAGAAATAAAAAACAGAATGCTAAAATCAACATATAAAACCAACATTGAGTATCTGATAACCCGTGCTCTTAACATTTATCCAGTGAATCACCCACCTCCGCGTCCCCCGCACACCAGAAATTGCGTGCAGGGGTATGAGCGAAGGCGGGCGCCCCCACGGCCTTCTCAACCTGCATCAACAGACCGGAATCTGCGCTCATCTCGGTTATAGAGAAGGGGTTATCAGTTCAAGGTGCAGTGAAATACAGTTCTCCAAGCAGGTAGATCATTTAAGCTAGGATGGTTGCGAGTTCACTTGACATTTGAGTATCCATCTGCTGGCACACACCATCAACTGGGAGGAAATCCAGACATGCTCCGTAGCTGAGAGCATAGGGGACGCCCACGGGAGAGGCGAATAGGTATTAGGACATGTTAGTTCTCCTGGTCCCCTACTCCCCACGCGGGGGGTCTGGAGGAGAGAGTTGAGTACACTATACTGCACATCGTGGTCTCAGTACAGCGTGAGATTCGCCAAGGGGCCAATTGGGCAAATAAAAAGAAAAAAGGGGGGGGGGGCATGTCCGCTTGTGGAGCAGTAAAGTCAAGGGCAGCAGAAGATAGTCATGAGAAATCCTCAGCTATGGTCCGTGGCGTGGAAGTTGCACCTATAAGGCGCACCGGGTCAGACACAACGTTAGTGTGAAGAGACGTAGGGGAGGAATAAGGCAGTGTGGGGTCTTGGTGTCCTAACAGAGAACAGATACGGCTACTCACGTTTCCCGTATCTCATCCTGAGACAGAGAGCGGGGTCGACGTCCATGTCTTTGCTGCCTCTGTGGTTGGGGAGCCTGTTCCCGTGAGGTGGTAGCTCGTCCTGGCGCTCGAGGGAGGTAATCCAGCCAGTTAGGGATGTCGATCGGGTCTGTTCCCAGGAAGGTGAAGAGGGCAGGTAGGGACTCCGGTGATCTCAGGAGGAATGATCTCTGGTCTTTGATGAAGGTGACCGATAGTGGGAATCCCCAGCGATAGGTAGCATTGCTGCGTCTGGCCAGATCCAGCAAGGGTTTTAGGAGGGCTCGTCGGTGGAGAGTAGGTCTGGAGATATCAGGGAGAATCTTCACTGATGCGCCGTCGAATTCTATGTCTCTTGCTTCCCAGGCACCACGAGAGATGGCCTCCTTATGAGTGTAGTGGTGCAGTCGGCAGATCACATCGCGCGGTCTGTTAGGGTCCGACGGCCGCGGACCCAGGGCTCTATGGACCCGGTCGATCTCTACGTTCTCAGGCAGATGGTCCCCTGCTACTCTTCTGAAAATATCTGTGACTGTTGCCAGTAAGTCAGATGGGCCCGTTGCCTCCGGGAGGCCTCGGAGCCGCAGATTGTTCCTGCGGCTCCGGTCCTCTATTTCCTCCATGCGCAGCTGGAGATCCACCGCTGCGCCTGCCTGGTCTTTGTGTGTGGATTCCAGTGAGGTCACCCTCCGCTCCAGGGTCGCCAGGGAGGATTCGCCTGTTGTGAGACGGGAGGATAGAGATTGGACTTCTTGTTTGATTTCCTTCATCTCACGTTTGTGCGCGGCCTCCACCTTTCCCACTAAGGCCTCGATATCCGCTCTCGTCGGGAGGGCCTGTAGTATGGCTTTCAGCTCTGCATCTGCCCTGAAGGTAACAGGTAGGGGAGTCGTGTTCCCCCGGGTCTCAGTAGACACTCCCGGGGAGTTTGGGTACACTACAGGGCTCCTGGATCCCTCCGAAGACTCCGGATCCATCAGAAGGGCCGGTGTCTGTGAGAAAGTGTCACGAGGCCCCGCCATCTTGGGGTCCGGAGAGCTAGGCCGCGATCTTCCAAAAAGTCTCTGGAAATCACCTAATACGGGTGTGTTTGCAGATGGGCTGGTTCTCTGTTTGTTCCTTCGGTTTGTTCTTCTTCTGGAAGAGAGCATTCTGCTTTAAAAGGGCTGGAAATGCCGGGATGGGTGAGAGACGGCCGGGAGCTCTCAGTGATCACAACCACACTCGGCCATGTCCAGACCACGCCCCCCCTTTTCTAAGATTTTAAGGAGACTCCTAGATTGTTCTTTATAGTCCTTACTGTTGGCATATGGGACTAGCTGGTCCTTAATGGTTTTGATTTCCCCATCCAAGCGGACAAGTTTATCACTCTTCCTCTGGAACAGAAACCGAAGTAAACCAATGCCTGCATCATTGAAATGTTTAAACCAACCTTCCAGGTCAGGATTCCCCTTCTGCGGAGGAACCTCCCATCGCAGACTCCTTGGGACCATGGCCTCCCTGATATAAGTTTCAAGGAAGGCAATGTCCCACTGGGTATGCGTCTCTGAAGTAGTTAAATTCTTTACCCTCATAAAGAGGCCACTAATCCCTGGGTCTGAGGCCGTAGGAGTGGAATCAAAGACACCGGAGGTGTCCACCACCTTCTTGGCTCAGAACTCAAAGATATCCATACTGGTTAGACCCAGTTACTGAGCTGCAGTTAAACTTATGTGTAATGGGGGGCGTGGCCTGGACATGGCTGAATAGAGACGTGCTGATACTGAGCTCCCGGCCGTCTCTCCCTTATCCCGGCTATCTCAGCCTGACCAACGAACTATGCACTCCTCCAGAAGGAAGGCGACAAAGAAAAATAACAAGCCGACAAAACCCACTCCCCAGCCGCCCACCTCAGGAGATATTAGACGGAGATTTCAGCTCTCCCTTCTCGGCTCCCCAGAACTCAAGATGGCGGCGACGCCTCGAGGTGAGCACTCACTGAGACAGACGGCGGGCGGCTCCGGCTCTGCTTCACCACACAGCGACACGCTACTGACAGACTCATTTGCAGGCTTTCCCCCAGACTTCCGCTCCAGCGGTAATGAGCGATCGCAACCCCCACACCTGGGGACAGGGGTAGATGCTGAGCTCCGCTCCATACTGCAGGCGCTGCCCACTAAGGCTGATATTGCGGCTCTGATAGCGACGGTGGAAGCCACACACCGCACAGAGATGAAAGCAGTGAGAGCTGAGGTTGGTGCCCTAGCTACTAGACTGGAGTCTGGAGAGAGCTCCCTAACTGCATTAGAGCATAGAATGACGCTCTTGGAAGACACCCAGGACGCACAAACAGAGGCCTTACAAGACCAGTGGCTGAGATTGGAAGAAATAGAAGACAGAAGTCGCAGGAACAACCTGAGACTTCGGGGGCTCCCAGAGGCCACGGGACATGAGGACTTAGCGGATACGGCAGTCGCTATCTTCCGCAGTCTGCCAGGGATTGATCTACCAGAGCAGATTGAACTGGATAGGATTCACCGTGCACTTGGCCCTAAGTCAGCGGACCCTTTAAGACCTCGAGATGTAGTGTGTAGAGTACACCATTACGTGCACAAAGAGCAAATCCTTCGTAAGGCCTGGGAATCCGATGACCCGGAATAAGATGGCGCTACAATTAAGATTCTTCCTGACCTGTCCCGGGCAACCCTGCAGAGACGCGCGATTCTTAAACCGCTGATGGACCTAGCGAGGAGGAAAGGAGCTACATATCGCTGGGGGTACCCGCTTTCTGTCACATTCAGAAAGGATCAAAGAAGCTTCACATTGCGGAAACCTGATGCCTTACCGGCCTTATTTGACTTCCTTGATACAGATCCTATAGAGATCCCGAACTGGCTTGGTCCACTCCCGCGCACGCAGAGTCGTCCGTTCATCTCGAGACACAATGATAATCTACCGCCGAGACAGCAGCGGAGTCGCAGACGACCCAGAACAACCTCTCAAGAAGATGTCCGTGAGTCATAAGCCTGGTAAAGCTACAGAGTGTAGTTTAAGCTAACAGTATTTCACATGTTCGTGTTGGATACTTTGAATTTTTCTATATTTTATATTTTCCTTTTTCTTCTTTTTGTTGCTTCCGAATAAGCCTGTGGCCAATGAAGTAATCCGAGCATGATAACTTTTCAATGAATCTCTACCAGTGGCCTATATACCTAGTTATATCACAGATCTACCAGATCACAACAGCTTTTGTCGTGAACTAAGCTATAAGCAGTTCTGATGGATCTGAGCTATCTATGCACCTCAGAAAATGATTCTCATCAATACCATATGGATATTATAGCCAAGTACTCCTTTAAAGAGGTCTATTGTCACTACACAAAAGCCATACGAAGCAAGCAAAATATCTTCTGCTAAGGAACTCTCAGGATGTTGAACTTAGGCCAACACACTGAACTGTCATGGGTTGTCCAGCAACATTTAAAGAGCCTTTTCTGAAAAAAAACGACATCACATTTTGCTGTCCAGACTAGATAATTAATGGTGGGATTTGTATTCTAGCAAAACTAGATACAACCCGCCTGAGTTGTTGCAGTTTTTGCAGTCCTGTCCGCTCCCGCAATTGTCGGAGGCGGACAGGGAACTGTTGAACTGCCCAATCACATTAGTGGAATTAAGAGAAGCACTGGAGGGGACATGTCGCCATAAATCACCAGGCCCAGATGGGATTCCGGCAGAGGTATACTCCCACTATAGAGAGGACCTCTTACCATCACTACTGCAGGCTATAAGGGAGGCTGAGGAACTGGGTTATCTACCGGATAGTATGCGTGAGGCAATAATAACAGTAATTTTAAAGCCTGGGAAAGATAATCTTTTATTAGACTCATATCGTCCAATTTCGCTATTAAACGCGGATGTTAAATTGTTCGCAAGTGTCCTGGCCAATAGGCTATCTCGAGTGATTAGCAGGTTGGTCCATCGTGATCAGTCTGGCTTTATACCTACCCGATCTACATCAGATAATATAAGGAGGCTCTACATGAACCTTCAGATGCCAGTGGATAATCCGGGGAGTAGGGCCATTCTATCTCTCGACGCCTCAAAAGCGTTCGACAGTGTGGAATGGCCCTACCTCATGGAAACACTGAAAAGATTCGGGTTGGGAAGTAGGTTTGTAGCTTGGGTAGAGATACTCTATTTTAAACCTAGAGCCAGAATACGAATTAATGGTGACCTTTCGCCTCCATTTGAATTGCATAGGGGGACGAGACAGGGTTGCCCATTGTCTCCATTACTGTTTGCCCTGGCAATAGAGCCTCTAGCTATTAAGATCCGGAATTCAAAGGAGGTGGTGGGGTTCCGTAGACACCAGAGAGAAGAAAAAATATCGTTATATGCAGACGATGCACTTATATATCTGGGCGACATGACCTCATCCTTGCGGGCAGTAATGGAGATAGTGAGAGAATATGGCACCTTCTCAGGCTTTGCCATTAACTGGTCAAAATCAACGCTAATGCCCATAGACCAGCAGAGGGACCGACTACCAGTGGGAACGGAACAAATAACAATAGTTGACAGTTTTAAGTACCTGGGAGTGATGGTGTCCCCAAACCCGGCTGAGTACCTCCGGCTGAACCTGGAACCACTGCTCTCTAGGCAGAAACAAAAAAGCAACAGCTGGTGTAGGCTCCCCCTATCAGTTATAGGACGAGCAAACCTAATAAAAATGGTATGGGCACCCCAACAATTATACGTTTTCCACAACTCTCCGACATGGATACCAAAAAAATGGTTTAAGCAAATTGACACACTAATGAGGGAATTGATATGGAAAAAAAAGACACCTAGAATTAGCCTAGAAACATTGCAATACGAAAAGGATAGAGGAGGGCTTGCAATACCCAATCCTAGGCTATATTTCTTGGCATCACAATTTCAACAAATGGCAGGATGGGGTCGAAAGGGAAATGAGGACCCTACATACCAATTGGTGACCATGATGGAACCCACACTAGAAGCGGCCTCTCACCTGGAAATGGACTTGCCAAGCATGAAGGGGGTAGACCCAATAAGTACGCTTTTTAAAAAAGTATGGGGTGAGGTTCGGAAAATCTTAAAGATAACAGGCGTGCTTTCATTTACGCCGATCTGGCATAATAGTAGATACTCTGAGATCCAGGGACTACAGGGGTTCACACAATGGCAAGAAAAGGGGATTCAGTTCTTCCCACAACTATATGAGGGAGAGGTGTTGAAGACATACGAACAATTATGTAGGGAATTCCAGTTGAACCCGAGGGGCTTTTTTCAGTACCTCCAATTGCGCCATGCGATACAGGCACAACAAATAACGCTCTCCCAGACAACACCGGCAGCTTCACTTTTGAATGAGATCTTTTTGGCAGATACAAGGAAAGGGTTAATATCCAAAATATATAAGGAGTTGCTGAAGCCAACCCAGGTTCATACACTGTTAAAGTGCCGAAATAAATGGATAGAGGACATAGGAGAAATAGATGAAAAACAATGGGAAATGGCGCTCGAGGCTATTCCAGTGGTGTCACTCTCCGCAACCCAAAGACTATCACAATTATTTATTCTTCATAGGGCCTATAGGACATCAGTACAGCTTTATAAATGGGGTAGAGGAGACTCCCCACTGTGCCCCAAGTGTAAGGTACACAGAGGGGACTTTATTCATTTAATTTGGAGGTGCCCAAAGCTGCATAGGTACTGGGATGAGGTTTCCCAACATATTTCCAGGGTGGCGCGGGTCCACATCCCCCTTAATCCGACCGTATACCTGCTCGGAGCTATAAGTGGAAAGATGTACCCGGGAGGAAAGTACTTCATGTTATCTAGACTGATGTATCTCGCCAGGAAACTTATTGCAAAGTACTGGATGGCTCCAACTGTACCTACAGTTAAGCAATGGATTGCCTACGTTAACTCGTTTCTCCCTAGAGAACGACTGGCGTACGCCCGTAGAAGCGATCGGAGTAAATTTAACAAGATATGGCACCCATGGCTGGGGGATGCGGACCTGGCCCCACATCAATTGATAGTAGAAAGGCTTCAGATGTAGTGATCAGGAGGGGGTGACGTAGAGAGGAAGAACGAGATTGTGATACCCGAGGGGAAGGAAAGCGAGAGTAAGTACACAGGGGGGGGGAGAAGAAGGAGGAATAGGAAGTTGGCTTGTAAAATTAATGACAACAAAATCAGATAAATAAGAACATTGGATAGGAGGGAAACCTGCGGTAGTTGTACAGGTGGTGCAAGAACCATCAAAGGCAATATGAAAGGTCTGCTGTGACGGAGGGGAGGTGGGGTGGGGAGGGGTGGAGGGGAGGGTTGGAACAAAATCAAGGGAAAGGGAGGAATGAACTAGCAATAGAGATATGATTTTGCATGGAGGAAGGGCGGGAACACGAGAATAGGACTACATAAACCACACACTTTATACTATGTTTTGCTGTACAATATAATGTGAATGATTGAAACTATGCTCCTCCTTTCCTGCCAGACATAGCCCCTGTGTGGGTTGACCTGGCTCTTGCTTTGTATTGTTATAATTTTATTGACATGTGTGCAATAAAAAAGAAATGATTGAAAAAAATGGTGGGATTTGATAAAGCTTTAGCTGACTTAGATCTTCGACAAACCTTTTTTAGGGTACTGGTGTCACAAACTAGAATTGCAGAACCAGATTTCTGAGGACTTCAGTGAGAGCCGCTTCGCCTCCTGCATAGTGGAGATACGAAGCGGTCATTCAGAAGCTCTGACTAATAGGCATTAAAAGATAAGCCATCCTATTTTTTCAAGATAAATGCTATTACTGAGTCATAAGCCTATTGTTATCTTTAACTCAAGGAATGGATTAAACTGCTACAGGTGGGGGAAGTGTGAGCCCTCTCGACTCGAGGTCAAGCCTCGTTCGAGGGGTTCGATCCCCTAATTGGAATGTTAACAGTTGTGAATTATAAGGTTGTCATACTCATTATGATGTAAGGCGTTGATCGGTTAATCAATATACAATGATGCATAGTTAATCATAAATAGTTATGTTTATTAGATATGCCGGGACGGGGGGACAAATGGGAAGCTCTCTGATCGGGCTGTGTCCTTCCTCTCTCCCAAATAGGTCAGCATATACTCCGGGGAGACTAACAAGTGCTTCCTGGAGAATATATGCACAAAACAACCCCTGAAATTGTAGGGGAATTAGTTCAGGCAGGACGCTAGGTCCTGTCCGTACCTAACCTATCTACTGTCTTCACTTCTCTCTTTCTGTTTTTTCTGCCTCCTCTCTTCCCCCATCCCTCCTCTCTTTGATTTGACCTCCCCTTTCCCCCTTTCCACCTCCCCTTCCTGGTCTATCTCACCATGGCAACCAACAAACTTAAGGTGATGTCTCTGAATGCGAAAGGACTGAATATACCCGAGAAAAGACGCATGTTACTAGATGACCTAAAACGGACCCACACTGATATCGCCTTTATCCAAGAGACACACTTTAAAACCAATAGATTACCATACTTACAGAACAGACATTTCCCAACAACCTACCACTCTATGAACCCAGAATCCAAGTCCAAGGGAGTATCTATTTTAATCTCTAGTAGAGTCCCCTGGCAGTGTCAGAGCTCTGATATAGACTCGACAGGAAGATATCTTTTCCTCAAAGGCCTGATTGGTAATGTCACAGTAACGCTGGCAACCATCTATGCCCCTAATGAACAACAAGCTATGTTTGTGCAAACGACCCTAGAGAAGTTAAATGACTTTAAGGAGGGGCAATTGATTTTGGGAGGGGACTTTAACACCCCACTGATCCCCTCGGTAGATACTTCAACAGGTAAAACATCAATACCTCCATCACAGCTCAAGCGAATAGCTAAAACACTACACAAATCGCAGTTAATAGATGCATGGCGCTTACAGCACTCAGGAGAAAAAGACTTTACGTTTTACTCCCATTTACATCGCCAGGTGTACACTAGAATCGACTATTTCTTAGTCCCCCATGAACAACTACATGCCGTAGAACAAACCCTGATTGGTAACAGGACATGGTCAGACCATGCACCCATATTCCTAACTTATCGTTTATCAAACACTCCCTCTCCCAGACATCGCTTCTGGCGACTTAATGAAAGCCTTCTACAGAACCCCGAAGTCCTAACAGATGTGTCTAAAACTTTGAATCTATATTTCCAAGAAAATGACCAACCAAATTGTGATCCAGGGATACTTTGGGAGGCACACAAAGTTGTCATTAGAGGGACCCTTATAGCCCATGGAGCTCGCATAAAAAAAGAAAGGAATAAACAGTTATCCCAACTTCTGCAAAAACTGGCCTCTGCAGAAGCCAAACACAAACATGCCCCCACACAATCATCAGAATCGGAACTTTCCATTCTTAGACGACAGATCACTGAAATTTTGCAATATAGAGCGAAGGCAGCCCTGCAGATCTGCCAAAGACAAACCTATGAATTTGGGGATAAATGTGGAAGAATGCTGGCCAGAATGGTTAGAAAACACAAATCAAGGTCCTATATACCACGTATATCCAAAACAGGGAACCAAAAGGCAACTCTACCTACACAAATTACAGAAGCATTTAGACAATATTATTCTGAACTATACAATCTACCACATAGGAGTCCCCCAGCTGCAGAGATAGAGAATTATATAACATCATCCCAATTGCCGTCACTTCCTCAGGAAATCAGAGAAGACTTGGAATCTCCCATAACTTTAATAGAAATCCAGAAAGCTATAAGATCAATGAAACCGGGTAAAGCTCCTGGCCCAGATGGCTATACATTACAATACTATAAAACTTTACTCCCAATCTTAGGACCCCGAATGGTCACGCTGTTCAACAAGATAGGAGATGGTAAAACATTTGCTAAAGAAACACTGGGGGCTCATATCTCAGTAATTCACAAAGAAGGGAAGGACCCAACAGCGTGCAGTAGCTACCGTCCCATATCATTGTTAAATTTAGATCTTAAATTATTTACAAAAATTCTGGCTGTTCGGTTGGCGCAGCACCTCCAGCAACTTATTCACCTGGACCAGGTGGGCTTCATTCCATCTAGAGAAGCCAGAGATAGTACTACAAAGGTACTCAATTTATTACACATCACTAGATCTAAGAAAATCCCCTGTGTCTTCCTCAATACGGACGCCGAAAAGGCGTTCGACCGAGTGAGCTGGCCTTTTATGGTTGCAGTACTTAGACACATAGGCCTGGGTGGGGTGATGCTTAACCGAATAGCCAGTATATACTCCGTCCCCACTGCACAGGTGAAGGCAAATGGAGTTCTGTCAGATCCCTTCCCCATAACAAATGGAACGAGGCAGGGTTGCCCCTTATCGCCCCTGCTATTTGCTCTCTCGCTTGAACCCTTCCTATCCACCATTAGATTGAACCCTGATGTACAAGGAATAACGGTAGGCCCCATGCAGCACAAAATATCAGCTTATGCAGATGACTTACTTTTTTCCCTGACAAATCCAATGATATCTCTACCCAATCTTCTTAAAGAGTTTGAAAAATATGGAGAGTTATCAAACTTAAAAATTAATTTCTCCAAGTCAGAAGCGATGGGAATAGCGTTAACACCCAACAACCTCTTACACCTGAAATCTAATTTTCGCTTTAGATGGTCTGACTCAGCCTTGACGTATTTAGGCACAAAAATACCACCAGATCCAGCCCGACTATATGATAACAATTTCCCCCCTTTATTAATTAAAACCAGAGCCCTGCTGGACGAGTGGAATATGGGACTGCACTCATGGTTTGGGCGTTGCAATTTAATAAAAATGAGTATACTGCCAAAATTTTTGTATCTCTTCCAAACCCTGCCGATCAAGATACCCTCTTCATACTTAAAGCAAGTGCAGTCTCTCTTCACTCGGTTTGTATGGGCGAATAAAAAACCCAGAATCCCAAAATCACAATTATGCTTATCAAAACAATATGGGGGGGTGGCACTCCCAGATATCCGAAAATATTACCAGGCGGCTCATTTGAGTAGAGTAGTAGACTGGCACCACCATAAGGAATCTAAACTATGGACACAGATTGAGCAATATCAAACAAATATACCCTTACAGACGGCTTTATGGTGTCATGACTCCCACCCATCGGAATTCAAATCCCATCCTTTCCTAGGAAACACTATACAGCAGAGTTCTCAAGCTACATTACAGGCCTCACTGACGACCAAACAATCCCCTTTGACCCCGATCTTAGGACACCCCAAGTTTACCCCAGGGATTTCCTCCGGGCAGTTTCAGTCACTGAAGAGTGTGGGATGTGTTAAAGCCATGCAATTTGTGCGGCAAGACAAATGGCCCTCCATCGCAGAATTAATTGACCCAAATGGCCAGTTCAAACTTCCATTCTGGAGTGCGGCACAACTCCATCATTACCTCCAGAAAATCCCAAACCCTCAGACATACAATAGACCCCTGACTACATTTGAAGAAATATGCCTGGACACAGAACCGCTGCCTCGGGTCCTATCCAAGATGTACACTCTACTAAATACACCCCCACAACCACCGACTTTATCAAGTATCGTAAAGTGGGAATCAGACCTCCAATGCAATTTCACTGCAATTCAGAAGCAAGGCATGATAGCTCTCTCCCTCAAGTCCTCTATATGCACTAAATTACAAGAGCTGAATTACAAGATCCTGACGAGGTGGTACTTAACACCTAGTCGCTTACATAAGATATTCCCTGACGCATCCAAATACTGCTGGCGATGCCAAGAGGAAGAGGGAACGATGCTACACATGTTTTGGTCCTGCCCCAGACTGACAAATTTCTGGTCCGCGGTTCGCTCTATCTCTCAGAAATTCACAGATTACCAGATCCCAAATGACCCGGCATTTTTCTTGCTTCATGTTTCTCCTATACCACTCAAAACTTATAAAAAATCTATACTGCGCCACCTCACAAATGCGGCCAAAGCTTGTATCCCTCTGCTTTGGAAACAAAATTCTCCTCCAACTGTTTCGATGTGGTTACGGAAAGTGGAGGATATAAATAGAATAGAAGACATTATACTGACGGCCCAAAATAGACAAGAAGTTTATAAAAAAACCTGGACGCTATGGAATATGTTCAAATATTCTACTGAAGGTACAGCCCTTATGGACAATCAATAGCCCTCTTAGGGAAGGTAGTTCGAATTATTTCCAAACTTTAGCTGGGGACTGACCACCCCCCCCTTCCCCCCCCCTCTCCCACCTCCACTTTTCCCTCCCCACTCCCCCCCCCCCCCCAACCTCCCTCCCTTCCTCTTGCCTTTATTCACTTTGCTTTCCTTTTTTCTCTTTCTCTCTTTCTCAATCTATCTTCTGGTAGTAGTCTCCTGACTTACCTACGTACAGAATTATATTTAAAGCCCGAATGTTTAGATGAGATATTGATCGCGGAATTGATTGGATGAATATATAAGGATATCCTGAATCAAAGCGGAATAATGTTTTGCTGATGTCAATGATTGAAATAATACCATACTTCAGCGATAGGCTATCAAGAGTATAATAAGGGTTTTTATAATATACCTTCGGGAGGCTGCGACCTCACTTTGTTATGTTATACCTTTGTGGTATTTTGTTTAGGGCTCCGCCCTTTTCTATGGAAAAACTAATAAAATATATATTTGAAAAAAAAACTTATGTGTAATAAGTGAACAAGAAAAAGTGAAAAAAACTGCGCATCAAAGGAGATAATGATAATAATATGTGCTGCAGAGTCCTATATGTGACACAAACACACAAACCTAAAATTAGGAAATTGATGACTCGCGCTTAAAACAAACTACAATGTGTATAACTGAAAAGTGTTCCCAACTTCATTGAGAACAAAATGCAGGGAAACATATATGCATATAATAAACCAGAAACAGGTGCAAGGTTTGAAAAGTGATCCAACCTCTCCTTGAGCAAATATGAAAAAATCAATAATAATATATCAAAACATTGGTGCAAAAAACATGAACGTGAAGAGCTGCAATATATGATGCAAGCAAATAAATAAATTAAAAATGATGAAAAAGGAAGTCCATATACATGAACACCCAAAAGTGATATAGCAATCCAAGATTGTCCAATTATGTGAAATCCCAGGTGTGTGGGTCCACCACCATAGATAAAGTGCCTGGCCGCTTACCAGAACCCCATGACCCCCCGTTACAGAGGGTCTAAATGGGCTTTGAAATTCTGCTATTCCGGACCATCAAGGAGTCAAGGTGGAAGCTGGAATAGGACATCAGAAACTGTGGTGCAGATGGATGGATCCCAAAGGCTCAGCCCTCAGTGGAGTATTATCATCATAAAGGGAAAAACAGAAGAGGGCTCCAATAGTGTAAAATCAGATGATATTTATTAAAAAGTATAGCAAACACTCACATATAATTTGGGAAAAACGTCCTCTGAAGAAAGACAGTCTGTGGCACCGGCCGGATGTTCACAGACAGCCCGTCCTGTTGGAGTTGCAACGACAGTGGGGGGTGACGCGATGACACCGCTCAGCCCTCGCCTCCATGGGGGATTCTCCTATGTTGATGGAGGAGGGGTATTATAGGGGCGTTGATATTGATTAGGGCATGGAGACATAATAATCCTGTCTAGGGAATCCAGATGGACCTCCCATGGGACCATGATAAACTTACACATAAGTTTAACTGCAGCTCAGTAACTGGGTCTAACCAGTATGGATATCTTTGAGTTCTGAGCCAAGAAGGTGGTGGACACCTCCGGTGTCTTTGATTCCACTCCTACGGCCTCAGACCCAGGGATTAGTGGCCTCTTTATGAGGGTAAAGAATTTAACTACTTCAGAGACGGATACCCAGTGGGACATCGCCTTCCTTGAAACTTATATCAGGGAGGCCATGGTCCCAAGGAGTCTGCAATGGGAGGTTCCTCCGCAGAAGGGGGATCCTGACCTGGAAGGTTGGTTTAAACATTTCAATGATGCTGGCATTGGTTTACTTCGGTTTCTGATCCAGAGGAAGAGTGATAAACTTGTCCGCTTGGATGGGGAAATCAAAACCATTAAGGACCAGCTAGTCCCATATGCCAACAGTAAGGACTATAAAGAACAATCTAGGAGTCTCCTTAAAATCTTAGAAAAGGAGGATAAGGATCAGAAAACTAAAAAGAAAAAGAAATACAACAGAGACAAGCAAGACTACCAGTCAGGTTTTGTTTTCATTTGGCAAAAGAAACTGGCTGCACAAAATGAGGAGGAGAGGAGAATGGATACTCAGCCCCAAGGAGCTGTTTTGGCCAATACTGAATCTTCCCCCCCTCGAACGAGGCATCCCTTACCCAAGAGGGATGTGCGCCCTAAAAACACCAACCCCAAACCTAAGGGTTCTGGTGCTGGACCTTATCATGGTCCTATGGAAGGTCCATCTGGATTCCCTAGACAGGATTATTATCAGTCTCCACATCCTAATCAATATCAACGCCCCTATAATACCCCTCCTCCATCAACATGGGAGAATCCCCCATGGAGGCGAGGGCTGAGCGGTGTCATCGCGTCACCTCCCACTGTCGTTGCAACTCCAGCAGGACGGGCTGTCTGTGAACATCCGGCCGGTGCCACAGACTGTCTTTCTTCAGAGGATGTTTTTCCCAAATTGTATGTGAGTGTTTGCTATACTTTTTAATAAATATAATCTGATTTTACACTATCGGAGCCCTCTTCTGTTTTTCCCTTTATGATGATAATACTCCGCTGAGGGCTGAGCCTTTTCCCCTGTGGATCCATCCATCTGCACCACAGTTTCTGATGTCCTATTCCAGCTTCCACCTTGACTACTTGATGGTCCGGAATAGCAGGATTTCAAAGCCCATTTAGACCCTCTGTAACGGGGGGTCATGGGGTTCTGATAAGCGGCCAGCCACTTTATCTATGGTGGTGGACCCACACACCTGGGATTTCACATAATTGGACAATCTTGGATTGCTATATCACTTTTGGGTGTTCATGTATATGGACTTCCTTTTTCATCATTTTTAATTTATTTATTTGCTTGCATCATATATTGCAGCTCTTCACGTTCATGTTTTTTGCACCAATGTTTTGATATATTATTATTGATTTTTTCATATTTGCTCAAGGGGAGGTTGGATCACTTTTCAAACCTTGCACCTGTTTCTGGTTTATTATATGCATATACCATATATACTCAAGTATAAGTCGAGTTTTTCAGCACATTTTTTTGTGCTGAAAGTGCCCCCCTCGACTTATACTCGAGTCAAGCACTTTTCTGCAGGAAAAAATTTCATTTTCCGAACCGACTTTGGGGCCCCTATCTCAGGGCCACCTTGTGCTAGGAACCCCAAATTTGGTGTGCAAACCCAGTGGAAATGGTACCATAACATATCCAAAGCTGGGACTCCTAGGACTAAGTGGCCCCGAGATACGGGGCCCCAAAGCCAGTTCGGAAAATGTAATTCTCTGCTGCAGAAAAGTGCTTGGCATTTTCTGAACCGATTTTTGGGGCCCTGTATCTCGGGGACACTTGGTGCTAGCTCCACTGCAGCTTTGGATATTTTATGGTGCTAGTTCCACTGCGTTTGCACACCAAATTTGGGGTTCCTAGCACTAAGTGGCCCCGAGATACGGGGCCCCAAAGTCGGTCAACTGTGTCCATCTGCAGCAGTGTCATTTCGGGACCATTTGGGTTCAGAGACCCCAAATTTTGGCTGCAGCTAGGGGGAATCTAGGAACCCTTAACTACCGAGTTTGAAGTTCGTGGGACCTATGGCTGCAAATGGGCACAGTGAGGCATGCAAATGGGCACAGTGAGGCTGCAAATAGGCATTGTTGACCCTCTTTTTTCCACTTACAGTAGCTGCTGCATTTCTCACCCTCGTCTTATACTCGGGTCACTAAGTTTTTCCCATTTTTTGTCGTAAATTAGGGCCTCGACTTATACTCGGAACGACTTATACCCGAGTATATACGGTATGTTTCCCTGCATTTTGTTCTCAATGAAGTTGGGAACACTTTTCAGTTATACACTTAGAAGCTATCAACATGAACATTGAGGAGGAATAGGACAGTCACTCAGCATAACAGGATAGTCATTCAGCATCAGCATAGGCAGTCTTGAAGGGATCTCACATTTATAAAAAAATGAATCGGTTACATCAGCATCAGGTGCTTGTTAGCTGGTGATCCAAGACTGATTCATTTTTATGAAGGTGAGCCAATCAACCGAGTCGGTGGACAGGCGCACTCTGTGATCGGTTACAAGGCCTCCAGCAGCACTGAATGTGCATTCTGAAAGAACGCTGGATGCAGGACAGGCCAGTAGCTCAATTGCATACTGTGCAAGCTCTGGCCAGTGATCCATCCTCAAGACCCAGTAACCCAGTGGATTTTCGGTGGGAAAGGTCTCCAAGTCTGATCTTGCCCCTAGGTATTCCTGCACCATGTACAACAGATGCTGGCGATGAGTGCTGGAACCGATCAGACCTTGGGGCTGCGGCCTAAAAAATTGTCTGAACGCATCGGTCAGATGGCCACCTTCTCCACCACTCCTACTGACTGAAGCCTCAGCAACACGTTGTCCAGGAGTACCAGGAAATTGTAACCTCCTAGGCTCTGGAAACGCATTGCAAAAACCTTTCTGAAAGGCCTCCCGAAGATGTTTCATCCTCTGCTGCCTCTGCAACGTCTGGATAAGTTCCACCACCTTACCCTTGTAACGTGGATAAAGAAGGGTTGCCAGCCAGTACTGATCCCTCTCCTTGATACCACAAATCCAAGGGTCCTTTCGCAGGCTTTGCAGGATCAGGGAGGGTGCAGCGTAGGTTTGCTGAGGCATTCGGTCCGGAGTCCTCTGGGTAACTAAGGACGACCTGATCCGCAGCCACCTCCTGCCAGCCACGTATAGGTCCATGGTTTTCTGGGGACTGGAAACGATCCCTTGAAGACTGCTGCTGATGCTGAGTGCCAGTCCTCCTCTTCCTCCCTCTGTTTTGCCTCAAGTGCCCTGTCCATTATTCCATGTAGCGTGTGCTCCAACAGGGAGACAAGAGGGACAGTATCACTGATACATGCACTGTCACTGCTCACGATCCTCGTGGCCTCCTCAAATAGTGAAAGGACAGTGCATGCATCCTTGATTATGAGCCACTGGTGTAGCGGAAAAAAGACAAGCTCCCCTGACCCTGTCCTGGTGCCATACTCAAACAGGTAGTCATTGATGGCCCTCTACTGCGTGTGCAGCCACTGCAGCATTGCCAATGTTGAGTTCCACCTGGTGGGCTTGTCACAGATGAGGCAGGTTGCATTCCTTTTGGAGGTCAGCCAGCCGAGCACTGACATTATATGACCAGCGGAAATGCCCAAGACTTTCCTGGCCTGCCTCAGGAGATCCTGTAAGCTCGGGTACCTGCACAAAAACCGCTGCACCACCAAATTAAGGACGTGAGCCAAACAGAGGACATGGGTGACGTGTCCGTATCGGAGGGCGGAGTGCTTGCGTAGGTTCCCAGGACAAATCTGCACAGGAGGAGGCCATAGAGGAAGAAGCAGAGGAGGGGGTGGAGGAGAGAGGTGTGGCAGAATTACCACTACCAGCATTTTGGAGGCATAGTGGCGGAACAGGCTCCAACAATACTGCACCCTGTCCTGCATCCTTCCCAGCTGCCAGCAGGGTTACCCAGTGCGCCGTGAAAGAAAGGTAACGTCCCTGTCCATGCCTACTGGACCATGAGTCAGCGGTAATATGCACCTTACTGCTGACCGCCCTGTCTAACGAGGCCAAGACATTGCCTTCCACATGTCAGTAGAGAGCCGGAATGGCCTTCTGAGAAAAAAATTGGCGTTTAGGAACCTGCCACGGAGGAACCGCACATTCCACAAATTCTGGAAAGTGGGCAGAGTCTACCAGCTGAAAAGGCAGCAGTTGGAGTGCTAGCAATTTAGCCAAACTAGTATTCAGCCGCTGAGCATGTGGATGGCTGGGACCAAATTTCTTTCGCCGGTTTAGCAACTGGGGTACGGAAATTTACCTGCTACAATCGGATGTTGGTGTACTATTAGCAGATTGCCCGGAAGTGCTTGGGACACCTAATTCTACACCTTCATTCCTCTCAGTGCAGGTCTCTGAGAGGACTGAAGGTATAGTGGGGTTGGAGATCCCAGCTGGCGAGGAGCAAGGAGAGGTCCGCCTTGTTCTTTGGTGTGGGTCTTTTAATTCAATCTTATTTTATTGGGAAAAGAAAAGTGTACAGTACACAAATATACCATTCAGTAACACATATAAATAGATAAACAACAATTTAATATCTGTGCCAAATCGTCTCATGTAGTATGGAGTTTGTTAGCTTCAATTAATCTAGTTTGACATACAAGCCTGTGTAGTCATATCGTCAATCATGACTTCTTAAGGGTCAGTGAGCACCACTATCCACTCAATGAGTGGTGCCCACTTATTACAAATATGCTAGGGTTTTGTTGATGTGCTAATCGCGATTTCTCTTAGGGTGAAACTCTATGTGTGTCACAATTTCTGTCCGGTGAGAATAAAGATTGTTGTTTAATTGAATGTTTTGGGTGGTGGTGTAACACTGTAACATATAAAGTGAAGAGGGGGATGAAGATGAGGACAGAGGGGTCAAGGCAGTATGGTAGGTAGATAGTAAGAGGGAGATATTCTACTTAGGCTAGACAGTTGCATTGGTGGATTCCTCTGCAGCCCAAGGAATAAATTCTGAGGAATATCTAAACATAGACCATGAGGTCCAGGTCTTGGAGAATTGCTCCTCTTTACCCATTTCCTGCGACAACATGCATTCTAAGCTATTGATTCGGTCCACTTCCATTGCCCACTCCCCCAGGGAAGGCATGTTTGTCGTCTTCCAGTGTCTGGGCAGAACCGTTCTAGCTGCTGCCAAAAAGTGGCGCAGAACGTCTTTTTTTGACCGATTTAAGCAATCCAGGGAGCACAGATAGCAGAGTTACCTCAGGAGAGGGTGTGATTGATGTCGCCATGAGTCTGCAGTACAGGTCAAGGATCTTTTGGCAGAACCTCCGCACAGGGGGGCATTCCCACCAAATATGGAGTAATGTTCCCTTGGATGACAAGCAATGCCAGCAGGTATCCGGGAGTGCTGGGTTTATCCAGTGCAAAGTCGAGGGGCATCTGTAGCAAAGGGTCAACAACTTGAACCCTTTTTCTTGAGCTTTGGAGGCTAAGGATATTTTGTGAGTCAGAATGAAGCACTTTTGCCAGTCAACAGGTGATATGGAGTGACCCAAGTCTTTCTTCCAGGCCTGTGTGTATGGGAGGAGGTCGGGATTAGAAACCATGTGTAGGAGAGAATATAGTTGAGAGATCACATGCGTAGGGGGTCGGTCTGAAGCAGCATGTTCTCTAAGTCTGTTAAGTCAGAAAGTATATCAGGCAGGGATGGGAAGGTACGAATGTAGGATAACACTTGTTGCCTCTGCAGCCAATGCGTCAAAGTATGAGAATATGTATTGGAGGGAACGTCTGTAGTCAGAGAGGAGTCTGAGCGTAGGACTTGGGCAAGTCGTCTGTGTTCCTTTTTACACCAAGGTCCAAAACTCACCCCCTGTATGGCCGGTGGAAAAGCCGGAGTCCCAAACAGTGGTTTCATGGGTCCTTTTAGTGGAGATAGAGTCTTGGAGGAATTCATGCGGGTCTAAATTTGTATAGTTTGTTGGGTGAGATCGCCAAGGGGTATCCCTCCCTTCAGGAATTCAGCAGGCGTCCACGGCAAAGCGCGGAGATCTATTGGATTGAGATGGCTCTATATTTGTACCCTTAATTTGGTGGAGGAATGGTGGAACCAGTTAGGTATACACCTGAGTACTGCTGCTCTATAGTATATAGAGGCATCTGGGGCACCAGCTCCACAATGAATCTTGGGGAGCAATAGAGTCTCATAATGTAGCCGAGGACAAGCCCCCCTCCATAGAAAGGAGGAAAACAGTTGGCGGAGTTTCTTAAAGAACCAGGAGGGTATGGAAATGGGAATTGTCTGGAACAAATAGAGAAACCGAGGGAGGACGTCCATTTTTAGAGCATTCACTCTGCCTAGCCATGATAGTGGTGTGGGTCTTTTAAGTACTGTTGCCAACAGACTGCATGGGAGCTTGACATATGTCTGGTCAAGCATGTGGTGCCCAAGCGGCTGCTGTTTTGGCCACGCTTGATACGCTTCAGACGTATGTTGCAAACAGCAATGGTGTGATCTGCTACACACGTCTCAAAAAAGGCCCACACCAAAGAACTTTTGGAAAAACACACGGAGTTAGCAGTGCCCTGCACATGCGGAGCTCTGCAGTGTGATGCAGTCGGTTGCCTGCCCTTAAGCTATCCTATGGAGGGCATCCTGCCTCGTTGGAGATGTGCCTCATCCTCCTCTCTTGGATCTGGCACCCACGTAGAGTCAGTGACCTCATCATCCCCTCCCTCCTCGCCACTGGAGCAAACCTGGCAGTATGCTGCAGCTGGGGGAACATGACTGCCAGTTTCTTGTCCTTCTTGGGCACCCCCTCTCTCTGGGCTCACGTTACTGCCTTCATCCTTAACCTGGGTACGATCATCAGAGCCTTCAAACTGCTGGGCATCCTCCTGCAGCATGTACCCTACACTGTGGTGGAACAGTTCGTGGGACTCCTCAAGGCATGATGGTGGGGCTAGGGAAGGAGTGACTGATGACATTGAGCTGATGGAAGAGGTCGCTTTGGCAGCTGCATTGGCAGACAAAGTACCCTGAGCCTGGGTGACAGGATGAGGAGGATGAGGACGGCTTGGTCATCCACTCTACCAACTCTTCTGCCTGTTGTTGCTCAACACAGCCAGCTGCTGCAAAAAAGGACAAGCGTGCCCCAAGGCCACGTGCTGAGGGTCCACGACCAGCACTGTAGACACAGAGCCTGCTTGCCCTCTTTTAGTGGCCTGTGAGCGTCTGCCTCTCCTTGGTGGCCTTCCAGACATACTGTACAATTAGATTAACAAAACAATGCCTGAAGTTTACTAAAAACAGTACTCCAGGAATGGCCTTCAGTCAGGTTTAGGCTTGGATGGACTACAGTGCAGTGGATATATATTTTATGAACTGCAGCTCACTGAGTCACCTGCCTGCCTGCCTGCCTGAAAGTGTCTTTGAACACGCACTCCAGGAATGGCCTACAATCAGGTATAGGCTTGGCTAGACTATATATATACAAGCCTATATATATATATATAAATAATGAACTGCAGGTCACTGAGTCACCTGCCTGAAAGTGTCTTTGAACACATACTCCAGGAATGGCCTACAATCAGGTATAGGCTTGGCTGGACTACAATGCAGTGGATATATATTTTATGAACTGCAGCTGACTGAGTCACCTGCCTGCCTGAAAGTGTCTTTGAACACGCACTCCAGAAATGACCTACAGTCAGGTATAGGCTTGGCTGGACTACAATGCAGTGGATATATATTTTATGAACTGCAGCTGACTGAGTCACCTGCCTGCCTGCCTGCCTGAAAGTGTCTTTGAACACGCACTCCAGGAATGGCCTACAGTCAGGTATAGGCTTGGCTAGACTATATATATATATATACACACAAGCCTGTATATATATATATATATATATATATATATATATATATATATATATATATATATACAGTCAGTTTTATATATATATATATATATATATATATATATATATATATATATATATATATATATATATCCACATCCACTGCATACAGTTTAGCTAGATTTCACTGCAGACCGTTCCTGCTGTACTGTTTCTAATATACTTTAGGCAGGCAGTTGATTCAGTTAGCTGCAGTGTATTTCATATATTAAATATATATATTATATATATTATATTATATATATACAGTCAGTCTAGTATGTGTGTATGTATATGTATATATATATATATATATACACTGTATACAGTTTAGCTAGATCTTACTGCAGACCGTTCCTGGTGTACTGTTGCTAATATACTTCAGGCAGGCGATACAGTTAGCTGCAGTGTATTTAGTATATATATACATCCCGGCTTTGTGTATATATATATATATATATACACTGTATACAGTTTTAAGGTTTTATACAGTTTTTAGCTTCATCTCACTGCAGACCGTTCCTGGTGTTTCTAATATACTTCAGGCAGGCAGTTGTTTCAGCTAGCTGCAGTGCATTTAAAATATATATATATATATATATATATATATTAGACTGACTGTATATATATATATATATATATATATATATATGTATATGAAATCTCTGCAGCTAACTGAATCACCTGCCTGCTCAAACTAAATGAAATGACACTCTCTCTGCCTCTCTCTTTCTCTCTCTTAACACCACCAACACACTACACACAGCCGACATGCAGGCGGCCTTATATAGTGTGGGGCGTGGACTTAACCCCCTGAGCCATAATTGGCCAAAGGCACCCTGCCTTTGGCCAATCATGGCTCTCTTTCGCTGACGGCGCTGTGATTGGCCAAAGCATGCGGGTCATAGTGTATGCTTGGCCAATCATCAGCCAGCAATGCACTGCGATGACACAATGCATTATGGGCCGTGATGTGCTGCTCGAATTTCAGGGATCAGGTCAGATCAGGGACCCAGAGGGGACCCCCCCATGCCAAAAGTAAAAAAAAATGGTGTGGGGGTCCCCCCCAAAATCCATACCAGACCCATATCTGAGCACGCAACCGGGCAGGCCGCAGGAAAAGAGGGGGGAACGAGGGAGTGCCCCCCTTAACCGTCCCAGGCCACATGCCCTCAACATGGGGAATGGGCTTTGAGTACCCCCCTCAAAACACCTTGTCCCCATGTTGATGGGGACAAGGGCCTCATCCCCACAACCCTTGCCCAGTGGTTGTGGGGTTCAGCGGGTGGGGGGCTTATCGGAATCTGAAAGCCCCCTTTAACAAGGGGGCCCCCAGATCCTGCCCCTCCTCTATGTGAATGGGTATCGGGTACATTGTACCCCTACCCATTCACCAAAAAAAGCTGTGAAATGTGACAAAAAACAATAGCCGGTTTTTGACAATTCCTTTATTTTAAAATAGCTCTGAGTGGTCTTCTCCCCCAAGCCGTGTCTCCCGCTGTCATCTTCTCCTGGTGCCGTCTCTATTGCTGCCATTTTCTGTCGCCATCTTTCCCGCCACCGCCTACTTCTCCCGCTGCTGTGTTCTTCCTCGCTGCTGTCTTCCTCCGTTGTGTTGTCACCCGCCATCTGGCATCTCTTACACAGCCATATAAAGCGGTCATCTTTTTTACGGGCACCGATGCCTGTAACGGACTTTAACGGGCAGCCCAGAAAAGGGGTTAAATTTACGGGCTTTTAGAAAAAAGGCCAGTAGAAGGAGCTGTGAGCCCCGAGCACGTAGCCTGTACTATCCCTGCATTATCCCCAACACCAGCCTGGACGTTTGCCGTGCATCAGTGACGTCATTTCCTCTTCTGCACTCCAGAGTGGTCAGCGTGGAGCTTTCCATGCACTGGATGCAGCAGTTCAGCCTGTGTACAGACTTCACACCCAGACGCCTGAAGGAATGAAATCTGAGCCGGAAACAAGATAACAGCACATCCCAGGACACTTTTCCATCTCAAAGAAACACCTCCACCCTGTGAACCAGTAAGTGTAATTGTTACACTAACTTTTATTTTTGCATAAACAAGCTACGACAGTTGGCGCCTCCACACCCCTCCTTTTTTCAACATTGATTATCAACAGAGGTAATGGACACCCTCTGAGGATGGCTGCCTCCTCATTCTAGAATTTACCTGCCTTATTTTAATGTGCTATTATAGCTACCATTGTACTATTTACCTTAGACATCACATGTTGCGGAGCGCCGGAAAACCCCCCCTTTTGTTTCTCTGGTACAGTTCAGGAGGTGGGGGTGTTCTCTCGTCCCCCCTCTTTTCCTTGTGACCTGCCAGGTTGCGTGCTTGGATAAGGGTCAGGTATGGATTTTGGGGGGACCCCCATGCCATTTATTTTTCAAATTTTGGCACAGGGTTCCCCTAATATCCATACCAGACCTGAAGGGCCTAGTATGGATTTTGGGGGCACCCCAAACAAATTGTTTTTTTTGTGCGGGGTTCCCCTTATTATTCATACCAGACCCAAAGGGCCTGGTAATGGACTGGGGGGGACTCACGCCATTTTTTTCAATGATTTTTACCTATATTGCCGGGATCAGACAATACATTACAGCCGCGAGCAGTTTTAAAAGACATTTTTTTCCTTTAGAAATGTCATTTTGCTGCGGTACTGTTCTAAACATGGGAAAGATGCGCTACTTTACAGGCATACTAAAGACACCCCCCAGGCATGATATTTAAAGGAATATTTCATTTGCTCCTGAAAAAAACGGCCATTTTTAAATCTTTTTATTGCATTGATACGTGTCCCCTGGGGCAGGACCCAGGTCCCCATACACTGTTTATGGCAATAACTTGCATATAAGCCTTTAAAGTGAGCACTTTTGATTTTTCATGTTCGTGTCCCATAGACTTTAACGGGGTTCACACAAATTTTTTGCCTGTTCGCAAGTTCTGGTGCTAACCGAACCGGGGGTGTTCGGCTCATCCCTACCCAATGGCACATGAGCATGGTTGGTACCATAATATTAATGCCTCAAATGCAAAACATTATTGTATATAATGAAAATGCATACCAGGCCCTTCGAATCTGGTATGGACTTTATGGGGAACCCCATGGCAAAATTTAAAAAAATTGAAATAGGGTCCCGCCCAAAACCCATACCAGGCCCTTCAGGTCTGGTATGGATTTTAAGGGGAACCCTGCGCCAAAATAAAAAAAATGGCCTAGTTGTCCCCCCCAAAATCCATTCCAGACTCTTAACTGAGCATGCAACCTGGCAGGTCAGGAAAAAGGGGGGGCGAGCGAGTGCCCCCCCTCCTGAACAATACCAGGCCACATGCCCTCAACATGGAGAGGGTGCTTTGGATTCCCGCCTAAAGCACCTTGTCCCCAAACCCTTTCCTGGTGGTTGTGGGGGTCTGCGGGCGGGAGGATTATCGGAATCTGGAAGCCCCCTTTAACAAGAGGCCCCCCAGATCCCACCCCCCCATGTGAATGGGTATCGGGTACATTGTACCTCTACCCATTCACCTAAAAAAGCAGTGAAATGTGACAAAATACAATAGCTGGTTTTAGTTTTAGCTGGCAGGTAAATTTAGAAGTAACCCTGCCTAAACTCTAGGGTTCTACATCATAGTTGCCAACTGTCCCGATTTCCCGGGACATTCCGGGGACTTAGACGCCATTCCCGAATTTGTGGTGTCCCGGTAAATGTCCTGAGAAATCCGGTTCTTCACGATTTCGCCGCCGCCACCGCTAGAGGTCCGCGGCCGGCGGAGACATTGAGGTAGGGGGGGCGCACCGCTGTGGGAATCTAATGTAAGGGGGGCTCCACTGGGGACACCTGATACAAGGGGGGCTCCACTGGGGACACCTAATGTGAGGGGGCTCCACTAGGGACACCTGATGCAAGGGGGGCTACGCCGGGGACACCTGATGTGAGGGGGGGCTCCACTGGGGACACCTAATGTGAGGGGGGCTCCACTGGGGACACCTAATGTGAGGGGGGGGCTCCGCCGGGGACTCCTGGTGTGAGGGGGGTCTCCGCCGGGGACTCCTGGTGTGAGGGGGGCTCTGCCGGGGACTCCTGGTGTGAGGGGGGCTCCGCCGGGGACTCCTGGTGTGAGGTGGCTCCGCCGGGGACTCCTGGTGTGAGGGGGGCTCCGCCGGGGACTCCTGGTGTGAGGGGGGGCTCCGCCGGGGACTCCTGGTGTGAGGGGGGGCTCCGCCGGGGACTCCTGGTGTGAGGGGGGCTCCGCTGGGGACTCCTGGTGTGAGAGGGGCTCCGCTGGGGACATCTGATGTAAGGGGGGCTCCTTTGGGGGCACCTGATGCAAGGACGGACTCTGCTGGGATACCTGATGCAAGGATGGACTCTGCTGGGACATCTGACACAAGGACGGACGGCTGGTGGCAGGCGACATGGCTAGTGACACGCTCAGGGATCCCACTGATTCTGCATTATGGTGAGTTGAATGATTTCATTTTATATTACAATGTATTAATAGAAATAATGCACTTCAATCATCCTGACACCATAACAACCATGGTGCCGGGATGATTGAAGTGCTAACACCAGGTGTTTGAAGTATCTTTATCTGCTGATTGTTAAACTTTCTAGAATACACATATTTTTATTGTGTAGGATCTGGGGCTGCTGTCCAGTCATTTCCCTCTCCCCCTTTCCCCCTCTCCCCCTCTCCTCCTCTCCCCCTTTCCCTCTCCATCCCTCATTCATCTCAGACTCTAACCACACCCTCTTGAGCCACGCCCATTTAAGCCATGTCCACTATGTCACGTAAACCACGCCCATTTTTCGCTGCGGCGCACGAAGCGCGCCACACTTGTATATTTTTCCCAAGCCACGCCTACAAACGAATGCACCGCCCCCGAATTATTTACGACTCCGCCTACAACCACAAAAGTGTCCCACTTTTTTTTTTTACAATGTTGGCAACTATGCTACATCGGTATCAGCCTTACATGGAGCCGCGTGATATATTACTTCTTTTAGTTAGGGGTTTCCTTGCGCTCTCCATTTCCCTTCTCTCTCCTCTGTTGGTATGTAGCTTAAAAATTTAAAGGGGGGGGTTCAAGTGGTTAAATTTGATGATGACTCTTTTTTTTTAAGAATTTATAGATTAGAGCATCCTTTTTCCGCTATGGTAGGACTACTGTCTGTTATTACATTCAATATTCTTTCGGGGGGACTGGGGTTTATGAGTCCATTCATCTGTGGGGTGCCGTTGTTTTTATGATGTATATACTGCACACTGATTCGACATCCATGACAGGTAATAAAGTATATGATTGATGCTACTGTAATACATCAACTGTTGAATAAAAAATAGTTTGATGTCTTTTTTATACTTCCAGGCACCTTAGACTGTCACCTTACCTGAGGAAGAGGTCTTTGTCCCACAAAGTGCGTCCGAGATATTAATCTGTACAAATCCTCTGAGTTGTTTGAGTCTTGGATTATGTTTGTAACTGTTACAAATGAAAACTGTTGTTTGTGCAGAGCTATTGTATGTCTAAAGTGTAACGTACTCCCGTCTTGGGGATTTTTAAAGATTTTGTTTTTTTAAAGACATTTGATTTTCATACCCCCCCCCCCCCCATTCATTTTTATTTCTCGCGTAGAACTATACTTGGCTTTTAAAAAAAAAGTAAAGACTCACATGTAATGACATGAAGTTTAACCACCCTCTTCAATGCTTCATATGGACCTTGAACCCTTCAGTACCAGATATAATCTTTTATTTTATTGTGTTTTGCAATTACAAAATATTGCTAAAAGTAAAATATTTGGGCCTAAAGCAACAACATATTTTACCTAAACAGGCTTCAAATGTTTTCCCAAAAATATCCCTTTTATTGCACTTGCTGTGGATATACATTACTGTGCAAAGGTTTTAGGCAGGGGTGTAGAAATGCTATAAAGTAAGAATTTTATTTGTTTTATTTTAAATGTTTTTTTGCAATCAAATCAATATTTATTTGACTACCCTTTGGCTTCAAACCAGCATCAATTCTTCCATTTGCACATTTTGTACATTTACAGAAACTCAGGGATTTTATAGGATTTGAGTCAGGTGTATGATTAACCAATTATACAAAGCAGTTTCTAATGATCATCAATTTCATATGTAGTATGAAACAGAAACAGCTGTGTAGGAAGCTTAAAAGTGAATGAGGAACAACCAAATTCTGCTATTAAGTTGAGGTTGTGGAAAATTGTTTCATGTCAGAGGTCATACACCATAGCAAGACTAAGCACAGCAACCAGACACAAGGTGGTTGTGATGCATCAGCAAAGATTTCAAAGCAGACTGAGGTTTCAAAATGTGGTGTTTAAGCTTTTTAAGCTTCTTTTGAAGAAGCACAAAGAAACTGGTAACGTTGAAGAAACAGGCAAACCATAGACGCAGTGGTCAGCCAAGGAAACATGTTGCAGCAGATGAAAGACACATCATGCTTACTTCCCTTCAACGTCGGAAGATTTTCAGCAGTGCCATCAGCACAGAACTGGCAAAAACCAGAGAGCACTATTGGATTGAGATCTGGTGACTGTGGAGGCCATTGGAGTACAGTGATCTCATTGTCATGTTCAAGAAACCAGTGCCCGAGTGTGTTTTTTACAGATTGTAAACATCCATCTGTTGAGTGAATTCTCCACCAACCATCTGAGGCAATCGAAGGATCGGAGACATTGGAGGATCCATGTGTCCCTGCAGAGGGCTTAATCTGTCTGATTTTATGACCTTGGTAAGGGTTCTCATATATAGAGCTTCACTTCCAGGTTGAGACCCCTTTTTGTCAGTTGTGGCATTAAAGGGCGAAAGTGGTCACCAGGAATCCCTACCTGTTGTGGTCCTCATTGCCCAAATTTACCCATTCCTCCACACACTTATCAATTGTGTACACATTTTTAAAGGACACTATTTCTTGCACTATTGGTGTATATGGACATTCATTTTATTTTTATATTTTTATTTTTATATTTTACAATGCACTATTGATGCATATGGACACTTATTTTCAATATTCAATTTATTTATTGCATATGTTTGTATTATTCGATTGATTTATTTTGTTTGTTTCACCTCCACTTCGTCTCTTTATAGAGATTTTTTAAATTAGCGCAACTTTATTTATAACCATATCATCAGGGAGGCATCAAGAGAGATTTTTATTCAAGTGAATTGGTTGGACATATGTGACATGCAGAATTGCATGAGAATTGCTCTGTAAAATGCTGTTTTGGAGGGAGGGAGGAGTCTGTTAATGGCGCCGGAAGGCTGCGCGCTGTGAGGTTTCCATGATCTCTCCTCCTGCCTCGAGATGAAGGAACGCTGTTAGTGTGGCCCCCCGGTCCCCGCTGTCCCAGCACTCCCACACCTTTTTTTTTTGCAGACATTGCCCCCCCATACCTGCGGAGGAGGGAGAGGATGGAATTGATTGTTATCGGCGTCTAGCGGGTATGGGTATGGGAACGCTCGGAGCCTCCAAGTCATCTCTCGTTCGGCTTCCGGCTGTAGTTCTCTGGAGCCACTCGTGGCGGGCTCCGCTCGCGATCGGCTGTCGGGGGAGCCGACGGAGAGCGAAGAGAGGTAGCGAGTCGTGCCGGAAAGAGACGAGGGCGGCCGAAGAGGATCCCGAAAGGACTGTATGAACGTATGAACGGACAGAGGATATAGGATTGAGGATAGCAGGTGCCGGTGGATGTGTTCCCTTACCTTCCTCTCCACAGATAAGTACACCTTTTCTCGTTTTTTTCTCTTTCTGTAAAAGTGTGAAAAAAAGAAGAGGAAGAACGGAAGAGAGAATATCTAATATTTAAATAATAATTGAATTAAAAAGTGCCTGTAATAGGAGGAAGAAAAAGAAAGGAGAAGAGAGAAATAGCGAGACAAAAGGTGGAGGTGGAGAGGGAAAGGAAAGAAGGAAAAAGGGAAAGCTGGAGTAACAACAAAAAACATATAAAATACTAACAAAATCAGATGTTACAAGATGATGGTATACGGATGCGATGAAGCATAGATGTGGGCACACATGCACAAATGCAGGCACACATGATTGTTAATGGTATGCGTTGATATACTTGGTTGGATAGTTGGTATATATGTAATAACCAACAGAGAAATACTATGAGAACGACCCAGAGACAGTTTGATAAATAAGAAATGTCGAAACGATTGATTTAGGATTGGGAAGATATATGAACGATTGATTGGAAAAATCCTTTTGGAGGTAGTTTTTTTTTTTCTTCTTTTTGTATTTCCGCCCCTCCCTGATCTATACTAAATGAGGGGTAAAACGACAAAAAGCGCCGGAGCAATACCAAAATCACCTCAGACTAGTTTAGGCCCCAGCCCTGGCCCTATGAATAGATACTTATCACAAGGAAACGGAGAGGGAGAGAGACAACAAGGTACAAAGGGCCGACAGACAGACATTAACGAAAAGAAGGAAAAGAGAGGAAAAAAAGGGCCAAAACAAGATAACAGTGGAGAACAGCTCACTCTCAGAATCCAGAATGGAACAAGATCTAGAAGTAGGAGGCGAAAGAGAAGGGGGAGGGGAAGCATCAGCATACAACACAATTACCAACAAAATCTGATATGGAAAAAATGTTGGTGGCCTTGGAAAACTCTCTGAAGGTAGAGATAACAACAATACATAAAGATCTGGGTCATATCCTCTCAAGAGTGGAAGAAGTGGAGGTTAAAGCAGATTCTCACTCAAGAATGATAAAAGAACTGAGAGGAGAAGTAAATATATTAAAAAAAGAACAACAGGAACAAATCTACAAAATAGAAGACCAGGAAAATAGAGAATGAAGGAAAAACTTGAGAATTAGAGGCCTTCCTGAGCCCACACAAGAAGAAAACTTAATAGAAATAATAGAAATAATGAACAGGATTTTTAACCCCATCCTGGGGAAAGAAGACACCAACATAATAAAAATAGAAAGAGTTCATAGAATAAGAAGACCCCAAGGACTATCAATGGAGAAACCGAGAGATATAATCGTTCGTTTTAAAAAATGGGAAGAGACAAATCAAATTTGGATCAATCTGAAGAGAAAACCACCAATCCATTTTGTAGGAAACATGCTACAAATTTCCCAAGATTTATCACAAGAAAGAAGAAGAAAGATGCTAAGACCTTTACTGAAAATTCTCCAAGAACAGGAAATACAATATAACTGGGGTTTCCCTGCATGCCTGATCGCAAGGAGAAATGGAAGAAGTGCCAGACTAAGATTTATAGAAGAGATCCCGGACTTTTGCAATAAACTAGAAATCCCGATACCAGAAGATCTTAGGAACGTAGGAACTAGACAAGAACAATTAACGACACAGGATGTAACACAATGGCAACTGAGCTCAAGAAACCAACCGCATTAAATAGCAACATAGACTGAAATCAAATGGAACTTGAGTCTAAGAAAACAAAACAAAGCTATAGACTTAGGATGTCAAGATCCCTTATCCTTATTACTTAGAGGCGGGGGGGTGGGGGGGTTGGGGGGGGGCAGGAGTATGGCGGAAGCAGGAGGAGAGGTTGGGACCTACAGTGTGCTCAGGGTGTCATCCTTTCTTAAATACAAGAGAGAGGGGCCCAGTGTGCCATATAGATTTCCACCTCGGTTAAAAGAGAGTAGAGGGGACAAGGGTGCGCCCCATAAAATAAAAATATAACTATTTTCTGCTCTCAAGACCATGAGGTCAAACCACCAACACCAAAAAGGGGGGAGGGGGGAGTGGGAATGGGGGGAGGGAAGGGGGGAGGGAGGCAAGAGGTTTGTTTATATGAGTAGATAAGTCCCCTAGTGCCCTGGATTAAAATCAGGACACCCATGCGTGTCGGCCCGGGGGGTCCCCCTCCCGGCCCTCTGGCCGGACCGGGGGGGTCCCGGGGAAGACACGGGGGGTTTAGAAAGAAATGAAAAATATAAATAGTATAAAAATTGTGTCATACAATGTACGAGGATTAAACTCCCCAGGAAAGAGAAGTATAATACTCCAAGAACTGGAAAGAAGTAAGGCTGAAATAATATTTCTCCAAGAGACACATATTACCCAAAACTCAAACATTAAAATATACTCAAGAAATATTTCAACATGGTTCAATGGAGACTCACCAATAAGAAGAGCTAAAGGAGTGGCTATCGGAGTGGGGAAAAATATTCGTTTTACAATAGAACAAAGAAAAGTGGACCCAGAGGGACGCTTCCTCTTTCTTATAGGTTCCATACAGGGTATAAAATATACACTTGCTAATGTATACTGCCCCAATACAAATCCTTAAAATATTTCCTGGAAATATTAAAAGATCTAATGGAATTTAAACAAGGCAAACTAATCTTGGCAGGAGATTTCAATTTCTCCATGGACCATAGACTGAATAGTATATCCAATGCAATAGATAGAGTAATAAGATTACTAAGGAAGCTAAAAAAAAAATTATACGAATATCAACTTGTAGATCCATGGCGAATACAGCATCCAAGTACAAAAGACTATACCTTTTATTCAACAGTACATGGAACATATTTCAGGTTGGATTATATCATGATAGAGCATCGAAACTTGGAAGAAATAACAGAAACAAAAATAGGAATAATAACAGCTTCCGATCATTCCCCAATAATGGTGAAAATCAATCTACAAGGAGAATCCTCTGGGAAAGGTACATGGAGACTAAATGAAGATATAATTGAAGATAGGGAAACAGAAAAAATTATAACAGAAGAAATCCAAAAATATTTCCAGGAGAATGACACCCCAGAATTATCAAAAGCAATCATCTGGGAGGCGCATAAGGCAATCATTAGGGGTAAATTAATATCTATTGGAGCAGGGAAAAAGAAGCAAAGAAGAGAACATATGATGAGAACTATAAAGGAAATATATGAACTGGAACAAAGGCATAAAAAGCAATCAGAAAAGGAAATATAGCGGACCCTAATTCTGAAAAGAGAACAATTAAAGGAATGGATGGAACAAGAATAGAGGAGGGAATTTAATAGAGTACTACAGGAGAGATTTAAATGGGGTAACAAGCCAGAAAAATATCTTGCAAAAATGATAAGAAAAAAGAAGTCGTTAAATTATATTGAAAAGATCAAAAACAAGAAAGGAGAATTAGTAAATAAGACAACGGATATCGCAATAGCCTTTCAAAAATATTTTAGCTCACTATACGTGATAAAAAAACAAACTGAGAGTTGGAAGTACAGGGATTATAGCGGTGCCAGAACATACACGTTACACTTGAGTAAAAACCAAAAGTATTTCATTAACAAAGATTCTTAAAAGGTCGACATAGGATTCACAAGAACAAGGTGTGCATCATAACTAGTGTATTTAAAAACAATTGTGTAGCGAAAATTTTTTACGAAACTTGGCCTGAGGGGCGTAGCGGCCAGTTCCGTAGGTAGGTATTTAGATGTCCGACATGTTTCACCAGTGATGGCTTCCTCAGGGACAGATGTTTGGTACCTATAGCGCTACAGTTCAATATATGGAAGAAAATTAGCAATCAGGCAAAATTCTATAATCAAAGTTTAAACAAGAATACATGTAATATAAATGGATACTTAAATATGTTTGCGGGCTGTCAGACAAGAACCAGCTGCACCCACCCAAAGTGAGCCCACAGAGGCCCCACGTACACAAGGTGTTAGGCGGTCCCCTCCCCCCCAGACACCCACAACCAGACCCCCATAAGATGGTAAATGTGTACCTGTAGGTCACCAGGGACAGGAGCAAGGCACCCGCAGCAAGGCCTCAAGCACAGACTACCGTGGATAGCTGCAGGGGGCAGATAGAAGGACCTGACAGAGAATATCTCTAGAGAAAAAAATATTATGTTTTTAAAATACATTTGTAGTGGGCTCTGGAAAAACCTATAAGGGCCCAATGGGACTCACATAGTCTCACCTATACTTACAATAATTAAATGAACAATTGTGATAAAAAAACAAGGAACACATTCAGGAGAAGAAGTAAAAAAAAGAAGATACAAGACTATCTAAAAATAGCAAAACTACCAAAAATACAACGCGAGCAATTAAAAGAACTGGAAAAAAAAAATAACGCAAGAAGAGATCAAATTGGCCTTAAAAGAAACCCCAGTAGGAAAAAGCCCAGGACCAGATGAGTTCACGACTAAATATTATAAAAAGTTTTAAGAACTGATCCCCAAGATGCATGAATATATGAATAACATTGGAGAAGAAGGAATAAGACGAGAATCATTGTTAGCATATATTACAATTATACCCAAAGAGGGGAAGATAGATCTAATTGTTCGAGTTATAGGCCGATCGCTCTCCTAAACGCTGATACAAAGCTTTATGCAAAGATTTTAGCCACCCGATTAAAAAAATTAATACCATTATGGATAAACCCTGACCAAACTGGACTTGTGCCGGGTAGAGAGGGAAGGGACAGTAGTCTAAAAACAATCTTGATGTTACGTAGGGGGAAACCGGGTGATTCCCCAGCTCTACTCCTGTCAATAGATGCAGAAAAAGCATTTGACAGGGTAGACTGGGGATTCATGTTGGATACGTTGCGGCATCTGGTATTGGGACCAAAAATTATGAAGTGGATAGAAAACTTATACAACAGCCCAACAGCAATAGTGAAGGTCAATGGGAGACTTTCGCCTGTGATTAAGATGCAAAACAGAACACGGCAAGGATGCCCGCTTTGCCCATTACTATACGTACTGGCAATGGAACCATTGTTGGCGGCACTCCGAAATAACCAAGATGTGAGAGGCGTCAGAGTTGGAGAAAAAGAGCACAAAATTGCGGCATATGCGGATGACATCTTGATGTATGTAACCAACCCAAGATTGACTCTCCCAAACATAATCAAGGAAATAAAAGAATATGGGGAACTTTCAAATTTCAAAATAAATCTGGTAAAAACAGAAATATTAAATATTGGATTAGGAAAAAGGGAAGTTCAGTCCCTCCAAAAAGAATTCCCATTTACATGGGTAAAAGAAGAACTAAAATACCTTGTAATCAAATTAACATCAACGGTAGAAGAAATTTACCCGGCAAATTATATTCCATTAATTAATGAGATCAAGGAAGACATAAAAAAAATAAGTACACAACCAACATCCTGGATTGGAAGAATAAATATGTTTAAAATGATGACACTACCAAAAATAATATGCAAATTTCAGATGTTGCCAATTGGGATTCCACAGAGCTTTTTCAAGATAATAAAAACAATACTGATAAAATACATCTGGCGTAATAAAAAGCCGAGAATTAAATTTGCACAAATCACAAGGAATAGGGAACACGGAGGACTAGCAACTCCAGATATATATAGATATTACAAAGCAATAGTTTTGTCACGAATGATTGAATGGACAAACGGAAACAGAGAAAAAAAATGGGTAGAAATAGAAAACATGATAAGTAAGACTGCACTGCACAAAAATATTTGGATACCACAAAAGTTCAGGGAGATGGACGTGGAAACTCACAAAATAACTAATAATATTTTAAAAATTTGGGACACAGTACACGCAAAAAACGAATGGGTACATAATTCACCGCTAATAGCTCTCATGGGAACAAATCTTTTCACACCAGGGTAGGAGATATTCGCTGGATATGAAAATAGAAATCCACAATTGAAAGATATCATCACAAAAGGTAGGATAAGATCACGATTAGAATTAAAAGAACTCAACGGGTGTAAGATAAACAAATGGAATTTCAATCAAGACACTTAGTAAATACATTACCACATACACTTAGAGAAGAAGAGAAATGAAGTCCACTGGAAAAACTCAGCTATACCCGAACGCCACTGAAAAATAGAATATCAAAAGTTTATAAAAAATATAGACAGATCTAGAAGGCCAGGGAAGACCTGATTTCATTGAACAATGGGAAAAAGAAAGATGATCAAAAAATCGAAAAGATGATTGGAATGGGATATAACAAAGTTTGGGATATGAATACCATAGAAATGAATTATAAATTCCTAGCAAGGTGGTACCTGACACCAATGAGAACCCATAGATACCAACAAGAAAAATCACCTCTGTGCTGGAGAAACTGTAATCAAATAGCAACGATGACGCATATATGGTGGGAGTGTCCAACAATAAAGGACTACTGGCAAGAAGTGGTAAACAATATAAAGGAGATAACAGATGAGAAAATAGAACAAAATATTTGGACCTGTTTGTTTCACGATCATACGGGACCAAAGAAACAGTATATGAAAACAATAGTTCCAAATCTTCTAAATGCCGCAAAGGGTTTGATCCCAACAAAATGGTTAAAAAGTGAAAAACCAGATATAAGAGAGTGGTATGAACAAATAGACTACTACTGTAAGATGGATTTGTCGAGTAATAAAGAGGGCGGACAATATAATAAATATATTAGTACCTGGAAGGCTTGTAAACAATTTAAAACCTTGGACACATATTTAAATAAGATGAAAGGAGAAGGGCCATAAGATAGGGGACCTGAAGAAAAAGCAAACCAGATAGATGGGGGGGGGGGAGTAGAGGATGTGATAGAAAGAGAGATAGGAAATAGATAGGGTAGTAAGAGTAGATCTAGATCCTGTATACCTCATCCTTTCTTTTTTTAACTAGCATAGAAAAAAAAAAGAATCACTCTGTAAAAATGAGCCTGATACTAAAACAGCAAAGTGTTGTGTAGAAACATACCTATTCCAAAATAAGTGCAGTCTTTAGTACAAAGAGATTTGAAAATAAATTGTCAGCTTCCGATACTAAAACATCAACATCTTCCCTAACAGCGGGTCTAATTTTATTCCAGAAAGGAGCTTTTATTATTCTGACTATGGAAAAAAAATGTCAGCTCCTGTGCCTAAAACCACAGTTTTTTTGTCAGACTAAACTGATATTTTTCTCCAAAAAAAACACAAAACTTTTTCTTCAGTCAATGGATATGGATCAGTTCATGAGATAATAGCACATCTTTTCTTAATTCTTTATTTATTATAGAGGGTTTACAAGAAAAGGTTAAACCTGACATCAGAAGGTTGTACATAAATATTGTTGTGGGATAAAACAACCTAAAATAAACAAAGTATTGCATTTAGTTTTATCTCTTGTCTAGCCTGCCACAGTAGCCCCGCCCAACCCCCCCCATCGGGCTCTCTTCTGCAGGTTGCTGCGTAGATTAGTTTCGGGCTGGCAGTGCACGCATGGGGGTGATTCAATTGGATGTCATTTCCTACTTGATGGTGTCACCCCTCAGGCGGGTGTCACCTGGGTGCATTCCGCACCCGCATAGCAATGCCACTGAAGAAGAAGAATTTAAGCAAAGAAAGGTATTTTATTAAAAAAAAACTTAGTGCTTACAATACATACACCAAGTCTGGAAAAAATTGGTAGCTCCTGGGTGTAAAATGGGAACATAGGGGCTGATTTACGAAAGCCGTGCGCCATCAGTAGAGGCGCACGAATAGGAGCAACGCACACTTTCATATTTACGAAACGGTGCGCCGGGAACAGAACGCGAATCCCCCATTTACTATAGCGATCTCGGCGCACGGGAGAATGCAATCTGTGCGCCGCTATGGACATGGCGCACAGCATCTTCAATTCAATATTAACAGAAGATGGAGGTGCCAATATTATGGGGTGATGTGAGGAAGTTTAGTAACAACTGCCCAAGTAACAAATACGCCCAAAATAGAATGAGAAAGTAACTTTTTCAGAGAAAGCCTGCTGTGCCTGCAAGTATGTTTAGAACTGCGTGAGATCAATGTAAGCAGTGCACATGTGCAAGCGGGTCTTGCGCTCGTTCAAATGCATTTGTTCACTGCGCGGCCAAAAACTTAGTAGATGTTAAGCAACGTACATGCAATTGCGTGGGTTGAACGGGCGCACCTCTAAACTTGACATTTTTTTTTTAACGCTGATTCACCTTTATATATATTTTTTAAAGAGATTTGCACACAGGTCATGTTAGCATGTTACGTTGCCAACATGTAACATGCACCTTGTTAAAATGATCTAAAAAGACTCTCGCTACTCTCGCTCCTCTAGCTCCTCCTAAAAGGGCATTTAACCTTCCCTCTCTAATGCATACGATTTCCTTGGACTAGCTTTTGCTTTTAAAGGGGAACTCCACACTTCATTCTCCAATGCTCTTGTCTCCCATCCTCTAACCCCTTGGATTTCCATGGGCTAACTTTTGCTTTTAAAGGGGAACTCCACACTCCATTCTCCAATGCTCTTGTCTACCCCCTCTAACCCCTTGGATTTCCATGGACTAACTTTTGCTTTTAAAGGGGAACTCCACACTCCATTCTCCAATGCTCTTGTCTCCTTCCTCTAACCTCTTGGATTTCCATGGGCAAACTTTTGCTTTTAAAGGGAAACTTCACACTCCACTCTATTCTCCAAAGGTTGTGAGCTGCCTTCACCAATCCATACCACATCCTTTTTCAGAGCATACAACAGGGCCAGCTAGGAAAGGGGCAAGAAGAGCGATCGCCCAACCCCCTCTTGAACCATACAAGGCCACATGCACTCAACATAGCTGGCTGCCTTTGGGGCATGTTGGGCTCAGTAAACCTGCAAAAATGGCCTGTTGAGGGTACTTGAGGACAGGGTTGAGAACCACTGATTTAGAACACTGAGCCAAAATCTAGCTTAAGACAATCCTATTATAATTGTGGGCATTTTAGGGAAAACAAGTGAGTGTTAGAACCCCTGCTTGTCTTTTTTAGGTTGGGCTTTGTGTCCCTCTTCTGAAAATTGGCTTTACTTCTTGTCACATAGCCAAACAGGAAGTGAAGGTAAAACCCTACCAATATCTTTCCTTGAGGACACACAGGTCAATCTAACTAGTGTAAAGGCAAATCCACTCTGCAATACAAGTGTACTCGCTGTAAATCTGAGGGGAAGCACTGGTGATTTTATCATCCAATCATGTAGAAGCAAAGATGCTGTTTTTTTTATTTTCCTTGCATGTCCCCCTCGCATCTTCAGCAACTGCACTTCCAAGTGCACTTGTAGTGCAAAGTGGATTTGCCTTTAGTAAGTAAACCCCAAAGTCCAAGATACCTAATAATTTGGGGTGTACACAGCAAAATGCTAGAGTGCAATTTCCCTAATGGGGAAACTATTTAGATTGACCTGTGTTTCCCCAAGGAAAGACATTGGTTGGGTTTTACCCTCACTTCCTGTTTGGCTATGTGACAGGAAGGGAATAAATTTGAAGGAGAAACTGGCAAAATATCCCCAAGCAAAAATAAGAAAGGATTTCATTTATTTTAACTTTGCAAAGACATATTCCTAAGTTCAACTGTGATGCATGTCAATGGCCCATTTAGACCTTGTTTAATAGAAAACACCAGTTGCCTTTCACTATAAACATTTGTTAGTCCAGTCCTGGAAATCTACATCTACTTTACTATTACTTTCCCTAAAAATTGGGTTCCTGCATCTAGATGCGCCAAATGCATCTAGATGCGCGACTGCTGTGTATGTGAGATGCGCAACTGCTGTGTGCACGGAGGTATGTACCCGTGGCGCATACCTGGTTCCCGGAAGCGGTGGCCAGCACACAGGAATGACATCACGCCCCTCCAGTTGCTTGTATTGCTGCTAATTTCTTCCCACCATGTCCCGCTCACTGTTCTCTCAGGAAGAGATGATCCTTATTTGCAAATTAAGATCATTTTTTATTTATTTTTACATGGGGTGGTGTTTGTGTGGGTCATGTGTGTATGTCTAAATGATTTGGCCTCAAAACACACACCTACTTACTGTGTACAGATTCACTTCCGGGCCAATGTATATTACCTCCTGCTTCAGTGTGTGTGCGTATATATAGATATACAGTATCTCACAAAAGTGAGTACACCCCCTCACATTTTTGTAAATATTTAATTATATCTTTTCGTGACAACACTGAAGAAATGACACTTTGCTACAATGTAAAGTAGTGAATGTACAGCTTGTATAACAGTGTAAATTTGCTGTCCCCTCAAAAAAACTCAACACGCAGCCATTAATGTCTAAACCGCTGGCAACAAAAGTGAGTACACCTGTAAGTGAAAATGTACAAATTGCGCCCAAAGTGTCAATATTTTGTTTGGCCACCATTATTTTAAAGCACTGCCTTAACCCTCTTGGGCCTGGAGTTCACCAGAGCTTCACAGATTGCCACTGGAGTCCTCTTCCACTCCTCCATGATGACATCACAGAGCTGGTGGATGTTAGAGACCTTGCCCTCCTCCACCTTCCATTTGAGGATGCCCCACAGATGCTCAATAGGGTTTAGGTCTGGAGACATGCTTGGCCAGACCATCACCTTTACTCTCAGCTTCTTTAGCAGGGCAGTTGTCATTTTGGAGGTGTGTTTGGGGTCGATCATGTTGGAATACTGCCCTGTGGCCCAATCTCTGAAGGGAGGGGATCATGCTCTGCTTCAGTATGTCACAGTACATGTTGGCATTCATGGTCCCCTCAATGAACTGTAGCTCCCCAGTCCCAGCAGCACTCATGCAGCCCCAGACCATGACACTCCCGCCACCATGCTTGACTGTAGGCAAGACACACTTGTCTTTGTACTCCTCACCTGGTTGCCGCTACACACGCTTGACACCATCTGAACCAAATAAGTTTATCTTGGTCTCATCAGACCACAGGACATGGTTCCAGTAATCCATGTCCTTAGTCTGCTTGTCTTCAGCAAACTGTTTGCGAGCTTTTTCGTGCATCATCTTTAGAAGAGGCTTCCTTCTGGGACGACAGCCATGCAGACCAATTTGATGCAGTGTGCAGCGTATGCTCTGAGCACTTACAGGCTGACCCCCCATCCCTTCAACCTCTGCAGCAATGCTGACAGCACTCATATTTCTATTTCCCAAAGACAACCTCTGGATATGACACTGAGCACGTGCACAAAGCTCTTTGTTCGACCATGGCTAGGCCTATTCTGAGTGGAACCTGTCCTGTTAAACGGCAGTATGGTCTTGGCCACTGTGCTGCAACTCGGTTTCAGGGTCTTAGCAATCTTTTTATAGCCTAGGCCATCTTTATGTAGAGCAACAATTCTTTTTTTCAGATCCCCAGAGAGTTCTTTGCCATGCGGTGCCATGGTAAACTTCCAGTGACCAGTATGAGAGAGTGAGAGCGATAACACCAAATTTAACACACCTGCTCCCCATTCACACCTGAGACCTTGCAATAGTAACGAGTCACATGACACCGGGGAGATAAAATGAGTAATTGGGCCTAATTTGGACATTTTCACTTAGGGGTGTACTCACTTTTGTTGCTAGCGGTTTAGACATTAATGGCTGTGTGTTGAGTTATTTTGAGGGGACAGCACATTTACACCACAATACAAGCTGTGCACTTACTACTTTACATTGTAGCAAAGTGTTATTTCTTCAGTGTTATCACATGAAAAGATATGATAAAATATTTCCGAAAATGTGAGGGGTGTACTCACTTTTGTGAGATACTGTATCTATATATAGATATATCTATAGATGACTTTCCTGCCCTTTAGAGTTCAACCGTCCCCTGTGGCAGTGACGGTAGCAGGCGGTCTACTAAGTGGACACCAACCACCATACACAAACCCGCTACAGGAGGGACAGCGATACCATCCTACACTAAGAACCCAGTATAGAATGCAAAGCAGGTCACCACCACCCGGGGCCACCATTTCACAAATGGGGCAGCCCAGGGTAGGGTTCCATCCTGTAGACAATCATAATTGTTGAAAGCAGAGGCTCTGGGGAGCAGGAAACAAGCACTACTGAACCCAGTTCAGTCCGTTGTTAACTTGATAGCAGTGGGATGATGTCCAACAAATGCAACATAGGGGTTGTATTAGGGGGCGATAAAAGACACAGGTGCAGCCCCATGGTGTCATCAGGGTCCTAGCGATTTTCATCAACCCATAGGCCTAGCCATGGCCTAGCCATGGTCGAACAAAGAGCTTTGTGCACATGCTCAGTGTCATATCCAGAGGTTGTCTTTGGGAAATAGAAATATGAGTGCTGTCAGCATTGCTGCAGAGGTTGAAGGGATAGGGGGTCAGCCTGTAAGTGCTCAGAGCATACGCTGCACACTGCATCAAATTGGTCTGCATGGCTGTCGTCCCAGAAGGAAGTCTTAAAGCGCTGGGCTTGTAGGTCCGGCAGGACTTGCGAGCCAGGTTGGGATAGTTGAGAAGATGTTGATATCTGTCGACGAAGCTGGGAACATCTGGGTCGAGAGGAAGAAGATGGAGCCCCACCTTGGGAAAGATGTAGGAAAAATTGCAGTTCTTGGAAGTGGCGCCTCAAGTCAGATGAAGAAGAAGCATGGAACTGGCGACCATAATGCATGAATAAGAGTTTAAAGGGGAACCCCCATCTATATTTAATCCCTTGAGTTTGCAGGACCTGAAGATAGGGTTTTAATCCTCGGCGTCTGGCAATAGTAATGGGGAGAGGTCCACAAATAGCTGGAGGGGTTTGCCCTGAAAGGAAAGATCTTGTTGTTCCCTTGCAGCCTGAAGGAGTCTTTCTTTAATGCGATAATAATGAAAGTTGATAATTATATCCCTCGGGGGACCCTCTGATGGTTTGGGGACAAGAGACCTGTGGATACGGTCCAATTCCAACCGCTCTGGAGGTATCCCGGGTGGCAGTTCTTGGAAAAAGGCAGTCACTGTACCCTGCAGATCAGTGATGGCTTCAGGGACACTATGGATGCACAGATTCTCTCTGCGGGCCCTATTTTTAGCATCTTCTATTTTGTCCTGCATGGTCTCTAAATCAGCAGACATTTTATCCACTTCTTCTTCATGACCCTTTAGGACAGTGGTTGCCAGATCCATACGCAGCTCTAATTGGTTTGTGCTGTGGCCTATTTCTTTAAGACCCCTCACAAGGTCAGAGGACAGTTTGGGGAAGGCCACAGTAATCTCATCCTGCACAATAGAGTGGAATTTAGCCAGCGAAGTGTCAGAGTCTGAGGTCAGAGGACTTACCAAGTCCGTGGGAAATTAAGACAGGCTGTCAGCTGGGGAAGCCGGGTCCGACACTGACTGTTGTGTGGAGTCATCTGGCTTTGGAGGTTCAGGTGCCATTTTTCATTTGCCCTTCCTTGCAGCTGGAGAGGCTTTGGACTGCTGGCGGTTCTTGTGTTGGTTCTTTTTAGAGCGGTACATAACCACCGGGTGCCCGAGACGGTCCGGAACAGCTGGAGGTGGGTGAGTGGTGCCGGGATGCAGGCTGTGCTTTACCTGCCGGGCTTTAATATTCCAACGGCGTGGAGCGATGGGATCAGGCAGCCATCTTCCTCAATCGCGCGCATGCGCCCCCCGTATGTTCTGACTTTCAAATCTATTCACTCATCTACCATTAGAATACAGTATATGCTTGCTAAAGGAAATGCTGGTACAACTATATTGGTAAGTAATCCAGCATGTGTGTCATGGGAGCCAAGAAAGTTTTGAAAGAACAAAAAAGGCAATTATTTTGTACAGTCAGGGCCAGTGCTACCACTAGGCAAACTAGGCAACCGCCTAGGGCGCACTGCTGCCTAGGACGCCTACTTTCTTCTCTCTACAGCAAGCAACTAAGGCTCAGCACTGTAGGCTGCATTGATGGGCGTTGGTGAGGCTGCATTGATGGGTGCTAGTAGGCTGCATTGGTGGGCGCTGGTGAGGCTGCATTTGATGGGCGCTGGTGGGCTGCATTTGATGGGCACTTCATTAAAAATGTGGGGTATACATGGGCAGGGCAAAGAGGGTGGAGCCAGGGTGGCAAAATGGTTTCGCCTAGGGTGTCAAGAATCCTTGCACCATCCCTGTGTACAGTGCCAAGACTATGGAGCTTCATCTAACAATCCTTGGCATGAAATGCACAAAGTCGTCAAACCTTGTTTCTAACAGAAAACATTTAACTTATTTTCTTCTTGCTGTCAACAAGTAGGCATCATAATCAGTGACAATAGGACCAATTTGACCACTATGTTGCGATTTTAGGACTTCTTCCACACTCCATGCTTTGCTGTGTTTTTAATTTGGTCACTTGACGGTTCCTTAAAATGGATTTCACCCAAAAGGGGAAGTTCCGCTTCTTTGCACCCCCCCTTTAATTATTGAAAGTTTTTTGGTGCGTGGGGGCAGCGGTACCTACTTTTGACAGGTACCCTCTCCCACTTCCGCTCAGATCGCCGCGGTTATCTGAGCAGAAGTTCATCCCCCCCTTCTTCACCCGCAGTCTGCTGGGACACATCACAGTTCCCAGAAGACTGGGGGACCATTCCCTTACTTAAGATGCCAGCGCCTGGACCCAAAGCCGATTGAAGAATCGGCTTGGGTGAGGACAATGCTAGATCCCTAGACAGGTAAGTGTCCTCATATTAAAAGTCAGCAGCTACAGTATTTGTAGTTGCTGACTTTTAATTTTTCTGGGCGAGACTGCAGCTTTTCTTTAAAACGGTTGTATACCCGCTGAAATTTTTTTTTTTTTTTTTACCCCTGTAAAGCAAAAGGCATAATGAGCTAGTATGCACCGCATACTAGCTCATTATGAAATACTTACCTTAGAACGAGGCGTTGGTATCTTACCTGGTCCACACCGAGGTAGCTGACATGTTGCCTCAGCGTGTCTTCCGGGTATTTGCGGTTCCAGCGATGTGAGTGGCTGGAGCCGCGATGTCATCACTCCCGCGCATACGCGCAAGAGATTTCTTTCCCAGCAAGGTCCGGCAGTTGCCGGGCCTTCAGCCGAGAATCCCCTGTGCGCATGCGCAGCTGCAGTCAGCGGCTCATAGCAAGGGGAATATCTCCTAAACCGTACAGGTTTAGGAGATATTTTTTTTACCTACAGGTAAGCCTTATTATAGGCTTACCTGTAGGTAAAAGTTAAAAAAAAGACTATACAACCGCTTTAAGAAGTAGCCAGGTCTTCAGGAAGTATTGAACTTGGCCAAGAGACTCAGTTTGAACCTTTGTAACTACAACACTGAAACATTAGCACCTGCAGCAAGGCAGCAAAGTGGTTAATGAGCACATAATAGAGCATGGCAAAAAGCCAGAGAACACAGGTCTGGGGTCCTTCATCCATCCTTCCTAGTGGCAGGCCATCAGGAAGTCTTACCATGTTCTGCGACCACCATATTTGCAAACAGAGAGGCTTATCTTGGCTGCTTATAAAAACAAACAAGCTGGAGTTAGGCTTAAGTGTTTTAGGTAAAAATAAACCTAAACTCTTTGTAATATGCTTTATATATATTCACTAATAGATGGTTCTTACTACAGGTCAGAAAGGTATTGGTTCTTGCATTGAAAAACGAAACAAATGCGTCCAACTTCTTCAATCCCAGACTGAAAATCACTGCAAATCCGAAAACACATGATGCATCAGTGATGCACTCAGAATTCAGATGTGTTCAGTGCCCAGCAAAAAACACATGCCCCCTCCCTTTGTTTTTTGTCATTGTTGCTAGTTTATATGCATGGTGCCTTGAAATGATGTCACCTTGTTAGAGTCACAAGGCATGTGTAGTATGCTGTATCTACAAGTACAGCCCATTTTGTCTCTGTTCCCTTCACATCCCACCAATCACTCTACCTGAGTCATCACTAACACCACGTTTTACTATTTTATCAGCACCAATGGACTAGTCCCATGCTGCATAACCACCATATTACCACTATTTTTGTCTGAATGTGTACTTTCAAGTAAGTAAAAAAATGTAAAAGGCAACAGCCAGTAGCATGATACACAATGCGTTGAGGTGACATTAAAGTTCAAAGTTTTTATGAGAAAAACAAAACGTGGGCAAACGGGCAGGGTTTTTAATGCAGAACATTGCTATGTCTCTTCTGAATTAAAGTAAATTGCTGTACCTGCCTGGCTGCCCCTGTACAGTGAGTTGTGCACATGCAGCTCATTGTAGAAGTTCGGCAATGTCGAATGCTGTGATGTCTTCTTGCCCCAGCAAATGACAGCAGCCGGCAATTAATACCTGAAAGCCAGCTGCCCGAAGATGTCAGCGGGGTGCTCCTGAATTGCTGGAGCCAAGGTGAGTATACTTTGTTTGGTACCCCAACACACAACTACAATAGTGAGGAATGCACATAAGCTGTATTAAACATAAATATATATACTGTGTGTGTGTATATATATATATATATATATATATATATATATATATATATATATATATATATATTTACATATATATATATATATATATATATATATATATCCTACAGAGGGCTGAATTCAAAGACACTACAAAAATCCAAGTGAAAAAATGGTGCAGAAGGCAAGTCCATTTTGCTGAGATTTCATTGAAGCAACTCAAATGGTACTCAGTAGTTTGTATGGCCCCCATGTGCTTGTTTTAATGCCTGACAACGTCGGAGCATGCTCCTAATGAGACGACAGATGGTGTTCTGGGGTATTTCCTCCCAGATCTGGACCAGGGCATCACTGAGCTCCTGAACAGACTGAGGTGCAACCTGGCGTCGTCGGATGGACCGACACATAATGTCCCAGAAGTTTTCTATTGAATTTAGGTCAGACAATCGTGGGAGCCATTCAGTGGAATTAATTCCTTCATCCTCCAGGAACTGGCTGCATACCTGGGCATTGTCGTTCTCCACAGCTTCTCCAAACGGTTTCACATCTGTCACATGTGCTCAGGGTGAACCTGCTCTCATCTGTGAAAAGCACAGGGCGCCAGTGGCGGACCTGCCAATTCTGGTGTTCAATGGCAAATGCCAACCAAGCTCCACGTTGCCAGGCAGGTAGCATAGGGCCCACTAGAGGATGTCGGGCCCTCAGGCCACGCTAATGAAGTCTGTTTCTGATTGTTTGGTCAGAGACATTCACACCAGTGGCCTGCTGGAGGTCCTTTTGTAGGGCTCTAGCAGTGCTCAACCTGTTCCTCCTTGCACAAAGGAGCAGATACCGGTCCTGCTGATGGGTTAAGGACCTTCTACGGCCCTGTCCAGCTCTCAGAGAGTGACTGCCTGTCTCTTGGAATCTCCTCCATGCTCTTGAGACTGTACTGGGAGACACAGCAAAACTTCCGGCAATGGTACGTATTTATGTGCCATCCTGGAGGAGTTGGACTTCCTGTGCAACCCCTATGGAGTCCAGGTATCCCCTTATGCTACCAGTAGTGAAAGAAATAAAAAGAGAGAGGGGCGCACTGGCCATGTGCATTATCTTTTGTAAGATTTATTGAATAAAAATGATAAAAGAAATAACATACAGGCCTCACTATGTTCATCTAAGACCTTTGGAAGGCTTCGCTCATCACTACAACCGCGTGCTGCTAGTTGCTGCTCGAGGTTTACGGCACCTGGTTTTACAACTGCTTGTGAGTTATTTCTTTTATCATTTTTATTCAATAAATCTTACAAAAGATAATGCACATGGCCGGTGCGCCCCTCTCTCTTTTTATTTCTTTGTCTGCTAGGATTCCCCATCCTTGAGGGCAGCAAGGCCTGTGTCGTCTGGTTGACCACTTGTGCGCAGGAGTCATTTTCTGTTTTTGTATCGGCTACCAGTAGTGACACTGACCCTAGCCAAAAGCAAAACTAGTGAAAAACAGTCAGATAAGATGAGTAAGAAATAAAAATAAAAACAATTCCTATTTTGTAGGTCGTCTCATTGTTGCCCATCTAGTGCATCTGTTGTTAATTTCATTAACACCAAAGCAGCTGAATAAGGATGGACCAATGCTTTTGACCGAGCATGAGTTTGGGCCGAACATTGGCTGTTTGGAAGTCCTCGGAACAACCGAGACCGTTTGTTCGGCCCGCCAAATGACCACAATGCACTGCGCTGCCACACAGTGCATTGAAAGCCCTGATTGACTGAAGCACTGTGCCCAATCAGGGCACAGAGCACTGTCAGAGCCATGACTGGACGCTGCCATGAAGACTGTATCCAATCATGGCTCATTGCTCTTAATCCCGCCCCACACTATAAAAGTATTCTTTCTATAGCGGCCATTTCTAGTGTGATAGCGGCATGGAGAGAGATAGAACAGGGCTCTGTTCAGTGCTATTAGACAGTTAGTGTGCTATAGTGTGCTATTCTGATTCTACTGTCAGTAGAATATCAGTTTAGTGTGCATCTAGGGATAGTTCAGAGTGAGTGTAGTGCGACCATTCATCTTTACATTAATGTTAATGTAGGTATAGTTGAGTCATTGTGGGTGCAGTACAACTACCATTCACCTTTACATTAGTGTCAATGTAGGGATAGTTCAGTCATTGTGAGTGTTGTGCGACCATTCATCTTTACATTAGTGTCAATGTAGGGATAGTTCAGTCATTGTGAGTGTAGTGCGACCACCATTTATCTTTACAATAGTGTGAATGTAGGGATAGTCCAGTGTGAGTGTAGTGACTGTTTGACAGTTTTTTTTCTGTGCGTTACTGCAAGTTTAACCCCATATAGTTTTGTGCGTTACTGCAAGTTTAACGCTGTATATTTCATTGCATTACTGCAAGTTTAATGCCATATATTTCTGTGCATTACCGCAAGTTTAACGCCGTATATTTCATTGCGTTACTGCAAGTTTAACGCCATATAGTTATGTGCATTACTGCAAGTTTAACACCATATACTTCTGTACATTACTGCAAGTTTAACATCATATAGTTCTGTGCATTACTGCAAGTATAGCGCCATGTATTACATTGCGTTACTGCAAGTTTAATGCTATATAGTTCTGTGCATTACTGCAAGTTTAACTCCATATAGTTCTGTGCGTTACTGCAAGTTTAATGCCATATAGTTCTGTGCGTTACTGCAAGTTTAACACCATATAGTTCTGTGCGTTACTGCCCTTTTTTAACGCCATATAGTTCTGTGCATTACTGCAAGTTTAACGGCATATAGTTCTGTGCGTTACTGCAAGTTTAACGCCATATAGTTCTGTGCGTTACTGCAAGTTTAATGCTGTATATTTCATTGCGTTACTGCAAGTTTAACGTCATATAGTTCTATGCGTTACTGCATGTTTGACGCAGTATATTGCAGTATATTATAGTGTATCTGTGGAGTGTGTCTGAATCGTGAATACTCAAATTAAAGTGCACCAAACACCACTTTCCATTGATTAAAGTGCATCCACGTACACATTTACACACCTTTATTACATTTTGTTAATAAGCACCCCCCACTCCCCCCATCATGTCTGGGAGGACAGCAAGGAGAGGCAAACATTCCCATGGCACTGTAAGGGGGCCAGCAGCGTATGTGCCCACAGGCAAAGGTGAACGTGATCAGTCCTCAGGCAGGGCATCATTTCCTCTGTTTAGTGATGTTGCCCGTGCTATCCAGCCACAGCATGCAGAGGAGTTGGTGGACTGGCTTAGTAAACCAACCTCATCTTCCTCATCCTTTGTCACCCAAGTAGAGACCACTTTGCGCATTCCCCTGCAGCTGCCAGAGTTGAAAAACCTGCCTCCTTGTCCACAGCTATTCCTGCCATAGCCCCAACATCAGGCATGGAGCAGTCAGCGGAGTTATTTGAACACAGCGTCAGCCACTTGCGCCTTGATGATGCACAGCCATTATTCAATTCAGATGTTGGCTCTGACTCTGAGGTTGAGGAAGGCAGGAACATGAGCCTATAGAGAGGGGAGAACACTGGTACACAAATTGGCAGTCATGTTCCTCCAGCTGCAGCGTATTGCCAAGTTGTCTCCAGCGGTAATGAGGATGGGGGAGATGATGATGATGAGGTCACTGACTCGACTTGGGTGCCGGATAGAGCAGAGGAGAAAAGTGAGGGTGAAGCTGTCTGGGTCTCTTTTACTACATGTGCAGCCGATTGCACTGTTGCTATTTGCAAACTTTGTCTGAAGCGCATCAAGTGTGGCAAAAACACCAACCATTTGGGTACCACATGCTTAACAAGGCATTTAACCTCCCATCACTCTGCCCGTTGGCAAGAGCACCTAAAAGCCACACAAAAGGGGCACAGATCTGTCCCTCCTCCTTACTCACCTCAATCTGTGCCTGCTATACCTCATGACCTCTCAGCAGCCTCCACTGGCAGGAATGATGGTATAGCGCAGGGTGTCCCAGGTCCTTGCAACACATCTGCCAGCAGTACACCACCAGCTGTAGACTATAGCCAGCAAATTTCTCTGCCCCATCTGCTGCAGCTGGAAAAAAATACAGTCCCTATCAAACAGGTGTAGAAAAATTGTTCTTTGGGTGTTAATTGTGCTCATGAAACCTACACCAAAAACATTCTTCCAGATGAAATCAACAACCACAACACTAGGCAGCCTAGAAGTCCTGCAGAGATTCCACATCCCAAAAACACTTAATCGGCATCAGGGGCTTCATAGCCGCTGGTAATCGAGGTCTGATTCATTTTGATAAAAGTTAGATGGTCCTGGGAGTCTGTGGACAGACGTGCTCCATGATCAGTAGGGATGAGCCGAACACCCCGCGGTTCGGTTCGCAGCAGAACATGCAAACGGACCGAAAGTTCGCGCGAACATTTGAATACCGTTAAAGCCTATGGGACCCGAACATGAAAAATCAAAAGTGGGAATTTTAAAGGCTAATATGCAAGTTATTGTCCTAAAAAGTGTTTGGGGACCCGGGTCCTGCCCCAGGGGACATGTATCAATGCAAAAAAAAGTTTTAAAAATGGTTGTTTTTTCAGGAGCAGTGATTTTAATAATGCTTAAAGTGAAAAAATAAAAGTGAAATATTCCTTTAATTATTATACCTGGGGGGTGACTATAGTATGCATGTAAAGTGGCGCGTGTTTCCCGTGTTTAGAACAGTCCCTGCACAAAATGACATTTCTAAATGGCTGGCTCAGGGCTGGCTCAGCCCTTCCTTCTCTGAGCTGGCCGCTCAGCTGTCGGCTAATTGCCAGCTCTCATCTCTCTCCACAGTTAACCAGCTATTGTGGATCTGCTCGTCAATCTCGCCTACTTAAAGGTCTCCAGCTCACTTCATTCCTGCCTTCGCCTTGGTCACATCACAAGAAACCATCACCTGCGTTCCTGTTTAAAGACTGGCTTTGCTGACATCCCTCCTGGCTCCTTATTCTGCTTGCTGTTCCTCTACTTGGATCCCTGACTTCTGGCCTGACTGATTACCCAATCTGGTTACTGAACTCTGGCTTGGCTGATTACCTGATCTGGTTACTGAACTCTGGCTTGGCTGACTACCCGATCCGGTTACTGGACTCTGGCTATGCTTTGACTACGCTTACTCTATTTACCTTTTTATTTTTATTAATAAACAAGTGTGATTTTACTGTACTTCTGTCTCGGTCTGGTTCATGGTTTCTGACAGTAGGCGAAGGCCATGAATTCCGAACATACAGTCAATCCACTTGTTGGTAATATTTTTTCCATATTGGATGAGCAAGATCACCGCATGGATCAGTTTGCCATGGCATTACAAACGCCCCTGAGTCACACAGCTCACCTGGAATCCCCCACTGTGGCTGCTCCGGTACAACCTGAGTTGCAGGCCGTCCCTGCTGCTACGCCAGTCTCTGTGAAGCCACCCGCCTTGAGTATTACCTCTATAAGAGGTATGTCTGGTTCCCCCGCTTCCCCAGTGATTTCGGGGTGATCCAGTTCAATGCAAAGGGTTTCTCAACCAAGTTGAGACATACTTTGAGATGCTGCCCCAGGCGTTTCCCATGGACAGAAGCAAAGTAGGGTTCGTGATATCTTTGCTTTCTGAGAGAGCCTTGGCCTGGGCTAACCCTCTATGGGAGACGCAAAAACCTGTTGTCTTGCGTTACCCTGAGTTTGTGGCCTCCTTTAAAAGGGTATTTGATGTTTCCGCACGCTCCGCTTCTGCTGCCAAGTGCCTCATGTTCATCAAACAGAGTACGAGAACTGTTGCCGACTACGCCATTGAGTTCTGTACTCTGGCAGCAGAGGTTGCTTGGAACAATGAGGCCCTCGTGGCTGCTTTTTCTCATGGTCTCTCAGATTCCATCAAGGATGAGATAGCAGCCTGAGATATACCCACTGAGCTGGAGAGCTTGATCTCATTTGCCATCCTCATTGACTCCAGACTCAGAGAAAGACTTTCTTTTTAGGAGCGCTTGCAGAAGCCTCCTGTATGTTTGCCTCCAGGCTTTGCAGTCCCACCCGTGCCTCCCTCACCTCCCATGCCTTCTGGTACCAAGTCAGTCAGTGAAGATGAACCCATGCACTTGGGCTTCCCGCGTCTCTCTGCGGATGAGAGAGTCTTTAGGAGGAGGGAGAGATTGTGCCTTTATTGTGGCCAAGCAGGTCACTTTTTGAAGTCTTGTCCCAAGCGTCCTGGGAACACCCGAACCTTGAGGTCCTGTCATGGACAGGCCTTAGGTAGTGTTGTGTCATCCCCAGTTATCCATAAGGATAAGCCCCTGGTTTCAGTTACCCTTTCTTGGGCTAAGTCGTCTATCGAGATACAGGCTCTAATGGACTCTGGGGCTGCAGGCCTGTTCATTGATGCTATCAAAGCACTCAATTCCACTGCAGCTGCGTGACACTCCACTTGCCATTGAGGTTCTTGATGGGAAACCTCTACAGCCTGCCCATGTGACTCATGAGACGGTTCCGTTGTCCATGGCCGTAAGGGCTCTTCACCATGAGATAATCCAATTCCAAGTGATTTTCTCTCCTAAGTTTCTTCTGGTTATTGGTTATCCTTGGTAACAGAGACACAACCCCTCTTTTGATTGGCTCTGTGCTAAGGTTCTCTCCTGGTCACCACAATGCAATGAAACATGCTTCCGGAAGGTAGCCACGGTCCTGTGTACCTCTTCACTCTCCTCCCTGCCAGAGGAGTACCATGATTTTAGCGATGTCTTTGACAAAGGTCAAGTCGGTAGTTTGCCTCCACGCCGGCCGTATGATTGCGCAATTGACCTTCAACCTGGTGCCACTCCCCCTTGTATTGATTATAGGGGTCTCAATCGTTTCGCGATTAAGAATGCCTACCCAATCCCGTTGATTACAGAGTTATTGATCACCGCAAGGGAGCAACGGTTTTCACTAAGCTTGATCTGAGAGGGGCTTACAATCTCGTGAGGATTAAGGAGGGCGACGAGTGGAAAACTACGTTTAATACCAGAACAGGCCATTATGAGTATCTCGTAATGTCTTTTGGCCTTTGTAACGCCCCAGCAGTTTTCCAGGAATTTATTAATGATGTCCTCCGAGATTTGTTGCAGTTATGTGTGGTGGTTTATCTCGATTATATCCTCATATTTTCCAAGTCCCTGGACAGCCACCACACAGATGTCTGTCGTGTACTTGAGAAATTAAGAGAGAACAATCTCTATTGTAAACTGGAGAAGTGTGAGTTCCATCGGGAACAGGTTAAATTCCATGTCATTTCCACTGCTGGTTTTTTGATGGACCCAGAGAAACTTTCGGCAGTCCTACAGTGGCCTCGATCCGTGGGGTTACGTCCTCTGCAGCGTTTTCTGGGTTTTGCCAACTATTATCGGAAGTTTTTTCGTAACTTCTCGTCTCTAGTCAAGCCCCTGACCGATATGACCAGAAAGAACGGTAACCCATAGAGTTGGTCTCCGGAGTCCATTAAAGCCTTTGAAAGTCTCAAGGCTGCCTTTGTTTCTGCTCCTGTGTTGGCACATCCTGATCCTACGTTACCTTTTATCCTTGAGGTTGATGCTTCTGAGACTGGTGATGGCGCCCTTCTGTCTCAACCTCCTACCTGTGAGAGTGCTATGCATCCTTGTGGCTACTTTTCCAAGAAATTGTCACCTGCCGAGTGCAATTACGAGATTGGTGACAGAGAGCTGTTGGCAATCATTTTAGCCCTGAAAGAATGGAGACATCTCGTCGAAGGTACCACTGTGCCGGTTCTCATTCTTACTGACCATAAGAATATCACATTCTTGTCTGAGGCTAAATGCCTCTCTCCCAGAAGGGTGTGATGGGCTCTTTTCTTTCTTTTTTTTAGTTTCAATATGTTTATTACGTTTCAAATTTTAACAGAGTATACAAAACAAAACATATAAGACTTTTTGATACAAATATTTTTATTATATATCATGTAAGATTTTATTATTTATCATTGAAGTATTACAAATTATTGAATCTATTCGTCCAAATTAACCATTTTTTATCGAACATTTTACATCGCATAGAGTTAATTGCTATGAGGCGTTCAAAGGTGTGATTTCTATTAACAGCTTTTATTACATCAGAGAGATTAGTGGTGGTAGTATCTTTCCAGTGGCGGAGTAGTAGGTTCCTAGTTTCTAAAAAATGTGGGTGACCACTGATCTGCAGTGTGATGGGAATTTTTCAATGCCCAAATGTGGAATTCCTAATTCTAGATTGGGAGGTGTGTGGATACCTGTGAGTAATGAAATTAATTGGAAGATTTTCTTCCGATAGGCTTTTAATGTTCGGGCAGTGCCAGAACGTATGAAGTAGGTGTCCTGTGTTACCGCAGTTTCTCCAGCAGAGGGGTGAGTGGTCTGTAAAGAACTTAGCCAGTCTATAAGGTGTGTAATGGCATCTATTGGTAATTTTGACCATTAGGTCCCAGTGTTTAGTACAGTGGGAAGCTCTATGGATTTCTGTAAAAGCAGATTGCCATTGTGCGGCCGTGTGAGTGGTGTCTATCTCTGTTTCCCATTTGTGGATTGCAGTGGTTTTCCTAAGAATCAATTTGTCCTGCAATAAGTTATAGAAGAGGGATATCCCCTTGATGTTATTGTGGGTTGTTGAGTAAAACTCCCAAGCTTTGGTAGGTATCTTTGACTTTGTTATAGGGTTTGTTTTCAAAAAGTGTGAAATACGTGCACAGGTGAATAGAGTTGTTCTTGGCAGGTTATAGTCATGGAGGATTTGTTCCGCTGTCTTAGGCTGTTGATCCGTAAGTAGATCTGAGATCTGTGTAATACCCTGTTTTGAGAGTGGTTTGATCGATAACATGGGGATTTGGGCTTCCAATATATCAATTGGATGCTGGACTTCTATTACTGTTTCGTCAGTGTGATTTAGGGACAAAAGGTATCTCCATGCTTGGATAGACACCTTAACTGGTGGCGATAGATGTTTTATATTCCAATGTTTCCAGGTGTCCCCCAGGAGAAAGGTTTTCAATGTCTTCGTTGGGGTCTGCTTTTCCTCTATGTCCACCCATATTGGTCTGCCAGGACCTTGGAACCAGTGTTTAAGTTGGTCCAATCTTACTGCCCATAAATAGCCCTGTAAGTCTGTTAGGCCCGCCCCTTCTACCTGTTTATGCGGAGTGAGGTTCTGCTTGGGACATCTTGCTTTTTTACCATTCCACAGGAATTTCCACGTGAGATTGGACAATGTGCTAATATAACGTTGAGGTATGTGAATTGGTAATGCTCTGAATATGTATAGGATTTGTGGCAGGAGTAACATCTTGAAGGCTGCTAATTTCCCCATCCAGGGGAGTTCTTTTTTGGAGATTTCTCTCAATTGGGCTTCCAGTTTGGTTATCAGCGGTTTGATATTGGCATCTACTAGTGCTGTTGTGGTATTTGTGAGTGTGACCCCTAGGTACGTTATGCCTTTGGTGCTCCAAGAGTACGGGAATGTCTTCTGTAAGGCGTGTTGAATGTGATCAGGTACACCAAGGCTTAGAATTACTGATTTGGAAAAGTTGACTTTATAATATGATATGTCCCCAAAATCCGTTAGGATTTGGTGTACTTGTGCAAAGGATGTATGTGGATTAATTAGCAGCAATATCACATCATCCGCAAACAGGTTTACAATGTGCTGGTCTGAACCCAACTGGAAGCCTGTGATTGAGGGGTGGGATCTAACGGCTTCTGCTAAAGGTTCTATCATTAAATTGAAGATAGTAGGTGATAGGGGACACCCCCTGACGAGTCCCATTACGAATATTGAAAGGCAAGGATAGGAAACCTTGTGAATACACCTGAGCTGAAGGGCATGAGTATAATGCTAAGATAGCCTGCAATATAGGACCCTGGAATCCAAACCCAGACATCATTATTTTCATGTATTTCCAGTGTACCCTGTCGAACACCTTCTTCGCATCTATGGACAACAGCAGAGAACGCGTTTGACCACGCACAGCATGAAATATAACATCAACAATTCTCCTAGTTGCATCAGAGGTTTGTCTCCCCTTCACAAAGCCCATCTGGTCACGTTGTATGATAGTAGGAATTATGTTTGTTAATCTTCTGGCCAGGAGATTAGCGTAGACTTTAATGTCCGAGTTTAATAAGGATATTGGTCTAAAATTGGCTGGTGTGTTGGGATCTTTACTTAGTTTGGGTAGAGTTACTATATGAGCTCTCAGCATCTCTTGTGGGAATGTTGATGATTCCACCGCCTGTGTAAATACCGATCTTAAGTAAGGTGAGAGTATATTTTTGAAGGATTTAAAATATTCATTAGAGAACCCATCAGGTCCTGGTGATTTTCCATTGGGCAGTGTATCAATTGTTTTTGCTATTTCTGTGGTTGTAAATGGGGCGTTGAGATATTGTAAGTCAGTGGCGGAGAGGGAGGGAAGTTTTAAGCTTTGTAGGAATGTTTGTATCCTCTCCGTGGATGGTTGTGGTGTGGAGCCATCTGGGTGTAGATTATATAGCGCACCATAATATTCTGCAAATTGGTTCGCTATATTTTGTGGGTTAGTTATCTTGAAGTGTTGAGTAGGGTGAATTAAGTGAGCTATTTTGGATTTGGTGCAAGACGCTTTTAAACGTTTTGCCAGGTATTGACCAGCTCTGTTTGCATTAGCATAGTGATTCAATTTTAATCGTCTAAGATGCAGATCAAATTTTTGGAAGAAATGTTCTCTAAGGTTGTCCCTGAGTTTGGAGAGAGTGTTAGTCAGCGCTATTGTGGGAGAGCATTTGTTTTGCAATTCTACAGTGCGTATTTCAGAATTTAATCTAAGTGTGGCAGTGTAGCGTTTTTTTTCTCTGGCCCCTAATTGTATGAATATGCCCCTCATGACAGCCTTATGTGCGTTCCATAGAATGTGTGGGTCTGATACTGATGACTCGTTTGATATAAAGAAATGTTTGAGATGTTGAGAGATGGTCGAGTGAGTTTTGGGTTCTTGGAGAAGTCTATTATTGCAACGCCAGATAGGGGAGGAAGAGGAGACACCTGTTTCATTAAATGACAGAGAAATTGGCGCGTGGTCAGACCACGTAATATCGCAGATTCGAGCACTTGTTACTTCTTGTAATAGCCATTTGTCTGTCAAAAAATGTTGATACGCGAGTAAGAGCAGTGTCCGTGTGAGAAAAAAAGTGTAGTCTTTCTCGTTTGCATGGAGGCACCTCCATGCATCAAACACATCTTCTCTGTGTAGGAGCGTCTGTAGTGATGAATTTCCTTTGGGTTTCTTGGTGGAGGTTTGGGTCAATAATGAGGTTAAAGTCTCCGCAGATTAGAAGATTGCCATGTTTCATGGAGACCACTTTTTTGAGTACCTTTCCTATAAAGCGTAATTGGTGAGAGTTTGGGGCGTATAATGAGACCAGTGTATACGGCTTAGAGTTTAAGTCTCCAGTTATGATGATATATCTACCACCATTGTCCACTAAAGCTTCCTTAAGTGTAAATGAGAGGGTGTTTTTTATGGCGAGGAGTACTCCCCCTTTTTTGTGGTTAGGCATGCAGGCCAGGAACACATTTGGGAAGTCTTCGTGTGTGCAAGGCGGGGACTTGGAGAGCTGAAAGTGTGTTTCCTGCACACATAGTATGTCCGCTTCTTGAGTGCAGGCCTCTTGTCACATGGAAAATTGTTTGGCAGGGTGGTTAAGACCCCTGGCATTAATTGAGAGGCACTTGATGGTCATAGCATGTCCGGAGTAGTATGTTGTAATGTATGGTGATGTAGTACTCACTGCGGTCACATGGTGTCCTGTATGTAGCCATTTCATGTGCGGATAGGACAGGTGAATTTGATCAGCCTCAAGCAATGTTTTTGTCGGATGTAACTGCGTGTATCAAACAAATAACAAAAAGAACAAAAAACATAGAGAATTAACATAAGAACTGGATCTTACAACTGATCCTTGGGCAGATTACTTAGCTCCTATACCGGAGAATCTGCATTTCAGAAAACGTTTACTTATGAGCTTCACCATTTGTTTTTTTGGTGGAACGCTTGCGGGAAACTATTTGCCACTCATTTTGTATTGGTGGAGGCTTAGGTGGTGATGCTGGGTGATGCTGGGTGAGGGGCCTGTTCTGGTAGTATGCCTCATTGGCGTAGTGCGGCAATCCCTTCGTCAAGCGCTGTGACTGATGTTGTGAGGCCATTGTGTGTAATGGACAAAGCTGTGGGGTATTTCCACTTATGGAGGATTCTATGGTTTCTTAAAGCTTTGGTGATTGTCTCCAGATTGCGGAGGCATTGTAGCGTGTGCCTGGAGAGGTCAGGGAGCAGCCTGATAGCGGCATATTGTGGTGGTATATTGTCTGGTTTTCTGGATGCTTGAAGGATCTGATCCTTGATATGGTAGTAATGTACCCTTAGTAAGACATCCCTTGAGGTTTCTGCAGGGAGAAAGACGGGTTTGGGAATCCTGTGGATCCTGTCCACTATAAGATCTTTCGCAGTTAGAGATGGAACTAACGTGGAGAACAGGGTTTGGGCATATTGGAGAAGAAGATTTAGTGTAACAGACTCTGGAATGCCCCTGAGTTTAATATTATGCCTTCTGGACCTGTCCTCTCAATCTGCAATCTTATCTCTCATCCATGCTATATCTTCTCCTTGTGTGGTGTGTGCTTCCACCATTACATTATAGGATGTTGTGTTTTCTTCCACCCGCGGCGCGGGTGTCTTAAAGAAATCCGCCAGCTTCGATGGCTGCTGCGGGTTTTTTCTGCACGTGTCATCCCTGCTGTGGATAGCAGTCCATGGTGCTTTTCTGGGCTCTGGACTATGCCTGTGAGCTCGGATGGTCGTGGATGTTCTCCGACTGGCTGAGGAGCTCCTGAGCTAGACGTCCATTACAGAGCTCGGTAGCCATGCCCCTCGCGATGGGCTCTTTTCTTGTCAAGTTTCAATTACATTGTCTCATTCTTACCTGGTACTAAGAATGTAAGGGCTGACGCCTTGTCACAACAATTTTCCTCCATTTCCAAGTTGGAGTCGGTTCCGGTTCCTATGATTCCTCCTGATTGTATTCTGGCTATGGTTCGCACCAGTCTTCTCCTTTGGGTGACAAAATTCTTGCTGCTCAGGTCGATGCTCCTCCTGAAAAACCTTGTGAATGCTGCTTTGTCCCAGAGTGTCTCCGTACTGCCGTGCTCCAGACTTGCCATTCTCCCAAGGCAGCTGGCCACCCTGGTAAGAATCAACTCGTTTGGGCCATTTCCCAACAATTTTGGTGGCTTAGTGTACGTGCTGATGTAACTGCCTTCGTAGCTGCTTGTTCCATGTGTTCTCAGAGTAAGACTCCACGACACCTTCCAGTGGGCCTCCTACAACCCATACCCAATGGAGAGAGGCCCTGGACCCACCTGTCTATGGATTTCATTGTGGAGTTGCCCAACTCCCAAGGCAACACAGTTATCCTTATGGTGGTGACCAGTTCTCAAAGATGTGTGATTTTATTCCACTTAAGAAGGAACTGGCTTCCATTTTTGCTCAGGAGATCTTTCGCTTACATGGGCGACCCAAGGTGATTGTCTCAGACAGGGGTAGTCAGTTTGTGTCCCAGTTCTGGCAAGCCTTTTGTGCACAGCTGGGAATTTAACTTGCTTTCTCCTCTACGTATCACCCGCAGTCTAATGGGGCCGCAGAACGAGCCAACCAGTTCTTGGAGCTATTCCTACGTTGCTATATTTTTGACCATCACAACAACTGGTCAGACCTATTACCATGGGCAGAGTTTGTTTACAACAGTGCCTTGAATTCTGCGTCCCGATTGTCTCCGTTTATGGTGAATTATGGTTTCCAACCTTCCATGTTGCCTGACTCGTTTGTTCCTGCGTATTCCTGCGCTAGCGGAGCATCTCCATGGTCTTCGTTCCACTTGGGCACAAGTCCAGGAGGCTTTGCGCCATGCATGGAGGTACATACTCCATGCTGACCGCAGATGCCTGCCTGCACCTTCCTACCAGGTTGGGGACAGGGTCTGGCTGTCATCTTGCAACCTCCGACTTCGTGTTCCCTCACTGAAGTTTGCACCTCGGCTTATTGGGCCTTTCTGTATCCTTCGCATGATTAACTCAGTGGCTTACACGTTGGACCTTCCTCCTAGTAAGCGCATCTCAAATGTGTTTCATGTCTCCTTATTGAAACCGTTGGTCTGTAACCACTTTACCACCTCGGTGCCACGTCCTCACCCTATACAGGTTGAGAACCATGAGGAGTATGAGGTACAATCTATTGTTGACTCCCGTAGGTTCCATGGGCGCATACAGTACCTGGTGCATTGGAAGGGGTACGGTCCGATGGAACGCTCTTGGGTCTCATCTTCGGACGTACATGCTCCTGCCCTCCTCCGTGATTTCCGTAGATGTTTTCCCCTCAAGTCCGGTGGTCCTCTGAGGGAGAAGGGTCGTTAAGGAGGGGGGTACTGTCAGGGCTGGCTCAGCCCTTCCTTCTCTGAGCTGACCGCTCAGCTAATTGCCAGCTCTCATCTCTCTCCACAGTTAACCAGCTGTTGTGGATCTGCTCGTCAGTCTCGCCTACTTAAAGATCTCCAGCTCACTTCATTCCTGCCTTCGCCTTGGTCACATCACAAGAAACCATCTCCTGTGTTCTTGTTTAATGACTGGCTTTGCTGACATCCCTTCTGGCTCCTTATCCTGCTTGCTGTTCCTCTACTTGGATCCCTGACTTCTGGCCTGGCTGATTACCCGATCTGGTTACTGAACTCTGGCTTGGCTGATTACCCGATCTGGTTACTGAAATCTGGCTTGGCTGACTACCCGATCTGGTTACTGGACTCTGGCTATGCTTTGACTACGCTTACTCTATTTACCTTTTTATTTTTATTAATAAACAAGTGTAATTTTACTGTACTTCTGTCTCGGTCTGGTTCATGGTTTCTGACAGTGCCACAACACTGCAACCCCTCACAGATACTCTAGCTGAGCGCTGGAACGAGCCCTGCTGTTAAATATTTGATCAAAAATTGTAATTACAAGCCCCTGTTAAACAGGGGCAGAAAAATTAGGCACTGGTGGTGGTGCCACAACACTGCAACCCCTCACAGATGCTCTAGTTGAGCGCAAAACAAGCCCTGCTGCAAAATATTACAGCAAAAATTGTAATTACACGCCCCTGTTAAAGAGGGGCAGAAAAATTGGGCCTTAGGCACTGGTGGTGGTGCCACAACACTGCAACCCCTCACAGATACCCTAGTTGAGCGCAAGAACGAGCTCTGCTGCGAAATATTACAGCAAAAACTATGATTATATGCCCCTGTTAAACAGGGGCAGAAAAATTGGGCCTTAGGCACTGGTGGTGGTGCCCTGAAACAAAAATGTTCTTAGAAGCTATCAACATGAACATTGAGGAGGAATAGGATAGTCACTCAGCATAACAGGATAGTTGCCCAGCATAGGCAGTCTTCAAGGGATCTCACATTCATTGAAAAATTAATTGGTTACATCAGCATCAGGTGCTTGGTAGCTGGTGATCCAAGACTGATTCATTTTTATGAAGGTGAGCCGATCAACTGAGTCTGTGGACAGGCGCACTCTGTGACAAAGGCTCCAGCAGCACTGAATGTGCATTCAGAAAGAATGCTGGATGCAGGACAGGCCAGTAGCTCAATTGCATATTGTGCAAGCTCTGGCCAGTGATCCATTCTCAAGACCCAGTAACCCAGTGGATTTTCGGTTGGAAAGGTGTCCAAGTCTGATCTTGCCCCTAGGTATTCCTGCACCATGTAAATCAGATGCTGGCGATGGTTGCTGGAACCGATCAGACCTTGGGGCTGCGGACTAAAGAATTGTCTGAACGCATCGGTCAGACAGCCACCTTCTCCACCACTCTTTCTGTGACTGACCGAAGCTTCAGCAACACGTTGTCCAGGAGGACCAGGAAATTGTAACCTCCCAGGCTCTGGAAACACATTGCACAAACCTTTCTGCAAGGCCTCCCAAAGATGTTTCATCCTCTGCTCCCTCTGCGAAGGCTGGATAAGTTCTGCAACCTTACCCTTGTAACGTGGATGGAGAAGGGTTGCCAGCCAGTAATGACCCCTCTCCTTGATACCACGAATCCGAGGGTCCTTTCGCAGGCTTTGCAGGATCAGGGAGGCCATGCAGCGAAGGTTTTATGAGGCATTCGATCCGGAGTCCTTTGGGTCACTAAGGATGACATGATCCACAGCCACCTCCTCCCAGCCACGTACAAGTCCATGGGTTTCTGGGGACTGAAAACGATCCCTTGAAAACTGCTGCTGATACTGAGTGCTAGGCTCCACCTCTATGCTGACACAATGCTCATCCTCCTCCTCCTCTTCCTGTGTGATCGGCAGGCCTGCAGGAATACTGTCTGGATAAAGGGGGCCTTGAGAAGTAAGGAAGTCCTCCTCTTCCTCCCTCTGTTCTGCCTCAAGTGCCCTGTCCATTATTCCACGAAGCGTGTGCTCCAATGGGAAGACAAGAGGGACAGTATCACTGATGCATGCACTGACACTACTCACCTTCCTCGTGGCCTCCTTAAATGGTGACAGGACAGTGCATGCATCCTTGATCAGTAGCCACTGGCATGGCGAAAAAAAGCCAAGCTCCCCTGACCCTGTCGTGCCATACTCACACAGGTACTCATTGATGGCCGTCTGCTGCATGTGCAGCTGCTGCAGCATTGCCAGCGTTGAATTCCACCTGGTGGGCATGTCACAAATGAGGCGGTTCTTGGGCAGGTTGCATTCCTTTTGAAGGTCAGCCAGCCGAGCACTGGCATTATATGACCGGCAGAAATGCCCACAGACTTTCCTGGCCTGCCTCAGGATATCCTGTAAGCCCGGGTACCTGCACAAGAACCGCTGCAACACTAAATTAAGGACGTGAGCCAAACAGGGAACATGGGTCAAGTGTCCCTGTTAGAGGGCGGAGAGGAGGTTGGTGCCATTATCGCAAACCACCATTCCTGGCTGAAGGTGGCGTGGCATCAACCACCTCTGAGTCTGCCCCTGCAGAGCTGCCAGAATCTCTGCCCCAGTGTGGCTCCTATCCCCTAAGCAGACCAACTCAAGCACCGCATGACATCTTTTTGTTTGCGTAGCCCCTTGAACGCCTACAGAGCACCGCTGGTTCCGAGGACAAATCTGCAGAGGAAGAGGCCATAGAGGAAGAAGAGGAGGGGGTGGAGGAGAGAGGTGTGACAGAATCACCACTACTAGCATTTTAGAGGCATGGTGGCGGCCCCAACAATACTGCACCCTGTCCTGCATCCTTCCCAGCTGCCAGCAGAGTTACCCAGTGCGCCGTGAAAGAAAGGTAACTTTCCTGTCCATGCCTGCTGGACCATGAGTCAGCGGTAATATGCACCTTACCGCTGACCGCTCTGTCCAACGAGGCCAAAACATTGCCTTCCACATGCCGGTAGAGAGCCAGAATAGCCTTCCGTGAAAAGAAATGGCATTTGGGAACCTGCCACTGAGGTAACGCACATTCCACAAATTCACGAAAGGGGGCAGAGTCTACCAGCTGAAAAGGCAGCAGTTGGAGTGCTAGCAATTTAGCCAAGCTAGCATTCAGGTGCTGAGCATGTGGATGGCTGGGACCAAATTTCTTTCGACGGTTTAACAACTGGGGTAGGGAAATTTGCCTGCTACAATCGGATGTTGGTGTAGCGATAGCTGATTGCTTGTACTTGGCACACCTAATTCTACACTTTCATTCTTCTCAGTGCAGGTTTCTGAGAGGACTGAAGCTATAGTGGGGTTGGAGATACCAGCTGATGAGGAGCAAGGAGAGGTCCGCCTTATTCTTTGGTGTGGGTCTTTTAAGTACTGTTGCCAAGAACTGCATGGGAGGTCGACATATTTCTGGACAAGCATGCGGTGCCCAAGTGGCTGCTGTTTTGGCCACGCTTGATACGCTTCAGACATATGTTGCAAACAGCAACGGTGCGATCTGCTGCACACGTATCAAAAAAGGTCCATACCAAAGAACTTTTCAAAATACGTGGGGAGTCAGCAGCGCCCTGCACATACGGAGCTAAGCGGTGCGATGCAGTCGGGTGGCTGCCCTTAAGCTGGCCCGTGGAGGACATTCTGCCTCGTTGGAGATGTGCCACCACCTCCTCTCTTCTATCAGGCACCCTTGTAGAGTCAGTGACCTCATCATCCCCTCCCTCCTCGTCACTGGAGCAAACCTGGCAGTATGCTGCAGCTGGGGGAACATGACTGCCAGTTTCTTGTCCTTCTTGGGCACCCCCTCTCTCTGGGCTCACGTTACTGCTTTCCTCAACCTGGGTACCATCATCGGAGCCTTCAAAGCACTGCGCATCCTCCTGCAGCATGTACCCGACACTGGTCGAACAGTTCGGGGAACTCTTCAGGGCATGATGGTGGGGCTAGGAAAGGAGTGACTGATGACATTGAGCCAATGCAATAGGCCGCTTTGGCAGCTGCATTGGCAGGCAAACTACTCTGAGCCTGGGTGACAGAGGATGAGGAGGATGAGGAGGGCTTTGTTATCCATTCCACCAACTCTTCTGCATGTTGTGGCTCAATAACATGGCCAGCTGCAGGAAAAAAAGGACAAACGTGCCCCACGGCCACGTGCTGAGGATGCACCGTGTCCATGACCAGCACTGTTGGCTGCAGACACAGAGCCTGCTTGCCCTATTTTAGTGGCCTGTGAGCGCCTGCCTCTCCTTGGTGGCCTTCCAGACATGCTGTAAAATTTATTAGCAAAACACCGCCTGAAGTTCACTAGAAAAAGTACACCAGGAATGGCCTGCAGTCAGATATAGGCTTGGCTAGACTAGAATGCAGTGGATATATATATGTAGGAGACTGTATATATATTTATGGCACTGCAGATCACTGAATCACCTGCCTGCCTGAAAGTATATTTGAAAACGTACACCAGGAATGGCCTGCAGTCAGATATAGGCTTGGCTAAACTGGAGTGCAGTGGATATATATATGTAGGAGACTGTATATATATTTAATGCACTCCAGATCACTGAATCACCTGCCTGCCTGAAAGTGTATTTGAAAACGTACACAAGGAATGGCCTGCAGTCAGATATAGGCTTGGCTAGACTAGAATCCAGTGGATATATATGTAAGAGACTGTATATATATTTTATGCACTGCAGATGACTGAATCACCTGCCTGCCTGAAAGTGTATTTGAAAACATACACCAGGAATGGCCTGCAGTCAGATATAGGCTTGGCTAGACTAAAATGCAATGGATATATATATATATGTAGGAGACTGTATATATATTTAATGCACTGCAGATCACTGAGTTACCTGCCTGCCTGAAAGTGTATTTGAAAACGTACACCAGGAATGGCCTGCAGTCAGATATAGGCTTGGCTAGACTAGAATGCAGTGGATATATATATGTAGGAGACTGTATATATACTTAATGCACTGCAGATCACTGAATCGCCTGCCTGCCTGAAAGTATATTTGAAAACGTACACCAGGAATGACCTGCAGTCAGATATAGGCTTGGCTAGACTGGAATGCAGTCTAGCCAAGCCTATATCTGACTGCAGGTCAGTATGCTGCAGCTGGGGGAACATGACTGCCAGTTTCTTGTCCTTCTTGGGCACCCCCTCTCTCTGGGCTCACGTTACTGCTTTCCTCAACCTGGGTACCATCATCGGAGCCTTCAAAGCACTGCGCATCCTCCTGCAGCATGTACCCGACACTGGTCGAACAGTTCGGGGAACTCTTCAGGGCATGATGGTGGGGCTAGGAAAGGAGTGACTGATGACATTGAGCCAATGCAATAGGCCGCTTTGGCAGCTGCATTGGCAGGCAAACTACTCTGAGCCTGGGTGACAGAGGATGAGGAGGATGAGGAGGGCTTTGTTATCCATTCCACCAACTCTTCTGCATGTTGTGGCTCAATAACATGGCCAGCTGCAGGAAAAAAAGGACAAACGTGCCCCACGGCCACGTGCTGAGGATGCACCGTGTCCATGACCAGCACTGTTGGCTGTAGACACAGAGCCTGCTTGCCCTATTTTAATGGCCTGTGAGCGCCTGCCTCTCCTTGGTGGCCTTCCAGACATGCTGTAAAATTTATTAGCAAAACACCGCCTGAAGTTCACTAGAAAAAGTACACCAGGAATGGCCTGCAGTCAGATATAGGCTTGGCTAGACTAGAATGCAGTGGATATATATATGTAGGAGACTGTATATATATTTATGGCACTGCAGATCACTGAATCACCTGCCTGCCTGAAAGTATATTTGAAAACGTACACCAGGAATGGCCTGCAGTCAGATATAGGCTTGGCTAAACTGGAGTGCAGTGGATATATGTATGTAGGAGACTGTATATATATTTAATGCACTCCAGATCACTGAATCACCTGCCTGCCTGAAAGTGTATTTGAAAACGTACACAAGGAATGGCCTGCAGTCAGATATAGGCTTGGCTAGACTAGAATCCAGTGGATATATATGTAAGAGACTGTATATATATTTTATGCACTGCAGATGACTGAATCACCTGCCTGCCTGAAAGTGTATTTGAAAACATACACCAGGAATGGCCTGCAGTCAGATATAGGCTTGGCTAGACTAAAATGCAATGGATATATATATATATATGTAGGAGACTGTATATATATTTAATGCACTGCAGATCACTGAGTTACCTGCCTGCCTGAAAGTGTATTTGAAAACGTACACCAGGAATGGCCTGCAGTCAGATATAGGCTTGGCTAGACTAGAATGCAGTGGATATATATATGTAGGAGACTGTATATATACTTAATGCACTGCAGATCACTGAATCGCCTGCCTGCCTGAAAATATATTTGAAAACGTACACCAGGAATGACCTGCAGTCAGATATAGGCTTGGCTAGACTGGAATGCAGTGGATATATATATGTAGGAGGCTGTATATATATATTTTATGCACTGCAGATCACTGAATCACCTGCCTGCCTGCCTGAAAATGTATTTGAAAACGTACACCAGGAATGGCTTGCAGTCAGATATAGGCTTGGCTAGACTAGAATGCAGTGGATATGTATATGTAAGAGACTGTATATATATTTTATGTACTGCAGATCACTGAATCACCTGCCTGCCTGCCTGAAAGTATATTTGAAAACGTACACAAGGAATGGCCTGCAGTCAGATATAGGCTTGGCTAGACTGGAATGCAGTGGATATATATATGTGGGAGACTGTATATATATTTTATGCACTGCAGCTCAATGAATCACCTGCCTGCCAGAAGTATATTAGAAACAGTACATCAGGAAAGGCCTGCAGTGATATATAGTTAAACTGTATGCAGTGGATATATATACATAAATATATATATATAAAACTGACTGTATATATATATATATATATATATATATATATATATATATATATATTAAATACACTGCAGCTAACTGAATCACCTGCCTGCCTGAAGTATATTAGAAACAGTACACCAGGAATGGACTGCAGTCAGATCTAGCTAAACTGGATAGAGTGGATATATATATATATATATATATATATATATATATATATATATACACGAGACTGACTGTACATATATATATTAAATACACCGCAGCTAACTGAATCACCTGCCTGCCTGAAGTATATTAGAAACAGTACACCAGGAACGGCCTGCAGTCAGATCTAACTAAACTGGATACAGTGTATATATATTTATATATACAAGCCTGGATGTACATATATACTAAATACACTGCAGCTAACTGAATCGCCTGCCTGCTCAATCTAAATGAAATGACACTCTCTCTCAGTCAACGCCAGCAACACACTACACAGGACCGAAGTGCCGGCGGCCTTATATAGTGTGGGGCGTGGACTTAACCCCCTGAGCCCTAATTGGCCAAAGGCACCCTGCCTTTGGCCAATTATGGCTCTCTTTGCTGACGGCGCTGTGATTGGCCAAAGCATGCGGGTCATAGTGCATGCTTGGCCAATCATCAGACAGCAACGCAATGCGATGTCGCAGTGCATTATGGGGTGTGACGCACTGCTCAAATTTGTCGCGAACGCCCCATAATGTTCATATAAATGATCGATCGAACAGCCAATGTTCGAGTTGAACTCATGTTCGACCCGAACATGAAGCTCATCCCTAATGATCAGTAACAAAACCTCCAGCAGCACTAAATGCCAGTTCGGAAAGCATGCTCGATGCAGGGCAGCCCAGTAATGCATCACTTAGACCGCCGCCTTCTCCACCGCTCCTCTCTTGACCAACAGAGATCTCAAAACTACGTTTTCCACGACACTGTAACCTGCCAGAGTCGGGAAAAGCGTTCGATAAACTCCTCTTTAAGGGGTCCTCAAGAGATTTCATCTTCTGCACTCTCTGTGGGGACGGGATGAGTTGTGAGACTTTCCCCTTATAACAGTGGTCAAAGAGGGTTGCCAACCAATAGTGATCCATTCCCTTTATGCCACGTATTCTTGGGTCCTTTCGCAGGCTTTGAAACATGAGGGAGCCAAGGCACTACAAATTTGCGGAGGCATGAGAAACAGACTCCTTGGGGTCAATGAGGATTACAGTATCTGGAACTGCCTCCTCCCAGCCACGTACTACTCCCAAGGGTTCTGGGGAAGGAAAACCATCTCTTACTGTTTGACCTATGTCTTCCTCTGCTTCAATGCCTCTGAAAGTGCCAGAAACTGCCAGAATCCGACTCTTTTTCCTCCTCTTCTCTCTCCTCTTGTGTTCTGTGGCTTAGGAACAATGGTGTCTGCATAAAGTGGGCCTTGAGAGGAAAGGAAGTCTACCTCTTTGTCCTGATGCTCTGCCTCGAGTGCCCTGTACATAATGTCACGCAGAGTCTGCTCCAGCAGGAATACAACAGGGATTGTGTCACTGATGCGTGCATTGTCACGACCCTCCATCCTTGTGGCCTCCTCAAATGGTGACAGTACAGTGCATGCATCCTTTTTTGAGCAGCTATTGGCCTAGGGAAAAAAAGCCGAGGCGGCCTGAGTCTGTCGTTGTGCCATACTCACACAGGTACTCTTTGATGGCCCTCTTCTGCATGTGCAGCCTCTGAAAATGTAAAATAATGCATTTGGGTGCCAAAAATATGAATGCAATCTATACACTGGGGGGGAGAACCTCTGGGGGAATCTAGGATGGAAAAGGACTTGGGGGTCCTAGTGGATGATAGGCTCAGCAACGGCATGCAATGCCAAGCTGCTGCTAATAAAGCAAACAGAATATTGGCATGCATTAAAAGGGGGATCAACTGCAGAGATAAAACGATAATTCTCCCGCTCTACAAGACTCTGGTCCGCCCGCACCTGGAGTATGCTGTCCAGTTCTGGGCACCAGTCCTCAGGAGGGACGTACTGGAAATGGAGCGAGTACAAAGAAGGGCAACAAAGCTAATAAAGGGTCTGGAGGATCTTAGTTATGAGGAAAGGTTGCGAGCACTGAACTTATTCTCTCTGGAGAAGAGACGCTTGAGAGGGGATATGATTTCAATTTACAAATACTGTACTGGTGACCCCACAATAGGGATAAAACTTTTTCGCAGAAGAGAGTTTAATAAGACTCGTGGCCACTCATTACAATTAGAAGAAAAGAGGTTTAACCTTAAACTACGTAGAGGGTTCTTTACTGTAAGAGCGGCAAGGATGTGGAATTCCCTTCCACAGGCGGTGGTCTCAGCGGGGAGCATTGATAGCTTCAAGAAACTATTAGATAATCACCTGAATGACCGCAATATACAGGGATATGTAATGTAATACTGACACATAATCACACACATAGGTTGGACTTGATGGACTTGTGTCTTTTTTCAACCTCACCTACTATGTAACTATGTAACTATGTAACAACAATGTATACAGAGACAATTTATAAAGTAGTACAATGTACACCACACGGGAACTAACTCATAGCAGGTTGCCCCGGTACAGTTTCTGTTCAGGTGGGGTGTAAATATTCCTCTACCGGTTTCGCGGTAAAACCGCTTCTTCGGGAGGATGAAAAGGTCTATAAGGAAACAGTGTATTAAAGAAAATATACAAAAGAATATACAAATTGTACAGAGAGATCGTTCACAGGGCATAACGGTAGTAGAATAAATACAGGAAGATCTGCTCACCCAGATGGACCAGGCACGGCTAGCAACGGATTCCCACAGATTCTCCCCGACGGACAAGGGGGAGTGCAAAAAACCATCTCTAATTGGGATAAATAAATAAATCAAGTATAAATGGTGGATATTTATTAATTTTAATCAGAAGTTATATGAATACTGATACGTGAAGATTTATGAAGATTTACCATGATGGAAGACCAAAGAGGGTGCATGTGTGATTTGAAGTGAAAAGGAAAAGGTTGTCACGGGGTTGGGGAGCTCTTATAGCAGTCCCTGTGGACTAGTAGATGAGCAGCAACCTCCATCCATGCCAGGCTGTTACACGGGCATAAGACTACACTGGTAAGTGACTACTGCGCTTGCACCTCCTGCATTATCTGGACTCCTTGCCACCTTGCCACCTTGCTACCCAGCTCCTTACTGCCTGCTCACAGAGCCCCTTTTATGTGCTTTGTTTTTCCCTGCAGCCAGTGTCCCTACTTAAGGGAATTGTTACTCCTACTAGTTTTACAAGTACCCAGTGACTTCCAGTCTCACTGGACACCTACCCAGGATGATATATACATATATCTGAGCCCTTCAGACCTTCTAACAACACAGCCTGAGCATTTCTTTCCATCAGTATACCCGTAATTTGGTGAGATCCCATTCAGCATGTATTGTGGTGATTTCCAACTTTCTAAATCTCTAATTCTCGGGATATTCTTTCTCTTCCCCTCCCTCTCCTCCCATTCCCCTCTCCCTCCCCCTTCGTTTCCTTCCTTCCCCCCTTCCCTTTCGTTCCCTCCCCCCTCCCCTTCCTAGTCCCTCCCCCCCTCCCCTTCCTCCTCCCTCCCCCCCTTTTCCCCTGGTCTTTCCCCCCTTCCCCCCCTTCCCCTCCCCTTCCCCCTCCTTCTTGCCAACCTTTTCCTTTTCACTTCAAATCACACATGGACCCTCGTTGGTCTTCCATCACGGTAAATCTTCATAAATCTTCACGTATCAGTGTTCATATAACTTCTGATTAAAATTAATAACTATCCACCATTTATACTTGATTTATTTATTTATCCCAATTAGAGATGTTTTTTTGCACTCCCCCTTGTCCGCCGGGGGGGGGGGGGGGGATCTGTGGGAATCCGTTGCTAACCGTGCCTGGTCCATCTGGGTGAGCAGATCTTCCCATATTTGTTCTACTACTGTTATGCCTTGCGAACGATCTCTCTGTACAATTTGTATATTCTTTTGTATATTTTCATTAATACACTGTTTCCTTATAGACCTTTTCATCCTTCTGAAGAAGAGGTTTTACCGCGAAACCGGTAGTGGAATATTTACACCCCACCTGAACAGAAACTGTACCGGGGCAACCTGCTATGAGTTAGTTCCCGTGTGGTGTACATTGTACTATTTTATAAATTGTCTCTGTATACATTGTTGTGTTTTAAGATATTGTTTGTACATCGTTACAGAATAAAATTTTGTATTTTTAATCAATTTGTGGTTATATCAGTACCGAGAAAGTCCATTTAAGCTCTTCTGGGTATCTATGTGTATGGGATAGCTTCGGCAACTAACCTCACATTTTTACCCCCCCCCTTAACATATATGTCATTTTGGACAATGGTACTTCTTTATTGCTATCTACTTAATATTATGTGAGGCTATACTCAAGGTTTAAATACCAGCTGTATGGAGATGTGGGGGCACAACAAGCTGCAGCACTGAGCCCTGTCCTGCATCCTTGAGAGTTGCAAGCAGAGTTACCCAGTGTGCTGTGAACTAAATATATCGTCCCTGCCCATGCTTGCTGGACCAATTGTGTAATCTGGACTTTGCGGCTGACTGCCCAGCCCAAGGATGCTACAACATTGCCCTCCACGTGATGGTAGAGAGCTGGAATGGCCTTACGTGAAAAGAAATAGCGACTGGGAACCTGCCATTGGTACAGCACATTCTGCAAATTCACAGAATGGGGCAGAATCCACCAGGCGGAAAGGCAGAAGTTGTAGAGCCCCAGCAGCTTTGAGAAGCTTGCATTTAGATTCTGGGCATGTACTGTCAAACTATTTTTACACACCTGTTTGAAAGATGCATGTCGTTGCAATTCTTGACAGCAAGGCCAATTCTTGCTTTCATCAAGAGTACCTCTATAGGGTTACGGTATGAAAGCGCCACCGACACCCAAAGAAAAATTTTCCCGCACCCGTTACAGAAGTAGACATCCAAAGCCTGTGGTAGAGACACCAGAATTTATCCAAAAAATCTCTAATCTTGTTCCCCGTGCACTACATTATGGCCTCATCATACAGACTGGCTCCCCAAGCCATTTCTTACAAAATAAAGAAAGCTTGCAGGGAAAATTAAATTTTTGGGGCTTTATAAATGCAATTATTGCCACAGTAGCTTCTATACACAGTACAGATGTACCACTTCATAGGACTAAGTGGACCCCCCAGGCACTATATTAAAAAGAAATTTCTAATTTTCATCCTTTCACGTTAAGCATCAATAAATTACTGCTCATTTAAAAATGAAATTTTTTTACAAACTTTATTTTCATAGATACATGTCCCCCAGGGCAGTACCCAGACCACCATAACCATTATACGCCCAATTACTTGCATATAAACCTTCAAAATGGGCACTTTTGAGTTTTCACGCTCGGGTCCCCTAGATTTTAATAGGGTTTGTTAGGGTCCGAACTTTCCTGATGTTCGAAAGTTCTGGTGCAAACTGAACAGGGAGTCGTTTGGCCCTTCCCTACAACTGAAACCGATTAACAACTCCCTCGGCTACTCAACTGACCAGATCAATACCTCAGGAGTTTAATTGACTTGATGCTATACTCTGATTAAAAAGTGTTCCTTAATTTTTTTTGCGCAGTATATATACAGTATATACAGTATCTCACAAAAGTGAGTACATCCATCACATTTTTGTAAATATTTTATTATATCTTTTCATGTGATAACACTGAAGAAATAACACTTTGCTACAATGTAAAGTAGTAAGTGTACAGCTTGTATAACAGTGTAAATGTGCTGTCCCCTCAAAACAACTCAACACACAGCCATTAAGGTCTAAACCACTGGCAACAAAAGTAAGTACATCCCTAAGAGAAAATGTCCAAATTGGGGCCAAGTGTCAATATTTTGTGTGGCCACCATTATTTTCCAGCACTGCTTTAACCATCTTGGACATGGAGTTCACCAGAGCTTAACAGGTTGCCACCGAAGTCCCCTTCAACGCATCCATGACAACATAACGGAGCTGGTGCATGTTAGAGATCTTGCACTCCTCCACCTTCCGTTTGAGGATGCCCTACAGATGCTCAAAAGGGTTTAGGTCTGGAGACATGCTTAGCCAGTCCATCACCTTTACCCTCAGCAAGGCAGTGGTCATCCAGGAGGTGTGTTTGGGGTCGTTATCATGTTGGAATACTGCCCTGCGGCCCAGTCTCCAAAGGGAGGGTATCATGCTCTGTTTCAGTATGTCACAGTACATGTTGGCATTCACATACCTCCCATCTTTTTGAGATGGGAATGAGGGACACCTATCAGCAAAAGTATGCAGGCATAGGACACACTCCTTGCCACACCCCCTTAAAGGAGAATTGTGCAAAAAAAAACAAGATTGGTTAAACCCACAAGTGCTTTATTTACCACTACTATTCCTTTATATTGGCTTTTGGAATTTACAAATGCAGCAATTTAGAAATCAGGTGAAAGGTTTAGAACTGGGAAACACTTTTTGATAGATAAAAAGTGCATTTTATGTACAACTATATAGATCAAACCAAAATGAGGGACAAATGAGGGGGAATGAGGGACAGAGGGACATTGCTCCAAATCAGGGACAGTCCCTCTGAAATCAGGGACAGTTGAGAGCTATGGCATTCAAGGTTCCCTCAATGAACTTCAGTTCCCCAGTGCCGGCAGCACTCATGCAGCCCCAGACCATGACACTCCCACCACCATGCTTGATTGTAGGCAAGACACACTTTTCTTTGTACTCCTCACCTGGTTGCAGCGACACACGCTTGACACCATCTGTACCAAATAAGTTTATCTTGGTCTCATCAGACCACAGGACATGGTTCCAGTAATTCATGTGATTAGTCTGCTTGTCTTCAGCAAACTGTTTGCGGGCTTTCTTCTGCATCATCTTTAGAAGAGGCTTACTTTTGGGACGACAGCCATGCAGACCAATTTGATGCAGTGTGCGGCATATGGTCTGAGCACTGACAGGCTGATCCCTCACCCCTTCAACCTCTGCAATAGGGATGAGCTCGAACATCGAGAGTTCGCCAAACAGCGAACAATATGAGGCGTTCGCAGGAAATTAGAGCGCCGAGGAACGCCCAATAATGCACTGCGAGATCGCAGTGCATTATTGTCTGATGATGCGCTCTGCAGAGAGAGCCATAATAGGCTAAAGTCAGGGTGCCTTTGGCCAATCATGGCTCAGGGGGACTAAGTCCACGCCCCACACTATATAAGTGTAGCACTACCCCGTAGGAGCCGCTAATGAATGTTCAATTCTGCACCCTGCCTCTCAACCCCAAGAACAGTCTCGACCCCTCTGGCACACCTGTATGGTAATATGAGTGTGGGACCCAGCAGTAAAGAAAAATACAGTAATGATACACTATACATTATATTTACCGTAACCTTGGAACCCGTCACTTCACCAGCTGTAATAATAGCTAGAGACTCACACAGAGTATCAATTAACCATTCAGAAAGTTTACTGAAATGGAAATCAAACACAAGGATCAGTATGACAACTTAAAGGTAATAAATGACAACAGATAACAGTCAATGTATATGTGAAACCGTACATTCAATGATCACTATAGAGAATGTATATGCAGACAGGCGCACAGTGGGACAAACGTTCATTATCCTCCAAAACTTATATTAAGCGCCTTCCCACTGAAACCTCAAAGCACACACACCAAATCTGCAGTATAATGTTATGAATATGCAACAGTACAATGCAATATCCTATACTAAAGGGCTCCCCCTAGGTTGTAATGCAATGTTCCAAATGCAAAGTAAACTGAGATGCTTTGTAGAAGATGAATAAAGTTCCTTGTCTTCAGAATCTTGAGCTAGCTTATGTATTATGCCCTGTACACACGATAGGATTTTCCGATGGAAAATGTTAGATAGGACCTTGTTGTCGGAAATTCCAACCGTGTGTAGGCTCCATCACACATTTTCCATAGGAATTTCCGACACACAAAGTTTGAGAGCTTGCTATAAAATTTTCCGACAACAAAATCAGTTGTTGGAAAATCCGACGCACAAAGTGCCACGCATGCTCAGAATAAATTTTTTTTTCTCAAACAAAAAGGTTTTTATTTCAGCAAAAATTATTACATACAGTTCCAGGAACACATATGTCAGTGTACAAAGTAGCGGTACAATCAGGCATAAAGACAATAAAGATTGCATCACTTTTCCCCCATAATCTCCTGATCAAGCATATTATAGTGTTTAATCCCTCTCATTAGTCCTCCACCTGCACACCTATATCTTCAGCAAATCACAATACAATCGCTTATTCTTATTTATTTGCAACAGGACAATTAACAGATTCTCTAAAATAAACGGTCAATCACTAGGTCTACTGGCGCAAGTCCAGGGACCTCCAGCCACTGTGCCCAAAGCTTCTCAAATTTTTTTGATGTTCCCCTGTGTTGAAAGATAATTTTTTCCAAACGGATAGTGTTCCCCATTTGTATGATCCACTCCTGTTTCGTAGGAGGGTCTTCAGATTTCCAATGCCTAAGAATTAGCATACGTGCCAGAAACAAAGTTCTATTGATGGCTTGCTTAAGGATATCTCCTGTTAATAAGTCATCTATTATCCCTAACAGGCACGGTTTGGGGTCTAATGGTATCTGTACCTGGAAGACCATATTAATGGTATCCAGTACAGTTTTCCAATATAAATGAAGTTTAGGGCATCTCCATAGGAGATGAATAAGATCTCCGTGGTCTCTACGACATCTTGTACATGTGGGATCTGTGCCAACTCCCATACGGACAAGTCTAGCCGGTGTATAATGTACCCTGTAAAGTATATACAACTGGGACAGTTTTTGAGCAGCATTCAATGAGCACAGGGGAACCGCCTGCAGAGCCTCGTCCCACTGTTCCTCCTCAAATGCGCCAACATCCTGCTCCCACCTGGCCATAACCTTCAATGGCGAGTCTCCCAGAACCAAATTCAGAAGCATAGCGTAGCAGTCCGATATGAACCCTTTATATGTATTTATTTCAAGGAGGAAGTTAAAAACGGGTGCAAGATCTAGAGTCCAAATATCTGGACCTCCCTGGGCATCTATCGCATGTTTAAATTGTTGATAGTAGAAGTTCATGGAGAGCGGCAACTGGAAGGCTTCCCTAAGCTCCAGAAAGGATCTGAGCTTGCCATCTTGAAATATATGTGTCATGTGTGATAACCCGTACTGCTTCCTTTCACTCCATATGGTATTTTTGCTATTTCCATGTAGTGATTATTTTCCCAAATTGGGCTATATTTAGTATACCCTTGTACTTTCTGTAGCATCCTGGCCTTGCTCCAAATCTTTTGCATAAGAGCATAAGTTGGAAAAAGTTTGTTGGATTTGTTATATTGCAGCGCCTCCAGCCCATCCAGGGCCCCACACTTGACTGTAAAGTGAAGTAGCTGGGCCGAGGAGTCCCGCAGATTTAGCTCTACTTCCTGTGTAGGCCGCAGAACTCTAGCAATGTGTTGTAGCTGGGCAGCTAAGTAATATACCCAAGGGTTAGGCAGCGCTAGGCCACCGTCATCCTTGGGACGCTGGAGTTGCTCAAGTTTAATTCTGGGTGGTTTTGAAAGCCATATAAACGATCGGAAGAGTGAGTTAATAATTCTGAACTTTTTTAAAGTAATGACCATTAGGGAGTTGTGGAGTATATATAAAAGTTGGGGCATAAGGATCATTTTTATTAGATTGATCCTACCTACTTGTGATAACTTCAATTTGCTCCATACTTTGACCCGATCGCGACAACGATTAATAGGAGGGGTTAAGTTTAAGTTAACATAGTCTAACACACGGGGAGTGACTTGTATGCCTAAGTACTTAAGAGACGTCGATACCGGGATGTCCAGTATACTGTTTTGAGAGGAGGATAGCTCACGATCTAACAATAGGAGGGAGGACTTGGTCCAATTAATAACTAGACCCGAGTACTGCCCAAATCAGGCAATGACTCTCATTGCCTCTGACAGCGACGCTGACGTATCTCCAAGAAGCAGCATGGTGTCATCAGCATACATAATAACTTTCTCCTGGACATCTCCGTATCGAAACCCCTGTATTAAGGGGTTACTGCGTATCATAGAAACTAAAGGCTCTATGGCCAAGGCAAATAAGAGGGGAGACAGGGGGCAGCCCTGTCTCGTACCTTTGTATAAATTGAAGGGTACAGAAATCCGACCCCCCTCTCTAATGACTGCCACCGGGGAGGAGTAAAATAACTGTACCCATTTAATGTAGTTATCCCCAATCCCAAACTTCCTCATTACTGCCCATAGGTAGTCCCATTCGACGCTATCAAACGCCTTATGGGCATCCAGGGAAAGCAGGGCTCTATCCCCCCTATTATCTGACTGGGATTGGATATTGAGAAAAAGTCTGCGCAAATTTATCGCAGTCGATTTCTGGGGCATGAAGCCGTATTGGTCTGAATGTATTATGGTGGATATGACTTTGTTTAGACGTAACGCCAATACCTTGGCGAGAATCTTCACATCATTTTGTAAAAGCGAGATCGGACGATGCGATCCCGGGTCCAGTGGGTCTTTGTTGGGCTTTAATATCAGGACTATGCTTGCTCTGGTCATTGACTGGGGGAGGTCGCCACTTTGTTTTGCTGCATTAAATACCTTCAGCAGGTGTGGGAGTATACATTCCCCATACTGTTTGTAAACTTCAATGGGGAGCCCATCGTCCCCCGGAGCTTTAGAGTTGGGGAACAAACTGGTCGCCACCTGTAGTTCATCAATAGTGATAGGGCCATCCAGCTCAGTACGAGATGCCTCAGAAAAACCGGGCAGCTGGATTTCATCTAAGTATTCAGTGAGCGAGTCCTGTGAGTATGTTTGTTTAGATTGGTATAAAGAGGAGTAAAATCTCACCAATTCTGCTAGGATCTGGTCTGGGCTATTGGTTAATCCTCCCCGATGAGAGCGTAGTGCTCCAATCGAAGGAGAGGTCTGATGGGAGTGGGCAATGGTTGCTAACAGACGACCAGTGTGTTCTCCCTTCTCATAGTGTGCAGTTTTTTTAAAAAACCTCTTTCTCTCCGCTGTAGATGATGTGACCTTATATAGCGCCTCTTGCGCCGAAAGCCATGCATCCTTATTAGCTGGGGTTGGATCAGCAATAAATCGTAGCTCTAATTCCTCTGCCATATGTTCTATTCCCTCCCTCTGAGCATGGGTCTTCCTTTTAACTGCTTGAATTTCAGCGATAAAAATGCTTCGAAGGACTGCCTTAAAGGCCTCCCAGGATAAAGCAGATGAAGCTTCATTGGCATGAATCCGCCAGCACTCTGCAATATGGAGTTCTATTTGCTCATGGGAAGGGAAGAGATTCAGCCAAAATGCATTCATCTTCCACGGAGCCTTAGCCATCGCGGAAGGAGGACGCACCTCTAGGGTCACAATCAATGGTGAATGATCAGATACACTTCTAATAGCATATGTCACTGTCGAGATGTAGCGGACCGCTACCCCCGAAAACAGACAAAGGTCTATCCGTGATAGAGAGGAGTGGCCCCTGGAGAAACAAGAGAACTGCCGTACCTCTGGATTCCCTGCTCTCCAAGGGTCCTTCCATCCCACCTCCTCCATAAACTTACTGAGTGCCGTACGACCCCCACCCCGCCCACTCGCTACTGGTGGGTGCTTGTCTAGAAATGGATCAGTGTAGTTATTAAAGTCTCCGAAGGCATACAGTGGGACCTCAGGATATTTAACTTGGTATGCTAGCAGGGCTCTCACTACTTGGTTGTTATACGGAGGAGGCACATACACAAAGGCTAATATACATTTAAGAGTAGATAACCTACATAAAAGGAATACATATCTCCCTTCTTGATCAATTTCGGAGCCGAGCTCCTCATATTCTATGGAACTATGCACCAATACACTCACACCACGAGAGTATAAGGTATGGGTGGAATGGTATGCCTTACCCACCCAACGAAAACCGATGCAAGACAATGAGTCCTTGGTGAGGTGGGTTTCCTGCAAGGCGCAGATAGCCGGGAGACGTTTCCGAAGTAACGATGATATCATTGTCCTCTTCAGGGGGTCATGTAACCCTTTGACGTTCGCTCAGAATAAATTAAGAGAAGAATGCTATTAGCTACTGCCCCGTTTATAGTCCCGCCGCACATGTTTTGCATCACCGCGTTCAGAACGATCGGATTTTCCGACAACTGTGACCGTGTGTATGCAAGACAAGTTTGAGCCAACATCTGTCGGAATACCTTAAAAGATTATTATGAATCTTTATATAATCTCAAACTAGACAAGAATATTCACCAACCCACTGAGACTGAAATTAATGAGTTCCTCAGAAAGATTGACCTCCCCTCCATAGACACAAATTCACTACAACTATTAAACAAACCTTTTACTGCAGCTGAAGTTCATGAAGTGATTAAACATTTACCTAAACATAAAGCCCCTGGAGCAGACGGCTTTTCAGCCGAATATTATCAAGCGTTCTCATCAACGCTCGCCCCCAAACTAGTAGACAGGGATGGACTGGCCATCGGGACTACCGGGAGATTCCCGGTGGGCCGATGGCTCAGTCTGAGCCACTTTCACTTTCAGCCGCATCTGTGGTGCCCGGCGATCTACCCGTCAACCGCCAACAGCTGGCGCCTGACGGGTAGATCGAGATTAGCCAGCATGCAGAGTAGCGCAGGGAGCTTCTGTAGTAATAAGTTCTCTCTCGTGTCATACCGCTGTTCTCCGGCGGCCCCGCCCCCTCCTCTCTTCTCGTCTATACCAATTGACTTGTAGGATCATCTGGTATAGACAAGAAGAGAGCAGGGGGTGGGGCCGCCGGAGAACAGCGTGATGACACGAGAGAGAACTTATTACTACAGAAGCTCCCTGCGCTACTCTGCATGCTGGCTAGTAAGACCCCACAATGTGCCCTGATGATGTGCTACGTGCCCCATCATGTGCCCCGCTATGTGCCCCATCATGTGCCCCGCTATGTGCCCCATCATGTGCCCCGCTATGTGCCCCATCATGTGCCCCGATCTGCTATGTGCCCCATCATGTGCCCCGCTATGTGCCCCATCATGTGCCCCGCTATGTGCCCCATCATGTGCCCCGATCTGCTATGTGCCCCATCATGTGCCCCGCTCTGCTATGTGCCCCATCATGTGCCCCATCATGTGCCCCATCTTGTGCCCCGCTATGTGCCCCATCATGTGCCCCGCTATGTGCCCCATCATGTGCCCCGATCTGCTATGTGCCCCATCATGTGCCCCATCATGTGCCCCGCTATGTGCCCCATCATGTGCCCCGATCTGCTATGTGCCCCATCATGTGCACCGCTATGTGCCCCATCATGTGCCCCGCTATGTGCCCCATCATGTGCCCCGCTATGTGCCCCATCATGTGCCCCGATCTGCTATGTGCCCCATCATGTGCCCTGCTATGTGCCCCATCATGTACCCCGATCTGCTATGTGCCCCATCATGTGCCCCGCTATGTGCCCCATCATGTGCCCCATCATGTGCCCCGCTATGTGCCCCATCATGTGCCCCGATCTGCTATGTGCCCCATCATGTGCCCCGCTATGTGCCCCATCATGTGCCCCATCATGTGCCCCGATGTGCTATGTTCCCCATCATGTGCCCCGATGTGCTATGTGCCCCATCATGTGCCCCGATGTGCTATGTGCCCCATCATGTGCCCCATCATGTGCCCCGATGTGCTATGTTCCCCCTCATGTGCCCCGATGTGCTATGTTCCCCATCATGTGCCCCGATGTGCTATGTGCCCCATCATGTGCCCTGATGTGCTATGTGCCCCATCATGTGCCCCGAGCCCTGATGTGCCCCATGCCCTGATGTGCCCCGATGTGCCACGTGCCCTAATGTGCCATGTAGCCTGATGTGCCCTAATGTGCTATGTGCCCTGATGTGCCCCGTGCCCTGATGTGCCATGTGCCACGTGCCCTAATGTGCCATGTAGCCTGATGTGCCCTAATGTGCCCCATCATGTGCCCTGATGTGCCATAATGTGCCCTGATGTGCCATGTCCCCCGTGCCCTAATGTGCCATGTGGCCTGATGTGCCATGTGCCCCATAATGTGCCCCATCATGTGCCCTGATGTGCCATGTGCCCCGTGCCCTGATGTGCTATGTGCCCTGATGTACCATGTGGCCTGATGTGCTCCATGCCCTGATGTGCGATGTGCACCATAATGTGCCATGTGCCCCATCATGTGCCCTGATGTGCCATAATGTGCCCTGAAGTGCCCTGTGCCCTGATGTGCCCCGTGCCCTGATGTGCCATGTGCCCGTGCCCTGATGTGCCATGTGGCCTGATGTGCCCTGTGCCCTGATGTGCCATGTGCCCTGATGTGCCATAATGTGCTGTGATGTGCCCCATGCCCTGATATGCCCCGTGCCCTGATGTGCCATGTGCCCTGATGTGCCATGTGCCCTGATGTGCCCCGTGCCCTGATGTGCCCCGTGCCCTGATGTGCCCCGTGCCCTGATGTGCCATGTGCCCTGATGTGCTATGTGCCCCGATGTGCCACGTGCCCTGATGTGCTATGTGCCCTGATGCGCCCTGATGTGCTATGTGCCCTGATGCGCCCTGATGTGCTATGTGCCCTGATGTGCTGTGCCCCGATGTCCTATGCCCTGATGTGCCTTGTGCCCCGATGTGCTTTGCCCTGATGTCCTGTGCCCTGATGTCCTGTGCCCCGGTGTGCTGTGCCTCAATGTCGTGTGCTCTGATGTTCTGTACCCTGATGTGCTGTGTCCTGATGTGCTATACCCTGATGTACTGTGCCCTGATGTGTTGTGCCCTATTAGCTGATGTGCTGGGCTCTGTACCCTGATGTGCTGTGCACTGTACCCTGATATGTTGTACCCTGTACGCTGATGTACTGGGCACTGTACCCTGATATGTTGTGCCCTGTACGCTGATGTGCTGGGCACTGTACCCTGATATGTTGTGCCCTGTACGCTGATGTACTGGGCACTGTACCCTGATATGTTGTGCCCTGTACGCTGATGTGCTGGGCACTGTACCCTGATATGTTGTGCCCTGTACGCTGATGTACTGGGCACTGTACCCTGATATGTTGTGCCCTGTACGCTGATGTGCTGGGCACTGTACCCTGATATGTTGTGCCCTGTACGCTGATGTACTGGGCACTGTACACTGATATGTTGTGCCCTGTACGCTGATGTACTGGGCACTGTACCCTGATATGTTGTGCCCTGTACGCTGATGTACTGGGCACTGTACCCTGATGTGCTGTGCCCTGATGTGCTGTGCCCTGATGTGCCTTGTGCCCTGATGTGCTGGGCTCTGTACCCTGATGTGCCCTGATGTGCTGTGCCCTGATGTGCCTTGTGCCCTGATGTGTTGTGCCCTGATGTGCCTTGTGCCCTGATGTGCTGGGCTCTGTACCCTGATGTGGCCTGATGTACCGTGCCCTGATGTGTTGTACCCTGGGCCGGTCTGGATGAAGTCCAGGGCCACATTTTTGTCCCAGTCCAGCCCTGCTAGTAGACCTCTTCAACGTAGCTGCAAATACTGGTACATTTCCAAGTGAAATGCTTCAAGCTATTATAGTGACTATACCAAAACCAGGAAAAGACCCCTCCTTACCACATAATTACAGACCCATCTCATTACTAAATTCTGATCTAAAAATCTTTGCCAAAGTACTAGCAAACAGATTATTGAATATAACCCCCACCCTTATAGGACTGGAGCAGGTGGGATTTGTCAAAGGAAGGCAGGCCCCGGATAGTACTAGAAGAATGATTAACTTACTGAGATACGCAGAAATCACACGTAAACCCAGTATATTCGTAACCCTAGACGCAGAAAAAGTGTTTGATAGAGTCCATTGGACATACCTATCTCAAACGCTCTCCAAATTTGGCTTAAACCGATTCTTACACTCAGCCATCATGTCTCTTTACTCAAAACCCTCCGCCAGAGTATATGCATCAGGAATACTTTCTGACTCTTTCAACCTTACCAATGGTACCCGTCAAGGTTGCCCCCTATCCCCTATAGTATTCTCCCTAGCCAAAGAACCCTTAGCAGAACTTATCAGAAATACTGCTGAAATTAAAGGACTCCAGGTAGGTCTTAAAGAACACAAAATAGGGCTCTTTGCAGACGATATAATCCTTACTCTGACCAACCCTGAGTACTCCCTATCCAGAGCCACAGAACTCTTACATCACTTTTGGGAAATAACATACTACCTCTAAATATAACTGAGAACAGTAAAGACAATCTTAAAGAAATATTCCCCTGCAATTGGGACTCACCCTCTATCAACTATCTAGGTATCCAATTGACTCACCCTATATCTAAATTATACATTACCAACTTCCCTCCCCTTGTAGCACACATACAGACGGAATTCTCCCAAATCTCTAAATTTCACCTAACCTGGGTTGGACGTATAGCTGCATATAAAATGCAAATACTTCCCGAACTACTCTACCTCTTCAGAACCATCCCGATCCCAATTCCACAAAAAATTTTCTCTGATTTGGCGTCGCTCTTGAACAAATTTATCTGGCAACACAAAAAACCCAGAATTGCACTGACGACTCTATATAAACCGAGAACAATCAGAAGAGGGGGACTGCCAAATGCTTATGCCTACCATCAAGCTTCCTTATTGGACCAACAGAAGTTTTGGTTCTCCTGTCGAGAGGACAACCTATGGTCCCACATAGAACAACATATCACACCAGGTCATGACCTAACAGCGCTTCTTATGGCATCCACCATTCATTATAAACCCGCAATACCGGCCTACCCAACGGTACAAGCATCACTCGAGGCTTGGTCCGTCCTGACTAAAAATAATTTTACAGATGAACCATCCCACACACTGCATTTACCTCTCACAGCCTATGCATACCTCATACCAAACTTTTCAACTCACCACTGGAAACAAAAAGGCATCCACTAGGACACTGCAGATCTAGTGAACCCTACAGCAGTGAACACTTTTATGATTCAGCAAATTAAACAATATAATAAAAAATACCCAACCACTACCACGAAAATTCCATTAACTATATAGAATTTCCTAATGAACAAGCACAATCTTACTGCTAAGGGTATATCGCTGTGCTATAGATACTGCAACCTCCACACTACACAAACCAAGCTCCCAACCATGAATAAGTGGGAAATAGAACTGCAAAAGTCCTTTACACTGCCACAATGGCTCACAGCTATTAAATACAATAGTACATATTCAGCGTGTGTGGACCACTGGGACAACTCCCATAAAATTCTTCATAGATGGTACATAACTACCATGCGTCTACACACTATGAACTCCTCTTTATCCCCACTATGCTGGAGGAATTGTCATAATAATGGAAACCTATTACACGTCATGTGGCACTGTAAGGTTCTGAAAAAATATTGCACAGACGTATTCTCTGTAATCTCAGACACAACCAATTCCCAATGTACTCCCTCTCCAGTAAGCCCGGAGCAACAGCAACCAAGCAATAAGCGTAGGGCGGGCATGACAGGGTTAACAGGGATTAACTACTCTTATTAGGGGTGGTTAGTATAGGGCCGAGGGGGAGGGGCTGCAGGAATATTTATAAAGGGGACCCCGCCTGGGATGAGTCACCAGAGCGTGGGGGAAAGTTCAGGGAGTGAAGCAACATGTCGGAGGTGGAGAGAATTCTGGCCCAGCTTAGAGAAGAGGCGGCAGTGCGGGGTCCCGAGTGGCTCCAGGCGGCGATAGGTACGGCACTCACGGGGACAGTGGCGGCGTCCGAACTGGCGGGCAGGAGCGTGACTAGAGCCCGCAGGGCAAGACCTCCGGAGCGGTATTCGCCGGAGCAGCGAGGGGAGGATCAGAGGCAAGCAAGGGGGAGTCGAGGAGATTCGGCGGTGGGCCCACCCCCTAAACGGACGGCGCGCACTAGCAGCGGCAGCCCGGGAAGAACTAACGACAGGGAGCTGAGAACGGGCGGCGAGAAGCAAGGAAAAGACAGGGCTTCAGTGCGGCCTAGCAGACCCGGCGAACGCGTGCGCGCTGGCCCCTCCCCCAGGCTTCCAGAGTCGGATCGGGGTAACGCGCAGAGGAGGAATACAGACGGGACCTCCGGGCCTTCAGCGGCAGGAGATCCACAGCGGCCTGATACAGAACGGAGGGAGCTGAGAAGGGGCAGAGCGGAGGCCGCCAGGACTGAGGTTACGCACGCCGGTCCTGGTAAGGCTGTCCAGAAGTCTCCACACGGACGCGCTGCGCAGAGAAGATGGCGGCGGCAGCTACAGCCAGCAGGCCCGACCGGCTTTCATCGGAAGAGGAGGAAGACATGGTGCTGAACCTTTCGGAAGAGCGATCAGAGTCGGAAGAAGAGGCAGCCCCCCGCGCGGGGAGAACAGCAGAGGTGGACAGCAGACGATCGGCTGATGGGGCGTCACCTATGCAGCCTGGTAAGTCAGCACCTATTACACCTGAGACAATTTTACATGAGGGTAGTGGGCCTAGCAGGGGTTCTGGGTCTGGGACACCTAGGGGGGGGACGGGGGAGAACCCTCTGGGAGCTGCAGGTTTACTAGGTTTCTTGGAAGGAATCAAAGACCTAGTCCAGAAGTTTGAACAGGCAGGTAAAACAGCAGTGGGGCCGGCGGCAGCCTGGGTCCCACCTAGAGCAGGATCGGGGGAACACGCTGAGGCAGGGGGGCGTACGGAAATGCCAGCGGTTGCAGGGGCCGGCTCAGCGCCCGCGAAGGAAGGTGGAAGTGAGGTAGTGGTTCAGGAAGTAGGCAAGACGGCGGTGGCCAGTGAGACGGTGGCGAGGCAGGACATAATTAGAACTGCAGATGCAGCAAAATGTGAAGTATATGTGTGTTATGAAGGGCCGTTAGGGGCGCATCTGAAGCAGGAGGTTAGAGAAAAGTTATGGAAAGGTGAGTATGTGGAGATTTTTTCTTTACTCCCTTTAGAAAAATTCAATTTGGATAGAGTAAAACCTGACGATTCTAAAAAAGAGGACGAAGAGAAAAGGAGATACCGGTTAATCCCGCGTACATTTACCAATTGGCTGCAGGCGTTCGCCATAATGGCAAGTGTCATTGGGGAAAAACAACCCGAACATTGTTCGGCGCTGTTTTGTTATCAGGATTCTATTGGGGAAGCGTATAGAGTTTATGGGGGTACTGCGTGGCTGAGGTATGATGAGCAGTTTCGGCAAAGGAGGGCGGTGCGGAAAGAGCTACGCTGGGACCACAAGGATATAAGCCTATGGATGCGATTGATGACCTCGGCGCGGGCACCGAACCAGTTTTTTCAGGGAGGGGCCGGCGGACCAGCAGCACAGGGACAGTCGGCCGGAAACAAGAAAGGGGTGTGCTGGCAGTATAATTCAGGAACATGCAGGTTCGGAAGCTCTTGTAGGTTCAAGCATGAGTGTTCGGGGTGCAACGGAGCACACTCAGCAACTAAGTGCTTCAAACAAGCTAAGGGTCGCTCAGGGGAAACTGGACACAAGAGGGAGGACTCCGGTGAGAGTGGGAAGGATGCGGCCGTTTCTCGGTAGGTATCCTGATAAGAAAGCGGCAAAACTATTGGAAGAAGGCTTCTCCGTTGGCTTTCGTATCCCCTGTTCACTGGCGGTAGTTCCTCCCGTTCCACCCAATCTCCGGTCCGCCTTGCAACACCCGGACGTGGTTCGCGAAAAACTACGTAAGGAGGTTGCAATGGGGAGGATGGCGGGGCCTTTCTCGTCAGCGCCTTTGGCAGATCTGGTGGTGTCGCCACTGGGGGTAGTGCCAAAAAAGGAACCCAATAAATTCAGGCTCATCCATCACCTGTCTTTTCCAAAAGGGGGGTCGGTTAATGACGCCATAGATCAGGAAGCATGCTCAGTGACATACACGTCCTTTGATGCAGCCGTAGGGTGGGTGCGCCGGTACGGTAAAAGGGCTCTGTTGGCTAAGGTTGATATTGAATCGGCCTTTCGGCTGCTACCAGTACATCCCGAAAGTTTTAGGTTGCTCGGATGTCAATGGGACGATGAGTTCTACGTCGACCAATGCCTTCCGATGGGTTGCTCTATATCATGTGCGATATTTGAGCAATTCAGCTCTTTCGTTGAGTGGGTGGTAAGGGAGGTTTCGGGTTTGAATTCTATAATTCATTACCTGGATGACTTCCTATGCATAGGACCGACAGAGTCGAGGATCTGCGCGGTGCTCTTGGCAACGCTGGAAAACATAGCAGACAATTTTGGCATTCCCTTGGCGCCTGACAAAACTGTGGGACCTTGTACGGAAATTACGTTTCTGGGCATCGTCCTGGATTCGGAGGCCATGGAATGCAGGTTGCCGGAGTCAAAGTTGGCAGCCCTGAAAACAGAGATTGCGCGGCTGATTGGATTGCGTAAAGTGCAATTGCGCGTATTGCAATCGGTGTTAGGCAAGCTCAATTTTGCCTGCCGCATCTTGCCTATGGGGAGGGTGTTCAGTCGCCGGCTGGCAGCTAGCACGAGTGGCATTAAGTCCCCGAGACATTTTGTACGCCTGGTCAAGGCACATAGGGACGACTTAAAGGTATGGCATACCTTTTTGGAGTCATTCAATGGAAGGGCGTTGTGGATGGCGGGACCGGTCAGTAATTTCGACCTGGAGCTCTTTACGGACGCAGCGGGGGCCTCAGGGTTTGGAGTTTTCTTCCAGGGCCAATGGAGTGCAGGCCCCTGGCCGCAGTCCTGGATAGCGGCGGGCCTCACAAAGAATTTGGTGCTGTTGGAATTGTTTCCAGTAGTGCTGGCAGTGGAGTTATGGGGTGCATCTTTCAGGGATCTGAAAGTGCGCTTCCATGGGGATAATTTGGGGGTAGTGCAGGTGATCAATAAGAACACGGCGTCTTCTCCGCCGGTTATTAGATTACTGCAACATTTGGTGCTGAGATGCTTGCAACTGAATGTTTTCATTCACGCTGTCCACCTGCCAGGAGTAGAAAATGTGATAGCCGATGCTTTATCTCGCTTCCAGTGGGACAGGTTCCGAGAGTTGGCGCCGGACGCGGAGCAACAAGGAGTGCCTTGTCCCGAATGGTTGTGGGGGATAGCGTTGGAATCATCGCGGGATGGATAAAGCGGTCGGTAAGTGGGTCCACGTGGTCAGCATACACGAGGGTCTGGAAGGAGTGGTTAGCGTTCATACAAGAGGTGGGTGAGGATCCCAATGGGCAAGCAGGACGGTCACTCGTTTTGTACTACGTAGCCAGAAAAATGGAGGAGGGGGTGTCTGCATCTGTAGTGAATGCGCAACTGTCAGGTTTAGCCTTCCTGTTCAAATTACAGGGGCAGCCAGATTTTACAAAAGATTTCTGGGTGAGACAGGCCGTAAAAGGTTATAGGCGATCGGTGATGCGGAAGGATAACAGGAAGCCCATGACATTTGAGATTCTCAAGGGTGTAGTAGACAAAGTGCGGGTGGTGTGTTCATCGGAATTTGAGATAAAATTATTTACGGTCGCGTTTTTGTTGGCGTTTTTTGGGGCATTTAGAATTGGGGAACTGGTTAGCCCGTCAAAGAAAGTACATGGGGGACTTGGGAGCCAGGAGGTGGAGTGCAGCAGGGGTAGGCTGTCCTTGTGGTTTAAAAAATCAAAAACGGATCAAGAGGGCAAGGGGAAACTAGTTCAGGTGTTTCCAATTCCGGGCTCGCCTTTATGTCCAATAGAAGCAGTAATGGTTTTTAGGCGGGTTCGCCCGGCGGGGCTGGGCGCGTTCTTGGTACACGAGGACGGGACGCCGTTGTCACGTTTTCAGTTTGGGGCTATATTCAGAAAATGCTTGGAGCGTTTGGGTTTGGATGGCAAAGCTTTTTCATCCCACTCATTCAGGATAGGTGCAGCAACAGAAGCTGCAAGGCAAGGGATGGATATGGAGGCGGTAAAAAGGATTGGGAGGTGGGAGTCGAACGGGTTCAGGTCTTACGTTAGGCCCCACATGGTGGTAGGTTTGTGAGGTAAACAAGTGGGCAGGACTCTTCAGTCTGCCCGGGTTTTTTGTTGTCAAAATGCTGGTTGTACTATAGTGTATGTTGTTTTTTCCTCTTTAATTTCAGGTTCGGCGACCGGGATGGTCTGGATCATGGGCCATTCCTATGTCTGCTGGGGGGCACGGAGAGGGGATGTGAGGTACGAGGGTAGGCAGTTGGGTTTTAATAAAAAGGAAGCCTACATAAAATGGTTTGGAGTCCCGGGAATGTTGTGGGGACGGTTAGTTCCTGAGGTGCAGCGTTATGCAGCTAGGGACAGACCGCCTGATGTGCTAGTATTACACGTGGGCGGCAATGATTTTGGGGATTAGGTCCATGTTAGACATCACACGGGACATCAAATCAGATATTGACCGCTTGATGCAGCAATTTCCTGATATGGTCGTTGTATGGTCAGATATTGTGGCGCGTATGACATGGAGAATGGCCAGATCGGTAGAAGGTATTAATAGAGCCAGGAGAAAGATTAATAGGGAAGTTAGCAAATTCATGGTTCAGAAAGGAGGGTTGGCCATACGTCACCTAGAGCTGGAATTCGAGACCTGGAGATATTTAAAAAAAGACGGGGTCCATTTAAACGAAGTAGGCATATGTGGGCTTTGGGCCTTCAAGATGGCATACAACGAGCGCTTCGGGTGTGGAGGGGCAGCCAAGGGTAAGGGAATTACCCTTGCCTGCTGTGGCGGACGTTGGTCTGTGCAGGGAAAGAAGATATCAGAAGGATGAGATCGGGACCATCGTTGGAGGGGTCCTGATGGTGGTTCCCGGTTAACGGAGGTTAGCCGGGAAGTGAGAATGGGGCACTGCGGTCAGGGGTAGTCTTTGAGCCAGCTTGTCGGCTTGAGGCAGGGATAATACATTTGAGAGGGACTGCAGTGCAAGAAGGTTTTCAACACAGAGGTTTACTAATTTCCTGCCCAGACCAACGTTAGATTTTCATAGGTTTATAACAGATATGTTTTCTTTATATTTATACGTTTATATGTTTTATATTTGACTCATTATTTTGGTTAAATAAAGTAGGCTGCTATGGCCTTTGTTACCCCATGAACACGGTGTGGTCTCGGTTAATGAGGATGTGGAGAGGGGTATATAGTTTATGGGGAGTTAAACACATCTGTTATTCAACAGTCAAGTAAGCCCGGAGCAACAGCAACCAAGCAATAAGCGTAGGGCGGGCATGACAGGGTTAACAGGGATTAACTACTCTTATTAGGGGTGGTTAGTATAGGGCCGAGGGGGAGGGGCTGCAGGAATATTTATAAAGGGGACCCCGCCTGGGATGAGTCACCAGAGCGTGGGGGAAAGTTCCCACCCACCCTCCCTAGGGATAGAGTTGTGTCTATCAGGAAGGGTTTTCTCTTTCTTTCTTCGCAGGTACAGGCGTTAGGATGTCGTAGCGGTGGCGGACGTTGGTCTGTGCAGGGAAAGAAGATATCAGAAGGATGAGATCGGGACCATCGTTGGAGGGGTCCTGATGGTGGTTCCCGGTTAACGGAGGTTAGCCGGGAAGTGAGAATGGGGCACTGCGGTCAGGGGTAGTCTTTGAGCCAGCTTGTCGGCTTGAGGCAGGGATAATACATTTGAGAGGGACTGCAGTGCAAGAAGGTTTTCAACACAGAGGTTTACTAATTTCCTGCTCAGACCAACGTTAGATTTTCATAGGTTTATAACAGATATGTTTTCTTTATATTTATACGTTTATATGTTTTATATTTGACTCATTATTTTGGTTAAATAAAGTAGGCTGCTACGGCCTTTGTTACCCCATGAACACGGTGTGGTCTCGGTTAATGAGGATGTGGAGAGGGGTATATAGTTTATGGGGAGTTAAACACATCTGTTATTCAACAGTCAAGAATTAGCACTACTGTGCCTGGGGATAGACTCCTTCCCATATACACACAGAAAAGTGGTGGTACATATACTATTTGCAGCTCGTATATCCATAGCAGCGAAATGGAAATCCACTACCCCACCAGATATAAAGGAAGTTATCGCCAGGGTGAATTCACAAAGCCTCATGGAACGTATGCTGGCATACAAGGAGGGTCGAGCACATACCTACCATAAATTCTGGGATAACTGGCTATCAAAGCACAATCCCGTCTTGCGTTGATGAAACTAAAATTAATTGGTAATTGGAAAAAGACCACTTCTATTGGTGTTGCATTACATCCAGTGCAGGAAATTACATTTTATCAATACTGAATAGTTATGTTTGGTTATATGTTTAATTTGGTTTGATTAAACATTTAATGTTTATACAAAACTGTTACAACTACTACATTCTAATTGATGTTGGTATTATTATCAATGGCTTTAGGTTCAAGTACATTTGTTGTTATCAATTTGTGACCAATTCGAGGCGACCATATCCTGGGTCGCATTCACCAGTCCTGGAAGGGCATACATATAGCCTGCTAACAGTGTGTTCCCGGTAGGGGTGACGGGCTCTTAATGTTAATTTTATCTTCTTAACCAAACTCTCCAGGCACTACAACTGAAATTAAAGACTCCACAGTTGTTCTTCTTTGTTTTACCTCAAGAACCTAATCTACTCAGATGTGCTTACACTATTTCTTTCTTGAAAATAGGAACATCTTTGTATACCTGCTATCAGGGGCATAGGGAAGGGGTGGCTAGGGGGGCTGAAGCCCCGAACGTGACCCCAAAAAGCCCAGAGTCTATGGAATGCTGCATTCCATTGTCAGCCCCGAGCGCCGGCGCCGGGACCAATCTGATTATGAGTGCGTGTCGAAAGTGGCCGAAAGTAGCCGAGTCCCCGAGTGCCATAGCGGCCGAAAGTAGCCGAGTCCCCGAGTGCCATAGTGGCCGAAAGTAGCCGAGTAAGTCCCCGAGTGCCATAGCGGCCGAAAGTGGCCGAGTGCCGCAGCTCCCGCCTTCTGGAGCGGGACGTGTGACGTGACATCCATCTTAGCCTGCAGGCTCCAGAAGGCAGAAAAGCTACATCCCCGCTCGGGCGGGCGGGTTTCCTCTCCTCCTCGGCTCCGCTCTGACAGTGACAAGTGACTAACTGCCTGCTGTGACTGCACACCATGGCTGAGGTAGGTCAGACACGCAATGTGTGTATAGTGGTCAGTGTATATAGGTCAGTGTATATAGGTCAGTGGTCAGTGTATATAGGTCAGTGTATGTAGGTCAGTGTATGTAGGTCAGTGTATATAGGTCAGTGTATACAGGTCAGTGTATATAGGTCAGTGTATACAGGTCAGTGTATATAGGTCAGTGGTCAGTGTATGTAGGTCAGTGTATGTAGGTCAGTGTATGTAGGTCAGTGTATATAGGTCAGGCAGGTCAGTGTATGTAGGTCAGTGTATGTAGGTCAGTGTCAGGCAGTTGTGTTTACTGGTCAGCATTGATAGGCACTGGTAAGTCACACAACCCTACCACGCAGCCCAAAAAAAAGCTGCGCCACCCCCCCCCCCCCCCCCGGTTTTTGGACTTCGGGCTGAAGCCCCTGGTCTTTTTGCCACCTAGCAACGCCCCTGCCTGCTATATTTGTAATCCATGGATTTTGTTGTCGGAATGTCCGATCAATGTCCTACCGTGTGTACAGGGCATTAGACTGCAGTATTTGTAAATCCAAACAGGGAAACAAGTAGAAAGCAAACTGTAGAATAAGTGATGCGCTGGTAATTGTGTGCTTGCAAATATAAGGCACTTATAATATTTCCTCCTTAGCAGTGGGTTCAGTATTGACTTTATAGCACAGAGAAACAAATCCTAAAATTCCACTGTATGCAGTCTGTGAATAAGTGAGATCACTACAAGTCTCACCAGCAGTCTGTAGATAACACACTCAGTTAATAATGTACTCTACTGAAATAGGCATGTGCCCTTCTCACCAAGTAGACCCAGAGGCTGTGAGGCTCCGTCAAGACTCTCCTCCCGGTGTCTCATTCTGATGAAAGATGGCTCTGCCACGCTGTATCGCTCTTCCTGATAGCTGAGGTGCAGATGGCTTCAAATGCTCTGAAGCGCAGACCGATCCTCCTGCTCAATCAGCAGGGCCGTTCACAAGGATCCCTCTGGGATGGGCGATCCGCTCTCCGCTGTAGGCTGCAGGCTCTTCCAGCCCTGGGCACACACACACACAGACCTCCTGCTGTGTGTAGAATGGCATCCCAAGAGAGTGAAAGATGACCGCGCTGTCCTTTCTATTTCTGCTTCCAGCATGCAGCGCAGTACCTTTGCCTTGTGGGTTTGTGGCTTGGCATTGTGGGTTTAGTAGTACCAAAACTAAGTTAACACATGAGTCATTTCCTCATTAAACTACATCTCCCACAATGCTTTGTAACGCTGCTTATAGAAACTAAACAAAAGTGTTAATAGCATTAAAAGGACACTAGGGGGAGCCAAACTCTTACCTAAGGAACAATACATATTAGCATGATAACTAGGGTAGTAAAACCCCTGCGCTACATACTCCCCCCACTTGAAGTCTTTGGTCCCCAAAGATAGTCAAAATTTGTGACCTGTTGCATGTTTTTGCATTCAAGCGATTACACAGAACTGACAGAGGAGCCTCCCACCAATTTCCACAGGAAGGGAGACTGTTCTATACACCTGCTACTGACAATGCGGTGTCCTGTATAGATGTGCCAGGGGGTGAGATAGGCTTGTCCTCCACCAAATCAGTGGTGGAAGGACCAGGCACTTCATAAGTCCTTTTTGAAGTGAGACAAATTTCTTCGGAGCATTCACCCAGGGTGTCATAGGTTAGTCTCGTGGGTGGGTGAATGATTCTCTTCGCTCTCTGTTCTTTAGGAATTGGTGTCTCAGGCAAACTGGTATCGTCTTTATCCACAACCATTTCTTCCTCCTTATCTTCCATTTCAGCTTCCTGCAGTTTGGCTTCAATGAAGGAAGAAGAATCCTCAGAGGCTGTTTCCATCAGGGAAGTTTGGAGGTCTTCCGGATCTCCTGAAGATCTATCTTGAGGCACAAACTCAGGGGCCTCTGGTCGGAGAATTCCACTGTCTGTCACCATGGAATGAGAAAAAGGGGTGATAGCAATCTCTGAAGTGTGAGATGGCCACAACCAGTCTATTTCTATCTCTTCGTCCTCGCTGTCCTCATCTTCTTCAGTAAGAGGCACAGACTGAGATATAGTCTCCGAGGAGTGGTGGATGTGGACGGTGAGTCTTGCTGCGTTGGCACATGAACTGCCTCCGACAGAGGTAAAAGATGATTGCGATGCCAGGTTTTTAGTGGACCTGTGCATCCTTCTGGCCGAATCTGGTACACTGGCATTCCTGGGAGTTGTTTGTAAACAACATAGGGGTGCGACTTCCAGCGATTAGCCAATTTATGTTTCCCAGGTATGCCTAGATTCCTCAACAGCACTCTATCGCCCGGTTGTAAGTCCTGTACTCGCACCCTGAGGTCGAAATTTCTCTTGTTCCTCTGTCCTCTGGCATCTGATGTAGCTTGAGCCTTATCATAGGCGTTTTTCAGACTTCTCCGCAGTCGGTCCACATAACCTCTGTGGGAAGTTACTGAGGTGTGGTCCGGGGATATATACTGAAAACTAGATCCACTGGTAGCTGGGCCTCTCGCCCAAACATCAAGCGATAAGGGGAGCATCCTGTGGCATCACTTGTAGTGCTGTTGTAAGCGTGAAGGATTGCTACTATGTGCTTGCTCCAGTGCTGTTTTTTCTCTGAAGTCAGAGTTCCGAGCATATTCAAAAGAGTTCTGTTGAATCTCTCTGGTTGAGGATCTCCTTGAGAATGGTACAGGGTGGTTCTAGCTTACCGGATCCCCAGCAAACCTAAAAGTTTCTTAATGAGGTTGCTCTCAAAGTCTCTCCCTTGGTCTGAGTGGATAAGCTGGGGCAGGCCATAATGTATGAAGAATTTCTCTACTAGGATTTTGACCACTGTGGATGCCTGTTGATCCCTCGTGGGAAATGCCTGGGCATAATGGGTAAAATGGTCTGTTATCCCCAGGATATTTCCCTGCTAACTAAGATCAGACTCCAAGCACAGAAAGTCAATGCACCAGCTCCAATAGTCCTTGCCTCTGGAGGTGGCCCATTGGGGCGGCTCGTTGAGGCAAAGTCTTCCATTGAATACATCTAAGGCAAGAGTGGCAGTAGCCCTTGACTTCAGCGGACACTCCAACTTCCTCAGCCCTGGCTCCATCTCTTTCTTGCTGTTCCGCTCCTTGACAAAGGGCCCTCACCCCCTCAGGGGTCACCTGGTTCCATTCTTCTGGGCATTCTCGGGAACAATGGGGCCTTCTTGACAAAGCATCTGCATCCTTGTTCCCGATCCCTGGCCGGTACTTCAGGCTGAGGGTAAAGCCTGATAGGGCAGCCAACCATCTGTTGCCCATGGCATCCAACTTGGTGGTAGTGAGTAGGTATGTGAGAGGATTATTGTCGGTCCTGATTATGAACTCTGCTCCATCCAGGTAATCCCTCAGTTTATCCGCTACTGCCCACTTCAAGGCCAGAAACTCAAGCTTGTGTGTGGGGTAGTTCTTCTCAGCAGGTGCCAGACTCCGACTCACATAGGCAATAGGCCTTAAGTGCCCATCATGTTCTTGATACAGCACTCCGCCTAACCCGTCTTGGCTGGCATCTACATGCAGTTCATATGGCTTAGCTGAATCTGCATAGGCCAAGACTGGTGCAGTTGCAAGGCTCCACTTCAGCTGCCTGAAAGCCTATTCACACTGAGCGGTCCACTGTTCCTGGATGGATTCTTTGGGCTTCCTGGGCCCTCCTGCTGGTTTTATAGGCTTAACTGAATCTGGATCATCGTCTTCCTCTTCACTTTTCAATAGCTCATTGAGTGGGCGAGCTATTTCAGCGAACCCCTCGACGAATCTCCTGTAATATGAACAGAATCCCAGAAATGACCTAAGCTTGGTCACATTAGTGGGTCTCGGCCAAGAGGTGATGGCTTCCAGCTTCTGAGGGTCTGTGGCTACTCCTTCAGCAGACACGATATGGCCCAGTTAATTGACCGAAGGTTGATAAAACTGGCATTTTTCCATGGAGAGCTTCAAGCCTTCGTCATGAAGTCTCTTCAGGACCTTTTCCAGTCGCTCTTCATGCTCCTCCAAAGTCTTGCCAAACATGATGCACGATGATGTCATATAAGTATACCAATACTTCAATCAGGTTCATGTCACTCACAGTCTTCTCCATCAATATTTGGAAGGTAGCTGGGGCGCCAGACAGGCCTTGGGGCATGCGGTCAAATTCGAAGAATCCCACTGGGGTAATGAAAGCGGTCTTCTCCCGATCTTCAGGGTGCATGGGGATTTGGTACAACCCACTCTTCAAATCTAGCACGCTAAACCATTTCGCCCCTGATAGGCTCAGTAAAGAGTCTTCTATCCTTGGGGTGGTATATTGATCAGGAATGGTCCTTCGGTTTAGTGTCCTGTAGTCAATACACAACCGCAGCGACCCATTCTTCTTCCTCACCACCACTATGGACTCTGAGACTCTCGGATGACACCTGTTCTCTTCAATTCTGCCAGCTGTTCTCGCAGGTCCTCCAAGTCCCCTAAAGGAATCCATCTAACTCTTTCTTGAAAAGGCTTGTCCTCTTGAAGACGGATCTGGTGTTGGGCACTTTTTGCAAGTCCAACATCAAACTCACTCTTGGAGAATGCAGCTCGCCATCTTAGGAGTTGGGTCTTGGCCCTTTCCATCCAGGCAGATGAGAGGGGAGTATGCTTTGGGTAGAACTCTTCCACAGGGATTTTATCTTTTCCTTCCCCTCTTAAAGCACACAGTGAGACCGGGATGGCTGGGTTTACTTTCCCCAACAACATCCGAGCTGGCATCTTCACAGGTGAGGCTGTTGTGTTGCGAACACTAACTGAGATCTTCCCGTGACTTCTCTGTAATGCCTTAGTTGGGACCACTTCAGGAACTATCTCCAAACCCATGTCTTCGTTTTGACCGTCCGCTTCAAGGACAATGAAAGGGCCTGGTTGCTTCCAAGTCAGCTTGACGGATGCCTTCCGACAAACCACCTCACCGGGCTGTAACACCTTCTCACTCTGGTCCAAACGCCAGATCCTTCCCACTCCATCAGCTGGGGCCTTCTCTTCTTGCACCAGGTGCTGATAGGCTTGTCTCAACATGGGGTGCACACTTGTGGTTGAAGTGCCCTGTTCTTGAACAAGGGCTGTTAGCAGTCTTCTGACAAGATCAGTATTAGTCCCTATGATAAGGGAACTTTTACTAGCCCCAGGTGGACGAGGACAGACCAGCTATGGAGGGGTCGAAGGTCAGCTTGATTGGTAGATAGCCATCATAGGGGAAGTTCTGAGTCCCAATGACCCATATCTCCAGCTCTTCTAACTTCTGTAGTGGCAAGTGTTTGAGGTGCTTGTCATAAAAGTCTCTGTAGAGGAGAGTCACTTGAGCTCCAGTATCCAGTAGGCCCTTGGTGTAAATTCCCTCTACCTGGATGGAGATGGCTCGTGTTCCAGCTAATGAGCTTCCTGATGACGCAATTACTATTGCGAAATGCGTAGAGGCTGCTGGGAATTCACACGTGACGCCACAACGTCATCTCCCATCAGGCGAAATCGAGGCTTGGTCCGCAAGCCGGAACACGAGCGGGGACGAGGCGTGTTCCGCCCGCCAGCGAACGAGATAGACGGCGACCCTTACCATCCATTCAAACTGCTGGATAAGCTTGGTCCTGGCACATGGGCACCGGCAACATGTGAGTTGCATAGCCTTTTGTTTTTACTTTATCTTTAATAAATAGTTTTAGCATATTGCACTATGTATACCATTTGTTTTCTATGAGGACGGATTGACGTGCTAAATGGCATTGGTGACAGCTTAAAGCGGATTGGTTATCCTTTAATGAACCGAGGGCTTGTATGTATTTGTATCTGGTGAGTGGCCAATTTATATGCGGTGGTGGTGTTGGCACTGAAAATCACTTTAAGCACTAAGGAAAAAATAGAGCATCACAACAACACAATGGCAGTGGAGAACCCACTTAGGGACCCACATTTTTATTAGCACAAGTGTATTTAAGCTGGACTTATACAATTTAATTTATATACAACTTAATTTATATATGTTTTTTAGAATGATAAATTTGAGTGGTGATATTAATAGTTAATGAAAATCACTGATGTATATGTAGATTAGATGGTAGCGCAGTCAACACTAGATATACACATATTTATACATTTTTTCACAAGTTGAAGGAATAGTTTTTTTGACTGCAGCAACCAGGGGACTCTTTGAAATTTTCACAATTTATTTAAATAATTTTTTTGATTATTGAAATTCACATTGAAGCACATACAAACTGTGCGCCGGTGGCACATATATTACACAGTTGCACACTTTCACCTCTGAAATTTTCAGGTACCCTCTTTCTCCACTCCAACAGTGCATGAGTGCAGGAGGTCCCACGACCTGGTCTGATGGCAATCACCCATGCCTTTCTATCTGGGGACAGTGCCTTCACAACTTGACTGATTTGTTCTTCCTCCCAAGCCTCTCCAGGGAGCTCAATTGCCACGCTCGCTTCTGAACGGGTGCCTTCCTCTTTGCACCACTGAATCACAGTGGTGGGATACATTCTGGTGCTAGTAGGGGTGTTGTTTAGGGAGGTTGATTGCAGAGTAACAGCGCAATCCCGGATGAGCCCCCACGTGAAGCACTACGCCGTAGGAGCTGCTAATGAATGTTCAATTCTGCACTCTGCCTCTCAACCCCAAGAACAGTCTCGACCCCTCTGGCACACCTGTATGGTAATATGAGTGTGGGACCCAGCAGTAAAGAGAAACACAGTAATGATACACTATACAGTATATTTACCATAACCTTGGAACCCGTCAATTCACCAGCTGTAATAATAGATAGAGACTCACACAGAATATCAATTAACCATTCAGAAAGTTTACTGAAATGGGAATCAAACACAAGGAACAGTGTGACAACTTAAAGGTAATAAATGACAACAGATAACAGTGAATGTATATGTGAAACCTTAGATTCAGCGATCAGAATGTATATGCAGACAGATCACTATAGAGAACCGCGAGGAACCACAGGTGAACATACTGCCCATTACTGATCTATCTGCTGACCATTCCTGCTGATGCTGAGGAGTCCAGTATATGCCAGAGAGATCCCGGGCTGGGGTTACAGCCACTCGCCTAGTATGGTCCCCTGTATTAAGGGACCACTGATTTCCGGTAAGCGGCAGTCCTTTCTGTGGTGGAGGATATATTTTTTCATTTGTCACTTTAGTGTGGAACCTCATGGCACATCACTTTTGGATTATCATCATAATTGGACTCTTTTTATGTTTTATCTTTATCTTTTCTGTTTTTTTCATTTCCATTAAGTCACTGGACTATTTTTAGATATTTTCTTATATAATTTATTTGCAATTTTTGGTATACACGCATCTGTATTCATTTGTTTGATGCACTATATATTTTGTCTACCATTTAGTTTGATGCACTCAATTTTTGCACTTTTGTTTTGGGTCCTTTCAATTTAATTTATGTCATTTAGTGCAATTTTTTTGGCACCTAGCAGAGGGGAGACATTTAACAGGTAAAGATACATGCAGGAGGCATGTATATCCTTATAGATAACCCCTATGGCAGTAGTTTAGAAAGGATGACATTGGGTTTACATCCACTTTAAGTGCCTTCACACTGAAATCTCAAAGCACACACACCAAATCTGCAGTATAATATTATAAACATGCAACAATACAATGTAATGTATATATCCTATACTCAAGGGCTCCCCCTAGGTTGTAATGTTCCAAATGCAAAGTAAACTGAGATGCTTTGTAGAAGATGAATAAAGTTCCTTGTCTTCAGAATCTTCAGCTAGCCTATGTATTAGACTGCAGTATTTGTAAATCCAAACAGGGAAACAAGTAGAAAGCAAACTGTAGTGATGCGCTTATAATTGTGTACTTGCAAATATAAGGCACTTATAATACTTCCTCCTTAATATATTATATATATTATATATATGGGTATAGTTCAGTATTGACTTTAAAGCACAGAGAAACAAATACCAAAGTTCCACTGTATGCAGTCTGTGAATAAGTGAGATCACTTCTGTGGGACAAAAAATCTCACCAGCAGTCTGTAGATAACACACTCAGTTAATAATGTACTCTACTGAAATAAGAATTGCATCCCAAGAGAGTGAAAGATGGCCGCGCTGTCCTTTTTATTTCTGCTCCCAGCATGCAGCACAGTAACTTTGCCTTGTGGGTTTGTGGCTTGGCATTGTGGGTTTAGTAGTACCAAAACTAAGTTAACACATGAGTCATTTCCTCATTAAACTACAACTCCCAAAATGCTTTGTAATGCTGTTTATAGAAACTAAACAAAATAGCATTAAAAGGACACTAGGGGGAGCCAAATTCTTACTTAAGGAACAATATATATTAGCATGATAACTAGGGTAGTAAAACCCCTGCGCTACATAAGGCTGCTAGTGGCCGTGTATAGTGTGTGACTGTGGACGGAGAGAGATTGAGCTAGATTAGGCAGGCAAGTTAGTTAGTTAGTTAGTTAGTTAGTTAGTTAGTTAGTTAGTTGCAGTGTATTTGATATATATACAGTCAGTCTAATATAAATATATTACCCACAATATACACTTATATTTATATTTACCTCTACCTGGGTGTCTGTAGCTCCACCTGCAGGAGAAATATCAACACTGCACACAAACTTCAATAATAACCAGAAATAACTTCTTTCTTTGAGTAAGTAGTATATTTATATAAAGGGTTATTACAATGACTACACTATCACACCAACATAGTGCAATAGTATAGTAAATAGTTATTGCAATTGGTAACATACACAAGTATACCTAATTGTATATATCTATACCAGGGAGCTCCTCCTGCTCTAAACTGTAAAGTCATTATACTTAGTAAATAAATGCAGAGCCCTGCAATAAAAAAGATAGTCTTGACGTCTTCAGTCTTCGCTAGCTAAGAACTTGTAATTTTAATCCACAAGGGGTTCCTCTTGGGTGTTGCGCAGTGTAAGGTAATACACTAAGGCAGTTATAATCCGGCAGACTGACTAATGCCCCGTACACACGGTCGGACATTGATCGGACATTCCTACAAAAAAATCCTAGGATTTTTTCCGACGGATGTTGGCTCAAACTTGTCTTGCATACACATGGTCACACAAAGTTGTCGGAAAATCCGATCATTCTGAACGTAAAACATGTATGTCGGGACTATAAACGGGGCCGTAGCCAATAGCTTTCATCTCTTTATTTATTCTGAGCATGCGTGGCACTTTGTGCGTCGGATTTGTGTACACACGATCGGAAATTCCGACAACGGATTTTGCTGTCGGAAAATTTTATAGCCTGCTCTCAAACTTTGTGTGTCGGAAAATCCGATGGAAAATGTGTGATGGAGCCTACACACATTTTCCGTTGGAAAATCCGACCGTGTGTACGGGGCATAAGTGTTCTCATATGAAGAAGACAAACATCTAGCATCTGCTCTTCAATACTGAAGTCTATGCAGATGTACTGTTTTCCAACTTAACTTGTTCTGTGGGACTATCAGTCCCAGCAACACTCTGTAACAGTTCTAAGTGTGTATAGTATTAAACAAACTTCCGGGTGTTAACCCTCTCACCACACGGGATCCAGGCAGATGGATGTCTCAGTTTCAGCAGTTCTCAGTCCGTATGGAGGCACCACCACGCCGTCACACTGTTCTGTTCACTAAGGACCAGGAGTCCTCGGTTACCTCCCCACGGGTTTCCTGAACGATCACTTCTGCTGCTCCAGCACACTGTGATACGACGGCAGGATCCTTGCAGCTGCTTCGCTCCTTCTCAAAGTAGGCCGCAACCCTGTGGGACACACACACCCACAGAGTCCTGCTGGCAGGCCACGCGTCCCAGGAACAAGAGACCTAAGATGGCCACTCCTTACCCTTTTATATCCTTCCACAATGCAGTTCAGTTCTCCTCTTGTCCAGGAGCATTGTGGGTGGGTCACAGCTAAAGTTCCGAAGTAAACAATCAATCACTTCCATGTCACTTCACTTAATCATGAAACGTAAAAGTATTGTAACTTTTAAATTATCCACAAGATGGCATTATAACAACCTATGTACTGCATAACACACATATGGCTAAAAACAGCAGTTGTCAGCGCTACATACTCCCCCTGCTTTAAATCTTAGGTCCCCAAAGATATGTAAGACCTTGTTCCTGCTACACATCTTAGCTTCTAAACGAGTGCACAGGACCGACAGGGGAGCCTCCCACCAATTCTCAGGTGTTGGAAAGCTACTCTGTGTACCCACAACTGTCACCTTAGTATCAGATACAGGTTTGCCAAAGGGTGAAACAGGGCTCTAATTGTCCAGATTAACTGAGGAGGAACAAGGCTCATCCACATTCCTTTTGCTGGTAACCTTTGTTGTCTCAGAACACTCGCCCAAAGTATCATAGGTTAGTCTCTTGGGTGGGCGAATGTTCCTCTTCCCCCTTTGTTCTTTTGGTGTGTCCTCTATTTCTGGATGGACACTATTCTCTTCTACTTCAGTGGGAGATAAACACTTCTTAACTCTTTCGGACAATGGTACAAACTCTGAAGCTTCTGGTCTAAAGGCCTCACTACCCTCTTTGGTTGTTGGTGATGAAACACTCTCTTCAGCTTCGGGTATATTAGATGACCACAACCAGCTAATGTCCATCTCTCTCTCCTCACTGTCTGCAGTTGTCAAAGGCCCAGACTGGGACCTAGTTACAGGCCGTTGTGCAACTTCTGATGTAGTTGATAACTCCTCCTCGGGGATTATCCTGACTGCATAAGTAAGGGGCAAAAGGTGATTCTGATGCCAAGTCTTAATTGGTCCAGCACTTCCTTCTGGCCTAATTTCAAATACTGGAAGTCCTGGGAGCTGTTTACAAACAATGTATGGCTGTGACCTCCAGTGATTCGCTAGCTTGTGTTTCCCAGGAATGCCTAAATTCCTTAATAGAACTCAGTCACCAGGTTGTAGATCTTGAATCCTCACTTTGAGGTCAAAGTTTCTTTTATTTCTACTCCCTCTGCTGTCTGACATCGCCTGAGCCTTCTCATAAGCAATCTTCAGACTCTTTCTCAGCCTATTTGTATATCCTCGATGAGAAGCCTCTGAGGTGTGGTCCAGAGAAGTTCCGAAAGCCAGGTCCACTGGTAACCTAGCCTCTCGCCCAAACATCAGCCGATAAGGTGAATATCCTGTGACGTCACTCTTGGTGCTGTTATATGCATGTACTAAAGCGGCAATATGCTTACTCCAGTTGGGCTTTTGCTCAGAGGTTAGTGTCCCCAACATATTAAGAAGCGTTCTATTAAACCTTTCTGGCTGAGGGTGCCCTTGCGGATGATAGGGTGTAGTTCTGGACTTTTGAATTCGCAATAGATCCAGCAATCTCCTGATGAGTGTACTCTCAAAGTCCCTTCCCTGATCTGAGTGGATCCTCTGTGGTAAGCCGTAATGGACAAAGAACTTCTCCACTAATGTCTTTGCCACTGTGACTGCCTTCTGATCTTTCGTGGAGAAAGCTTGAGCATATCTGGTAAAATGGTCTGCGACTACCAGGATATTTCCTTGCCCACTCAAGTCAGATTCTAAGCACAGCAAATCTATGCAAACTAGATCCATGGGACCTTGGCTTGATAAATGTCCCATTGGGGCTGCCCGCTGCGGCAGAGTCTTTCTCTGGATACACCTATGGCAGGAGTGACAGTAACTCTCCACTTCTTTCCTCATGTAAGGCCAGTAGAATCTATCTCTTATCAATTGAAAAGTTCTTTCTGACCCCAAATGTCAATGACAATCATGTAGAGCGATTAACACTGTCTCTCTGTGCTTCTCTGGCAGAAACAGCTGCCACTTCTCCTCCGGATCTTCAGAGGGGCCCCTTCGGTAGACCACCCCTTGCAACTACTGCAACCGATCCCACTCTTTGTGTAACAACAGAGCTTCTTTTCGGGAGCTTCTCATAATTAAATCAGGGTGTTTACCCTCCTGAGCTTCCAATACCAAGCTGCAGAGTGGATCTTCTTGTTGATCTTTCCTAAGATCTTTCCTGGATAACTTAGGTAAACCCTCTGCAGCAATCTGGGAGACATTACAGTTATACCTGGGTACTCCTGCTGTAGTCACTCCAATCTTTTCAGCTTTGGCTCCACCTTTCTCCTGCTTAACTGCTCCTTAACAAAGGGCTCTTACCCCTTTGGGGGCAAGTTGAGTCCAATCCTCTTGGGAGCTCAAGGGGCTGTGGGGTGTTCTTGACAGCGCATCTGCATCTCTGTTGCCCACTCCTGGTCTATATTTCAGGCTGAAGGAGAATGTTGAGAGAGCAGCCAACCACCTATGGCCTGTGGCATCCAATTTTGCAGTGGTGAGTAAGTATGTTAGGGGATTGTTATCTATTTTAACTACAAATTCGGTACCATACAAATAATCTCTCAGCTTGTCTACCACAACCCACTTCAAGGCCAGAAACTCAAGTTTATGAGTTGGGTAGTTCTTCTCAGCAGGAGACTCTTTTCGGCTCACATAAGCAACAGGCCTTAAATGTCCATTATGATCCTGATAGAGTACTCCGCCCAGTCCATCTCGGCTGGCATCCACATACAGTTCATAGGGCTTGGTAGGATCCGCATAAGCTAACACTGGAGCAGTTGTAAGACTTTTCTTCAATTGACTGAATGCCTCTTCACATTCTTGAGTCCACTGATCCAGAATAGATTCCCTTTTCTTTCGGGGCCCTTCTTTTTGTCTCCCAGGTTTCTCTGAATCCACATCAGCCTCTTCTTGATTCTTTAGTAGTTCTGTAAGTGGGTGGGCTATCTTTGCAAACCCCTCCACAAACCTCTGGTAGTAGGAGCAGAATCCTAGGAATGACCTGAGCTCAGTCACATTCGTGGGCCTTGGCCAAGAGGTAACAGCTTCCAATTTCTCAGGGTCAGTTGCTATCCCTTCTTCAGACACAATGTGCCCCAGATAGTTCACTGAAGATTGATAGAACTGACATTTCTCCATTGAAAGTTTCAAACCCTCTTCATGTATTTTCTTTAGAACCTTTTCCAGTCGCTCTTCATGTTCTTCAACAGTTCCGCCAAATACAATGATATCGTCTAAGTATACTAAGACCTCAATCAAGTTCATGTCGCCTACTGTCTTCTCCATGAGCCGTTGGAAAGTTGCTGGGGCCCCAGACAGACCTTGTGGCACCTTGTGTGTGTGGGTGGTCCTCTTGGTCCAGGTGATCGTATGGCAGAGTGGTGAGACAAACTACACTTTCTCATGGCAGCAGTGTTCGTTTTTATATATTATTTTGTCCCCTGTTCCTGTTTCCGTCTTCCTACTGGTCTAATTTACCTGAAGCATGGCGACTGGTTCCTTCTGCGCTCCAGCCGCCGCTCTCTCGCTCTCTTCCGGGTCCCGACGTACGCTCTGCACGGACCCGGAACAAAAACGAGGCTTGGTTCACGCATGCGCACGAGTGTCTCATTCCTGGCGCTAGCGCTGACGTCACACGGCTCCACTTTTAAATTCCTGGGGAAGCCAGCAGAGCCTTGGGAATGTTTGTGGGCTTATGCAACGACTTCCCCAAGTCTCTGGCTCGGATTTCCCAGGTAAGGATCGGTTCTGGGAGGGGATGGATGTCCTCTGTCTGCAGCCTGACTGTTTCTCTCCCAATACAGTGACCTACATTAGACATCATGGATACCTCACTGCCCCCTAGTGGCCAGCCCTCTCAAAGCAGGTATGCATTAAGGATTATCTCTGGGTTTGCCTGCTGGGGGGGAGGAAAGTGGGGTACAGGGCACCAGTCTTAAGAATATTTTTTCTTTTCTTCTTTCTCTCTTTTCTCTTCTCTCCTCTCTTTTTCACGGCCCTTCTAGGTCTAATGAACAGCACGGTTCCCGTAGAAGAAGCGGTTCGTCAAAATCATACCGCCGGCACTCCTCTTCCAGGTCCAGGCACCACGGCTCTCTGTCTGGTTCCAGACACCACAGTAAAGACCCTCCTCACCCCCCCCCCTCATCTCACCCCAGCAAAGGGATGGGAAAATCAAGTTGAGGGTGTAGGGCCCCGGTCTCTGGTGGCAAATCTCTCTGTGACCACTGTTTTTCCAAAGCAGCAGATGAGAGGGAGGGTGCAGACCAGCACCTGGAATCGTTAGTCAAACGGATCGTGAAGGAATCCCTGCAGGAAAAGGAGGCTCGTCAGCCTCGTGACCCCCTGCCGTAGCTACTATGCCCTCCAACAGAAGAAGGGCAAGTCCACAATACATGGGAATCTTCCCAGCCAAGCCGCCCATCCGTTCCTCCCTCAGACAGTGAGTCGGAAACAGAGGATGCTGGGATGGGCTCTGAGTATGCCCTGGTTCCCTCTTTGGTAAGAGCAGTGAGGGAAGCCCTGAATTGGGAAGATCCTGTAACTTCTCCTCCGAAGCAGAGGATATTTTTAAAGCAGCTCAATAAGGAGCGTCAATATTTTCCCTTTCTCACTGAATTGGGCGACATCATCTCTGATGAGTGGGGCAAAATGGACAAGAAGAGTTCCATGCAATCAAAAATCCTAAAACTGTATCCCTTCAGGGAGCAAGAGGTTAAAGAGGGAGTCCACCTAAACCGCCTAAAAAAAAAAATATTAAAAGCCAGCAGCTACAAATACTGCAGCTGCTGACTTTTAATAAATGGCCACTTACCTGTCCCAGGTTCCAGCGATGTCGGCAGCCGATGCCGAGAACCCGCTCGGTTCTCGACAGCTGCCGCCGCCATCCTGTGTGAGGGAATCAGGAAGTGAAGCGTTGCGGCTTCACTTCCCGGTTCCCTACTGCGCATGCGCGAGTCGCGCTGCGCATCGTAACTGGTCCCCGCTATCTCCTGGGACCTGTGTGTTTCCCAGGAGACAGCGCGGAGGGACAGGAAGAGGCATAGACTCCCATGGGAGTCTATGGCGGAAGTGGGTGCAAATACCTGTCTTAGGTTCTGAAAAGCGGAAGTTCCATTTTTGTATGGAACCTTGCTTTAAGCATCTCGAGTCAGCTCCCTTGATATGCGACCCTTTCTCTGGAAGACGCGGCCTCCTTTAAAGACCCCTTGGAGAGGCGGATCAATTCTGATCTGAAGCAGATCTACCTGACAGCGGGCATGGCTTGCAAACCGGTCCTAGCTGTATCTAAAGTCTTGGAAACCTAGTCAGACAGCGTTGACGAGAGCCTCAGAAGCATCCCCAGTGAGGTGGCCAGAAGCTCACCTATCCAGAAAATCAGGCTGGCATCCGCTTTTCTGGAGGAGGCTTCCATTGATGTCATCCATCTGGTGGCCCGGGTTATGCTGTTGGCTGTTTCAGCTCGTCGCACCTTATCGCTCCGTCCGTGGTTGGCGGATCCAGCTTCCAAGCAGGTTTGGTGCCAAATTCCCTTTGAGGGTACTTTTTGGCAACAAACTCAATAGCGCCATAACCCGGGCCACGGGTGGCAAATCTGGACTCCTCACTCAAGATCGGCACCTACAGAGCCAGAGACGCTCCTTTCCAAGGAAACAGAATACCGAGCGAGCCAGAGAAGCACGCAGCTACAGGCCTGGCCGGGCGTTTACAAGATCCTGGAAAGCTAGGCAGTCTTCATTTAACCACTTGCTTACAGGGCACTTAAACCCCCCTCCTATCCAGACCAATTTTCAGCTTTCAGCGCTGACGCACTTTGAATGACAATTGCGCGGTCATGCAACACTGTACCCAAATTAAATTTTTATCATTTTTTCCCCACAAATAGAGCTTTCTTTTGCTGGTATTTGATCACCTCTGTGGTTTTTATTTTTTGTTAAAAAAATGTAAAAAGACCGAATTTTTTTTTTTTATATTTTGTTATAAAATTTTAAAAAGGGTAATTTTTCTCCTTCATTGATGTACGCTGATGAGGCGGCACCAATGGGCACTAATAGGTGGCAGTGATGGGCACTGATGGGTGGCAGTGATGGGCACTGATTGGTGGCAATAATGGGCACTGATCTTGTACACTGCTAGGTGGCACTGATTGGCACCACTGGTGGGCATTGTTAGGTGGCAATGGTGGGCATTGATAGGTGGTACTTGTAGGCATTGATAGGTGGCACTTATGGGCATTGATACGTGGCACTGGTGGGCACTGTGGGCACTGTGATGTGGCAAAGTCAGGTGGCACTGGCAGGGGGTACTGGTGGCACAATTGAGGCACGTATGAAGCATTATTGCCTCCTCCTCTTCGGGACTGATGTCCCTTGCTGGTGAGCCGGTGATCGGCTTTTTTTTCTCCTCGCACTGTCAGCGCGAGTAGAAAAAAAAAACGATCACAGAGCTTTTGTTTTGATCATGTGATCAGCTGTCATTGGCTGACAGCTGATCACATGGTAAGGGGCCGGGACCGGCGACATGGCGGCAGCAAGCTAAGTGCTCACATTTGAAGGCCAAAACTTTTTGGCCTTCAGATGTGAGCACTTAGCTTGCTGCCGCCATGTTGGTTTGTCTCCTTTCTTTTATATATGTCACCATTTGAGTGAGGTACAGATCATCACCAGCAGACCCTGTATGAGCCCTGGAGTGGCTCTAATGCGTGTTTTGACACTGTTTAGCCACTGTGTCGCACGCTCTAAGGTGAGCGCATTAACCATTGGGGGTCACTGGAGAGCACTGGAGCATGCCATAATTTGCACATCTTTTAAGAAGAGCATGAGGAATAATTAGCACTTTTTTAAAAAGAGCATGAGGAATGCCTACTATTTTTCTGGACACTATTGTGCACTTTGATTCATGTATTCTTATGAATTGATTTGGACTGAGATACTTTTATTTTTATGAATTGATTTGGACTGAAATATTGGACACTTCATTTTTTAAGTAGCACCATAAAAATAATTAAAAAAAAATTTTTTTTCTCACATTTTTGCATGTTGCATGCTGCTATTTATTTGCATATTTAGTTGTGGATATTAGTCACTTTCGTCACAGGCGTTTGACACTGTTTATTACTTATCAATATTGTATATATTTATTATATTTTTCCATCACGTATTTACAGCTTTTAGCGCATACACATATATTTATTTTATTTTTCCAAAGTCTTGTTAGCTGTTGTGGCTCTGCTCTGAGTCAAGAGAGTTCATCTTCATCACTACCTAGACTACCTCCTTCTCCTGGCTCAAGACAGGAGTCAGCTTCTAGAACACAGAAGCCTGGTCATCTCCACCCTTCAAGAGTTCAGGTGGCCTCTGAATATAGAGAAGAGTCACCTGGAACCCTCACAGTCCCTCGTGTTTCTCGGAGCCCACTTTGACGCGGTGAAAGGCACCATCTCGCTTCCCGAGGAGAAGATTGTAGTGGTCCGAGACGGAATTCACTCAGCCCTTGCTTCGTCTCATCCCTCTGCCCTCCAGTGCCTGAAAGTGGCTGGTACCATAGCGTCCACAATTCCCATGGTGAATGGGGCACAGTGGCAGACACGACCCTTCCAGAAAGGGTTCCTCCAACAATGGAGGTCCAACAAGAGTTAGCGCATCCACCTTACTCCGGCTATGAGGCTATGAGAGTGTCCCTCCTTTGGTGGCTCCAGTGGGAAAATCTTCGTAATTGCCACTCGATCGTCCCCATCACATGGGTCACGATAATTTCAGACGCCAGCAACAAGGGCTGGGGCGCTCATTGCCTATCGGATGTAGCACAAGGCAGGTGGAATTCTCCTTCTCTTGGGGTTGTGTCCAACATCCTGGAACTACGGGCTGCATTTCAAGCGCTTCTTACGTTTCAACATTTAAAGAGAAGATCCTCGGTGATGCTCAGGTTGGGCAATACAACCACGGTGGCCTACATAAGAAGGCAGGATGGAACCCCGCAGCTGGTCCCTGCTATGGGAAGTGGAGCCAATCATGAGCTGGACTCAGAAGAATTTGTCCAACATTTCAGCGGTCTACATACCCGGGATACAAAATGTTCATGCAGACTTCCTTTCTCGTGCTGATGAGCAATAACGAGTGGTCTCTCCACAAAGAGGTGTTCGAGTGGCTCTTGTCCCTGGGAGTGTCACCGGAAATCAGCTTATTTGCATCCCCATGCAACAAAAATTTGGCCAAGTACTACTCGAGGTTCTGAGACCCTCAGGCCTATGGAATAGATGCCCTCACGGACCAATGGAAGTTCCGCAAGGCTTATGCTTATCCTCCGGTACCTGTGATACTCCAGTTTCTCCAGAGACCCAGAACAGAGAAGGTGGAGGTGATAGCAATATTTCCTTTCTGGCCCAACAGGCCATGGTTTCCACTCCTGACACTCCTCAGTTATCAGGAATCAGTTCCTATTGTCTCTGGGCACAACCCTGCATCCCTGTCCTTCTCACCTGCATCTCAGGGCTTGGTTCTTGAGAGGGGAAGGTTCGAAGCTTTAGGCTGCCCAGAAGAGGTCATCCCTACCCTCCTGAACGCTAGAAGAAATAGCACCAACAGGGTTTATGAATGTATATGGACCAGGTTCACGGATCATATGTTTTCCTGGCCCATCCTATGTAGCGCTCCAGCAGTTCAGGACATTCTTAGTTTCCTGCAATCAGGTCTAGACCTATCCCTAACGGTTAGTTCGATTCGGGTACAGGTATCAGCCATCTCGGCATTCACAATCTCATGGGCGAAACACTCCCTTGTTCGCCAGTTCTTCAAAGGTGCTATCAGGCTTAGGCCTCAGGGGAAGCCAAGGTTCCCCAAGTGGGACCTCCCTCTTGTTCTGGATTTCCTTTGTCAGCTCCGATCAGATCCCGGCAAGTCACTCCCAGTGAAGGATCTTACTCTCAAAACCACCTTCCTGGTGGCTGTTACTTCAGCAAAAAGACATTTAGAGCAACGGAAAATCAAGATGTCCAACCCCACGGCTCCCTTTCGACAATCGGATTTTCTTTTCATCTTTCTCCACTGGAAAAACAAAGGAATGCGGGCTTCAGTTAGATCCATTGCTGCATGGATTGTATAGACCATTCAAAGGGCTTATAAAGCAAAGGGCTTGGCTCCTCCAGAAGCAGTGACAGCGTATTCAACACGGAGTATCTTGACCTCTTGGGTAGCTTCACACCATGTCACTCCCGAAATAATCTTTAGAGCGGCTTCCTGGTCTTCTATCAACACATTTGTGTCTCACTACTGTGTTGAACCAGCTGCCTTATCATCTGTCAATTTTGGTTTGCAAGTACTGTCGGTTGATGGTGTTAAATAAATTTGTTTTCTTTGCTCAGCATTTTTCCCACCCAGGTGTGTACAGCGAGTTATTTCCCACACGTTGCTGCCATGGAGTCTGTCAGGAAAACTGAAAATTTCCTATCAGATACCGTAATTTTCTTTTCCTGATAGACTCCATGGCAGCAGGAGTCCCCTCCCAGTGCTTGGAGTAGGCTAGCTACGGAACACGGCCTATAGTCTGGAGAAAAGACTTATGGGAGAGGTGTCCTCAAGGGTAGTTATGGAGGCGGGGCTAAGCCACACGTTGCTGCCATGGAGTGTATCAGGAAAGGAAAATTACGGTAAGTATCTGATTTTTCGTTTTAGGCTTTTAAAAATGTGCAAGTCAGCACTGCAATATTTAATCAAAATATGTGCTCACTAAAAATACATTATATTCCCTTTGAAATGGGCTGTCCAGAAAAGGCATGCAGCTTCTTCTGTAGTTCTCATTATTTTCTCTGTTGCTGCGGTAACAGAATACTGTGCTCTGTACGTTCTATTCCTCAGCATCACTACACAGTACATCTAGATCTACCTTGCAATAAAATTTCCAGAAATCACTTGCTCACAAATAATGAGATTTTTGGCTTATTGTAAAATCCTTTTCTTGGAGTACATTGAGGGACACCGGAAAAGTAATTTGGTATATTGTGTTATGCTGCTGCCTTCAGGACTGCTGTAAGGACAGTCCAGTATAACTCCTCCCACTCCTAGCCTGCCTCAATTTTAAAGTAAACAATAGTGGGAGTAGATCAAAAAAAAAAAAGGGGGCGAGGGACCTGTGTCCTTAATTGCACTCCAAGAAAAGGATTGGGTGGTAAGTCAAAAATCCTATTTCCTTAAAGTGGTTGTAAACCCACTTTTTGGACTTCTACCTATAGGTAAGCCTAGAATAAGGCTTACCTATAGGTAGTGGAATTATCTCCTAAACATGGGAGATATTTCACTTGTAGTCCGCCGAAAATTCCAATGGCGCATGCGTGGGGAAGAAACAAAACTAAGTGCAGTTTCTTCCCTATCCTGTGCTGTTATTAGCGGCTCCCGTACGCATGTGCGGGAGTGACGTCACGCGGCTCCGGCGAATCACAGAGCCCGAGTCCGCGGCCCGGAAGGAAAAGGGGCCAGAAGATGGACGCTGCCTACACAGGGGACATCGCTGGATTCTTTTGCAGGTAAGTGGCATACTAGCCCATTAAGCTTTTCATTTGCAGGATTTGCAGCGAGCAAAAGAGGAAGAAAATCCTATCTTGGTTTACTTCCTCTAAAATTGTACAATAAAACTGGCCATATGTGGGACAGTTTTTTCATACAACCTGCGGGTTGGATGAATAAAAACTGACCCAATTCTACCATTCACACATTCCATGTGGATGTGGGAATCCCCCCACTGCATTCTGAAAGTGGAGAGACTTCTGTTCAACTACTGTAACCACACATAGATCAAAATTTGGCTTGGCCCTGCTGAAATGTCCAAAATTCATTCCATGTATGGCCAACTTTCAGGGAAACAGAAAAAGTAATTCAGGTACACTGGGTTGTCCACAAGCAGTTCAGCTGAGGGGTGGGCAACACAGCAAACAAAGCTCTTGAGAACAATAGATTAATAAAAATGGTGTCAAGGAATTCCTGTGAGACATCTGACATGGGAACGCACAAGTAGAGTGCATGTTGGTGCCAAATGGCCTATTTAAGGATGCCTCTGCCCTTGTTCAAGTGCTGACTGGTCTTTCATCTGTTCCCTGCTTTCATCCATATGCCTTGGACCTGCAGCCATAGGTGTTCAGCCTATTGCATTACAGTGTGCACCCCAAAGCTCAAGCACACATGCATGTGTGTATGTATATAATATATATATATATATATATATATATATATATATATATATATATATATATATATATATTTTTTTTTTTTAGACACTGTAGTACTAAATATTGACCACTGACCATTCTTCCAGAAGCGCATTTGTGAGGTCAGGCACCGATGTGGACGAGAAGGCCTACCTTACAGTCTTTGTTCTAATTCATCCCAAAGGTGTTCTATCGGGTTGAGGAAAGCACTCCGTGCAGGCCAGTCAGGTTCCTCCACCCCAAACTCACTCATCCATGTCTTTATGGGCCTTGCTTTGTGCACTGGTCCGTAGAAACGTATAAGTGTAATAAATCAAATAATATAGTCCATTTAGTGTTTAGGTCAATAATGACTAGTGGAACAGAAAACCACCACCAAAAGTCTATAAGGATAAAAATGAAAAATAAAAAATGAAAAAAATGAAAAAAATAATAAAAATAAAAATTTAAAAATTCCCAGGGTTTCCTCCTAAGCGAAGTGGTTCACTTCTAGTAGATGAATAGATAGATCACAGATGGGTGGAAGGTCTAGATAGGTGGCAGGACCAACACCGAAGCATCTAAGGAAGCTTACCGGAATCAGGTGACCTGAAGTCTAAGAAAGCTTAATGACCACCAGGTCTGGCGGGGTGAATCGTCAGATGATCTTCGGCTTCCAAAGAAAGGGGGGGAGAGGGGGTTTCCCCACAGCTTCAAACGTCCCCAAGACACTCCAACAGGCCCAATGGATAATTCAAATATCATGCGAGAAAGAAAGCCGGCAAATGAGCAGCAGCTCCTTTTTGCTAAAGAGGGACCTCCTCGAGACCAACACAAAGTGGCACATAATTGTAAAGTGGAAGGAAAATGATAAATGGTTTTCAACTTTTTTTTATAGATTAATATGCGAAAAGTGTGGCGTGCATTTGTATTCAGCCCCCCTGAGTCAATACTTTGTAGAACCACCTTTCGCTGCAATTACAGTTGCAAGTCTTTATGGGGATGTCTCTACCAGCTTTGCACATCTAGAGAGTGACATTTTTGCCCATTCTTATTTGCAAAATAGCTCAAGCTCTGTCAGATTGGATGGAGAATGTCTGTGAACACCAATTTTCAAGTCTTGCCACGGATTCCCAATTGGATTTAGGTTTGGACTTTGACTGGGCCATTCTAAAACATGAATATGCTTTGATCAAAACCATTCCATTGTAGCTCTGGCTGTATGTTTAGGGTCGTTGTCCTGCTGGAAGGTGAACCTGTGCCCCAGTGTCAAGTCTTTTGCAGACTCCAACGGGTTTTCTTCTAAGATTGCTCTGTATTTGGCTTCCTCCAGCTTCCCATCAACTCTGACCAGCTTCCCTATTACTGTTGAAAAGCATCCCCACAACATGATGCTGTCACCACCATGTTTCACGGTGGGGATGGCGTGTTCAGGGTGATGTGCAGTGTTAGCTTTCCACCATATAGCATTTTGCTTTTAGGCTATAAAGTTCAAATTTAGTCTCATCTGACCAGATCACCTTCTTCCACATGTTTGCTGTGTCCTCCATATGGCTTCTCGCAAACTGTAAACGAGACTTCTTACGGCTTTCTTTCAATGATGACTTTCTTCTTGCCACTTAAGTTAGAGGGGCTTTGAAACTAGATGATGGGGGGAGGGTCCAGAGGTAGAGATATTTAGCACGGAACATATTCCAAAGGGTATTAATGGGGGCATTAGTGGTAGGTTGACTAAAGCACTTAAACCCGAGGTAAGTATAGTAAGTAGTCCTATTTGCAACCCCAGAGCACCTAAAAAGGAGATAGTATGCAACCGGTCTAAACTACGTGGCTTATTCACCAATGCCAGGAGTCTGGCAGACAAGATGGGAGAACTAGAGCTACTGTTGTACGAGGAGGATTTCGATTTTGTAGGAATTACAGAGATTTGGTTCGACAGCTCTCATGATTGGCTGGCAACCATTCAAGGGTATTCCCTATATCGCAGGGATAGAGAGGGTAAAAAGGGGGGAGGGGTATGCCTGCAGAGGCGGCTCTCTAATTAGGCAAATTAGGCGGTCGCCTTAGGCCTCGCCCCCACAGGGGCCTCGCGGCCGCCTAATTTGCCTATTTTGCACTGGCTTCTGCGAACCGCTGTGGGTGTAAATACATTGTTTATGACATTCTGATATATGAGGTAACTCTGTGCTGGCTGGGTTATATTAACTTGAACTTCATGTAAATGGAGAAATATGCGTGTAATATATGATATATATGTAATATATATATATTTGATTAAAGAAGAATTGGTTAGAGAGAATTCTATAGACGGTGAATTCATAGTTCATAGAATTTAAAACTCTTAATATATGCAATTTATACAGCTAATTTTTATCGCTTGAATTATTTTTCCAATTATGGATGTGAGTGGGGCCTCATGTCTCAGATTTGCCTAAGGCCTCACAAAGCCTAGAGCCGCCTCTGTATGCCTGTATATCAAAAATGATGTACAAGTGAATGTGAGAGATGACATTACTAAGAGAGCAAGGGAGGAGGTGGAATCCTTATGGGTAGAGCTAAAAAAGGGAGGAAACTAAGGGAAAGTAATACTGGAAGTATGCTATAGGCCTCCTAACCAGAGAGAGGAGGTGGACCTCCTATCACATTTTGGATTAGCGGCATCTAAGACTCTCCAGTTCCTAAATGTCTTGCAGGACAATTTCATGGGTCAGATGATAAATGCGCAAACTAGAAACAAAGCGTTACTAGAACATCTGTTTACCAACAATACAGACCGGATAACGGATGTGGAAATACGGGGCAATTTATGGAACAGTGATCACAGGTCAATTCGTTAGTATAAATCACACACATAGGAAACATAAGGGGAATACAAAGACACTGAATTTCAAAAGAGCCGACTTCCCTAAACTACTGTCCTTGTTAGAAGATAATAATTGGGATAAAATCTTAGGGACAAAGAACACAGAAGAAAAATGGGTATGCTTTGAGAGCATATTAAATAAAGGCATTAGCCAGTGCATCCCAATGGGAAATACATTTAAAAGAGCTAATAAAAGTCCTGGGTGGCTTAACTCCAACGTAAAAATGCATCTAAAAACAAAGGATAAGGCTTTCAAAAAATACAAGGCTGAGGCATCATCATCAGCATTTCAACTTTGCAAAGGATGCAACAAGAAATGTAAGGGTGCAATCAGGGCGACACACGATAGATAGAACACGAAAGGCACATAGCGGAGGAGAGTAAAAAAATTCCAAGAAATTCTTTAAGTACAGTGGGGACGGAAAGTATTTAGACCCCCTTAAATTTGTCACTCTTTGTTATATTGGGAAGGTGATTCACCGCTCAGGTAGACTTGCTCCCAGGTGTGTGTTGAGTAGATCCTTCAGAGGAGGGGAGTCTCAGGTGCTGGCTAAATACAAATTGAAGCAAGGTTTGGAACAAAAGAATCTGGATGCCGCACACTGGATAAAGTTGAAAATTCTTCTTTATTGTAAAATCAGGATCATCAAAGATACAGGACAATCAGGCAGATGGTACAGACACAGCTCTAGTTTGAGTGCTTACTCATAGCTAAGCTAAGTATTCAGACTCTTTGCTCAGTATTTAGTAGAAGCACCCTTTTGATCTAATACAGCCATGAGTCTTTTTGGGAAAGATGCAACAAGTTTTTCACACCTGGATTTGGGGATCCTCTGCCATTTCTCCTTGCAGATCCTCTCCAGTTCTGTCAGGTTGGATGGTAAACGTTGGTGGACAGCCATTTTCAGGTCTCTCCAGAGATGCTCAATTGGGTTTAAGTCAGGGCTCTGGCTGGGCCATTCAAGAACAGTCACGGAGTTGTTGTGAAGCCACTCCTTCGTTATTTTAGCTGTGTGCTTAGGGTCATTGTCTTGTTGAAAGGTAAAACTGTGGCCCAGTCTGAGGTCCTGAGCACTTTGGAGAAGGTTTTCATCCAGGATATCCCTGTACTTGGCTGCATTCATCTTTCCCTCGATTGCAACCAGTCGTCCTGTCCCTGCAGCTGAAAAACACCCCCACAGCATGATACTGCCATCATAGACTGTATTGGACAGGTGATGAGCAGTGCCTGGTTTTCTCCAAACATACCGCTTAGAATTAAGGCCAAAAAGTTCTATCTTGGTCTCATCAGACCAGAGAATCTTATTTCTCACCATCTTGGAGTCCTTCAGGTGTTTTTTAGCAAACTCCATGCGGCTTTCATGTGGCTTGCACTGAGGAGAGGCTTCCGTCGGGCCACTCTGCCATAAAGCCCTGACTGGTGGAGGGTTTGCAGTGATGGTTGACTTTCTACAACTTTCTCCCATCTCCCGACTGCATCTCTGGAGCTCAGCCACAGTGATTTTTGGGTTCTTCTTTACCTCTCTCACCAAGGCTATTCTCCCCCAAGAGCTCAGTTTGGCTGGACGGCCAGCTCTAGGAAGGGTTCTGGTCATCCCAAACGTCTTCCATTTAAAGATTTTGGAGGCCACTGTGCTCTTAGGAACCTTAAGTACAGCAGAATTTTTTTGTAACCTTGGCCAGATCTGTGCCTTGCCACAATTCTGTCTCTTCAGGCAGTTCCTTTGACCTCATGATTCTCATTTGCTCTGACATGCGCTGTGAGCTGTAAGGTCTTATATAGACAAGTGTTTGGCTTTTCTAATCAAGTCAAATCAGTATAATCAAACACAGCTGGACTCAAATGAAGGTGTAGAACCATCTCAAGGATGATCAGAAGAAATGGACAGCACCTGAGTTAGATATATGAGTGTCACAGCAAAGGGTCTTTATACTTAGGACCATGTGATATTTCAGTTTTTCTTTTTTAATAAATCTGCAAAAATGTCAACAATTCTGTGTTTTTCTGCTGTCAATATGGGGTGCCGTGTGTACATTAATGAGGAAAAAAAAATGAACTTAAATGATTTTAGCAAATGGCTGCAATATAACAGAGTGAAAAATTTAAGCGGGTCTGAATACTTTCCGTCCCCACTGTATATTAATAGTAAGAAAGGGAGGTCAGAATATATTGGTCCCATAAAGATTGATAAAGGGAATATGGTTACTAAGGATGGAGAGATGGCGAAGTTATTGAATTTATTCTTCTCCTCAGTCTTCAGGAGGGAATTGGGGGGCTTCAGTAATCAAAACTGCAATGTTTATCCTCATGTCATGTCACAGGAAGCACCCTCATGGTTAACAGAGGACAGAATTAGAAATAGACTTGAAAAACTTAACATTGCACCTGAGTGTCCTTAAGGAACTCAGTCAAGTAATTGCCAGACCATTGTTCCTAATTTTCACGAACAGTCCACTGACTGGAATGCTACCAGCTGATTGGAGAAAAGCCAACGTAGCACCAATATTTAAAAAAGGGCCAAGATACATCCCTGGGAATTACAGATCAGTTAGCCTAACATCAATTTTATGCAAGCTCTTGGAGTGGATGATAAGGGACTATATACAAGGTTTTAGTAACGACAACGGTATCATTAGCAGTAATCAGCATGGATTTATGAAGATTAATTCTTGCCAAACCAATCTATTAACCTTCTATGAGGAGGTGAGCTGCCATCTTGATAAAGGAAGGCCCGTAGACGTGGTGTATCTGGATTTTGCAAAAGCCTTTGATACAGTTCCCCATAAACATTTACTGTACAAAGTAAGGTCTGTTGGCATGGACCATAGGGTGAGTACATGGATTGAAAACTGGCTACAGGGGTGAGTTCAGAGGGTAGATAAATGGGGAAATAAATGGGGAGTAATCAGAATGATCCAGGGTGGAAAGTGAGGTCCCCCAGGGTTCTGTCCTGGGACCAATCCCATTTAATTTATTAATAAACAACCCGAAGGATGGGATAAACAGCTCAATCTCTGTATTTGCGGAAGATACTAAGCTAAGCAGGGAAATAACTTCTCCGCAGGATGTGGAAACTTTGCAAGAAGATCTGAACAAATTAATGGGGTGGGCAACTACATGGCAAAGGAGGTTTAATGTAGAAAAGTGTAAAATAATGCATTTGGGTGGCAAAAATATGAATGCAATCTACTCACTGGGGGGGGGATCCTCTGGGGGAATCTAGGATGGAAAAGGACCTGGGAGTCCTAGTAGATGACAGGCTCAGCAATTGTATGCAATGCCAAGCTGCTGCAAGCAAAGCAAACAGAATATTGGCATGCATTAAAAAAGGGATTAACTCCAGAGATAAAACAATAATTTTCCCGCTCTACAAGACTCTGGTCCGGCACCTGGAGTATGCCATCCAGTTCTGGGCACCAGTCCTCAGGAAGGATGTGCTGGAACTGGAGAGAGTCCAGAGAAGGGCAACAAAACCAATAAAGGGACTGGGGGACCTTAGTTATGAGGAAAGTTTATGAACACTGAACTTATTCTCTCTGGAGAAGAGACGCTTGAGAGCTGATATGATTTCAATGTACAAATACCGTACTGGTGACCCCACAATAGGGATAAAGCTTTTCCGCAAAAGGGAATTTATTGGACACGCGGCCATTAACTAAAATAAGAAGAAAAGCAGTTTAACCTTAAACTGTGTATTGGGTTCTTTACTGTAAGAGCGGTTAGGATGTGGAATTCTCTTGCAAAGGTGGTGATTTCAGTGGGGAGCATCGATAATTTCAAAAAATGAATTAGATAGGCATCTGAGCGACCACAGCATACAGGGATATACAATGTAATACTGACATACAATCACACACATAGGTTGGACTTGTGTCTTTTTTCAACCTCGCCTACTATGTTACTGTTCCATAATGGCAAGATTTGTGGCGTGCATGACTAATAGTTGTCCTGTGGACAGATTCTCCCCCCTGAGCTGTGGATCTCTGCAGCTCCTCCAGAGTTACCATGGGCCTCTTGGCTGCTTCTCTGATTAATGCTCTACTTGCCCAGCCTGTCAGTTTAGGTGTACGGCCATGTCTTGGTAGGTTTGCAGTTGTGTCATACAGAGCCGTCTTTAACCACTTCAGCCCCTGAAGGTTTTACCCCCTTCCTGGCCAGAGCACTTTTTACAATTTGGCACTGCCTCGCTTTAAAGCCGGGTTTCACTGTCTCCACATTTTTATTTATTTTTTGGCAAAATGACAATGTTTAATATATTTAAATATCGAACTTACTTGTTCCGTTTTTAGAGCTTACTGATGTCAGTTTTCTCCAAAAAAAAAAAGTTATAAATTATCCTGTTGCCGGTTGTCATCTTGCCTGTGGGCATGTGAAGCCCACAGGCATCCTCTTCCGGGATACGGTGCTGCTGATTGACCAGCATGCACTGTCTGTTCTATCCCCAATCGTAATGACGTCACGTCTGTTGAAATCACGCGAGATTTCACGGCGGCTCTCCGCACTGACTCCTGGGATGAATGACACAAGATCCCAGGAGACAGTGCGGCGATCAGAGGAAATGATGTAAATACCCGCAAAACTCAAAATTAGTTTACTGAATCAGATCAGGCAGTGATTGTGATTGGTTGCCAGAGGTTACAGTGTATCATTACCACTCACTGACTGACTGCTAAAGTTTACTGGACATCTTTACCACTCACCAATTGGTTGCTAGAGGTTACTGCACATTATTACTGCTTACTAATTGGTTTCTAGAAGTTACTGCATATCCTTACCACTCAATGATTGGTTGCAAGAGGTTAGTGCACATCATTACTGCTCACTGATTGTTTGCTAAAAGTTACAGCACATCAACTCCTCACTGCCTGCACACCATGGGCTGGGAAGGTGAGGGAACCCATCAATAGACAGAAAACCACGATGTAATGGGAATTCACACTGACCACTAATGTACTGGGGATTTATACTGACCGCTAATGTAATGAGAAGATTTACACTGACCACCAATGTAACTGAGACATTTAGACTGTGTTTGTTTGTGTCGGGATGCAAAAATCGTTTTCTTGACATCACAGAAACGTGCTGCCCTCTAGCAGATACACAACAGCGCCAATAATTGTTAATGACACCCTCACACATCTGCTGAGATGCGCATATTCACATGCACCATAATTCATGATGCTGTGGCACCATGTTATTATGAAAATAGGGTTCCCCTCCAATCTGCTTACCTTTGCAGAACAGGCTAATGTTAGGCTTAATGACCACGGTTGTAGGCAGGACTTTCAAGCATGCCCCTTTACCTCCCCGGTGGGCAGCATTCAGCAGAAATGATGGCGGATATGACCACAGGGGGGGCATGATATACATATGAATGCAGCCTCTATTTACATATGTACAGTGCCTTGCAAAAGTATTCACCCCCTTGGCATTTTTCGTGTTTTGTTGCCCCACAATCTGGAATTAACATGGATTGTTTGAGGATTTGCATCATTTAATTTACAGAACATGCCCACAACTTTGAAGATTTTTTTTTGTTGTGAAGCAAACAACAAATAGGACAAAATAACAGAAAAAGTCAATGTGCATAACTATTCACCCCTAAAGTCAATACTTTGTAGAGCCACCTTTTGCAGCTATCACAGCTCCAAGTTGCTTTGGATAAGTCTCTATCAGCTTGAAATAAAAATGTATGGTGCGCTAATATCCCAAATACTGATATTGATAAGTGCTATGTGCTATGTTGATTCCTATAAATGACTTAACCACTATATAAAGTTCAAAGTGCCTCAGGACAGCTTATAATTAAAAAATTAAAACAAATGTGCTAAAAGTTAGATATGCACAAAGAACTGATTCCCACTATAGTGGTAAATTGCAACTAAAATATATACAGTCAGGTCCATAAATATTGAGACATCGACACAATTCTAATCTTTTTGGCTCTATACACCACCACAATGGATTTGAAATGAAATGAACAAGATGTCCTTTAACTGCAGACTACAGAGTTTTAATTTGAGGGTATTTGCATCCAAATCAGGTGAATGGTGTAGGAATTACAACAGTTTGTATATGTGCCTCCCACTTTTTAAGGGACCAAAAGTAATGGGACAGATTAACAATCATCCATCAAACTTTCACTTTTTAATACTTGTTTTCAAATCCTTTGCAGTCAATTACAGCCTGAAGTCTGGAACGCATAATCACCAGATGCTGGGTTTCCTCCCCGGTGATGCTCTGCCAGGCCTCTACTGCAACTGTCTTCAGTTCCTGCTTGTTCTTAGGGAATTTTCCCTTCTGTTTTGTCTTCAGCAAGTGAAATGCATGCTCAATCGGATTCAGGTCAGTGATTGACTTGGCCATTGCATAACATTCCACTTCTTTCACTTAAAAAACTCTTTGGTTGCTTTCGCAGTATGCTTTAGGTCATTGTCCATCTGCATTGTGAAATGCTGTCCAATGAGTTCTGAAGCATTTTGCTGAATATGAGCAGATAATATTGCCCGAAACACTTCAGAATTCATCCTGCTGCTTTTATCAGCAGTCACATCATCAACAAATACAAGAGAACCAGTTCCATCGGCAGCCATACATGCCCACGCCATGGCACTACCCCCACCATGCTTCACTGATGAGGTGGTATGCTTTGGATCATGAGCAGTTCCTTTCCTTCTCCATTCTCTTCTCTTCCCATCATTCTGGTACAAGTTGATTTTGGTCTCATCTGTCCATAGGATGTTGTTCCAGAACTGTGAAGGCCTTTTTAGATGTTGTTTGGCAAACTCTAATCTGGCCTTCCTGTTTTTGAGGTTCACCAATGGTTTACATCTTGTGGTGAACCCTCTGTATTCACTCTGGTGAAGTCTTTTCTTGATTGTTGACTTTGACACACATACACCTACGTCCTGGAGAGTGTTCTTGATCTGTTGTGAAGGGTGTTTTCTTCACCAGGGAAAGAATTCTTCGGTCATCCACCACAGTTGTTTTCTGTGGTCTTCCGGTGTTGGTGTTGCTGAGCTCACTGGTGCGTTCTTTCTTTTTAAGGATGTTCCAAACAGTTGATTTGGCCACACCTAATGTTTTTGCTATCTCTCTGATGGGTTTGTTTTGTTTTTTCAGTCTAATGATGGCTTGCCTTACAGATATTGACAGCTCTTTGGATCTCATATTGAGAGTTGACAGCAACAGATTCCAAATGCAAATAGCACACTTGAAATGAACTCTGGACCTTTTATCTGCTCCATGTAAATGGGATAATGAGGGAATAACACACACCTGGCCATGGAACAGCTGAGCAGCCAATTGTTCCATTACTTTTGGTCCCTTAAAAAGTGGGAGGCACATATACAAACTGTTGTAATTCCTACACCGTTCACCTGATTTGGATGTAAATACCCTCGAATTAAAGCTGAAAGTCTGCAGTTAAAGCACATCTTGTTCGTTTCATTTCAAATCCATTGTGGTGGTGTATAGAGCCAAAAAGATTAGAATTGTGTCGATGTCCCAATATCTATGGACCTGACTGTACGTATTTAAAACCAATCACATCCAATATATTCCTGCTAGTAAATAAAGCCAGGTGTATGCAATATTAGGTTTATATAATATACTGAATATCAATGATAATGGCCAATTATCAGCAGAAAGTGCGTATTTAAAAAGTCCCATCCATTATTGTTTCTGCTGGTAAAGCTGAAGCCAGGTAAGAAGGCATAAGAAATCAATAGCAAGAAATAAAATTGAAGGATCTTCCAGGAAATAGCTACCACATGAGATGGCTTGGAGTTCTAATTCAAACAGCTGGTTCAATCACCCCTTTCTGTTCATACTCTCCATATCTTCCAGAGCTCAAACATTAAACAGAGGAGAAAACAAATACTGTAATGCTGCAAAACTGGTGTCAGCTAGCTAGAGTGGATGCACTTACATGCGCTCAGTGAAAAGCAGCATGCATGACAGTCAGGCTCACTCCACCTCACAGCCTGTTCGTGTAGCTGCACACTCATAGCTGACATCACTGGCTCTCCCTCCCGATGTGTTGCGTCACAGGTCACGTGACATTCTCAAGGGAATGATGAGTGCATCGACTCTAGCTAGCTGACACCAGTTACTTGTACTTCTGAACAACATTGTCCTTTACCTGTTTGGAGAGTTCCTTGGTCTTCAGTGGCAGTGTTTGACAGTGTTTGGTTAGTGGTGCCTCTTGCTTAGGTGTTGCAGCCTCTGGGGCCTTTCAAAAAGGTGTGTATATGTAATGACAGATCATGTGACACTTAGATTGCACACAGGTGGACATCATTTCACTAATTATGTGACTTCTGAAGGTAATTGGTTGCACCAGTGCTTTTTATGGGCTTCATAACAAAGAGGGTGAATACATACGCACATGCCAATTATCAGTTATTTATTTCTGAAAAATAGTTTTATGTATATATATTTCTTATTTTACTTCACCAATTTAGACTATTGTGTTCTGATCCATCACATATAATTCAGATTTTAAAAAAAATTGAACTAAAGTCTGTAATATAACAAAATAGGTAAAAAGCCAAGGGGGTGAATACTTTTGCAAGGCACTGTAAATAGCCACGGACCGGCTGCATTGATATCAATGCAGGTTATTTACATGTAAACACAGGGTCTGCAGGTGAGTCATCCGCACACGGCAATAGGCAGAGCTGAGAAGCATTAGTAAGAGAACTTCATGCTGAGATATCGGGACACAGCACGGGACAAGGGAATTTGAACTGGGATAGTTGGCAAGTATGAAGCAGCTGAACCACAACAATTATGGGGCCCAGTGCAGATGCCCCTTTTGCTCTGCCTTAAAGACCGCCCTGGTGCCATACTCTTTCCATTTTAACGATGATGGATTGAATAGTGCTCTGTGAGATGTTCAAAGCTTGGGATATTATTTTAAATCCAAACCCTGCTTTAAACTTCTCCACAACTTTATCCCTGACCTGTCTGGTGTGTTCCTTGGCCTTCATAATGCTGTTTGTTCACTAAGGTTCTCTAACAAACTTCTGAGGGCCTCACACAAAAACTATATTTATACTGAGATTAAATTACACACAGGTGGACTCTATTTACTAATTAGGTGGCTTCTGAATGCAATTGGTTCCACTAGATTTTAGTTAGGGGGATCAGAGTAAAGGGGGCTGAATACAAATGCATGCCACACTTTTTGTATATTTATTTGTAAATAATTTTGAAAACTATTTATCATTTTCCTTCTACTATACAATTATGGGCCGCTATTCTATCACATAAAATACATTTATGTTTTTGGTTTTAACATGACAAAATGTGGAAAATTTCAAGGGGTGTGAATATTTTTTTAACGCACTGTCATTCTTCTCATGACTAAGCTATTATTATTCCTGGCTATGTTCTCTTTCAGAAAGACAGGATAAAACGGAGGGGTGGTGGTGTCTATCTCTATGTAAGAAGTGATCTCAAAGCGAGTGCGAAAGAGGACCTAGTTGGAGAGTGTGATGAGTCTGAAGCATTATGGGTGGAACTGTACATGGGTGTGCGTACTACAAAGGTTGTCATTGGAGTTTGTTATAGACCTCCCAGTGGTAGTGAGGAGGTGGAGACTCAGCTCCTTGCACAGATGGAAAGGGCTGCAACAGTGATAATAATGGGGGATTTTAACTACCTGGAAATTGACTGGAGTAATGGCACTGCTGGGACAGTTAAAGGGCGAAAATTTATAAACCTATTACAAGACAATTTTATGGTCCATTTTTTTGAGGCCCCGACTAGGAATGAAGCTCTGCTGGACCTGGTAATCTCAAACCATGCAGAGCTTATTATCAATATTCGTATAAAAGAGCATCTGGGTAGCAGTGACCATAACATGATTTCATTTAAATGTTAGCTGTAAGCAACAAACATATGGGTAAGATAAAAATTTAAGAGAGCAAATTTTCCAAGGATGAGGGCTTCCCTCCAGGATTTAGACTGGGAGGGAATATTGGCATCAATGGACACAGAACAGAATTCTTCAAAGTGACTGTATGTAAACTCACTGCAAAGTATATTCCCATGGGCAATAAGTTTAAAAGGCTAAAAATATAACCTATGTGGCTCACGGCCAAAGTTAAAATGGCTATAAATAATAAAAAAGCACTTTTAAAAAATTAAGGAACGCTATCATCGTTTAAGTGTCACAAAGAATATAACAGAATTTGTAAAAAGGAAATCAAGGAAGCAAAAATTCAAAACGAATGACAGATTGCAAAAGATAGGACAAACCCCCCAAAATTCTTCAAATATATTAATAGTAAAAAGGTCAGGTCTGAACATGTAGGCCCTTTACAAAATAATCTAGAGTGGGTGACTGGGGACAAAGAAGGCAAATTTATTAAATACTTTCTTCAGCTCTCTGTATAGAAAGGAGCATGGGGAACTCATGTCCCTAATGGGGGTGATAGTGACACAGCCTCAAATGATCCACAATGGCTCAAATGTGATATGGTCCAGAAATATTTAGACAGAATAAAGGCGGATAAAGCACCTAGACGAGGTGGCATCCACCCACGGATCCTAAAAGAATTGAGCTCTTTCATTTCAAGGCCATTGTTTAATATTTAGGGACTCATTAATGACGAGAATAGTACCACTGGACTGGCGCAGGGCCAATGAGGTGCCCATATTTGAAAAGGTATCAAAGTCTTTGCCAAGTAACTATAGACCTCTTAGTTTAACTTCTATAGTCAGGAAGATACTGAGAGTTTATTAAAAAAGAACACATAGACGAGTTCTTGCAGGAAAAAAATGTTTTAAGCAACAGACAGCATGGATTCATGAAAGACAGAAGTTGTCAAACAAACCTGATTTCTTTTTATAAGGGGGTAAGTAAAACCTTGGACAGAGGGGTGGCTGTGGACGTGGTATACTTGGATTTTGCAAAAGCGTTTGACACAGTTCCCCACATGCGGCTCATCTGTAAGATAAAGTCTACAGGCTTGGAAAGATCAATTTGTAAATGGATAGATAACTGGCTAAAAGACAGAATTCAGAGAGTAGTGGTTAAACTCTAATGCCCTGCACACACGGTCGGACATTCCGACAACAAAATCCATGGATTTTTTCCGATGGATGTTGGCTCAAACTTGTCCTGCATACACACGGTCACACAAAGTTGTCGAAAAATCCGATCGTTCTGAACGCGGTGACGTAAAACACATACGTCAGGACTATAAACGGGCAGTAGCCAATAGCTTTTGTTTCTTAATTTATTCTGAGCATGCGTGGCACTTTGTATGTCGGATTTGTGTACACACGATCGGAATTTCCGACAACGGATTTTGTTGTCGGAAAATTTTATAGCAAGCTCTCAAACTTTGTGTGTCGGAAATGTGTGATGGACAACAAAGTCCTATCACACATTTTCCATCGGAAAATCCTATCGTGTGTACAGGGCATTACTCTGAATGGTCTAAGGGTTAATCAGTGGTGTACCCCAAGGTTCAGTGTTGGGACCCCTACTTTTTAATATTTTTATAAATGATATAGGGTCTGGGATTAAAAGTACAATTTCTGTCTTTGCAGATGACACTAAGCTATGCAGTGGAATAACGTCCTTACAAGATGTCTCCAATTTACAAGCCAACCTCAATGCATTGTCTAATTGGGCAACTAAGTGGAAAATTAGGTTTAATGTTGATAAATGTAAAGTTATGCACTTGGGTGCTGAGAATATGCATGCATCATACATAGGGGGAGTACAATTGGGGGAATCAATGGTGGAGAAGGATCTGGGGGTTTTGGTAGATCATAAGCTCAATAATAGCATGCAATGCCAAGCTATGGCATTGCAAAGCGAGCAAAGTCCTCTCTTGTATTAAGAGAGGTATGGACTCCAGAGAGAGAGAGAGAGATATCATTTTGCCCCTGTACAAATCATTAGTAGGACCTCATCTGGAATATGCAGTTCAGTTTTGGACACCAGTTCTCAAAAAGGATATCGGGGAACTGGAGAAAGTGCAGAGAAGGGCAACCAAACTGATAAGAGGTATGGAGGAGCTCAGCTATGAGGACAGATTAGAGGAACTGAATTTATTCCCTCTTGATAGGAGGAGATTAAGGGGGGATAGGATCAACATGTACAAATACATAGGTGGTCCATATAGTGAACTTGGTGTTGAGTTATTCACTTTAAGGTCATCACAGAGGACAAGGGGGCACTCTTTACGTCTAAATAAGGAAAGGTTTCTTCACAGTAAGAGCTGTAAAAATGTGGAATAGTCTCCCTCCAGAGGTGGTTCTAGCGAACTCAGTAGATTGCTTTACAAAAGGCCTGGATTCTTTCCTAAATGTACATAATATAACTGGGTACTGACATTTATAGGTAAAGTTGAACCAGGATAAATCCGATTGCCTCTCGGGGGATCAGGAAGGAATTTTCTCTGCTATAGCAAATTGGATCATGTTTTGCTGGGGGTTTTTGCCTTCTTCTGGATCAACTGTGGGTATAGGATTGTATTGTGTATATGGGATTGTATTTTTTCTTTTGGTTGAACTAGATGGACTTGTGTCTTTTTTCAACCTGACTAACTATGTAACCATGTAGTACAATAGATAGATCAACCAGAGATAAGCGGAGCAAGGCAACACATCCCAAAAAGTAGGAAAAATTTGAATTGGGAGGGAGGGGACTTTTAAGGTGCCAAAATGAATAAAACTATAACATGTATAGTAAAAAAGTTTTATTGTACATAGGTTAAAAAAGATATAACAATCTTAGTGAGAAAACATTAAGATCTGACAAAATTATTCAAGGATATATTGTATTACTTTACAAAAACATTATTCTCAACATGTTTCGCTAAAGTATATAGCTTCTTCAGGAGATTCGTAATTGTCTGTGTACAGAGTAATCACTGCAATACATAAAAAATATACATAAGACAAGCAAAATAACAGGTCCTACAAAGAACCTAACACCACAAATAAAATATATGAAAAAAAACTGTTTCAGATCAGCCATAGCTACTTCTTACCCCAAAAATAATTTCAGGTCAGTATGCAAACCCACCAGGACAACCATACTGCCAGATACTAGGATATCAGTGTGGCATAGGAGAGCCATTAAGCCCATTTAAGAATCTAAAAATGTCACACTATAAACTGTAACATATACTCATTGAAAATAACCCCAAATAGACGCCCACTGACATCTACCTATATAATAAATTAGTTAAAAAGTGATTACCTAAATTGCATACAAAATTGATTTGAAAAGACTTGGAAGCTGTTAATTTCCTTTTTCAACCACTAGAGAGAGCCAAGACATTGTGAAGACAACAAAGCTGAGCGTATAACAAAATAAAAGAATACCCTTTATTAAGGGGTTGTAAAGGTTCACCCTTTTTGACCTTAATGCATCCTATGCATTAAGGTCAAAAAACATCAGACAATGCCAGCCCCCCCGTTTTACTTACCTGACTCCTCGAAAGTCCTGCACTCGCTCCCGACATCCTCTTCGCCGCTCAGCCTGGCCGTTGATTGGCTAGAGTGGATGGATTGAAAGCAGCGCAGCCATTGACTCGCACTGCTGTCAGTCACATCCAATGATGCGGCGCACCAGGGGGCGGGGCCGAGTGATACAGTCAGTGGCTATAGTCGCAGGCTGTATCACGGGAGCATGCCCGCAAGAACTAAACACCATGCGAGAGAGCTCGCATTAAGGTGTTTTAGTTCTTGCGGGGAGGAGCTGAGACAGCCGCCGAGGGACCCCAGAAGACCAGGTTCAGGGCCACTCTGTGCAAAACTAGCTGCACAGTGGAGGTAAGTATAACATGTTTGTTATTTAAAAAAAAAAAATACCTTTACAACCCCTTTAAGTATCCTGGCTCACACCTGCATCCAGTCTATCAGTGAAAATATGCAACACTACATACTGGCTCTTAGGGTGTGTTCACACTGGTACGACAGACGCTCTGACATTGGGAGCTCATGTCGCATGACATGTGAAAATCAATGTTTCCCTATGCATACCTCCCAACTTTTTGAGATGGGAATGAGAGACACCTATCAGCAAAAGTATGCAGGAATAGGACACACCCCTTGCCATGTCCCCTTAAAGAAGAATTGTACAAAAAAACAAGATTGGTTAAACCCACAAGTGCTTTTTTTACGACTACTATTCCTTTATATTGGCTTTTGGAATTTACAAATGCAGCAATTTAGAAATCAGATGAATGGTTTAGCACTGGAAAACACTTTTTGAAAGATAAAAGGTGCATTTTATATACAACTATATAGATCAGACCAAAATGAGGGACAAATGAGGAGGAAAGAGGGACAGAGGGACATTGCTCAAAATCAGGGACAGTCCCTCGAAATCAGGGACAGTTGGGAGCTATGCCCTATGGGAGCCGTCTTAACTGGTCCGACACAAGTCGGTCCGGCTTTGAAAATTCTCCCTGCACTACTTTGATCCGACTTTGATCCTACTTCAGTCCATTGAATATCACTGAAGTCGGATCAAAGTCGGATCGCCGCCTTAAGTGATCCAACTTTGGCATGCGACTTGTGCTCTGATGATCCTGAAGGGGAACTCTACACCAAATAAAAAAAAAAAAACAACATGGGTTCCCCCTCCAAGAGCATACCAGGCCCTTTGGTCTGGTATGGATTTTAAGGGAAACACCCACACTGAAAAAACGGCGTGGGGGTCCCCCCAAATTCCATACCAGACCCTTAGCCGAGCACGCAGCCGGCAGGTCAGGAAAGGGGGTGGGGACGAGCGAGCACCCCCCCTGAACCGTACCAGGCCAGGTGCCCTCAACATGGGGGATGGGAGCTTTGGGGCAGGGGGGCCCTGCGCCCCCCCACCCCAAAGCACCTTGTCCTCATGTTGATGAGGACAAGGGCCTCTTCCCAACAACCCTGGCCGTTGGTTGTCAGGGTCTGCTTATCTGCTTATCTATTTAACAAGGGGGCCCCCAGATCCCCGCCCCCCACCCTATGTAAATGAGTATGGGGTACATTATACTCCTACCCATTCACCTAAAAAATAGTTGAAAATAAAACACATTACACATGTTTTTAAAGTCATTTATTAAGGCAGCTCTGTCGTCTCTTCCGATCTCTTCTCCCCTCTCTGGCTCTTCTGCCTCCTCCGCTGATGTCTTCTCCCCTCTCCGGGTCTTTTCCACTCTCCGCTGATGTCTTCTAGCCCCGCCCCATGCCACAATAAGTAATGGCACACCACACACCCAGCATTAGAGTGGGAGAGAGCGTCGAGTCAACATCGGAAGAACAGAGGGAGAACACAGCGGAGAAGACCCAGCAAAAGAGCGAAAAGACAGCGGACAGAGGGAGAAGAACCAGAGAGGGGAGAAGACGTCAGCAGAGGAGGCAGAAGAGATCGGAAGAGACGATGGAGCTGCCTAATAAATTACTTTAAACACATGTGTAATTTTCAACATTTTTTTTAGGTTAATTGGGTAGGGGTTCAACCTCATACTCATTCATATAGGGTGGGGGGCCAGGATCCGGGGGCCCCCCTTGTTAAAGGGGGCTTCCAGATTCCGTTAAGCCCCCCGAAGACAGACCCCAACAACTAACGGCCAGGGTTGTCAGGAAGAGGCCCTTGTCCTCATCAACATGGGGACAAGTCGCTTTGGGGCGGTGGGTGCAGGGCCCCCCTGCCCCAAAGCACCCACCCCCCATGTTGAAGGCACGCAGCCTGGTATGGTTCAGGAGGGAGGGGACCCCTCGTTCGTCCCCACTCCCTTTCCTGATAAGGGTCTGGTATGGATTTCGGGGGACCCAACGCCGTTTTTTCGGCGTGGGGGTTTCTCTTAGAATCCATACCAGACACAGTGCCTGGTATTGTCAGGGATCAAGGTCGGATTCCTGTTCATTGAAGTCAGACGCACGTCGGACGCACATCGGACTTTAAGTCGCAGGGAAAAGTCGGATCCAAATTGGTACTACTGTCGTGTCATACAAGTGTGAACCCAGCCTCACCTTCTAGCTAATTAAAGCCAAAAGAAACCAGACAGCCCACAGAGAGAAATCATGCAGTGTTCATCATCAAAGGCATCAGATTTTAATGGCTCCAAATTCAATAAGTCTGCAAGGCATAACAGAGTTTGCCAAAGCAGTTAGCATAAAAATAGTCAAGCAAATATAATATATTAAAACAAATAAAACTTCAATTCATTACCTTAGAGACTGCAGAGATTAGTACAGAGCTCCTGGATAGACACATTTAGGGTGGTGTTTGCAAATTAAGCCACCTCCATGCTGGGCTATTTATAGTGCTCCCACTTGTTAGCATATGAATCTGCCAATCAAGTGCAGACGTCTAGAGGTGCCGAGTAATGCCTCGTCGGCCATTTTGGAAAGTCTGAAATCATATCAATGAATACAGCATTGCCCACACTTAACAATAACATTGAAGCAATACAAAAAAGGCTAAAAACCACTTGTATCCCACATATGATTCAGAAAGGGTAAAACAGAAAAAGGCAACAAACCAAGGTCCAGTGCAGACCATATTTTAAATGAATTTCAAACAAATATGAAAAAACTCTTATTAAAGAGCCAATCAAAGTCAGTTTTAGCCTCCACATTCACTGTTGCAGACTGTTTGTCAAAAGGCTAGATGGTATATAAATCAGCACACTGGGTTGGGCCGCCCGCGAAGAACCAAGAATGACTACTCCCACCACTACGCCTAGGCGTCCGTATGACCACTCATCCTAAATGGCAATTCCAGCCATACCCGGTGGTCCCAAGCATACAAAGAGCAAGAAAATCCGAAACAGTTTAATCAGAAAATTATACATTATAAATATATATACTGTACATAAAATATATATGAAATTGCAAGCAGAACAACCTATTCAGAGAAAATTTAGTTGATAGATATATAAGAACAACCTGAGTGATAATAACCACCCCTGATGTATATTATGTATATCCAACACCATGGCCAATAACTAGAAATGCGATGGCTTCCTTCAGCCCAGAATACCTAGTAGCTGATAAATTATAAATCCATTTTGTCTCGCGTTGCAATAATGATTTGTCAATGTCCCCACCTCATTCGCTTTGGGGGATATATTCTAAGGCGAAGAATTTCATCTTTGATGCATCAAAATTTTGGTATACACCTGAATGGCAACTAATGGGGGGACTCCAATTTTTTCTTACTTATCAATGAAATGTGATCCCGGATACTGTGGAAAAATGGGTGTTTGGTCTTACCAACGTAAAACATACCGCAATCACATCTCATGTAGTATACAATTCCTATAGATTGGCAATTTGCCGAAAATCAGGGTGCTTATACTTGGCCATTAGGCAAAGTAATTTGTTCTGCAACTAGAATATATTGACAAAAATTGCATCTCCCACATCTTGCCGTGCCAAAAGCCGTTTGGCTACACTGTTTTTTCTTGACAGAATGATGACTGTGGACTAGGGATGAGCTTCGTGTTCGAGTCGAACCCATGTTCGACTCGAACATCGGCTGTTCGGTCGTTCGCCGAATTGCGAACGATATGGGCCGTTCGCGCCAAATTCGTGTGGCGCGTCACTGCCCATAATTCACTGCGGCATCGCAGTGCATTGCTGGCTGATGATTGGCCAAGCATGCACTATGACCCGCATGCTTGGCCAATCACAGCGCCGTCAGTAGAGAGAGCTGTAATTGGCCAAAGCCAGGGTGGCTTTGGCCAATTATGGCTCAGGGGATTTAGTACACACCCCACACTATATAAGGCCGCCTGCACGGCGGCCCTGTGTAGTGTGTGTTCCGGTGTGCTGAGAGATAGAGAGAGAGAGAGACAGTGTCATTTGATTTGAGTTAGATAGATTAGGCAGAACAGTCAGTCAGTTAGCTGCACTTACAGTGTATTGTGTATATATATGCATCCCAGGTGTTGCATATATATATATACACTGTATTCAGTTTAGCTAGATCCGTTCCTGTTATCTTCTATCTAGACTATTTACATTTAGTGCAGTGTGTCCTGCTCACAGTGTTCAGCTAGATCCGTTCCTGCTATTTACATTCAGTGCAGTGCGTCCTGCTCACAGTGTTCAGCTAGATCCGTTCCTGCTATTTACATTCAGTGCAGTGCGTCCTGCTCACAGTGTTCAGCTAGATCCGTTCCTGGTATTTACATTTAGTGCAGTGCGTCCTGCTCACAGTGTTCAGCTAGATCCGTTCCTGCTATTTACATTCAGTGCAGTGCGTCCTGCTCACAGTGTTCAGCTAGATCCGTTCCTGCTATTTACATTCAGTGCAGTGCGTCCTGCTCACAGTGTTCAGCTAGATCCGTTCCTGCTATTTACATTTAGTGCAGTGCGTCCTGCTCACAGTGTTCAGCTAGATCCGTTCCTGCTATTTACATTCAGTGCAGTGCGTCCTGCTCACAGTGTTCAGCTAGATCCGTTCCTGCTATTTACATTCAGTGCAGTGCGTCCTGCTCACAGTGTTCAGCTAGATCCGTTCCTGCTATTTACATTCAGTGCAGTGCGTCCTGCTCACAGTGTTCAGCTAGATCCGTTCCTGGTATTTACATTTAGTGCAGTGCGTCCTGCTCACAGTGTTCAGCTAGATCCGTTCCTGCTATTTACATTCAGTGCAGTGCGTCCTGCTCACAGTGTTCAGCTAGATCCGTTCCTGCTATTTACATTCAGTGCAGTGCGTCCTGCTCACAGTGTTCAGCTAGATCCGTTCCTGGTATTTACATTTAGTGCAGTGCGTCCTGCTCACAGTGTTCAGCTAGATCCGTTCCTGCTATTTACATTCAGTGCAGTGCGTCCTGCTCACAGTGTTCAGCTAGATCCGTTCCTGGTATTTACATTTAGTGCAGTGCGTTGTGCTCACAGTGTTCAGCTACATCCGTTCCTGCTATTTACATTCAGTGCAGTGCGTCCTGCTCACAGTGTTCAGCTAGATCCGTTCCTGCTATTTACATTCAGTGCAGTGCGTCCTGCTCACAGTGTTCAGCTAGATCCGTTCCTGGTATTTACATTTAGTGCAGTGCGTCCTGCTCACAGTGTTCAGCTAGATCCGTTCCTGGTATTTACATTTAGTGCAGTGCGTCCTGCTCACAGTGTTCAGCTAGATCCGTTCCTGCTATTTACATTCAGTGCAGTGCGTCCTGCTCACAGTGTTCAGCTAGATCCGTTCCTGCTATTTACATTCAGTGCAGTGCGTCCTGCTCACAGTGTTCAGCTAGATCCGTTCCTGCTATTTACATTCAGTGCAGTGCGTCCTGCTCACAGTGTTCAGCTAGATCCGTTCCTGGTATTTACATTTAGTGCAGTGCGTCCTGCTCACAGTGTTCAGCTAGATCCGTTCCTGCTATTTACATTCAGTGCAGTGCGTCCTGCTCACAGTGTTCAGCTAGATCCGTTCCTGCTATATACATTTAGTGCAGTACGTCCTGCTCACAGTGTTCAGCTAGATCCGTTCCTGTTATCTTCCTACTGACAGGCAGGCTTGTCTGGTTACAGTATATAAAGCTACCTTAAGAAAATTACAGGTGTTCTTTTTGATCCTATTAGTACCACGGTCAGGCAGCTAGACTATTTACATTTAGTACAGTGCGTCCTGCTCACAGTGTTCAGCTAGATCCGTTCCTGTTATCTTCCTACTGACAGGCAGGCTTGTCTGGTTACAGTATATAAAGCTACCTGAAGAAAATTACAGGTGTTCTTTTTGATCCTATTAGTACCACGGTCAGGCAGCTAGACTATTTACATTTAGTACAGTGTGTCCTGCTCACAGTGTTCAGCTAGATCCGTTCCTGTTATCTTCCTACTGACAGGCAGGCTTGTCTGGTTACAGTATATAAAGCTACCTTAAGAAAATTACAGGTGTTCTTTTTGATCCTATTAGTACCACGGTCAGGCAGCTAGACTATTTACATTTAGTACAGTGCGTCCTGCTCACAGTGTTCAGCTAGATCCGTTCTTGCTATTTACATTCAGTGCAGTGCGTCCTGCTCACAGTGTTCAGCTAGATCCGTTCCTGGTATTTACATTTAGTGCAGTGCGTCCTGCTCACAGTGTTCAGCTAGATCCGTTCCTGCTATTTACATTCAGTGCAGTGCGTCCTGCTCACAGTGTTCAGCTAGATCCGTTCCTGCTATATACATTTAGTGCAGTACGTCCTGCTCACAGTGTTCAGCTAGATCCGTTCCTGTTATCTTCCTACTGACAGGCAGGCTTGTCTGGTTACAGTATATAAAGCTACCTTAAGAAAATTACAGGTGTTCTTTTTGATCCTATTAGTACCACGGTCAGGCAGCTAGACTATTTACATTTAGTACAGTGCGTCCTGCTCACAGTGTTCAGCTAGATCCGTTCTTGCTATTTACATTCAGTGCAGTGCGTCCTGCTCACAGTGTTCAGCTAGATCCGTTCCTGGTATTTACATTTAGTGCAGTGCGTCCTGCTCACAGTGTTCAGCTAGATCCGTTCCTGCTATTTACATTCAGTGCAGTGCGTCCTGCTCACAGTGTTCAGCCAGATCCGTTCCTGCTATATACATTTAGTGCAGTACGTCCTGCTCACAGTGTTCAGCTAGATCCGTTCCTGTTATCTTCCTACTGACAGGCAGGCTTGTCTGGTTACAGTATATAAAGCTACCTTAAGAAAATTACAGGTGTTCTTTTTGATCCTATTAGTACCACGGTCAGGCAGCTAGACTATTTACATTTAGTACAGTGCGTCCTGCTCACAGTGTTCAGCTAGATCCGTTCTTGCTATTTACATTCAGTGCAGTGCGTCCTGCTCACAGTGTTCAGCTAGATCCGTTCCTAGTATTTACATTTAGTGCAGTGCGTCCTGCTCACAGTGTTCAGCTAGATCCGTTCCTGCTATTTACATTCAGTGCAGTGCGTCCTGCTCACAGTGTTAAGCTAGATCCGTTCCTGCTATATACATTTAGTGCAGTACGTCCTGCTCACAGTGTTCAGCTAGATCCGTTCCTGTTATCTTCCTACTGACAGGCAGGCTTGTCTGGTTACAGTATATAAAGCTACCTTAAGAAAATTACAGGTGTTCTATCCCAGCTTAGTGCAGCTACAGGCCATTAGTATGTCTGGAAGGCCAAGAAGGAGAGGCAGACAGTCACAAGCCAATAAGAGAGGGCAAGCAGGCTCTGTGTCTAGTGCTGGTCATGGAGACGGTGCATCCTCATCAGCACGTGGCCATGGGACACGCTTGGCCTTTTTTTCGGCAGCTGGCCGTGTTGAGCCGCAACATGCGGAAGACTTGGTCGAGTGGATGACCAAGCCGTCCTCATCCTCCTCATCCTCTCTCACCCATGCCCAGGGTGCTTTGTCTGGCAAAGCAGCGGCCTCTTCCCTCAGCTCAATGTCATCAGTGACTCCTTCCCTAGCTCCACCATGTCCTCATGAGGATTCCCTCGAACTGTTTGACCACAGTGTTGGGTACATGCTCCAGGAGGATGCCCAGCGTTTGGAAGGCTCTGATGATGATACTGAGCTCAATGAAAGCAGTAACATGAGCACGGACAGAGGGGGTGCCCAAGAAGGACAGCAATCTGGCAGTCATGCTCCCCCTGCTGCAGCATACTGCCAGGTTTGCTCCAGTGATGAGGAGGGAGGGGATGATGAGGTCACTGACTCAACGTGGGTGCCTGATAGGAGAGAGGAGGAGGAGGAGGAGGAGGAGGAGGTGGCACATCACCAACTAGGCAGGATGCCCTCCAGGGGCCAGCCTAAGGGCAGCACATTGACTGCATCACACCCCAAAGCTCCACATGTGCAGGGCGCTGCAGTCTCTGCGCGTTATTCAAAAAGTTCTTTGGTGTGGGCCTTTTTTGAGACGAGTGCATCAGATCGCACCGCTGCTATTTGCAACATATGTCTCAAGCGTATCTCGCGTGGCCAAAACATCTCCCGCTTGGGTACCACATGCTTGACCAGACATATGTTGACCTGCCATGCAGTTCGTTGGCAAGCGTATCTAAAAGACCCACACCAAAGAACAAAGACGATCTCTCCTTGCTCCTCATCAGCTGAGATTTCCAACCCCACTAGACCTTCAGTCCTCTCTGAGACCTGCAGTGAGAGGAATGAAGGTGTAGAATTAGGTGTGTCACAGCCAAGTACTTGTGGGCAATCTGCTTTTGGTACACCGACGTCAGATTGTACCAGGCAAATTTCCCTGCCCCAGCTGCTGCACCGCCGAAAGAAGTTTGCTCCCAGCCATCCACATGCCCAGCGGTTGAATGCTAGCTTGGCAAAATTGCTAGCACTTCAACTGCTGCCTTTTCAGTTGGTAGACTCTGCCCCCTTCCGTGAGTTTGTGGAATGTGCGGTTCCTCAGTGGCAGGTACCCAAACGCCACTTTTTCTCACGGAAGGCGATTCCGGCTCTCTACCGGCATGTGGAAGGCAATGTCCATGCCTCGCTGGACAGGGCGGTCAGCGGTAAGGTGCATATTACCGCTGACTCATGGTCCAGCAGGCATGGACAGGGACGTTACTTAAGTTTCACGGCGCATTGGGTGACTCTGCTGGCAGCTGGGAAGGATGCAGGACAAGGTGCAGTAGTGTTGGAGGTTGTTCCGCCACCACGCCTCCAAAATGCTGATTGTGACACACCTCTCTCCTCCACCCCCTCCTCTTCTTCTTCCTCCATGGCCTCTTCCTCGGAACCAGCGGTGCTCCGTAGGCGTTCAAGGGGCTACGCAAGTACGCAGGCCAAAAGATGCCATGCGGTGCTTGAGCTGGTGTGCTTGGGGGACAGGAGCCACACTGGGGCAGAGGTTCTGTCAGCTCTGCAGGGGCAGGTTCAGAGGTGGTTGACGCCACGCCAACTTAAGGCAGGAATGGTGGTTTGCGACAATGGCACCAACCTCCTCTCTGCCCTCCGACAGGGACAACTGACCCATGTGCCCTGTTTGGCTCACGTCCTTAACTTGGTGGTGCAGCGGTTCTTGGGCAGGTACCCGGGCTTACAGGATGTCCTGAGGCAGGCCAGGAAAGTCTCTGTGCATTTCCGCCGGTCATATAATGCCAGTGCTCGGCTGACGGACCTCCAAAAGGAGTTTAACCTGCCCAAGAACCGCCTAATCTGTGACATGCCCACCAGGTGGAACTCGACGTTGGCCATGCTGCAGCGGCTGCACACGCAGCAGAGGGCCATCAATGAGTACCTGTGCGACTATGGCACCAGGACAGGGTCAGGGGACCTTGGTTTTTTTTCCCCACGCCAGTGGGCCATGATCAGGGATGCATGCACTGTCCTGTCACCATTCGAGGAGGCCACGAGGATGGTGAGCACTGACAGTGCATGCATCAGTGACACTGTCCCCCTTGTCCACCTGTTGGAGCACACGCTGCGTGGAATAATGGACAGGGCACTTGAGGCAGAACAGAGGCAGGAAGAGGAGGACTTCCTTAGCTCTCAAGGCCCCCTTTATCCAGACAGTGTTCCTGCGTGCCCGCCGATCACACAGGAAGAGGACGAGGAGGAGGAGGAGGAGGAGGAGGAAGATTGTGTCAGTATGGAGGTGGAGCCTGGCACTCAGCATCAGCAGTCTTTAAGGGATCAGTCCCAAGGAACACATGGACTTGTACGTGGCTGGGAGGAGGTGGCTGCGGACGTTGTTGTCCTTAGTGACCCAGAGGACTCCGGACCGAATGCCTCAGCAAACCTACGCTGCATGGCCTCCCTGATCCTGCAAAGCCTGCGTAAGGATCCTCGTATTCGTGGTATCAAGGAGAAGGACCAATACTGGCTGGCAACCCTCCTTGATCCACGTTACAAGGGTAAGGTTGCGGACCTTATCTTGCCATCGCAGAGGGAGCAGAGGATGAAACATCTTCGGGAGGCCTTGCAGAAAGGTCTGTGCAACGCGTTCCCAGAGACTGGAAGGTTACAAACTCCTGTTTCTGGACAACGTGTTGCTGAGGCTTCGGTCAGTCAAAGAAGGAGCGGTGGAGAAGGTGGCCGTCTGACCGATGCGTTCAGACAATTTTTTGGTCCGCAGCCCCAAGGTATGATCGGTTCCAGCAACCATCGCCAGCGTCTGTTTTACATGGTGCAGGAATACCTAGGGGCAAGATCAGACTTGGACACCTTTCCCACCGAAAATCCTCTGGGTTACTGGGTCTTGAGGATGGATCACTGGCCAGAGCTTGCACAGTATGCAATTGAGCTACTGGCCTGTCCTGCATCCAGCGTTCTTTCGGAACGCACATTCAGTGCTGCTGGAGGCGTGGTAACCGATCACAGGGTGCGTCTGTCCACCGACTCGGTCGATCGGCTGACCTTCATAAAAATGAATCAGTCTTGGATCACCACCAGCTACCAAGCACCTGATGCAGATGTAACCGAATAATTTTTTTTGAAATCTCAGATCCCTTCAAAGACTGCCTATGCTGATGCTGAGTGACTATCCCTGAGTAATTATCCTCTTCCTCCTCAATCATCACGCTGATAGCTTGTAAGAACATTTTTGGTTCTGGGCGCCACCACCAGTGCCTAAGGCACAATTTTTCAGCCCCTGTTTAACAGGGGCGTGTAATTACAATTTTTGATGTAATACTTTGCAGCAGGGCTCGTTCCTGCATTCCAACTAGAGTGTCTGTGAGGGGTTGCAGTGTTGTGGCACCAGCACCAGTGCCTAAGACCCAATTTTTCAGCCCCTGTCTAACAGGGGCGTGTAATTACAATTTTTGATGCAATACTTTGCAGCAGGGCTTGTTCCTGCGTTTCAACTAGAGTGTCTGTGAGGGGTTGCAGTGTTGTGGCACCAGCACCAGTGCCTAAGACCCAATTTTTCTGCCCCTGTCTAACAGGGGCGTGTAATTACAATTTTTGATGCAATACTTTGCAGCAGGGCTCGTTCCTGCGTTCCAACTAGAGTGTCTGTGAGGGGTTGCAGTGTTGTGGCACCAGCACCAGTGCCTAAGGCCTAATTTTTCAGCTCCTGTTCAACAGGGGCATGTAATTACAATTCTTGATCTAATATTTCACAGCAGGGCCCTGTGAGGGCTTACAGTGTTTTGGCCACAGCAACACCTAAGGCCCAAATTTCTGCTGAGTATATAGGGCAGGACCCTACTTTCAAACATCTAACTTACAAACGACTCCTACTTGCAAACGGAAGGAGACAACAGGAAGTGAGATGAAATCTACCCCTAAGGAAGGGAAATTCTCTCCTGTAAGAGTTAATATGGGAAAACAATTTCTCCTTTCCACTGATGCTTTCCAATCCTTGTTCCACAAAAAAACCCAAATTTTCAAAAAACATTTTTCATTGGGACAAAAAAGTGAGGTGAAATCTTCTGAAGAGGAGGAAAGACGCAAAACAAATGTCACAGGGGTGATAACCCTTCCCTATGTTTTCCAAAAAGCTTAGAAAAGATTTTTTGGCTGGAGCTAAACACATTAAAAATGTTCAAAATTACAAACAGATTCTACTTAACAACAAACCTACAGTCCCTGTCTTGTTTGCACCGCCTGAATACTGCTGTTCAGCGTATATAGGGACCTTTCCTTATTTTAATTTGGGTGCGGGGTTCCCCTTAATATCCATACAAGACCCAAAGGGCCTGGTAATGGACTGGGGGGTACCCATGCCGTTTGTCTCACTGATTTTCATCCATATTGCCATGACCCGACATGACATTAAACCCGCAAGCAGTTTTAAATGAGATTTTTTCCTTTAAAAATGACATTTGGTGCAGGGACTGTTCTAAACATGGGAAACATGCGTCACTTTACAGGCATACTATAGACACCCCCCAGGTACGATATTTAAAGGAATATTTCACTTTTTTTTTTTTACTTTAAGCATCATTAAAATCACTGCTCCCGAAAAAACGGCCGTTTTTAAAAGTTTTTTTTGCATTGATACATGTCCCCTGGGGTAGGACCCGGGTCCCCAAACCCTTTTTAGGACAATACCATGCAAATTAGCCTTTAAAATGAGCACTTTTGATTTCGAACGTTCGAGTCCCATAGACGTCAATGGGGTTCTAACGTTCGTGCGAACTTGCGGTCCGTTCGCGGGTTCTGGTGCGAACCGAACCGGGGGGTGTTCGGCTCATCCCTACTGTGGACCAGTTGGTCCCGCAGGGACTGGGACCTTCCAAATGTTATTTCAGGATATGTAACTATGTAACTGTATATAGTGCATTCAGAGACTCTTCACTTTTTTCAATTTTGATATTTTGTTATATTGCAGCCTAATACTACAGTTGTTTAAATTCATTTTTTTTCTTAATAATCTGCACTCAGTACCCCATAATGACAATGTGAAAACAGAATTCTAGAAGTGTTTTCAAATGTATGAAAAAAGAAAAAATGAAATATTACATTGGCATAAGAATTCAGACCCCTTGCAACAACACTTGAAATTTAGCTCAGGTGCCTCCCATTTCTCTTGATCATTGCTGAGATGTTTCTACACCTTGATTGGAGTTCATCTGTGGTAAATTAAATTGATTGGACATGATTTGGAAGGGCAAACACCTCTCTATAAAAGGCCCCACAACTAACAATGCAAACTGTACCAGAGCAAAAGCCACGAGGTCAAAGCAACTGCCTGCAGAGCTCAGAGACAGGATTATTGCAAGGCACAGATCTGAGGAAGGCTACAAAAAAAAAGTCTGCTGCACTGAAGGTTCCAAAGAGCACAGCGGCCTCCATAATTCTTAAATGGGAGAAGTTTGGCAGAATCAGGACTCTTTCAAGAGCTAATTGCCCAGCCAAACTGAGCAATCCGGGGGGAAGGGCCTTAGTAAGAGCGGTGACCAAGAACTCAATGGTCATTTCAGAAGGACAACCATCATTGCAGCCCTCCATCGATCTGGGTTTTATGGCAGAGTGACTAGACAAAAGCCTCTCCTCAGTGCAAAACACAGCCCGCTTGGTGTTTACAAAAATTCTAAATGTTACTGGAGGAAACAAGGCACTGCTCATCACCTGCCCAATACCATCCCAACAGTTAGGCATGGTGGGGCAGCATCATGCTGTGGGGGGTGTTTTGCAGCAGCAGGGACTGGGAGACTGGTCAGGGTTGAGGGAAAGCTGAATGGAGCAAAGTACTTTAATAAAAACCTGTTCCAGAGCACGACTGGGTTGAAGATTCACCTTCCAACATGACAACGATCCTAAGCACACAGCCAAGACAACACAGGAGTGGCTTAGGAACATCTCTGTGAATGTCCTAGAGTGGCCCATGCAGAGCCCTGACTTGAAACCTATTGAACATCTCTGGAGAGACCTGAAAATGACTGTCCGCCGACGGTCCCCATCCAACCTGACTGAGCTTGAGAAGATTTGCAAAGAAGAATGGCAAAAAATCCCCCTATCCAGGTGTGCAAAGCTTGTTGAGTCATGCCCAAAAATACTTGGGGCTGTAATTGGTGTGAATACCTAAAGCGGAGCTCAACCCAAAAGGAGAAGTTCCACTTTAAGGCCTCCTCCCCCGCTGGAGCTTTTGGGGTGGAAGGGGGGGAGTGGCTACCCGATTTTGACAGGTACCCGCTCCCACTTCCGCTCCTACACAGGGAGAAAATGGCTGGGCCCAGCACACCTCTGGATCGTGGGACAGGTGAGTGGCTGTTTATTAAAAGTCAGCAGCTACAGTTTTTGTAGCTGCTGACTTAAAATGTTCACCTAAGTGACTGGAGCTCCGTTTTAAGTATGTGTATTATTTCAGTTTTTCTTTTTTAATAAATTCAGATATTTCCAAAATTCTTTTTTTACTTTGTCATTATGGAGTACTGATTGTAGAGTAATGAGAAAAAATGCATTTAAAGCGGGATTCCGGCCAGCGAAAATTATTTTTTAAAGTCAGCAGCTACAAACACTGTAGCTGCTGACTTTAATTAAGTACACTTACCTGTCCTGGGTGCCCGTGATGTCGGCTGCTCGAGGCCAACCCATCCCTCGGGTCCTGGCACTGCCATTCTAAGTAAGGGAAACATTCAGTTGAGCCTTGCGGCTTCACTGCCAGTTTCCTACTAGACATGTGCACACTGAAATATTTCGTTTCGGAATTTCGTTTTTGTCCGAAAAATAAATGTATTTAGTTACTCCAGAAATTCGTTTTTATTTATTTAGTTTTTTGTTAAAAATTGCATTCACCTGAAAATCCAAATTAAGGTTGAATCTCTCATTAAAGGCTTATGGTGTTTGTCGAATGTTCAAAGAAGATTCGACGGAGCAGCTAAACTGTACGACGCCGTATAGTTTACCTGCTCCGTTGAATCTTCTTAGAACTTTCAACAGACACCATAAGCCAAAGTACGTGTGTAGCTATTTTACTGCTCCTCCTCTTTGGTTACAATCAGTCAATAACATTCATCATCATCATTATTTTTAATTATCTTTTCTCCCCTACGTCAAATCTTTTCTCCCCTACGTCAAATCTTTTATCCCCTACGTCAAATCTTTCTCCCCTACGTCAAATGTTTCTCCCCTACGTCGAATCTTTTCTCTCTATGTAGAATAATCTTGGACTAATAGAGTTAAGGTTAGGCACATTCGACCACAGGTTTGATGGACACAGATTGTTATTGTCATCATCATGTCGAATCTCCTATCTGTATCGAACTGTTGTAGCAACGAAAACGAAAACGAAAATAAAGCATTTGTTTATGTCGGATCTTTCGTTTTTCGGATTCTGCACTTTCGTTATCGTTTGTTAAAACGATAACGAAAATATCTGAAATTCGGACGAAAATGCATTCGGACGAAAATGAATGCACATGTCTATTTCCTACTGCGCACGCGAGAGCGACGCGGCGCTCTGTGAATGGCCCCGTGGTTTTCTGGGAACACACACAGTTCCCAGAAGGCAATGGGGCCGCTCACCGAGGAACAGGACACACCGTGGAATAGGAGGAGGCAGATTAGGAAGACTGACTAGCAACAAGGGTTCAGGTAAGTTTAAATTTTTTTTATTTTAAGTTTTTAAAGATTTTTGGTGCAATTTTTTTTTTCAGGGTGGCCCTTTACTTTAACCACTTCAGCCCCGGAAGGATTTACCCCCTTAATGACCAGAGCACTTTTTACAATTTGGCACTGCGTCGCTTTAACTGCTAATTGCGCGGTCATGCAATGCTGTACCCAAACGACATTTGCGTCCTTTTCTTCCCACAAATAGAGCTTTCTTTTGATGGTATTTGATCACCTCTGCCGTTTTTATTTTTTGCGCTATAAACGTAAAAAGGCCGAAAATTTTGAAAAAAAATGATATTTTCTAATTTTTGTTATAAAAAAAATCCAATAAACTCAATTTTAGTCATACATGTAGGCCAAAATGTATTCGGCCACATGTCTTTGGTAAAAAAAATGTCAATAAGTGTATATTTATTGGTTTGCGCAAAAGTTATAGTGCCTACAAACTATGGTACATTTTCTGGAATTTACACAGCCTTTAATTTATTACTGCCTATGTCATTTCTTGAGGTGCTAAAATGGCAGGGCAGTACAAAACCCCCACAAATGACCCCATTTTGGAATGTAGACACCCTAAGGAAATTGCTGAAAGGCATGTTGAGCCCATTGAGTATTAATTTTTTTGTCCCAAGTGATTGAATAATGACAAAAAAAAAAAAAATACAAAAAGTTGTCACTAAATGATATATTGCTCACACAGGGTATGGGCATATGTGGAATTGCACCCCAAAATACATTTAGCTGCTTCTCCTGATTATGGGGATACCACATGTGTGGGACTTTTTAGGAGCCTAGCCGCGTATGGGACCCCGAAAACCAATCACCGCCTTCAGGATTTCTAAGGGTGTAAATTTTTGATTTCACTCTTCATTGCCTATCACAGTTTCGGAGGCCATGGAATGCCCAGGTGGCACAAACCCCCCCCAAATGACCCCATTTTGGAAAGTAGACACCCCAAGCTATTTGCTGAGAGGCATGGTGAGTATTTTTTTACTGTCTTTGGTAAGACCAGGATTGTCAGGACAGGAGGGACAATAATAGCGGGTGTCATGCCTATATCCGCGCTTGCTGCAGACACGATATCTTTTTTGGGGGGGTTCGTTGGGTAGGGGTACTCGGGAGGACATAAAGAAAATGCCTCTCATGCGGCCGACTGCATTTGGTTGGGGATGTGAATGGGGGGAGTACGGGTGCTGCAGAAGCGGTGGGTTCCCAATTAGGATTGGCGAATGCAGCAGGAAGGGCATTATGGGCACGACGGGCCTGTTTGTCTTCTTCTTGGTGGCAGCGGGACACTACTTGTGCTTGCCACCTCACCAGCTTGAACTGCACTTATGGGACTCGCCGCGTCACCAAGTGTTACTGCAGTGCTGGTTTGACTACAACCGGGGTGTACTAGGCTGCTGGTGCTTGCCAGTTCACCAAAACGCTACCAAAAAAAACTGTTAGCGATCGCAGGGATCAGGCCTGACTCTGCGAATGCTGCAGTTATGCGTTTAGTGTTTTGTAAGTGACAGTGATCGATCGATACTGCACTTGGGTGGGCTGGGCTGGGGCGGGCCGGGCAGAGGGGCAAAACGCAGGTACTAGCAGGTATCTGGGCTGATCCCGCTAACGCTGCATTTTTGGGAACCCTAAACTGCTGGGGATGCTAGTATAGATCTGATCGGATCAGATATTGATCCGTTCAGATACTATACCACTAAGGGAAGTGTACGGTGCGTGCATGGGTGTTAGCGGTACTGGCGCTAACCTGATGCTGCTTGGGGCTAGTGTTTGCCAGTTCACCAAAACGCTACCAAAAAAAACTGTTAGCGATCGCAGGGATCAGGCCTGACTCTGCAAACGCTGCAGTTATGCATTTAGTGTTTTGTAAGTGACAGTGATCGATCGATACTGCACTTGGGTGGGCTGGGCTGGGCTGGGCTGGGCGGAGGGGCAAAACGCAGGTGCTAGCAGGTATCTGGGCTGATCCCGCTAACACTGCATTTTTGGGAACCCTAAACTGCTGGGGACGCTAGTATAGATCTGATCGGATCAGATATTGATCCCTTCAGATACTATATCACTAAGGGAGGCGTATGCTGCGTGCGTGGGTGTTAGCGGTACTGGCGCTAATCTGACGCTGCCTGGGGCGACGCATATCACCGTCGGGCGATCAGGGGGCTAAACCTTTATTAGGTAATAAACGGCAGGTGCCGACACTATAAAGAATAAACGAACTAACCAACGTCACCCGTAACAGTTATACGGTGATCAGTGATGAAAGGGTTAACTAGGGGGCAATCAAGGGGTTAAAACATTTATTAGATAGTATATGGGGGTTCCTGTCGCTATAAAACGCTGATGGCGAACCTAAATATTTACGTCCCTAACTAGTGTCACCAGCGACCCTAATACAGCGATCAGAAAAATAATCGCTTAGTGACACTGGCGACGGGGGTTAAAACTTTTTTAGGGGGGTTAGGGGGGTATCCTAGACCTAAAAGGGGCTAACCCTAACTGCCCTACCACACTAACTGTCACAAACTGACACCATGCAGTAATCAGAAAAAAAAACTGCTTGGTGTCAGTGTGACAGGGGGGGGGAGGGGTGATTGGGGGGTGATCGGGGGGGGGGGGTCGGGGGTGTAAAGTGTGCCTGGCATGTTCTACTGAGTGTGTTTGTGTTATACAACTCACAGTGATGTCTTCTCTCCTCGGCGCCGGAACTGAAAATACCGCCCGCGGGAGGCAGATCACGTACGGGTACATGATTCTGCCTGCCCGTGCCATTCTGCCGACGTATATCGGCGTGAGGTGGTCGGCAAGTGGTTAAACAACTGTAGTATCAGGCAGCAACACAGCAAAATAAAAAAAGTGAACGTGGGTCTGGTTACTTTATTAATGGTATAAACAAAAGGTAAAAGCTGCGCTCAAAGTGAGAAGTACAATAGAAAATGTAGTGAAATCAAAGCAGCCTGCACCGAGATCTAGTCTCCAAATCCCATCAAAGATAATAATGCAAAAGAGGTGCGGCGCTAAAACATAATTATGAACTATTAAAATGAATTAAAATGAATTGAAAAATGAAATAACCGTATAAATGAATGATAATAACCATGCAAAATAAGTATGAACACTGACATACACTAATGTCCCAGAAATAATAGTGAATAAATAATATACATATACGTGGATGAGTAAATAAATAAATAAATGAATAAATAAAGTCCAAAACCAAAAAGGAAGTCCGTGATAAAATAGGAAAAAAGTGCCAGAAAGTGCCACAAAAAAGATGAGGATGCAGTAGGGGAATTCTTCTATGGTTCCTCACACCCAAGGTGGAATTTCAGATGTGCTTACCAGATCCCGATGACTGCTATTACAGCAGTCAAAAACGGCACAGGGAAAATTTGGGGCTCCCCACAACCCCTGCACTATATATACAGTATATATGTATATATACTATATATACAATATACATATATACACAGTGGGGATGGAAAGTATTCAGACCCCCTTAAATTTTTCACTCTTTGTTATATTGCAGCCATTTGCTAAAATCATTTAAGTTCATTTTTTCCTCATTAATGTACACACACACAGCATCCCATATTGACAGAAAAACACAGAATTGTTGACATTTTTGCAGATTTATTAAAAAAGAAAAACTGAAATATCACATGGTCCTAAGTATTCAGACCCTTTGCTGCGACACTCATATATTTAACTCAGGTGCTGATTATTTCTTCTGATCATCCTTGAGATGGCACTACGCCTTCATTTGAGGCCAGCTGTGTTTGATTATACTGATTGGACTTGATTGAGAAAGCCCCACACCTGTCCATATAAGACCTTACAGCTCACAGTGCATGTCAGAGCAAATGAGAATCATGAGGTCAAAGGAACTGCCTTAAGAGCTCAGAGACAGAATTGTGGCAAGGCACAGATCTGGCCAAGGTTACAAAAAAATTTCTGCTGCACTTAAGGTTCCTAAAAGCACAGTGGCCTCCATAATCATTAAATGGGAGATGTTTGGGACGACAAGAACCCTTCCTAGAGTTGGCCGTCTGGCCAAACTTAGCTATCGGGGGAGAAGAGCCTTGGTGAGAGAGGTAAAGAAGAACCCAAAAATCACTGTGGCTGAGCTCCAGAGATGCAGTCGGGAGATGGAAGAAAGTTATATAAAGTCAATCATCACTGCAGCCCTCCACCAGTCGGGGCTTTATGGCAGAGTGGCCCGACAGAAGCCTCTCCTCAGTGCAAGACACATGAAAGCCCACATGGAGTTTGCTAAAAAACACCTGAAGGACTCCAAGATGGCAAGAAATAAGATTCTCTGGTCTGATGAGACCAAGATAGAACTTTTTGGCCTTAATTCTAAGCGGTATGTGTGGAGAAACCAGGCACGGCTCATCACCTGTCCAATATAGTCCCAACAGTGAAGCATGGTGGTGGCAGCATCATGCTGTGGGGGTGTTTTTCAGCTGCAGGGACAGGACGACTGGTTGCAATCGAGGGAAAGATGAATACTTAATGAATGTACAGGGATATCCTGGATGAAAAGCAGTATAATGAATAATAATTAAAGTGTATTTTTTTTGTTTTAGAGAGTTTGGAGGGATTAGAACCCCTGCCTGTTTTTTTTTCCTATCTGGGGCTTTAAAAGAGAGATTTCCCCCATGTACTGTCCCAGTGATAACAGTTTCACTAAACAAGAATAAAGGGGAAATCTTCAGGGACTTATATTATTATTATTATTATTATTATTATTATATGAAATAATAATAATTGAATAGGGAAAGGCTAAATCCCCTGTCAGCCTTTTATTCCTGGCTATGAGGAAAATCTACCTCTATACCTAAAGCCCAAAGCTTGGTTGTCTAACAGGGATTCATTAGTACAGTTTAATGAGAGAAGCAATTAGTAAAAAAAAATCCTTTAGCATATAATTCCTGAGGAGCAGAGCATTTCTAGTTTCACTGGAGCCTGTCTGGATTTTGAATCATCAGAGATATATTCCCCCCTACTCCCGTCTCTGATTTCATTATTACTTTAATGGTGTCATCAGGGGCCAGGTCTAGTTATAAAAAGAGCTTAAAAAAGGAGGGTTTGTGGGACTTTAAATATAGCACATGGCCCGTATAGCTCAGTGCCTCCATCTCTAATTTAATTAAAGTAGATGTAAACCCAAATCTTATTTATTTTTATTTTTTTAATATCATACTGTAGAGTATAAGATTTCCTATCATTTGAGCCCTGTCTTGCCACACAGAGTTATGCCCCATACGCACGATGAGATTATCGGACGAATGATCGTCCGTTTTTTATTGCATGCTGATCTCAGATCGAATCTGGTGAGTTTACTAAAGTCACGAATATTCCCGCACGACAGAAATAAAATTCGGAAGTGATGTCATGTGTTGTAATTCATTTGTATAGCATTTTGGAAACGATAGCTGTACTGATTAAACGAAAATCGTATGATCTGGCATCGTATGAAAAAAAAATTTCCTGCATGTCCGATAGAATACAATCGGATGAACTGTCCTGATCGGCTCTCGAAAGCTCTGTACTAACAATCAGATTATCGTACGATCGTTTCGAAAGCGGTATTTTCCGTACGATTTTCTGATCGTGTGTACGGGGCATTAATCCATCTCTGTGCAATCCTCTTTTATTGTTCAGTGAGATAAATCTTGATAAACTGAGAAAAACTTTGTCAAATCCTCCCCCTTGCTGTGAGTGACAGGTGATTTACATATCTTGTGCACTAGCCTAAGAGACATGCAGTATTTTTTAATTCCCTCCCCCAGTCCTTTCTTCAGCAGCTCTGCAAAGATTGGCTGTTCCACACCTCAGCATGATTTGGCATGCTGAAGTCATGTGGTTACTTTCCTGTCTTTTCACTGGATGTTAGAGATCATAGCAGAAGTTTAGTGTTAGAAATACACAGGAGAAAATGCATATTGACAAGGGGAGTGTAGAGGTGGGCGGGGAGTCTACTGACATCACGACTCCGCCCACCGAGCTCCAGACAACAGACCCACCTACAGAATATACAGTTTTTTGGGTCTAATAACAGACAGAGGGGAGACATTTGACAGGTGAAGATACATGCAGGAGGCATGTATATCCTTATAGATAACCCCTATGGCAGTAGTTTAGAAAGGATGACATTGGGTTTACATCCACTTTAAGGAGAAAAAAGAGGAGGTTGGGACCATCCATCACAAAACAGTAAATGGATGGTATTGTGTAAAAACACACTAGCAGAATATATATATATATATATACATATATATATATATATATATATATATATATATATATATATATATATATATATGTAGCATCATGATAGTACATATGAAAAATTCATGATTGCAATAATTTGACATATAATCAAATATTACATGATTGTTACAAAAAGATCATAACACATTAAACATGTGGATGTGGGGTTAAGAGCTGATGGTGTGGATGGATTGGATACAGCACAACAAATTCATTATAAGCAAAAAAATTCATATATTGCAATGTTGTAACATGTAACATGTATGTAAATGTATGATTGTGTTATTTGCATCTTTTAAAGCCGTTTCATGGAGTAATTTCCACTTCCTCAGGTGGAGGAGCAATAAGCATCACTAAATAGAAAAAATATATAGACAAAAGGTATAAAAGATTATATAGATGAGATAAAATAAACGGCGGAAGGGGGGGAAGAGGAACAAGGGTTTACACAACTAAATACCCTTCCCTGGTTTACTCACACGTCAGCTTAAGTGTAAGTAATAGTCAGTGACAGGTACTCTTTATGGATCTGGGGTCTATAAGACCCCAAATCGCTCCCTTGCACTTAAAAGTATTCAAAATGCCAAAATCTGCGTTTTGGAATACTAGGGATTTTTTAAAATTGGTCCCATTGGCACCCGAGTAAACCGAAAGTGTGTCGGGGTTACTAGATCCGAGACCGGATCAAAGCCGATTCCGGCTTCATTTGGGTCTTCGGCCAGCCGTTGGACGTGTTGGTTGGTCACTCGGGCCTCCTGGTGGGACAGGAGAGCCCAGGAGAGCCGTGGAAGGTGGCGGGGGGACGGGTCGTCCCCTTCCGCTACTTAGGATAACAGCTGAGCGGCTAGCCATCTGCTGGCTCTAAAAAACGGTACCAGGGTGATGCGTGCAGCTGCATGCATCACCCCGGGATAACCCTTTCATGCCAAGAACGCATATTTGCATACGGTCGGCGTGAAGGGGTTAATAAAATTAGCTCCTATTATTACAGTATTACTTATATGTACTATTATGATTCTACTTATTGTATGTACTATCATGATTCTTCTTATATATATATATATTTTCTACCAGTGTTTTTTTACACAATACCATCCATTCACTGTTTTGTTCACATCTCATTCAAAGTCCCAACCTTCTCTTTTTTCTCCTTAAATGAATAAAAAGAGCTACCCAGTAGTAGTTTCCACCTCCTCTAATATGGTGGCTGCAGTCACAATGCTGTAAAATGGCAGACAAACTGGGCTTTGGCAAAAGAGTCATAAAGCCTAACTCCAGGTTTTGTGTTACAAAATGGCTTTGCTCAGCCATTCACAGGAAGCCTTGCATTTTTATGAATGAATACAATGCTTCCTCTGATTGGCTGTGGTGAGGATTGTGATGTAATTCCATCCACCTCTCTACCCTCAGCCAATCAGAGGATGCCTTATATTCATTCATAAAAATACAAGGCTTCTTGTGTGGCTCAGCAGCACTCAGCCCAACTGAATTTTGTTCTGGGAATGAGACGTGTAGTCCCTGTATCCCTGTTGGAACACAGCACTGCATACTGTATATAGCTGATGCTACATCAGAAAATGTATTGTTATTTTACAATAACAATCATAAATTGAAACAGAGTTGTAGCTCCCTCACATTAAAAAAATGAAATTCCATGCCCAGCACAAAAACACTTAACCAAAAACAACATATATACCATAATAAATACAGGGCTCAAAATTTCAAGCCCAGAGCTACTAGCTAGGCCTTAAAGTGGTTGTAAACCCACAAAAAAAACAAAAAAAACAAAAAAACCTGCAAGACAAAGGCATAATGAGCTAGTATGCATAGCTTAGATCAAAGCCCCCGCAGTGGTCCCAGTACACAGCTCCGGCCGGCGACATCCCTCCTAGAGTTACTTTCTGTGATTGTCCGGAGCCGCGATGATGTCACTCAGCCGCCGGTAAGGGCACACTAACTGAAGCAATGTCATGAACAAGCCATTGCTTCAGTGCACATGTGCCAATGACGTCGGCACATGCTGATATAGGTGATATCTCCTAAACCGTGCAGATTTAGGAGATATCCATAGTAGCTACAAGTAGGCCTTATTATAGGCTTACCTGTAGTACAAAGTGGATTGTAAGGGTCAATGTCCGACATTCCGACAACAAAATCCATGGATTATTTCCGACGGATGTTGGCTCAAACTTGTCTTGCATACACACGGTCGCACAAAGTTGTCGGAATTTCTGAACGTCAACAACGCGGTGAAAAGGCTGTGACAAGACTATAAAAGAGCAGTTCAATACCAAGCGCGCCACCCTTTGGGCTCCTTTTGCTAATCTCGTGTTAGTAAAAGTTTGGTGAGAGACGATTTGCACTTTTTCAGACTCGTGGTTTTCAGATCGTATTTCTGGTGTTCAGTTTGTGCTTGTGGGTTTGTATCTGTTTTTCACTGCATGCAGTGAGTTCCCATTGATTTATCAGTGTGTTCTTGTCCGTTCGATACTGATTTTCAGGTCACTCTTCACAGGCCTTGCTGTTCTTCAGTGCGCTCTGTTACTTTGTTCTGACCAGCCGACCGTTTTCTAGCCATGTTGCGTGTACGTACTCATCGTAGAGTTCGTGCTGTGCAGGGGCTTGGTGTTGGGGTTCTTACTTTGACACTAGTCCAGTCCATGAACAGAGCGAGGAGGAGTTCATGGACCAAGAATTGGTTACTCCAGCGTGACCAGTTCCGTCACATGCCTTACGGAGCTTTGCTCCGTAAGATCCATGAGAGTAATCCTGACGATTTCAGGAACTCTCTCAGGATGAGGGACCCCGTTTTTCACCGTTTGTTGGCTTTGCTGACCCCTTATGTCAGCAGGCAGGATACCTGGATAAGCCATCACTCCGGAGCAGAGGTTAGTCGCCACCCTGCGGTGCTTGGTGACAGGGAGAAGCCTGCAGGACCTCAAGTTCTTGACAGGCATCTCCCCCCCCAGGCTCTGGGGATCATTATCCCAGAGACCTGTTCTGCCATCATCCAGGTCCTGCAGAAGGACTATACTAAGGTAAGATTTTTATCCTTTAACATCACATTTTATTGTATTTAAAGTTTGATAATATATTGTATTTCTTTCCTCAATCCCTAATTACCATGATTGTAATATGCTGTGAATGTCCTCATGCATGCTGGGTTTTTAAAAAAATTTTTTGTCCTTCATACATATTTGCCTTCACTAATCTCTCCAGCATGCTCTCCTGGGCCTATATCCACCTCGTCTAGTCACTTAACAATGTATTGTGTCAGCTCCATAGTAGTGCTTTACCCAAAACAACCCCTAAAATGTGTAAAAATGTTATTTGTGCTTTAAATTCAGGCAGAGTGCCAGAGGTTTTTTTTTTGGGTCCCAAAATCATTTGGAACACCCCCCCCCCTCCAACCGCTAAGTCAACCGATACCAATCCTCTATCTGCTGACTTTGCCAAATCCATACACACTATATACCCACCTCTTTTGTGGTCAGATTTATGGATGAATTACCCAAAGAATGTAGTGCAAGGGCCTGCCTGAATACTTTCAAATGGTAATGTTTAAAGTTTTTGTATCCTATTATTATCTTGATAGGTAATAGCAGAATGTAAAAATGTGCTAAAATATGTACAGTGTGTATTTATATTTCTGTATTATGACACTTCTTACCTGTCCAGTGGGCTGCCAATAGTGTAAGTAAGGAGGGGCTGACCAAAGTAATACACATTATTTAGGCATTCATTACCTGTCCAAAACATATCCACCCCTTAAATTTTTAAAATGGCCCATAAGAGGGGGGGGGGATCTGATAGGTGGACCTTATACCTTTGTATTTAAATACTCCCTAAAATAAATGTTATACTGATGTTGGCCAAGAATGTTTGTGTCTAATCTGCTTTCAATGTTTATGTGCAAATTTTTTTTTTTTTCTTGTTTGACTCCACAGTTTTCTTCCAATCCACGGGAATGGCAGACTGTGGCCTCCCACTTTGCCCAGCGGTGGGACTTTCCCAACTGTGTCGGGGCAATTGATGGGAAACACGTCCACATCATCCCACCCCCCAACTCGGGGTCATACTATTACAACTACAAGGGGTTCAATAGTATTGTAATGTTGGCGGTGGTGTCGGCTACTTACGAGTTCCTGTATGTGGACGTGGAGAAGAATGGCCGGATGTCGGATGGTGGAGTCATCGCCCAGACCGAGTTCTACAGGCGTCTCCAGAATGGCAGCTTGGGCTTTCCACCTCCATAAGACAATGCAGAAGGACTCCCATTCGTCTTCGTTGCGGATGAAGAGTTTGTGCTGGGGGGACCATCTTATGCGGCCATTCCCTATGAGGACCCTCACCCCGGACCAGAGGGTTTTTAATTACTGGCTGGCCAGAGCCAGAAGAGTGGTGGAGAACACGTTTGGAATAATGGCCAGCCGGTTCCGCCTATTTCTTACACCGATACACATGGCGGAATATAAACTCAATCACATCATCCTGTCTTGCTGTGTTCTCCACAACTTTTTAAGGAGAAATTCTTGGAAGTATGCTGGCTCAATTGGGCCCGAGGCCGGAATTAATATTAATGAACCAACCCTGACGGCGCTTGAAGCTGGCCGTCCTGGCTTGCCCCCCCCAGAGTGCCTGCGAGGTCCGTATAAGATGGAATACTTAGCAGGTAGGATGGCCACTGATATGCCAGACAATGTCATTTTTTAAATAAAAATATATTTTAAACTGAACAAATATTTGCTTTGATTTAGTGCTTGGCTTTCTTTTAGCTGACCATGACCGAAATGTGGGGAGTCATGAAAATGGCGTGATTATGTAAAAATAGAAAGCACTTTTGGGTGTTATTTACTAAAGAAAATACACTTTGCACTACAAGTGCATTTGAGACTGCACTGAAACTGCACTTATAGTGCAAAGTAGATTTGCCTTTAGTAAATAACCCCCTTGTCACTGAAAACAACAACTTTACCCCAAAAAATGCTTTTGAGCATTGAAAGAAGAAGCCACACATTGTTTTGTGTTTTTTTTTAATAAAAAAGGTGTTTATTGAACAGGTTCACATAGTTTCCAATGTACAAACATCATACATTAATACATTTGCATGCCAAAGGTACAGTTTACTCAGCCTCTAATACATTTATCTTGTCTGTAAGTCTAAGATGTAAACAACGTATCAATACTCATCAGGCCTCTGACCTTTAATCATCAATAAGCCTTCATGGTCCAGCTGCAGGGCACTGAAACAATCTAGGCAATACCAATTCCCTGAGACTTAGTCCAGGGGTATCCAACCACGGTGCCCAGATTCTTTCGAATCTGCTAGGGCTACCTCTATGTTGATAAATATATTTTTCCATAATCAGGGTATTACCCATATGTGCTATCTAAGAGGCCACTGAGGGGGAGGAGACTGATTTCCAGGCAATCAATATAAGTTTGCGTGCCTGGAACAGAGCCCTAGTGAGTGCTAGTCACCTCCTCCGGGACAATTTCTTCTAGGACTTCTAGTATACAGTGAATTAAATCTAGGGGGATGGTAGTCTGGAACACTTGATTAAGCATCCCAAGTACCTCACTCCAATACCTATGGAGTTTTGGGCATCTCCAGAGTAAGTGGATGAGATCACCTTGATTTCGCCCACATCTACTACACAAAGAGTCCGGCCGTCTACCCATTTTATATAGTCAACGTGGGGTGTAGTGTACTCTGAGTACCATATATAGTTGGGAGATCTTTTGAGCCACATTGAGAGAGCATATATTGATAGATTGCAGAACTTCCTCCCATTGATCTCCCGTAAGTGGACCTACATCTTTCTCCCATAGGGACGGTGCCTTAGTTGGGTAAGCTTTTAAAAGGTGCATCAGTAGTATCTGGTAGCAATGTGAGATAAATCCTTTAGTTTCTGTGCTGGTCTGCAACAAATGGAAAATGAGGGTGTTTGACAAAGTCCACTGGGAAGCGTCTCCCTGCGCGCGTACACCGCATGTCTGAGTTGGAGATAAGGGTGGTACATGGTAGCTGGTAAATTAAACCTGGCTTGTAGTTCAGAGAACGGCATCAGCTCGCCATTTCGAAATACATGTGACAGTAAAGTAAAGCCAAAGGAGCACCACCTGGGTCCCTGTTGTAATTTTGCTAGTTCGACATAGGAGAGGTTCCCCCATATCGGACTATATTCCGTGAAGCCCGTAACCGCTTGTAGTTGCCTACCCTTATTCCAAATTTTTTGGATCAAAGTCAAAGTGGGTGTCTGTTTGTTGGATTTGTGGAACATCTGAGCCTCCAAGACCATCGGGATAGTCTCCGCTCCAGATCCAGTCAGCATCAACTGCGCCGATGAGCCGGTCGGATCCCGGGCCATGGAACCAATCAGATGCTGCATTTGGGCCGCTATATAGTACAGCCAAGGGTTGAGCACTGCCAGCCCTCCACTGTCCTTAGGGTTCTGCAACTGTTCCAGTTTAATTCTGGGAGGGCTTGTGCTCCACAGAAGGCCTCTAAAAAGGGTGTTAACTACCCTAAAAATTTTTAGGTGTATCACAACCGGAGAGTTGTGTAGGAAGTAAAGTAGCTGTGGCATCAAGATTATTTTTATTAAATTGGCCTTACCTGCCAGCGAAAGTTTAAGCTTGTTCCAAGTGTTAATTTTGTCTCTAAATCTAGATAGTAAGGGGTGTATATTTAAATGGCAGTACTCCGCCAGTTTAGGTGAGATTTGTGTCCCCAGGTATTTGAATGAAGTTGTCACCGGGACTGAGCAGGAATCCGGAAGATTCACCACTTGCTCCTCATCCAGCATCATCAGAGCCGACTTAGACCAGTTAATCGTCAGGCCACAGAAGTGCCCGAAACTTGAAATAATTGTTATCACCTCAGCCAAAGATGTGGTGGTGTCCCCCAGGAAAAGCATCATGTCGTCAGCATATAACATAATCTTCTCGTGGAGGTCACCATACCTGAATCCTGTGATTCCTTGACTTGCCCTCACCACAGCCACCAGTGGCTCAATAGTGATGGCAAAGAGCAGGGGGGACAGGGGGCAACCCTGCCTTGTGCCCCTGCCCAAAGCAAACGCATGAGACATCCTTCCGGATATCCTGATGGTCGCCCATGGGGAGGCATACAACAATTTAACCCAGGCTATGAATCGGTCTCCAAACCCAAACCGGGACAGCACCGCCCATAAATTTCGCCAGCCTACGCTATCAAACGCCTTATTGGCCTCTAGGGATAACAGAGCCCTGTTTCCCCCATTGTCTGTCTGCATCTGCATATTTAAAAACAGGCGTCTGAGGTTGGCGGCCGTGGATTTTTGTGGCATAAAGCCTGCCTGATCAGTGTGTATTATGGAAGTTATGATCCGGTTGACCCATAGCGCCAGGATTTTAACATCGCTTTGAAGTAGAGATATAGGCCTATAGGAACCTGGGTCAACCGGTCTTTCCCAGGTTTCAGCAGTAGAATTATGTTTGCTCTAGTCATTGAAGGCGGCAGACTTCCCTCCTCGAGAGAGGCATTAAACACTTCTAGTAAGTGCGGCATTATCCACTCACCATACTGAGCAAAGACCTCCATGGGGAAGCCATCCTCCCCCGGCGCCTTGCACGTAGGAAAGGAGCACGCTGCACCCTGTAGCTCTTCCAATGTCAGGGGAGCCTCCAGCAGTTGCCTGGCCTCCGCCGACAGAGAGGGCAGCTCAATCCCCGACAGATAGGCCTCAAGCTCAGTATCTGAGTAGCCATCCCTCGCACCGTACAAGTCTCTGTAGAAGGATGCCAGCTCAGATATAATGTGGTCAGGGTCATTGACCACTCTGCCATCAGTGGCACGGATCGCTCTGACTGCCGGGGACTGTTGCTGTGACCTAGCTATCTTTGCCAGTAGGCGTCCCGTTTTTTCCCCTTCCTCATAGAATGCCAGCTTGGTAAAGAATCTCTTACATTCTGCAGTAGAGGATCTCAAGCGGTCCAGGGAGTCCTGAGCCGAAATCCATGCCTCCCTTGCAGAGTCCATAGGGTCTGTGACAAAGGATAGTTCCAGCTGACGCACCTGGTCCTCCACCTGTTCCAGTAGGGCGGAGGAGTTTCTTTTAACTGTAGCTATCTCAGCAATAAACACCCCCCTGAGTTAAGCCTTAAAGGCTTCCCATTTTTGAATCTTATCGGTAAAGTGACTATGAGATTGGAAGAAATGTTCAATTTGGATTGTTATTCGCTCTGGGGAGGTGAACAGTTTAAGCCAGAATGCATTAAACTTCCGTGGCGCCTTAGGTAACGAGGTGGGGGGTTGAGTAATCAGCCACAGGGCCATAGGTGAGTGGTCGGACACTCCACAAGGAAAGTACTCCACCCTGGATGTGTGATCGAGCATATTGGGAGTGCCTATACTAAGGTCAATACGGGATAGGGAGCCGTGGGTCTTGGAGAAGCATGAAAACTGCTTCACGGCAGGATTACGTATACGCCATATGTCCGTCCAGCCCACCTCCGCCAACAGACGGCTCAATGCTGTACCCCCGCCACCCCTGGGGGAAAGGACCGGGGGGTGTCTATCCAGTTTAGGGTCTAGATAACAGTTGAAATCCCCCATAATCAGCACTGGGACATCAGGCTTGCCTGCCAGGTACGTCAGCAACAACTGTAACACATCCCGTAAAAACGGGGGTGGGATATATATAAAAGCTATCAACAATGTTAAGGTATACAGTTTACAGTAAATAAAGACAAATCTGCCAGTAGCATCCACCAATGAGTCAAGTTCCTGGTATACTAATGCTTTGTGTATCAATACACTCACCCCACTTGAATACACGGAGTGGGTGGAATGATAGGACTTGTCAACCCAGGCGTATCGCAAACATCCCACATTGTCTCCCAGGAGATGAGTCTCCTGAAGGCCAATGATGGCCGGATGGAATTTGCGCAAACAAGAGGAGATCATGGTCCTTTTTAAAGGGTCATTCACTCCTCGCACATTCCAGGATACTTTAGGTGTAGACAACATTGCATACTATTAGAAATATACTGAAAGGGGGCTCTTCTAAAAATCCGATTGACTTGGACTGCACAGTGGCCCGTGTTTATTGGATCATGATTCATCAAAAAACAGTTGCCCTGCAGAGGGGTTGCACATTGGAAACTCAGCGTTCGTAAAGGATGGACAGTCTCGCGCAACTGCGCGGCAGAACAGTAGAAAACATGGCAAAAACAAAGAATGGTAAAAGCCCTGGATCCAGCCATGATTAAACGCACATAGCCAAAACTATCCAGGGGCTGTAGGGTATGTGTTCTGTTCTGATTGCTAATGCCAACAGGGCGTTGAAACAGCAGCCATGTAACCCATGACTTCACATAACTTACAAGCACCCAACAGGGTAAAATCACCCGTGTGGGTTGGTGCTATTGGTGAAAGTAGCTAGTAATAAAGAAATAAAGATTTTCTGCATTAGTCACTCGCTGTGTGAATGATAAATATAGTTCCTCTTCAGAGTGACAAACATAAAAAGAGATTTGACGTCCTGCAATTCCCAGCATTTCAACTGCCAGGTAGGATTTATCCGGCTCCATCATCTCGGCCTTGGCGGCGAAGAACTTGCTCATTGCGATCCAGCCAGGCTGCTGCCTCTTGTGCATTTTCAAAGAATTGGTTTTGTCCATTGGCCGCCACCCTTAGCTTGGCTGGGAACATCATTGCATATGGTAACTGCAGCCTTTGTAGCCTTTTCTTGACCTCAGCAAATTTCGATCGTCTGTGCTGCACTTCGGCTGAGAAGTCTGGATAAAATGAGATTTTGGTGCCATTATGCGTGACAGTGCCCTTTTCTCTAGCCAGGCGCAGTACTACCTCTCTGTCCTTGTAATTCAGGAGCCTGGCTAACATCGATCGTGGAGGTTCCCCGGCGGAAGGGGTCGCGGGGGCACCCTGTGGGCTCTTTCTACAGTATAAATGGGAGAGAAAGCTTCTTTTCCAAAAACTTCCTGTAGCCATCCTTCAATAAATGTTGTGGGATCCCGGCCTTCCACTTTTTCAGGGAGCCCCACTATACGCACGTTATTGCGTTTCAGGCGGTTCTCAATTTCTTCAGTTTTGCTAAGGGCCTGAAAGGCATTTTGAGTGGCCATCCTGACATCCCTGTGAAGGGGGGGCAACTGCCTAGGAGATAGGCAGGGGGGAGTCAGAGGGCCCAGCCAGTTTTTGGGTGTAATATAACACGTCCCTGGGTGGCTCTTTGGACTTAGAGGGTTTGTTTAACTTACCCCCCTGCTCGTTTCTCTTCTCCAGGCCGCGCTGTGTTTTGTGAGGCTGAGACTGGCCGGCGCCATCTTGACCAGCTTGGGGCTCCAAGGCCTCGGTCTCCGCTCGGTTCCCCCGGGTCGGATGGTCAGTGACACCAGGCAACTCCAGAGGGTATCAGACAGCCTTTTGGGGCAAAAACGGGCTAAATCAGATGCGAGGACAGGATAAAAGACAGGATCTTCAGCGGGAGCTCCGTGCAGCAGGTCTGCTCACATGCCTTGTCAGGCCACGCCCCGGGAAAACGCATTCAGCCACACATTGTTGATTATCAATCTTTTTAATCAAAGCACAATCACATGTGCGTTTCTAAAAGGGTTTTTGAACAAACCAACATGTTTGTTGTTTAACATTTTTTTAGGTCATATTAATAATAAGTAGTAATTGCCTTTTAAGGTAAAACAGGCATGTTTTAAACCATAAAAAATACACAACTCTGGAACTTACAAAGTTCAACTTTTATAGAAAGTGAAGGCAATATCAGACATGAGTATTTATAAACTGTGTTTGATATTGCGTTCAGCAGATGGGGTGATGTCACCCCTGGAAAAGCCAAATTTTGAAGATGCACACAAATTGCCTAATGTCAACATGTGCTAGCTGCCATAATGGGGGGTCAATGGACGTGTTTTGTGGGTGCAACCCCTTCCTCTCAGCTACTTTATTATTGAGGAAGGGGTTGCACCCACAAAACTTGTACATTGATCTCCCGTGATGGCAGATAGCACATGTTGACACACTGTGTGCATCTTCAAAATTTGGCTTTTCTATAATATGTCAAAAATTAATCATAAAAACAACAATAAACCTGCAATAAGTTAGGGATTTCTGGGTGTTTTATATTCTCCCTAAAACATCAATGATGTTCCTCATTTTGTTTTGAACATCATTGATGTTTTGCTTTATGTTTCCTAAATCTGGATTACACCCCATTATCTCCCCGATGAGGATCTGGGCACTTTCACTTGTGAAATTACATTCCTCTTCCACAACATCACGATCACCTAAAACGAAAAAAAAAAAAAAACACTGGGTATTATAAATATGCAGGCATCCATCTCTTACCTGAAGCTGTGGTCGCAGACACTCACCTGTTGTGGTGACAATTTTTATAACGTCTCCCTCCTTCTCTGGTTGGGTTTGGGGGATTTCCCCTTCTTCCTGAAGTGGGGGTCCGTGGTCTCCTCTGATGAGTGGTGTCCTCCGAGTCTTTTCTCTCCTATGTAAAAAAAAATAGGTATACTTAGCGAAGATATTTGATGGCAGAAATAGGAATATGAAACATTGCTTGGAAGTGGGGTACAATTGTCTGTTTTGACAGAGTTCCAAGATGAAGAAATATTTTTGTCCTTTGTCAAGCTTGAATACTTACCTGTTTTGTGCAAGCTTCACAGATGGAGACACCCCTATAGTATACACTGGAGCACCTGTGTGGGCCCCCTAATATAAAGGGTGTTCTTGTGTCCCACACTAGTGCTCCAGTGTCCAGATGTCTAAGCAGATGCTAAGTGTCCTCTCCTTACACAGAATGTAGTTTGCATTTCATTCTAGTTACGTAATAAAAATAAAGAATAGGAACACAGGACAACTACTTACTTTTTTGCAGCACTCTCCTGATCCTTCTATACTATACTATCGTGCTCCCTGATTTTGAGGTCCGACCACCGCTTCCTCAGTTGATCCTTGGAACGCCGTACCCCAAAATTCCTGTGCAGACTCTTCACAACTTTCGCCATGATCTTGGCCTTTCTGACATTTAAATTGGGGTAAGGCCCATGCTTCCCTTCATAGTCGGCCCTCTTCAATATGTCCACCATCTCCACCATCTCTACAAAGGCCATATTTGAGGACTTAAATCTTCTCCTACGGGATCGTGACGTTTCTGGCTCCAGGCTTTCCTCCTCCTCCTCGTTGCTGCTATTGTCATGCACCTGTTGTGTCTCTGCCATGTGCTCTTCCCCACTGCACTGAACAAGAAGGGGCGGGGAATAGACTAGAAAGAATGTCAGGGCCGGGCGGAGTTTCACGCATGCGCAGTGTATATAAAGCGTAACACGCGTGCGTCCTATGTACGATCAGTGAGCGGAGGAAGGAGTATCCGATCGTGATAACGAAGGTACCGTTTTAACTTGGGCCTATACTGCTTATAGATTGAGACCTATATTGGGACAAGATTAGGAGAGTTTAGCCTGACATTAGGGTTTGTCTTGTGTTGTGTCTTGCAGAGAAAATGGATCTATTCAATGATAATGACTTTATGCCAATATTCATTTATATGTTCAGGGAGCTGCCCTGTCTGTGGCAGGTAAACCACCCACATTATAACAATAAACCAAAGAGGAAGGCAGCGCTGGATCAATTGCTGGAATTCGTGAAGCCGGTGATCCCCACGGCAGACATCCCCTATTTCAGGGAGCTGCCCTGTCTGTGGCAGGTAAACCACCCACATTATAACAATAAACCAAAGAGGAAGGCAGCGCTGGATCAATTGCTGGAATTCGTGAAGCCGGTGATCCCCACGGCAGACATCCCCTATTTGAAGGCCCTAATTGGTGGCATGGGGAGTACTTATCTAAGGGAGCGCAAGAAGGTCCAGGATTTCCAGAGATCAGCAGCTGCAGCAGATGACATTTATGTCCCCAGGCTGTGGTACTATGACAGACTGCATTTTCTGGCAGGCCAGACTGAACCCAGGCCAGCACTCTCCACTCTTCCTTCCACCTCAGCTGAGGCTCATGGCGCCCAACCTGGGTCTTCCAGGCAGCAACATGTGGAGGAGCCCAGCTTGAGCCAGGTATAGCATTCTTCTAAATATTTCTGTTGGTCAAATTAATGATGTTAAATCTATGTTAGTTTGGATTCCTAATTTCTGATTTTACAAAGTGTTTTACATATCAATAGACAGTAGTGGCCACAAATGATTGTGACAAGAATGAAAAATGCTGGGCTCAGAATGATATTCTTTTCTATTTATTAACATTCAATTTGCAACAGTCATGAGCTGAAAATTGTGTGTGATTGATGAACCAAAAACTAAAACGATGTCCCTTTTTCATACACAGGAAAGTCTCAGCCAGGAGGTGGCCGGGCCCAGTAGCCTGCCCAATACCCAGGTCCCTCCCCTCCGCCTTCAACCAAAAAGTGGCAGGAAGAGGAGTAACATGAAGGAGGCAGCAATTGGCCTAATTTGGAAGGCTACTGCGGCCCTCAGAACCCCCCACAGTGTTCAAGAGGACTTTGCGTACATTACAGCCTGCAAAATGCTGGAAATGGAGGAGGGCCAACACCTAATATGTGAGTATATCATCTTAAAAGCCCTAGATATAGGGTTGAGGGGCCATCTCACAAGCCAAAGCCATGTTTGTGCGTTCAACCATGGTCCTCCTCCTCCTCCTCCTCCTCCTCCTCCTCCTCCTCCAGGTCCTCCTCCTCCTCCTGCCACACCTCCAACACCAGAGCCACAGCCTGGAAGGAAGTGTCTAAGGAAGACCAGAGAGGGATGGACTGGGTTCAGTCTGGTCTGGCAAAAGATGCAGGCTGTTGTATGACCACAGCCTGGGGACATAGATGTCATCTGCTGCTGTTCATGATCTCTTGGACTTCTGGACCAGATTGTACTCCCTTATATATGGACTCCTCAGGCCAGCAATTTTGCATTAAAATAGTTGATGTGTGCCCTGGGGGCCAAAGGCTTCACCAATTTCTGCAGTTTCTCCAGCTTTGCCTCCCTCTTTCCCCCAAACTTAACAGTTCAAAAACAGAACTTCTTCTCCTACACGCTAACAAAAATTCCAAAATTAAGACTCCATGGACACCTCCCACCATCCTCGAACAGACCATCTCTCCAAGCATCAAAGCCAAGAGTCTCTGAGTCATCTTTGACTCAGGAATGACAATGGATGCTCAAATAGGATCAGTAGTTAGCGGATCCCACCATCTCCTGCGCCTGCTACGTAGACTCATCCCCTTTATCCCAGAACAGGACAAAGCGGCAGTTGTGGGAACAATCATCAATTCCCGACTCGACTACGCAAATTCCCTCTACGTAGGACTACCCCAATATCAGCTTGCGCGCTTACAACTCATCCAAAACACGGCGGCAAGACTGTTAACAGGAAAAAAACCCTGGGAATCTATTTCCCCATCACTAAAGTGCTTACACTGGCTAACCGTAAAGAATCTGATCACATTCAAGACCCTCTGCCTCACCCACAAATGCATACAAGGAAACGCTCCGCTATATCTCCAGGAGAAAATAAAACACTACACACCTAATCGCAGTCTTCGATCAGCTAACCAAAACCTCCTCATCATCCCCAAATACCGCTACAAAGCAATGGGAGAACGAAGATTCGCAGTCCAAGGACCTCGACTATGGAACGCTCTTCCAACCCACATCCGCATGGAAGAAAACCATCAGGCCTTCAGGAAAAAACTAAAGACCTTCCTTTTCTAAGAAGCTGGCAACAGAGAACGCATTCTAGCACCTTGAGGCGATTCAGTTCGCAATTGCAGCGCTCTACAAATCTTTCATTCATTCATTCATTTGGTTATGACCCCTTAATAAAGATATTTTTTTTCTATTATACTTGCCTATGTGTTTTCCTTCAAAAGGACAGTTTGTTTGTGAAGAGGCAGGTACATTTCAAAAATACCATGTGAAATTAACAAGAAATACCAAACAAGATTGAGATTAAATAATACAAGATAATAATGGTGTTGTGGTAACTTGACACACAAAACACACCCAAATATATTCTGGAGTTAAAAAAAAAATAAAAAAAATAACAGGAGATCAGGCTTTAAAAAAACGAAAAAAAAAATAGTAAAAAATCTAAAAACAAAAAAAAAAAAATTCGGGAGATGTGACAAATCAAAATATTATATTCATGAAATCACGATAAATAATAAAGAAAGAAGTTTGTGAGAACTCTGTGTGAATATGAGCAGCAAAACAACTTCATTATTCTAGCATTATAAAGAAGAAGAGAGTGCACTGCATTAAACAATTTAAAACATTGCAGCGTGACAAAAGTGCTAGATCCATTATGAACGCTAATTTTACCAGACCGAGCAGTTCCGTCTCGGAATTTATTCTGAGCATGCGTGGCACTTCGTGCGTCGGAATTGTCCACACACGGTCAGAATTTATGCGAACGGATTTTGTTATCAGAAAATTTTATAGCCTGCTCTCAAACTTTGTGTGTCGGAAATTCCGATGGAAAAAATCCGATGGACCCCACACACGGTCGGAATTTCCGACAACAAGCTCCGATCGCACATTTTCCGTTGGAAAATCCGACCGTGTGCACAGGGCATAAGAGTTACTCACCATCAGTTGCCCCACCCAACCCCTATCCTACCCTGCTCCTAAACACGCCCCCATAAATTATCTCATGAAATTACACTGTTAAATGTTTTATGCAGAATTAAGTTGCAAAAATCCTTTAGGCGAGGCAGGTCCCCGGGCTGCGATGGTCTCCCAGTTGAGCTGTATGTAGCACTGTGGGATCTCGTGGGCCCGGACCTGCTGGAGCTGTACGAGGAGATGGTGGTGGAGGGTAGAATGCCTCCGTCACTGAGGGAGGGGATGATCACGATTTTGTATAAGCGGAAGGGGGAGAGATCGGATCTTAAAAATTTGCGTCCGATCTCTCTTATGAATGTGGACTACAAAATCCTAGCCAAGGTCTTGGCCAACAGGCTGAAGTCTGTCATCGGACAGATCATCCACCCGGATCAGACTTGCAGCATTCCTGGTCGCAGGATTGCGGACAGCCTTGCGATTGTCCGGGACACGGTCCAGTACATTCATGGCCGCCGTGTGCACGCGGCCCTGGTCAGTCTTGACCAGGAGAAGGCCTTTGACCGTGTCTCCCACGAGTTTATGTGCAGAGCTCTGTGCAGGTTTGGTCTTGGGGAAATGTTTTGTTCATATGTGGATATAATGTACACTGACATTTCTAGTTTGGTGCTGGTAAATGGCTGGAAAACTGACTGTTTTCCAATTTTGTCTGGGGTCAGACAAGGCTGCCCTCTCTCACCTCTGCTTTTTGTTTGTTGTATAGAGCTCTTCGCCCGAAGCATCAGACGGTATCCAGAGATCAGAGGGATCACCGCACCAGGACCGGACAGACGGGAGGTCAAGTGCTCACTCTACATGGACGACGTGACGGTGTTCTGTGCTGATCGGCGCTCCGTCGGCACACTCGCCCAGACCTGTGAGGACTTCGGCCAAGCTTCAGGGGCAAAGGTCAACTGCGGGAAGTCAGAAGTTATGCTCTTCGAAAGTGGTTCCTGCCTTCTTCTGCACCCATTCCTTTCAGCATCAAGACGGACTTCATCAAAATCCTTGGGGTCTGGTTTGGAGCTGAGGGCACAGCCCTGAAGTCCTGGGAGGAAAGACTGTCAAAGATGCGACAGAAGTTTGGACTTTGGAGCCTCAGAGAACTCACCATCGAAGGTAAAACACTGGTACTCCGCAGCGAGATCCTCCCTGTGTTGCAGTACCTCGCCCAGGCCTGGCCCCCCCGGGTTAACACCTGCAAGGCCATCAGCAGGGCGGTGTTTCACTTCATCTGGAGCTCCAAAATGGACAGAGTGAAGCGGGCAGTTATGTTCAAGGAACCCCTCAAGGGCGGTAAGGGCGTGCCCGACATCGCTACCCTACTGAGGATGTGCTTTGCTTGTAACTGCATCCGCAGGACATTGGTTGACAGAACTGTGGACTCTGGTGGTAACTCCATGTCCCGTTTTTTCCTCCTGCCTCTTTGGAGGACCCTTGGATGGGAAAAATGGGACAGCTGGGACACCCCTTGGTACTACTTGGACACCTTCAAGTTTATTAAGGAGCTGGGGCTACATGGAGTGACGCCCGACTTGTGGAAGCCAAAAACTATCCAAAAGTTGATTAGAGCATTGGACATTGTTGAGACTGTTCCAGGCCTCCCTTTAGCCACTTGAAAAGTGGTCTGGAGGAATGTTTCTTCAAAGAGACTCACCAACAGGCACAGATGGCAATCCAAGGGGGGTTGCCACTCAGGACATTCATGCATGCCAGAAACCTGTGCAGATACAGGCACTGCCCCTTTTGCATCATCCAGGAGGAAACTGCTCTGCATGTTTTCTGGGAGTGCCCCTTTGCACAGGACCTGTTGAGGGCCTTGGAACCTGAACTCAAAGACTTTGTACCACAGACTTCTATCACACACTTTGGTGTGTTGAACGGACTCTTCTGTGGAACTCATAGACTACCACTTGATGGACTTCAAGGAGGAAGAGGAGGTCTGAAGATTCCCCCCCCCCCCTCTCCCCCGTGTATCCTTTGGCAGTTCAAATAAAGCTTCGGGCCTGTGAACTCTTTTCTCCCTCCCCTACCCCACCTCCTCCACCCCCCCAACACACCCGTTGCCCATTTGAATGTTATTAGACTGTATGACCTGACTTTTGTGACATGTTTTTGAAGTAATGCTTTCAGGGTAATGCGGCGTTTTGCATGATGTGATGTTTCGGGGTATTATTACTCTGCACAACACATTAGGCATCATACCGCAGGATGAATTTAATTTATTTGTATGCTTGGCAATGTATTGTTATGTAGTGTATTTATGTGCTGCGTCGCAGTACAGATTGGAATGTACCCTGTTTAAGTACTTGTTTTTTGTATATTTTCTTGCAAAATAAAATATACATTTTCAATCAAAAAAAATTAAGTTGCAAAAATAAATATTAACAGCAACTTTAACAGTATTAACATAAAGCAATGTAAACATAAAAGGAAAATAAGTGCTTTACATCAATAGGGGAACAAAATATAAAGTGTAACTGCTCAAAACTTTTATAAACAGAGAATCTTATTCATCTTTTCAATCACACATAAGAGGCTTTCTCTAAGTAAAAGTGTGGCTATTAAGTGAAAACAACCCAGTGCTTTCCTTCATGCCAAACAATATGGCATAACAATAAGAAGCCAATTTCACAGAGATTTGCTATGGTGTGCATTGTACAGAAGGAGTAAGCCCTGTGTAACATCCCCTTTCTAGGGTCACTAGGGACAGACCAGAGGGACAGGGCACTAGGAACAGACCAGAGAGACAGTGCACTGGGGGCAGACAAAGGGGCAGGGGATTGGGGGCAGACCAGAGGGACAGGGCACTGGGGTCAGACCAGGAGGACAGGGCACTAGGGGCAGATCAGAGGGACAGGGCACTAGGGGCAGATCAGAGGGACAGGGCACGGATGACAGATCAGAGGGACGGGGCATGGATCACAGATCAGAGGGACAGGGCACAGATGACAGATGGGAGGGACAGGGCACGGATGACAGATGGGAGGGACAGGGCAAGGATGACAGATGGGAGACACAAGGCATGGATGACAGATGGGAGGGACAGGGCACGGATGATAGATGGGAGGGACAGGGCACTGGGGGCAGACCAGAGGGACAGGGCACTAGGGGAAGACCAGAGGGACAGGGGCTTTTTTCACTTCTGCAAATGCTGCTCTACTTCTTCCTCCTTCCTTCACTAGCAACAGGTCTCTTTATCAGCAATGGCGTGATGCGCGGCTCCTTCTCCTCCTCTGCAGAGCAATGGCTCCTCCCCCTGTCAAAGGATTGATTTACACGATCTTCAATAAATTCAGCGCCCGCCTCTTTTCTCCAGCATCACGCCAAAACTATCATGGAGTCTGCCTCAACCCCTGCAGCACTGGCGTAAAGTGACAAAAGACCAGGCTGACACTCTCCCAAGAGCAAAAAGACACTTAGGTTCTTCCCCACACAGTTCACAAGGATAATAACAGAGTCTTCGAGGAATAAAGATGTTACATGCCACTTTCTCACTGAGCCAGACGAAATACTTGTGTAGTTGCAGTCCGTTGCCAGGGGCAACCACAGCAAAAATGACGTTGAGCCCCAAGTTGGGCACCAAAATGTAGAGGTCTCCCCGACATCTAAGGGCCTGATTGTGACCCCTAGAGCCAGAGAGCCTTCTCAGGGTGCAGGTTACTAGGCATAGTGGGTTTAGTGCAAGGTGGAAAGATTGGGCACCAGTCACTTTTTGTAAAATTGAACAAAGAGAGTTTTATTTTATTTCTCTTAACAAAAACGTTGGGGAGAGGGTTTAGGGCACAGGACACCCTTTCCTGTTATGGGCATTTGCGGACACGGAAAAAAGTGCTTGGTTTTTACAGGCTGCCCGTAAAAACACAGGCAGTTGGCAACGCTGGTCAGGTCCCATGGCTTCACGGAATTGTACCTGTGTACTGTATACTTCTCTGCTTGTATGCAGCTCATTAGACTACTTTTCTTGTCATGCACCTTTCCTCCATCATCCTCAGCCGCCAATCGCAGCAGGACTTGAAGTGTAGACACAAATTGGTTGGTTGGTCATGCGCCCTGCCCACACCCTCAGCTTGTTTCCACTTGCCAAATGCAAGCAGGCGAGTGAAAATTTTGAGGGCTGAAATACATACTATAACTATAACAGCAGTGTCAGAATTGTAATGCCGCGTACACACGATCGGAATTTCCGACAACAAATGTTCGATGTGAGCTCGTTGTCGGAAATTCCGACGGTGTGTAGGCTCCATCGAACATTTTCTATCGGAATTTCCGACAACAAAAATTTGAGAGCTGGATTTCAAATTTTCTGACAACAAAATCCGTTGTCGTAAATTCCGAGCGCGTGTAGACAATTCCGACGCACAAAATTCCACGCATGATCTGAATCAATTACGAGACGGAAGCGATCGGTCTGGTAAAACTAGCGTTCGTAATGGAGATAGCACATATGTCACGCTGCAAAGTTTTTAATCTTTTAATGCAGCGCATTCTCTTCTTCTTTATAATGCTAGAATAATGAAGTTGTTTTGCTGCTGATATTCACATATTTTATTCTGACAAACTGATTTTTTTATTGTTTCTTGTGATCTCATGAATAATATTTTCTTTTTTTTGTCGCCAGATCTCCAGAATAAAGTTTATATTTTTTTTTATAGTGATCTACTTTTTTTTTGGTCAAGATCTCCTGATTTTTTTTTTTTTTTTTAGTGAAAAAAATAATATTTTTTGTGTCGTTTTGTGTGTCAAGTTACCACAACACCATTATTATCTTGTATTTTTTAACCTCAAGGAGATTCTTTGGTGTTGGTGTCCCTTGTTAATTTGACATTATAATTTTGAAATGTACCTGCCTACTCACAAACAAACTGTCCTTTTTGAACTAAAACACATAGCCAAGTATTTGTGATAAAAAAAATAGACATTTATTAGGGGTCATAACAAAATAAAGAGGAAGGCGAAGCTGGATAAACTGGTGAAATTGGCGTAGCCTTTGTACCCCAGGGCACACATCAACTATTTGACAAGAAAAATTGGTAGCCTGAGGAGTCCAATTAATAGGGAGCACAATCCGGTCCAGGACTCCGAGAGATTAGGAGCAGCAGCAGATGACATATATGTCCCGAGGCTGTGGTCTTACAACAGCCTGCGTCTTTTGCCAGACCAGACTGAACCCAGGCCATCACTCTCTTGTCTTCCTTCCACACTTGCTTCCATGCTTGCTTCTAGGCTGTGGCTCTGGTTTTGGAGTTGTGGCAGGAGGTGAAGGAGGTGGAGGATGGTCCAACTCACACAGGTGGGTTTTGCTTGTGAGTTTGTGAGATAGATCACTTCCTCACAAGTTAGGCATTGGCCCACCTCCATTTCCTGCATTTTGCTGGCAGCCATGCAGGCATAGGCCTCTTGAATTTTGGGGGTGGTTCTGAGGGCCGCAGTAGCCTGCGCCTCCTCCTGGCTTAGACTTTCCACAGCCTCCTCCTGGCTGCGACTTTCCATGGCCTCCTCCTGGCTGAGACTTTGCTGTGTATGAAAATGGGACATGGTTTTAGTTTTTTGGTCATCAATCACTCTGACACCAGCATTTTTCATTCTTGTCCCAATCATTTTTGGCTACTATTGTCTATTGATATGTAAACCACTTTGTTAATTCCGAAATTAGTGATCAATACTAACATCTAGTTAGCATCATTAAATTTTTGGACAAGAAATATGTTGAACAATGCTATACCTGGCTCAAGCTGGGCTCCTCCACATCTTCCTGGGTGGAAGGCCCAGGTTGTACGTCGGAAGCCTCATCTGATGCGGAAGGAAGAGTGGAAGGAAGAGTGGAAGGAAGGGTTGAGAGTGATGGCCTGATTTCAGTCTGGTCTGACAAATACTGCAGTCTGTCGTAGTACCACAGCCTGGGGACATAGTTGTCATTTGCCTCTGCTCCTGATCTCATGGAATCCTGGACCTTTTTGCGTTCCATATTATATGTGCTCCTCAGGCCACCAATTTTGCACTTCAAATATGGGATGGTTGCCGTGGGAATCACTGGCTTCACCAATTCCAGCAATTGATCCAGCGCTGCCTTCCTCTTTATTTTATTATTATAAAAAGGGTGTTTCACCTGCCACAGACAGGGCAGCTCCCTGTATTTATCAATGAAGTTGGGGGGGAAGTCATTATCATTGAATCTATCCATTTTATCTGCAAGGCACAACACAATACAAACGCTAATGTCAGGCTAAACTCCTAATTTTGTCCCAATATAGGCCTCAATCTATAAGCAGCGTAGGCCACTGATGCCCCAAGTTAAAATTGTAGCTTCGTTAGCACGAACGGTACTTCCGCTACTTTGTCCTCCGCTCACAAATTGTACGTTCAACGCACGCATGTTATGCTTTATATACACTGCGCATGCCTGAAACTCCGACCGCCCCTGACCTTCTTTCAAGTATATACCCCGCCCCTTCTCTTTCAGGGAAGTGGGAGAGCACATGGCGAAGAAAGAGCAAGTGCATGCTGAGGAGAGCAGCAACGAGGAGGACGACGAAAGCCTGGAGCCACAAACGTCCCGTTCCCGGAGGAGATTTAAGGCCTCGAATATGTCCTTTGTAGAGATTGTGGAGATGTGGACATCTTGAAGAGGGCCGACTATGATGGGAAGCATGGACCTTACCCAAACCCAAATGTGAGAAAGGCCAAGATCATGGCTAAAGTTGTGAAAAGTCTGCAGAAGAATTTTGGGGTACGGCGATCCAAGGATCAACTGAGGAAACGATGCTCAGACCTCAAATTGAGGGAACAGGATCAGTACAGAAGAATCAAGAGAGTGCTGCAAAAAAATACGTATTTTGTTGTGTGTTCCTATTATTATTATTACTTTCTTGCTGCTCCATGTGCTTTTTTACTGTTGTACAGTTTAAAATGGCATTTAAAATGGCAAGTTTCAGGTTCGTGGGCACAGTAATCATTCACAGTAAACAACATTTGTTCGCCCACTAATACAATGTTTTTGGCAGATGCAGATTAACTACATTTGTTCATGCCTAGGCGTGTCTCCATGTGCGAAACTTGCACAAAACAGGTAAGTATTCTAGCTTTAGAAAGGAAAAAAAATAATGTCTTCAGTGTGGAACTCTGCCAAAACAATTGTACGACACTTCCAAACAATGTTTCATATTCCTAATTCTGTAATATCTTTGTGCTAAGTATACCTATTTTTTAATTCACACAGGGAGAAAAGACTCGGGACATCAGAGGACACCAGGGACCCCAACCTCCTAAAGAAGGGGAAGTCACCACACCACAACCTCAGGATGTGGAGGAAGGAGAGGTTTATGAAGTGGGTGAAATAGTGACCACAACAGGTGAGTGTCTGAGACCACAGCTTCAGGTAATAGATGTATGCCTGCATATTTATAATACATGGTGTGTTTTTTTTGTATTTTTAGGTGATGTGGATGTTGTGGAAGAAGAATCTCATTTCACCAGTGCAAGTGCACACATCCTCATCGGTGAGATCATGGTGTGCAATCGTGATTAAGAGCTGATAAAGGAAAACATCAATGATGTTCAAAAAAAATGAAGAACATCATTGATGTTTTAGGCAGAATCTAAAACACACAAAAATTGTACCGTTTTGTTGTGTAATTTTTTATTTTAAATCAAGTTTTAATGTATATTAAAAGACAAATTTTGAAGATGCACACAGTGTGTCAACATGTGCTATCTGCCATCACGGGATATCAGTGTACGCGTTTTGTGGGTGCAACCCCTTCCTGGCAACTAAAGTAGATGAGAGGAAAGGGTTGCACCCCCGAAACACGTCCATTGATCCCCCATGATGGGAGCTAGCACATGTTGACATTAGGCATGGGATCAGGAGGGAAATCCACATTTTGACTCGCAATTTGTGTGCATCTTCAAAATTTGGTTTTTACAGGAGTGACATCACCCCATCCGATGAAGGCAATATCAACACAGTTTGGACATACTAATGTCTGATATTGCCTTCACTTTGTCAAAGTAGAACTATGTAAGTCCCTGAGTTGTGTATGTTTTATGGTTTTAAACATGCCTGTTTAACCCAAAAAAGGCTATTTGTACTGTCAAGCCTAAAAATGTTACACAACAAATATGTTGGTTTGTTCAAAAACCCTTTTCTAACGCACATGTGAATATGCACAGAGTAAAATGTTTTATACTCAACAATGTGTGGCTTCTTCTTTCAATGCTCAATACCAGTTTTTGAAGTAAGTTGGTGTTTACAGTGAAAATGGGGGTTTTGTTTACTAAAGGCAACTCCACTTTGCACTACAAGTGCACTTTCAGTGCAGTTTCAAGTGCACTTACAGTGCACTTGTAGTGCAAAGTGGATTTGCCTTTAGTAAATAACCCCGACAGTGCTCTAAAATTTGCCACAATCAGGCCAGTTTTTTTTAGCATTAATGCATTACATACAATAAAACAAAAACAAGGTGTGTATGTGTAGAAGACCCACAACATAATAGTTAGCTGAAGAAGAGATTGTCACCTCATGTATCAAATAAATTATGTTTGCACTATTGAAGAAAATGGCCAAAAAGAAAAGCCCATTGGAGAGCCTAGGAGACAGCTAAAAGAAACACAAGCAGTAAATCAAATGAAATATTAATTCCATTTAAAATAAAAATTTATTTAAAAAATTTTTCTCAAACATTTGTTGACATATCAATGGCCCCCCTACCCACAAAGTATTCCAGATTTTTTTGACGGACTTCGCGTGCGCTTTGGGGGGGCAAGCCAGGACGGCCAGCTTCAAGCGTCGTCAGGATTGACTAATCTGGCAATCCGGCCTCAGGACCAACTGAGGCCACATAGTTTGAAGCATTTCTCCTTAGAAAGTTGTGCATAATGCAGCATGCAAGTACGATATGGTTTATTTTATATTCCGCCATGGGAATTGGTGTCAGGAAAATGCAGAACCGGCTGGCCATTATGCCGAAAAGCATTCTCCACCACTCTTCTGGCTCTGTCCAGCCGGTAGTTAAAAACCCTCTGGTCTGGGGTGAGGGTCCTCATGGGGAATGGCCGCATCAGGTGTTCACCAAGCCCAAACGCTTCATCAGCGACAAAGACGAACGGTAGACCAGCCACGTTGTCTTCTGCAGGTGGCAATCCCAAGCCACCACTCTGGAGCCATTGGTAGAACTGGGTCTGGGCGATGACTCCACCATCTGACATCTGGCCATTTTTCCCCACGTCCACATAGAGAAACTCATATATCGCCGACACCACCGCCAACATCACTATACTATTAAAACCCTGATAGTTGTAATATAATGACCCCGAGTTGGAGGGTGGCACGATATGGACGTGTTTCCCATCAATTGCCCCTCCGCAGTTGGGAAAGTCCCACTGCTGGGCAAAGTGGGATCCCACGGTCTGCCATTCCTGTGGCGTTGAAGGAAACTGTGGAGTTAAACAAGAAAAAAAATAGTACTTTTGCACATAACATTGCAAGCAGATTAGACACAAACATTCTAGGCCAACATCAGTATAACATTTATTTTAAGGAGTATTTAAAGACAAAAATATAAGGTCCACTTATCAGATTCCTCACCCCCTCTGTTGGCCCATTTAAAAATTTGGGGGGGGGGATGTTTTGGACAGGTAACCCTCTCCACTTCATTGAGAGCTGAATGCATGCATAATGTGTGGTACTTTGGCCAGGCCCTCCTTACTTACACTATTGGAAGCCCACTGGACAGGTAAGAAATGTCATAATACAAAAATATAAATACACACTGTACAAATTGAAGCACAATTTTACATTCTGCAAATACCTATCAAGATAATAGGACAGTGATGGCAAACCTTGGCACCCCAGATGTTTTGGAACTACATTTCCCATGATGCTCATGCACTCTGCAATGTAGTTGAGCATCATGGGAAATGTAGTTCCAAAACATCTGGGGTGCCAAGGTTCGCCATCACTGTAATAGGAGAACAAAACTTGAAACAATACCATTTGAAAGTATTCAGGCAGGCCCTTGCACTACATGCTTTGGTGAATTCATCCATAAATCTGACCACAAAAAAGGTAGGTATAGTATGTATGGGTTTGGTAAAGTCAGCAGATAGAGGATCGGTTGACTTAGTGGTTGTGGGGAGGGAGGGTTTCAAATATGTTTGGGACCCCAAAAAAAAGGCTCTGGCACTTTGCCTGAATTTAGGGACAAAAATAACATTTGGACACATTTTAGGGGATCTTTAGGGTAAAGCACTACAATGGAGCTGACAAAATACATTGTTAAGCGACTAGGCTAGGTGTGTATGGGCGCAAGATAGCATGCTGGGGAGGTTAGTGAAGGCAAATATGCATGAAGGACAAAAAAGGAACTTTAAAAACTTCCAGCATGCATGAGAACAAAGGGGACATTCATAGCATATTACAATCATGAAGGCAAATATGCATGAAGGACAAAAAAGGAACTTTAAAAACTTCCAGCATGCATGAGAACAAAGGGGACATTCACAGCATATTACAATCATGGTAATTATGGAATGATGAAATAAATACAATACATTAGCAAACATTAAATACATAGAATGTGATGTTAAAGGAGAAAACGTACCTTAATATAGTCCATCTGCAGGACCTGAATGATGGCAGAACAGGTCTCTAGAATAATGATCCCCAGAGCACGGGGGGAGATGCCTGTTGAGAACTTGATGTCCTTCAGACTTCTCCCCGTCGCCAAGTACCCCATGGTGGCAACTAGCCTTTGTTCCGGAGTGATGGCTTGCCGCATGCAGGTGTCCTGCTTCGTAAAATAAGAGGACAGTAAAGCCAACAAATGGTGAAAAATGGGGTCTATCATCCTGAGATAATTCCTGAAATCATCAGGATTATTCTCATGGATCTCCCGCAACAAAGGCATGTGCGAGAATTCTTCATGCTGGACTAACCAAGTCTTCGTCCATGAACTCCTCCCCACCCTGTTCATGGACTGGGCTTGGGTCAAAGTAAGAACCCCAACACCAAGTCCGCATAGCACGAACTCTAAAATGAGTACGTACCCGCAACATGGCTAGAAAACGGTCGTCTAGTCAGAACGAACTAACAGAACGCACTGAAAATCAGAAAGGCCTGAGAAGAGCGACCTGAAAATCAGAAACGAGCGGACAAGAACGCACTGAAAAACAGATAGGAACTATAAAAGAACGCACTGAAAAACAGATATGAACTGACTATACGCACTAAAAAACAGATACAAACCTACAAACTGAAGAGCAGTACGATCTGAAATGCATGAGGCTGAAAAGCGAGATCGTCTCTCACCAAACTTCTACTAACATGGGATTAGCAGAAGGAGCCCAAAGGGTGGCGCACTGACTATTGAACTTCCTTTTTCCAGTCCCGTCGTACATGTTGTATGTCAGCGCGTTCTTGCTGATCGGTATTTCCGAAAACATTTGTGCGACATTGTGTATGCAAGACAAGTTTCAGCCAACATCCGTCGGAAATAAATCCACGGTTTAGTTGTCGGAAATTCCGATTGTCTAAACGCGGCATTACTGTATGTAGCAATGGTTCTTGGCCAGATTGGCCAAACAAACTATTTAAAGTAGCACAAAACCTGAAGCTAGGCTTTAACCCGTTTGCTGCCAGGTCTGTACATCATACAGACCTGACAGTGGGGGGTTTCACACACAATCTGGTGGCTGTAGACACCAGGATTGTGTTTAAAACTGACAAGCAGACTGCAATAATTTGGACACTAGGCACTTTTATAACATATGAATTTTTGTTTGGGCACAAAGCACTTTATATTAAGCATGTGATGGCAATATGAACTGTAGGTGTATTTACATGAATTTTTGTATTTATTGGGAAAATGTATGAATTTTGATATACTTTAGGTATACACATAGTGACTAGCATTGAGTGCTTTTTTGTATATACAGTGGATACAAGTCAGCGCTTTGTATATATTTAAACTTTACCTTAGTTCCCTTAACAGAAGCTGCACATTAGGTATTTTGTTTCAGTTTCCTACTATTTCCTTCTTGATCAAATATTGTTGGCAGGACAAGGCATGCTGGTGGAAGGCCAAGGAAGCTGTAGACATAGCAAATGCAAGGAGACATGGATAATGAACTATGAGCTCATTCGCCTTCTTATTATGGAGGTATATAACAAGGTCCGACTTCAAGAGAAAATGCCAAACAGCAACCCAAATAATTATGATGCAGATGGACCACGGCAGGATGTACACAGTGCCTTGAAAAAGTATTTATACCCCTTGGCATTTTTCGTGTTTTTTTGCCTCACAACCTGGAATTAACATGGATTGTTTGAGGATTTGGATCATTTAATTTACAGAACATTCCCACAACTTTGAAGATGTTTTTTTTTTATTGTAAAGCAAACAACAAATAGGACAAAATAACAGAAAAAGTCAATGTGCATAACTATTTACCCCCTGAATTCAATACTTTGTAGACCCACCTTCTGCAGCTATCACAGCTCCAAGTCGCTTTGGATAAGTCTTTATGAGCTTGCCACATCTTACCACTGGGATTTTTGCCCATTCTTCCTTGCAAAACTGCTCCAGCTCCTTCAAGTTGGATGGTTTGCGCTTGTGAACAGCAATCTTTAAGTCTGACCACAGATTTTCTATTGGATTGAGGTCTGGGCTGTGACTAGGCCATTCCAACACATTTACATGTTTCCTCTTAAACCACTTAAGCTGCTTTAGCAGTGTGTTTGGGGTCATTGTCCTGCTGGAAGGTGAACTTTTGTCGTAGCCTCAAATCACAGACAGGGTGGTACAGATTTTGCTAAAGAATATCCCTGTATTTAGCACCTTCCATCTTTCCCTCAACTCTGACCAGTTTCCCAGTCCCAACTGCTGAAAAACATCCCCACAGCATGATGCTGCCACCACCATGTTTCACTGTGGGGATGGTGTTCTTTGGGTGATGAGATGTGTTGGGTTTGTGCCAGACATAGCGTTTTCTTTGATGGCCAAAAAGTTACATTTTAGTCTCATCAGACCAGAGCGTCTTCCTCCATACATTTTGGGAGACTCCCACGTGCCTTTTTGCAAACTCAAAACGTGCCATTTTGTTTTTTGCTGATGGCTTTCTTCTGGCCACTCTGCCATAAAGCCCAACTCTATGGAGCATACGGCTTATTGTCGTCCTATGTACAGAAACTCCAGTCTCTGCTGTGGAACTCTGCAGCTCCTTCAGAGTTACCTTAGGTCTTTGTGCTGCCTCTCTGACTATTGCCCTCCTTGCCCGGTCCGTGAGTTTTGGTGTGCGGCGGTCTCTTGGCAGGTTTGCTGTTGTGCCATGTTCTTTCCATTTGGTTATGATAGATTTGATAGTGCTCCTAGGGATCATCAAAGATTTGGGTATTTTTTTTTATAACCTAACTCTGACTTGTACTTCTCAACAACATTGTCCCTTACTTGTTTGGAGAGTTCCTTGGTCTTCATGGCAGTGTTTGGTTAGTGGTGCCTCTTGCTTAGGTGTTGCAGCCTCTGGGGCCTTTCAAAAAGGTGCGTATATGTAATGACAGATCATGTGACACTTAGATTGCACACAGGTGGACATCATTTCACTAATTATGTGACTTCTGAAGGTAATTGGTTGCACCAGAGCTTTTTATGGGCTTCATAACAAAGGGGGTGAATACATACGCACATGTCAATTATCAGTTTTTTATTTCTGAAAAATAGTTTTATGTATATATTTTTTTTTTTCATTTTACTTCACCAACTTAGACTATTGTATTCTGATCCATCAGATATAATTCAGATTAAAAAAACAACATATTGAACTAATGGCTGTAATGTAACAAAATAGGTAAAAAGCCAAGGGGTGAATACTTTTGCAAGGTACTGTAAATGTATTTTATTGAGATTTTATGTGATTGACCAACACAAAGTGGCACATAATTGTGAAGTGGAAGGAAAATGATAAATGTTTTTGAATTTTTTTTTACGATTAAATATCTGAAAATATCTAAAATTTAGTGGAACCAATTGCCTTCAGCAGTCACCTAATTAGGAAATTGAGTCCACCTGTGTATAATTTAATCTCAGTATAAATACAGCTGTTCTGTGAAGCCCTCATAGATTTGTTAGAGAACCTTAGTGAAAAAACAGCATCATAAAGGCCAAGGAACACACCAGACAGGTCAGGGATAAACATGTGGAGAAGTTTAAGGCAGGGTTAGGTTATAAAAAAAATATCCCAAGCTTTGATCATCTCACGGAACACTGTTCAATTCATGATCCAAAAATGGTAAACCAGACAAAAATTAACAAAGTGTAGCGCTAAAGAATAACGTGCCTATAGTACATATGTGAATCATTGAACAGCACCAAAAAAGGAAATACAAATATAAAAGATAAATAGTGCATAAATTGATATAGACAGTCACTCAGAGGTGTCCATAAGTGGTAGTAAATGTGAATAAATACATTCCCAGTCTATATATAATTTACAAACCCTGTGGAATCACAAAAAGTGTGATACAACAAACGAACTGGAACTCAAAAATTATAATAAAAGTGTCCATGAACAGTATTGAGTGTGGATAGATTCCCCGTCCAAATAAAGCGTATACTCTGGCGTGTTCAAACTATCTGGTAAGCCTCCCCTTTATTCGGTGGTGGTTCTTGTCACTATTTGATTCATCCACTGTCTGCAAGATTTAATTTTATTTGGACGGGGAATCTATCCACACTCAATACTGTTTATGGACACTTTTGTTATAATTTTTGAGTTCCAGTTCGTTTGTTGTATCACACTTCTTGTGATTCCACACTGTTTGTAAATTATATATAGATTGGGAATGTATTTATTCACATTTACTACCACTTATGGACACCCCTGAGTGACTGTTTATATCAATTTATGCACTATTTATCTTTTATATTTGTATTTCCTACTTTGGTGCTGTTCAATGATTCACATGTGTACAATAGGTACGTTATTCTTTAGCGCTACACTTTGTTAATTTTTGTCTGGCGTACCATTATTTTCATATGTGGTGTGTTAGCTGCTGGATTTGGAGCAGCGCAGAATTACTTGGTCTCTTTATGATCCAAAAATGGAAAGAGTATGGCACAACTGCAAACCTACCAACACATGGCCATCTACCTAAACTGACAGGCCGGGCAAGGAGAGCATTAGTTCAGAGAAGCAGCCAAGAGGCCCATGGTAACTTTGGAGGAGCTGCAGAGATCCACAGCTCAGGTGGGAGAATCTGTCCACAGGACAACTATTAGTCATGCACTCCACAAATCTGGCCTTTATGAAAGAGTGACAAGAAGAAAGCCATTGTTTAAAGAAAGCCACAAGAAGTATTGTTTGCAGTTTGCAAGAAGCCATGTGGAGGACACAGCAAACATGTGGAAGAAGGTGCTCTGGTCAGATGAGACTAAAATTGAACTTTTTGGCCTAAAAGCAAAACACTATGTGTGATGGAAAACTAACACTGCACAGCACCCTGAATACACCTTCCCCACCGTGAAACATGGTGGTAGCAGCATCATGTTGCGGGTATGCTTTTCCTCAGCAGGGACAGGGAAGCTGGTCAAAGTTGATGGGAAGAAGGATGGAGCCAAATGCAGAGCAATCTTAGAAGAAAACTGGTTAGAGTCTGCAAAAGACTTGAGACTGGGGTGGAGGTTCATCTTCCAGCAGGACAATGACCTTAAACATACAGCCAGACTACAATGGAATGGTTTGCAATATATCATATTTTTCAAAGAAGAATGGGCAAAAATGTCACTCTTTAGCTATGTAAAGCTGGTAGAGACATATCCAAAAAGACTTGCAGCTGTAATTGCAGCAAAAGGTGGTTCTACAAAGTATTGACTCAGGGGGGCTAAGTTCAAATGCACGCCACACTTTTTATTTGTAAGAAATTTTGAAAAACAATTTTCATTTTCCTTCCATGTCACAATTATGTGCCACTTTATGTTGGTCTATCACATAAAATCACAATAAAATACATTTACGTTTTTTGTTGTAACATGACAAAATATAAAAAAATTTCAAGGGGTATGAATACTTTTTCAAGGCACTGTAAGTGAGTTTGTTTTATAGCTGAATAATAAATAAAAATGGATCACCATGTTCTAAGCTAGTATATTACTATGGTAAATTGGTTTAATCCAGCCCTCAAAATTTCCACTCACTGAGGGTGAGTGTGGGCAGGGCGCATGACCAACATTCTAATTTGTGTCTACACTTTGAGCCCCGCTGCGATTGGCGGCCAAGGATGATGTAGGAAAGGTGGTCTGGTGAGCTGCACATAGGCAGAGCCATACACAGTACACAGGTGCTCTCCCTACAATTCTTGTGAAGCCATGGGAAGTGACAGTATGACCTCTCTGCACCTGGCTTCCAGCCCCGGCCGATGTAGCTGGAGAGCAGAGAGCAGGAGGTAATGTGTGGTTATCAAGATAGTCCCGAAAAATATAGTTCACAAAGTACTGGAACGTGGCTGGAGCGTTACAGAGTCTAAACGGCATCACCAAATATTCAAAGTGTCCGAAGCGTGTTCGGAATGCCGTCTTCTACTCGTCTCCCTCACGAATGCGAACCAGATTATAAGCACCCCGTAATTCCAGTTTAGAGAAGACTAGAGCATAATGGAATCGGGCTTCGGGATGAAGGGAAGTGGGTAGCGATTTTTGATGGTAATTTTATTAATCTCTCTATAATCTACACAAGGTCTTTATCCTATTTTTCGACAAAGAAAATTCCAGCATCTGCAGGGAAAGCAGAAAGGCGAATAAACCCCTTTTCCAGGTTTTCGTTGATATATTGTCCTAAAGTCAGTTCAGTTTCTGACAGAGGAAAAATACAACCAAAGGGAATTTCGGAACCTGGAAGCAATTCAATAGGGCAGTAGTATAGACGATGAGATGGAAGGGAGTCAGCTCCTTTCTTGTCAAATGCATCCAGAAATTCTTGGTAGGCAGAGGGTGTATGTGGATTAGTACTAAAAACAGGTTGTATAGTCAGACAGCTGGTGCAGTCTTTAGGAATAGGGACAAGGCAATGCTGCTGACAGTAAATAGATGAGAACAGAACATCATTCTTAAGCCAGTCGATACGGGGGTTATGTGCTTGTAACCAGGGGACTCCCAGAATGACCGGAAACATAGGAGAGCACAGCACATCAAAACATACCAGTTCTTTATGGCCGCAATTGGTTGTCATAGGGATTGGCAGAGTTTCATGAGTAATCAGTCCAGAACTAGGTAGAGAGCCATCGGCCAGATGCACTGTTAACTGCTGCTTTTTGGTAACAAGGGGAATTACAAGTCTTTTGGCCAAGGCTATGTCTAGGAAGCAGCTACAGGCTCCAGAGTCAATGATAGCTGAGACCCGGACCTCCTCTTCCGCCGCCAGTAAACAGAGAGAACAAGGTGAGATGAGGTAAATCCTGATACTTGACAGTGCATTGGGGGCCTATAGGATGGCTTCATCGGCCTGATGTGGCAATTTCACAAGGAATGTCCATTACTTCCGTTCGCTTGTCAGGGGTGGAGCTTTTCTTCTGGCGAAAGGGCCGGGTGGACCAGGCCAATCTGCCTGGGCTTGACTTCAGACGCAGGAAAGCTGGAGGAACCGGGTGCCGGAGGAAAAGAAGCTTCAGGCAACATTCTCGTTGGTTGGAAAGTCTGGAACTTTTTCAGAATGACGTTCTCGTAAGCGTCTGTCCAGCTGTATGGCTAACTGTATGAGGTCCTCTAAAGTATCCAGGATTGCTACTCTGGCTAGCTCATCCTTGAGGGACTCTGACAAGCCAAATCTATATTGATATCTTAGGGCAGCTCGATTCCAGCATGTATCTGCAGCCCATGTGCGGCCCATGTGCTAATTGAACATAGGCGTCTTGAAGTTTCTGCACCACTTGGGTAAGTGCGGTGACCTGTTAATACACAGCCTCTACAGGGGAAGCAGCTCTGTCGATCTCTGACATGTCTGGATTATACTGTCAGGTGCGGGTATGGAGGTCGAGATGCTAAGAGGGCTCCTTCTGCGGCAGTGCAGCGTGCCCCTGGAGTTGGGAACAGGGAGCGCGGTGCTCAAAGAAGCACAGTTTACCAGGTGCTTGCTTGCAATGAGATGAGCTGGCCACTGAGGGATGACTGTAGCAAGCAGGCTGAGCTGAACTTGCTGTGTTTGGTAAGTGAAGGAACCAGGAACCAGGCCAGATGTCATACACAGATAAGTCAGTCCAGAGCATAAAGAGGGGCGAGCCAAGGTCATACAAGGAAGACCTGAACAAAAGCAAAGTCCAGATGCAAGCCAAAGGTCAAACCGGGTTATCAGGAACAGAAGCAGGGTCCAGATGCAAGCCACAAGTCAACTGGGAGATCAGAAAGCGAGCGAGGTCAAGGCAAGCCGGGTCAACAACGGATAATCCACAGATCAGAAAACAGGGTCACAAGGCATACAGGGAAGCTGAGAAAATCCAGCAATGTTCTGTTGCCACTGGCTTGGCTTAAATAGGGCCGTTGGCCAGCGTCTGTGACGCCACTTGCGCGTCTCAGCCCATGCGCCGTATTGTGTGTGGTCCAGTGCTCGCTGATGTGAGGAGTGCGCTCCTACACGTCTCAGAACTCTCTGTGGGCATCCATGTTTGTTCTGGGCAACATTGCCAGTTCTGTGATGGCCATGTCCCTGACAAGCGGTCACATGGTTTCTCAGGAGGAGCGTGGACCTGAGCAGCAATAATTTTATCACCCAAAGGAGAACTGAGACTGGTGCAAACCGTAGCCAGAATAAAATCAGGAGGAATCACAGGAACCAGAACCGACTCCATCTTGGAAGTGGAGGAAAATTGTAGTGATAAAGCGTCAGCCCTTACATTTTTAGTACCGGGTAAGACATGACATGAGACAATGTAATTGAAACAAGACAAGAAAAGAGCCCATCGCGCCCTTCTGGGAGAAAGGCGTTTAGCCTCAGACAAGAATGTGAGATTCTTATGATCAGTAAGAATGAAAACTGGCACAGTGGTACCTTCGAGGAGATGTCTCCATTCTTTCAGGGCTAAAATGATTGCCACCAGCTCTCTGTCACCAATCTCGTAATTGTACTCCGTAGGTGTCAATTTCTTGTAAAAGTATTCACCAGGATGCATAACTCTCTCAGAGGTAGGATGTTGAGACAGAAGGGTGCCAAGTCCAGTCTCAGAAGCATCAAACTCAAAGATAAAAGGTAACGTAGGCCCAGATGTACCACCACAGGAGCAGAAACAAAGGCTAGCCTTGAGACTCTCAAAGGCCTTAATAGACTCCGGAGACCAACTCTGTGGGTTACCATTCTTTCTGGTCATATCAGTCAGGGGCTTGACCAGAGACGAGAAATTATGAATAAACTTCTGATAATAGTTGGCAAAGCCAAGAAAACACTGCAATGGATGTAAACCCACGGGTTGCGGGCCACTGTAGGATTGCTGAAAGTTTCTCTGGGTCCATCGAAAAACCAGCAGTGGAAATTACATTATCCAGGAATTTAACCTATTCACGATGGAATTTGCACTTCTCCAATTTACAATAGAGATTTTTCTCTCTTAGTTTCTGAAGCACACGACTGACATCTGTGTGGTGGCTCTACAGGGACTTGGAAAATATGAGCATATCGTCCAGATAAACCACCACACATAACTGCAACAAATCTCGGAGGACATCATTAATAAATTCCTGGAAAACTGCCGGGGCGTTACAAAAGCCAAAAGGCATTACGAGGTACTCATAATGGCCTGTTTTGGTATTAAACACAGTTTTCCACTCATCGCCCTCCTTAATCCTCATGAGATTGTATGCCCCTCTCAAATCAAGCTTCGTGACCCCTATAATCAATATAAGGTCTCAGTTCACCACTCTTCTTCTTCACAAAGAAGAAACCAGCACCAGCAGGAGACAAGGATTTGCAGATGAAACCTTGAGAAAGTATGTCTGTAACATACTCCTCCATGGCCTTATCCTCCAAGACTGACAAAGGGTAAACCCGGCCACAAGGGGGTATGGCACCAGGCTAAAGGTCAATTACGCAATCATACCACCGATGTGGAGGCAAACTACCGCATGGATTGCTTTTCAAAGCATTGGCTAGTTTAGTGAACCTGGACTAATAACAATCACTGTAATGCTACCCATATTGCTGTCCTTTTAACATGGTGACATAAGCTGACACCTATGTTGCACATGTGTAATGTTACTTTCACCTTCACTCTGCTAAAAGGACAGCAATAGGGATGGCAATACAGTGATTGATATTAACAGGGGAGCGCAGGCTGGGCACTGTACATCTTCTAAAAGCTTCAGTAAAAAACACTTTTTTTTTTTTTCACTTACCTTGATCTCTGCAGCAGCTTCTTTACAGAGGAATTCTGTCCCTCCCACCAAGACAGGAAGCACGAGGCTATTCAGTGATAGACAGTGCACTCTGTGGTACCTATTGGCTAAGGAGGCAGCAGGAGGTGGAGCAGCCCACCTCCTGCTGTCTCCTCAGCCAATGAGCAACTGAAAGGCTGTTAAGTCCCTCCCTCATACCATCTCCCGAGTCCCAGCCGTGCCAGCTTAATATGCTTAGCCTATGGCCGTATCTCTCCTGCAGACCTGTACTATATCTCCTTCGGCTCCCCTCTCCTGCACACTTCCTGGTTGCCACCGAGCCCCGGGCCCCTGCAGACACTGCAGACAATGGGTATTGGCTGTACCCCCTGATGGCAGCCCCGCTGGACAGTTTCAGTGTCAGGACAGAGCAGAGAGCTCAGAGCAGCCAGCAGAGAAACAGACGTTTCAAAAAAAAGTCCACGGCAGCCGCGATTTCGGCCGCGGCGGACATTTCAATACAACACACAGCCTGCAAGCCAACACCTGACGATTCCAGGGGGGGGGGGCAATTGCCCTGCCTTGCCCCAATTTGTGGACGCCCATGTATCCTCCTAAGGGTTCTCTCATCTGCAGAGAGACGCGTGAAGCCCAAGTGCATGGGTTCATCTTCACAGACTGACTCGGTACCCGGAGGCATGGGAGATGAGGGAGGCAAGGGTGGGACTGCAAAGTTCAGAGACAAATGTAAAGGAGGCTTCTACAAGCGCTCCTTAGAAGAGAGTCTTTCTCTGAGTCTGGAGTCAATGAGGATGGCAAACGTGATTAACTTCTCCAGCTCTGTGGGTATATCTTGGGCTGCTATCTCATCCTTGATAGTATCCGATAGACCATGAGAAAAAGCAGCCACGAGGGCCTCATTGTTCCAAGCAACCTCTGCTTCCAGAGTACGGAATTCAATGGTGTAATAAGCAACAGTTCTCGTACTCTGTTTGATGGACATGAGGCACTTGGCAGCAGAAGCAGAGCGTGCGGGAACATCAAATACCCTTTTAAAAGAAGCCGCAAACTCAGGGTAACTCAAGACAACAGGTTTTTGCGTCTCCCATAGAGGGTTTGCCCAGGCCAAGGCTCTCTCAGAAAGCAAAGATATCAGGAAACCTACTTTGCTTCTGTCCGTGGGAAACGCCTGGAGCAGCATCGATGGGCAAGTGGTGTGGAACCAGACATACCTCTTATTATTATTTATTTATTTAAGGTACTTATATGTCGCCGTCAATTTACGCAGGGCTTTACATATACATTGCACATTCACATCGGTCCGTACCCTCAAGGAGCTTACAATCTAAGGTCCCTAACTCACATTCATATACAGTGGGGAAAGTATTCAGACCCCTTTAAATTTTTCACTCTTTTGTTATATTGCAGCCATTTGCTAAAATCATTTAAGTTCATTTTTTTTCCTCATTAATGTACACACAGCACCTCATATTGACAGAAACACACACAATTGTTGACATTTTTGCAGATTTATTAAAAAAGAAAAACTAAATTATCACATGGTCCTAAGTATTCAGACCCTTTGCTCAGTATTTAGTAGAAGCATCCTTTTGATCTAATGAGTCTTTTTCTGAAAGATGCAACAAGTTTATCACACCTGGATTTGGGGATCCTCTCCCATTCCTCCTTGCAGATCCTCTCCAGTTCTGTCAAGTTGGATGGTAAACATTGGTGGACAGCTATTTTTAGGTCTCTCCAGAGATGCTCAATTGGGTTGAAGTCAGGGCTCTGCTTGGGCCATTCAAGAACAGTCACAGAGTTGCTGTGAAGCCACTCCTTCATTATTTTAGCTGTGTGCTTAGGGTCATTGTCTTGTTGGAAGGTAAACCTTTGGCCCAGTCTGAGGTCCTGAGCACTCTGGAGAAGGTTTTCGTCCAGGATATCCCTGTACTTGGCTGCATTCATCTTTCCCTTGATTGCAACCAGTTGTCCTGTCCCTGCAGCTGAAAAACACCCCCACAGCATAATGCTGCCACCACCATGCTTCACTGTTGGGACTGTATTGGACAGGTGATGAGCAGTGCCTGGTTTTATCCACACATACCACTTAGAATTAAGGCCAAAAAGTTCTATCTTGGTCTCATCAGACCAAAGAATCTTATTTCTCACCATCTTGGAGTCCTTCAGGTGTTTTTTTTTGGCAAACTACATGCGGGCTTTCATGTGTCTTGCACTGAGGAGAATCTTCCGTCGGGCCACTCTGCCATAAAGCCCCGACTGGTGGAGGGCTGCAGTGATGGTTGACTTTCTACAACTTTCTCCCATCTCCCGACTGCATCTCTGGAGCTCAGCCACAGTCATCTTTGGGTTCTTCTTTACCTCTCTCACCAAGGCTCTTCTCCCCCGATAGCTAAGTTTGGCCAGACGGACAGCTCTAGGAAGGGTTCTGGTCGTCCCAAACGTCTTCCATTTAAGGATTATGGAGGCCACTGTGCTCTTAGGAACCTTAAGTACAGCAGAATTTTTTTGTAACCTTGGCCAGATCTGTGCCTTGCCACAATTCTATCTCTGAGCTCTTCAGGCAGTTCCTTTGACCTCATGATTCTCATTTGCTCTGACATGCACTGTGAGCTGTAAGGTATTATATAGACAGGTGTGTGGCTTTCCTAATCAAGTCCAATCAGTATAATCAAACACAGCTGGACTCAAATGAAGGTGTAGAACCATCTCAAGGATGAACAGAAGAAATGGACAGCACCTGAGTTAAATATATGAGTGTCACAGCAAAGGGTCTGAGTACTTAGGACTATGTGATATTTCAGTTTTTCTTTTTTAATAAATCTGCAAAAATGTCAACAATTCTGTGTTTTTCTGTCAATATGGGGTGCTGTGTGTACATTAATGAGGAAAAAAAATGAACTTAAATGATTTTAGCAAATGGCTGCAATATAACAAAGAGTGAAAAATATAATGGGGTCTTAATACTTTTCGTCCCCACTGTACTAGGGCCAATTTAGACAGACGCCAATTAACCTGTCCTTGGAGTGTGGGAGGAAACTGGAGAAACCAGACATACCTCTTATAGAGGTAATATTCGAGGTGGGTGCCTGCACAGAGACTGGAGCAGCAGCAGGGACAGCCTGCAACACAGGTTGTACTGGAGCAGCCACAGTGGGAGAGTCCAGGTGAGCCATGCGACTCAGGAGCATTTGTAACGCCATGGCAAACTGATCAATGCAGTGATTCTGCTCATCCAATCTGGAAAAAATATTACCAACAAGTGGATTGACTGCATCTTCTAAATTCATGGCCTTCGCCTACTGTCAGAAACCATGAATCAGACCAAGACAGAAGTACAGTTAAACTGATCCATGTGGTGATCCTGCTCATCCAATCTGGAAAAAATATTACCAACAAGTGAATTGACTGCATCTTCTGAAATTATGGCCTTCGCCTACTGTCAGAAACCATGAATCAGACCGAGACAGAAGTACAGTTAAATCACACTTGTTTAATAATAATAAAAAAAAGGTAAACAGGGTAAACGTGATCCAGGAACCGAAACGGATAGTCAGACAAGCTAAAACGTCAGGGAGCCAGAGAGGGGCGTAGTAGAACAACAAGTAGAACTTAAGTAGGCAGGACTGACGAGCAGGATATCATTAACAGGTGAGTCACTGTGGAGAGATAGGAGCTGGCAATTAGCCGACAGCTGAGTGGCCAGCTTTGAGAAGGAAGGGCTGAGCCCAGCCCTGACAGGAAGAGAGTGAAGAGGTGCACAGGACTTTAGCCACCTTCTGAAAGCATGTCTTACTGCTTTTAGGCGACCGGGAGAGAACCTCAGCACGAAGCCAATCAAAAGAGGGGTTGTGCCTCTGTAACCAAGGATAACGAATAACCAGCGGAAATTCAGGTGAGGGAATAACTTGGAATGTAATTATCTCATGGTGAAAAGCCCCTATGGCCATGGACAACGGAGCTGTCTCATGAGTCAAGAGCCTCAATGGCAGAATTGAGTGCTTCGAAACAAAGGCAGCATCAAAGAACAGGCCTGCAGCCCCGGAGTCGATTAGAGTCTGTTTCTGTACGGACAACTCAGCCCAAGAAAGGGTAACCGGAACCAGGGGCTTATCCTTCTGAATAACTGGGGATGAAACAACGCCACCTAAGGTCTGTCCATGACAGGACCTCAAGGTTCAGGCGTTCCCTGGATGGGTAGGACAAGACTTCAAAAAGTGACCTGCCTGGTCACAATAAAGGCACAGTCTCTGCCTCCTCCTAAGGGTTCTGTCATCCGCAGAGAGACGCATGAAGCCCAAGTGCATGTGTTCATGACCTACTCGGTACCAGGAGGCATGGGAGGTGAGGGAGGCAAGGGTGGGACTGCAAACCTCGGAGACAAATGTACAGGAGGCTTCCGCAAGCGCTCCTTAAAAAATAATCTTTCCCTGAGTCTGGAGTCAATGTGGATGGCAAATGAGATCAATTCTCCAGCTCAGTGGGTATATCTCGGGCTCTTATCTCATCTTTGATGGTATCCGAGAGACCATGAGAAAAAGCAGCCACGAGGGCCTCATTGTTCCAAGCAACCTCTGCTGCCAGAGTATGGAATTCAATGGCATAATCGGCAACAGTTCTCGTACTCTGTTTGATGGACATGAGGCACTTGGCAGCAGAAGCGGAGCATGCAGGAATGTCAAATACCCTTTTGAAGGAAGCCACAAATTCTGGGTAACTCAAGATAACAGATTTTTGCGTCTCCCATAGAGGGTTTGCCCAGGCCAAGGCTCTCTCAGAAAGCAAAGATATCACAAAACCTACTTTGCTTCTGTCCGTGGGAAACGCCTGGGGCAGCATCTCAAAGTATATCTCAACCTGTCTGAGAAACCCTCTGCAGTAGACTGGATCACCCCCAAATCCCTGGGGAAGCGGAGTGGAACCAGACATACCTCTTATAGAGGTAATACTTGAGGCAGGTGCCTGCACAGAGACTGGAGCAGCAGCAGGGACGGCCTGCAACACAGGTTGTACTGGTGCAGCCACACTGAGAGATTCCAGGTGAGTCGTGCGACTCAGGAGTGTCTGTAACACCATGGCAAACTGATCCATGCACTGATCCTGCTCATCCAATCTGGAAAAAATATTACCAACAATTGGATTGACTGCATCTTCTGAATTCATGACCTTCCTCTACTGTCAGAAACCATGAATCAGACCGAGACAGAAGTACAGTTAAATCACACTTGTTTAATAATAAAAGTAAATAGAACAAACGTAGTCAAAACATAGCCAAAGTTCGGTAACCCAAATGGATAGTCAGACAAGCCAGAAAGTCAGGAAGCCAGGAATCAGCGTAGTGGAACAGCAAGCAAGATCTGGAGCCAGAAGGAACGTCAGCCAAGCAAGTCTTTAACAGGCATGCAGGAGAGAATCTCTGTGATGTTGACCAGGCAAAGGCAGAGATCATCTGGGCTGGACAGCTTAAGTAAGCAGGACTGACGAGCAGGATATCAACAGGTGAGTCACTGTGGAGAGATAGGAGCTGGCAATTAACCGACAGCTGAGCGGCCAGCTCAGAAAAGGAAGCCCTGACAATTATGTAGCTGAGGGTGGGGCCACCCGGTGATGTAAGATGTAATGTGAAGAGAGGACTCATTGGAAAAGACCCTGATGTGGAAGGAAAAAGTAGAAGAGGAAGACAGAAAACAAGATGGCTAGATAGCATCATCGAAACAATGAACATGAAGTTAAGCAAGCTCCGGGAGGCAGTGGAGGACATAAAAGCCTGGCGCGCTATGGTCCATGAGATCATGAAGAGTTGGATACGACTGAAGAACAACAACAAGCTCTGACATGAATCCATATTACTAGCAGTGCATGCAGTGAATTAAGATGCTTCCCACATGTTAGCTAGGTGTTTCATCACACAGCGGAAGCAAAAGAATGTGAGGAAAAGGGGGATAGCCTGTTGTAAGGCCCCTCTTCCCCTCATGGGATGATGGCGGTAGGAATTTCACGCCCCCCATTGATTGATTTTAATGGGTTTTTTTTAATAAGTCAAAAAAGGTCAGCTGATTCGAAATGTTCTGGAAGTTCTGGGGGATCCTCTAGGAAAGCCCTCAAAAATTGGTGGTTAATCTACAAATATCTGTGTTTAAAGTGGATGTAAACCTTCTCCTTTACCCAGTGAAGTGAATAGCCTCAGATGATACACAGAGATTAAACAAATCTCCCTACATAAGTTTTACATGAATATCTGCAGTCTTTCCTTTTCCATATTCTTTAGAAAGTACACATCATATACAAATATTTCTTCCTGTTTCAGCAGTGGGAGGGGAGTCTGAACATACACTGTGTGAGAGCTGATTAGATGAAAGGCACCTCCCCCCCCACATAGGCAGAGGAACTAAGAAACTTGCAGTGCTGTACTGTGAATAGACAATCTCTTTGCTTATCTGTCTGTAAATTCCCTCCCCGACACAAATTTCCAGCTGTTTTTATCTTGTTTGTCAAAGAGCTTGTCAGAAGTTATCATGCTGATAACAGAGGAACGGAGCAGCAAAAAGACACAGGACTCAGAGCTTTGAAGAGGGATACATAAACACCACAGATATACTGTATGTGCCCAGGTCATATTTCAGAAATGAGGTTTACAACCACTTTAAAGGATGAATTCATCTTTTAAAAAGATAATAAATGCACATATTTTGCAGAAAAAAGTGTATTTATCTTTTTTTTTTTTCACAAGAGCCTGCAAAGCATAGCACCTGCTTTCATACAGCATGCATAGGGCAGCCCCATTCACTTGAATGGGGCTGCCCTATGCATGACAAACACACCAAAGAAGCTCCCGCACCTTTTTGGGTATGAACATTTTTTGCATGTTTGTAGCATGTTTGCCACGCGACAAAACGTGCACCCGCTAACCGCGTTAGGGGTGCCATTAACAATTAATGGCACTGCAAGCGCAGCAAGCATTTGAAGGAAATTTTAGAAATGAGCAACAAACCATGTGTAGCACCCTCTAGTGCAGCCTTTTTCAACCAGGGTGCCCAGGCACCCTGGGATGCCTTTAGGTGTATTCAGGTATGCCTTGGCAAAATACCTAGAAATTGTCCAAAAACTGTATACATGCCAGCGGGGGGATCAAGCCTACCTTTTAGTTACACAAAGCCACAGATTTTCATTGCTCACCATTACAGCCTTCCAGCCATCGGCATTCTAACAACAATTGGTTGATAAGGAGGACATCGGGCACTTGTCCCTCTCCTTCAGCACCAGGGTCACATTAGTTGAGTGAGGGAGAGAAACCGAGGGTGAAGAGAAACATTGGAATACTAATTAGTACCAGTGTGCAAAGGTGTATTTGCTTTGGAAGAATAAATCACCTCTAACGTTGGGTGTCCTACGCATGTGGATGTTGCTACGTTATGCAAAACTATTCGTTTAGTTTTAGAATAGGGTGCCCTGAGATTGTGTGGAATTTTAAAGGGTTCCTTGACTGAAAAAAGGTTGAGAAACACTGCTTTAGTGTGTGCTAGAATTAGAGTACGCAAACTATACTCTGACTCACATTGTAAATTGGTGAGTATTAATTGGGTCAGGGTTCCTTAGAGTTCAGGGCTGGATGACTCATCCTGGCAGCTCTCTGGTGCCTCCCCCTGGTCTGAAAGGTTGGAGAACCTTCTAGAATCAGTGGGCGGGGGTTAGGAGAAGCTGCCATGCATATTTATAAGGCCTCGGCCAATCCTCAGTAATGGGCTTGCAGGGGGCAGAGAATACCTGAGAAATAGACATGGGCCATATCAGCAGGGGAATTCAGGTGGAAGATGCAGTGTTGAGGAGGCTGTCAGTGGCTCTGAGGGGTGCCCCCTAGTCTTGAGCCCCGTTCCTGCTTTGGAACGGGGCTCAAGTGCTGGAGGAATCCTACTAAAACTCATGGGAGGACGTCTTCCTGGAGGCACGGGAGCAAGAGAGGACAGAGTGTGCTTAAGTCTTCAATCCATCCCTGAGAAATCTCCTGAGAGTCAGCTGGGTGGGCTGGTGAATAGTCAGTCTGGTGGACTGGTGTTGACAGGCAGCCAGGAGATCTGGCAGGGCCTGAAGAGGTAGTGCTGGGATTAGTGACCACAAAGGAAGCAGAGGGGAAAGTTACATGCTGTGTCACTTCTCGTGTGTTGCTGTTAAGGGACTGTGAGTTCTTGTCTGTAATGGGCTGTTGCTGAGCTGACAAGGAGACTGTCAAGTACCAGCAGAGGCTGAGCAAGAGAGGGGCCAAGAGTGTGCAGGAGGAAAGTAAAGAGCAGTCTATATAGCTGTATTCCGGAAGTTGTCCCTGAAGATTGCTGAAGTCAAGTGGGCATCCCATAACCTCCCATCCCCAACCAATTTATTATCCCCCTAATAAATAACAAAAAAAAGCTACAGACTGTCTTCTGACTCTGTGTGCCTCTGAAGATTCGGTTTGCCTGGCTGTGCAGGAGTGGGTGAACCCTTTAACCTGCAGCTCCTAAGTGGGGTGTGCTACACGTGCTTCCTGTGCTTTTTGTTGTGCGTTTTAGTGGGGTGACATCCATTGCATTGAGCTGTATAAAAACATTAGGCATGCAGCGCACCACACCACAGTGTTATGGTGTGAACAGGCCACATTAAAAACACTTGTTTTGTAGGTTGCGCTGAGCTGAGATGTTGATTTATGCTCATTGGGTATGGTGTAAACAAACCCTAAGCCCAGGTTCACAATGACAGCGGGAATGAAATCAACTCGCACGATTTCATTCCAGCATGTCAGTCCCGACTTTGGGGGCGATTTCAGAGACACTGTGCGGGTCCCTGCACAGATTGCTATACAAATCACACCCCGAAGTCACCAAAAGTAGTACAGAAACTACTTTTGGTAATCGGTTGGGTGCTGCAAATGTGGCGTCGCACCGATTTGGACGGTGCCATTGCCGCCGATTTGGCATGCGATTTCACATGTCAAATTGCATGCCAAATCGCATCAATGTGAACCTGGGCTAAAGGTGTGTTAAAGAAAAGGCCAGCTGCTTTTAGATCTGTAAATCTGATGCACCCTCCAAGGAATATGTAGCACAGACGGCACCAATAATGCAGCACTGGTGCACACAGCTGTTCAGTTCATTTTCAGAAAGGAAAGTGGACAAGCGAAAAATTGATGAAGAAAAATTAGGAAAAAAAATAAATCCAGCCGTACACTGCCAATGTTGATCTACATAAGATCCTTCATACAAACATTCTTTCCCATGTTTTTTTATATAAATCACATTTGATTATACATTGCACATTTCTTCAGACCACTTTCTAATGTCTGTGGGTAGGGTATCATGGTCTTTGTGACGCTTATTCACTGCTTATAAGCTGAATGCTTGATTGCTTCAAAGTACCCTTCTGGTAGAAGTGAAAGGATATCAGTGCAATACACGATCCTGCAGTGACCCCTAGTGGTAGGTAACTATGACTGCACTGCTAACCAGGAAGAAGCAAAAAATATGGTCTTGGCTTAGAATGTGTTGTGAACAGGGCTATTCCTGGGTTATTTTTATTTGGGAACTGTATCTGACAGATTTTTTAGAGCTGACGGCTTCGGCAGAAAGTAACCTAATGAGTGATGAGACAACCATCAAGGGTGCTTATTGCAAATACCCTCACAAAACCATACTATACATACAAGAACAGGGCCCTGTGATTTCTCCTGTATTGAATTGTATTGTAACTGTACTGTCTGCCGTCATGTTGTAAAGTGCTGTGCAAACTGTTGGTGCTATATAAATCCTGTATAATGATAATAATAATAATAATAATAATAATACAAGGCTCGTGCTTACCTCCTGTTCCCTATCCTCCTGATGCATGGATGCTTAATAAGTAGAGATTAGCTTAAACGTGTTTGAATGCTCCTTCAAAATCACATGGCCGAGCCCGCCAGGAAGCTGTCACCTGCAATGGGCCAATTATCTATGGCAGGGGCCGCTCCATAGGCTCATGTATATAAGGGACGTATATTAGTGGGCTACAGGGCGTGGAATGCTCCCGCTGCAAATGATTGGCCCATTACAGGTAACAGCTTCTTCGTGGGCTGAGCCACGTGGGTTCAGAATAGAGTTGCCACCTCATCCCTTCAAAGAGTAAGTAAAAAAAAAATAAAAGAATACACCCTGCAAGACAAAGGCATAATGAGCTAGTATGCATAGCATACTAGCTCATTATGAATTACTTACCTGAGATCGAAGCCCCCGCATCGGCCCTCGTCCGCCTCCTCCGACACCACCATCTATCCTGGAGTGACTTCCGGATATCGCGGCTCCAGAGCTGTGACTGGCGGGAGCCGCGATGACCTCACACCCACGCATGCGTGCTGGTGCCGCCACTAACGGCATGGTCGCTGTTAGAAACGGCACGCTCAGTGCGCCTGCGCCTGCGCCCGATGCACCGTAGACATCGGTGCCGCTATTTATGCAAATATCTCCTAAACCATTTAGGTTTAGGAGGTATTTCTTGTACCTACAGGTAAGCCTTAATCTACAACCACTTTAAACCCGAACACATATGAATTACACAGGTTCTGAGGCTAATTTAATGCAGATAGGGCACTAAGTGAGTTTAATTACCACCATAATCAGCCACAGAAACTGTGTAAATAATATGTGTTCGGTTTTAAAGGGATGAGATGGATGAGATGGTTCAGAAGAGTATTCAAACACCCTCAAACTCATCTTTCGTTAAAGCCTCTTGAACGTGGACATAATTACTGGAGTTTATACGCATGATCATGCTGGCAGGAAGATCCTGGGTAGAAGATGCAAGTTATACCAATCCAAGATAGGAAGGCGTGGCACCCATCCTATGTCCTTGCTAAAACATAGCTTTAAATATTTAATCCAGTAAAATTAAAGGATGAAACATGTAATTTTCTTTTGCTGTAATTCTACTGGTTGTGCTAATAAATGCTGTTTTAGCAAGGACATGAGTCAAGTGCGTGCCTTCTTATCTTAGATTAGTATCGCTTGATCACCACCCCGGACTCCAGCCCCGATCCAATACACCTACCTTATGCTTGGCTTCAGAGGTGGAGCGCAGTTTTGGGACTGCAAGGCACTATCTTCCATAAAGGCCTCACGTATACATGCGAACAGGACTGTACCTTACTGTGCAAAAGTTTTAGGCAGGTTTGAAAAAAATGCTGTAAATGAGGAATGCTTTCAGAAATAGAAGTGTTACTAGTTTATTCTCATGTAATCCCAGACAGACCAGATGATGTTGAGATCAGGGCTCTGTGAGAGCCAAACCATCACTTCCAGGACTACTTGTTCTTCTTTACGCTGAAAATAGTTCTTAAAAACATTGGTTGTATATTTGTGGTTGTTGTCCTGCTGCAAAATAAATCTGGGACCAATCACACGCCTCCCTGATGGTATGGTATGCTGGATAAGTATCTACTTGTATTTCTCAGCATTGAGGACACCATTGATCCTGACCAAATCTTCAATTCCATTTGCAGAAGTGCAGCCCCAACAAACTGCGTCCTGCTACAGCCAAATATTTCTAAATTTTGACTCATCGGTCCAGAACACCTGCTGCCATTTTTCTGCACCCCAAATCCTATGTTTTTGTGCATAGTTAAGTCGCTTAGCCTTTCTTCCACGTCTGAGGTATGGCTTTTGGTCACAATTCTTCCATGAAGACCATTTCTAGTCAGACTTCTCCAGACAGTATATGGGTGTACCTGGGTCTCATTGGTTTCCACCACTTCTGTGTTGATGGCACTGCTGCACACCTTTCAATGGCAAAGGGAAGTAAGCATGATGTGTCTGTCATCTGCTGCATTAGGTTCCTTGGCCGTCCACTGCGCCTGCAGTCCCCAACATTGCCCATTTCTTTGTGCTTCTTCAAAAGAGCTTGAACAGCACATATTGAAACCCCAGTCTCATTTGAAATAACTACCTTCTGTCTTCTTGATGTGCTCAGTTTTGCTATGGTGTATGACCTGTGATATGAAACTATCTTCCTCAACCTCACCTTAGTAGCAGAGTTTGACTTGTTCCTTACCTAGTTTTAAGCCTCCTACACAGCTGTTTATTTTTCAATAAATAACTGTGTTTCAACCTATATATGAAATAAATAATCATTAGCACCTGCTTGGTATAATTGGTTAATCATACACCTGACTCAAATCCTACAAACTCCCTGACTTTCTGCAAGTGTACAAAGTGTACAAGTGTAAGGGCTCTTTCACACGGGGCAGATCAGTCATGATCCGCCCCGTGAACATCCGCTTGCTCAGCGGGGATAGCTCCGCCGATCCCCGCTGAGCAGGAAGATGACAGGTGCATCGCTGCACGCTGTGCAGCGACGGACCTGTCAGAGCGCCGCTCTCCCCTATGGGGGGATCGGATGATGACGGTCCGTAGTGTCCGTCGTCATCCGATCCGATCCGAAAACGGAGGAAAAAGTAGGTTTTTCCTCCGTTACACTTTTCGGATCGGAGCGGGTCAGATGTCAGCGGACATGTCACCGCTGACATCCGACGCTCCATAGGGATACATGTATGTCCGTTTTTCATCCGAAAACGGAAGGATGAAAAACGGACATACGGATCCCTCGTGTGAAAGAGGCCTAAGACTTGATGCTGGTTTGAAGCCAAAGTGTTGTCACATCAACTATTGATTTGATTTAGATTTTTCTTCTGTTGGCTCACTTTGCATTTTGTAAATTGCTAAAAATAAACAAATAAAAGATATATTTTTGAAAGCATTCCTACTTTACAGCATTTCTTCACACCTGTCTAAAACTTTTGTACAGTAGCACAGTAAATGTGCATTTGAGTATATAGATGTAAAATTCTTCTTCTTGCTGTCATTTTTTCAATTTACGTGTACACACTCATTGGGGTTGATCTACTAAAGCAGTGCGTCATCAGTAGAGGCGCACGGCGAGGCCCAATGCACATTTCCTTATTAACGGCACGGTGCGCCCGTAACAGAGCTCAAATCCACCATTTACTATTGCGATCTCGGCACACGGGAGAATGCAATCTGAGCGCCACTATGGAAATGATCTCCAATTCAATATTAACATAAGATTGGAGGTGCCAATATTATGGGGTAATGTGAGGAAGTTTAGTAACAACTGCCCAAGTAACAAACATGCCCCCCCCAAAAAAAAGAGAAAGTAACTTTTTCAGAAATAACCTGCTGCTCCTGCAAGTACGTTTAGAACTGCGTGAGATCCATGTAAGAATTGCGCATGCGCAAGCGGCTCTTGCACCCGTTCACATGAGTTTTTTCATTGCGCGCACAAATCTTAGTAAATGTTAAGCAACGTACATGTAGTTGCATGCGTTGTAAGGGCACACCTCTAATCCTGACTAATTTTTTTTAAGCTGGGTCACCTTTATTTTATTTTTTTATGAGATTCGCACACAGGTCATATGAGTATGTGACATGTACCTTGTTAAAATTATGTAAAAAGACTCTCGCTCCTCTACCTCCTTTTTTAAAGCCTAAAAGGGCATGGGCTCCTACCTCTAATGCATACGATTTCCTTGGGCTAGCTTTTGCTTTTAAAGGGGAACGCTCCACTCCACTCCATTCTCAAAAGGCCGTGAGCTGCTTTCCCCAATCCAAACCACATTCTTTTCCAGAGCATACAACGGGGCCAGCTAGGAAAGGGGCGAAAAGAGCGATCGCCCAACCCCCTCCTGAATCATACCAGGCCACATGCACTCAACATAGCTGTCTGCCTTTGGGGCATGTTGGGCTCAGCCCAATACCAACCACAAAGCACCTTGTACCCACTAGTTTAAAGGGGCTTTCCACATTCCGTAAAGCCCCCTGTCTGCAGCCCCCCACAACCCCAGCCTTGGGTTGTGTGGAAGGGGCCCTTGTCCCCCTGAATATGGGAACAAGGTGGTTGACTTTTGGGGTGCTCGAGCCCCTCCTGCCCCCAAGCATCCACCCCCCTTTCATGAGCTGGCTTGCTGTGTGTTTGGCTAGGGTTTTTTTAGTGTTTGGGAGGGGCACAATCTTTTTTTAATTTGGGGGGGTATTTTTCATGTGGGGTTCTCATTTAAAGCCTTAACAGACACAAATGGCCTTGAATGTATTGGGGGGGTAAATCCAGAAATGCAAGCTAAGCAGAGAGGGGTCCCACCGCTCAGGTAGGCGCAGACCAGGGGAGATGAAAGCCAGTATAGTGTTGTCCTTCAAGAGGGAAGAGTCCCAGGTGCTGGCTGAAGCAAGATGAGGCAGACAAATGGAGGAAAGCTGGAAGCCGCACACCGGTATAATGATGAATGCTTTATTTGAAAAGCTGAATCATGAAGAAACACAAAACATAACAGCAGAAGCGTACAAAAACAGCTGACACGTTTCACACTCACGATGAGTGCTTATTCATAGCGTTCCTCGATTTGCCTGCCCCATGTATTGGGGGGGGATGCCTTTTTTTAAACTTATTTTTTAAGTTTGTGCAGCTGCAATGTAGATTTTTAGGTTTTCTTAACAGTACATCTTGGAAGAAACATTTTGGATTCATGCTACAGATGCACTACTTTACAGGCAGAGTAAGCCCCCCCCCCCTAGTTACTAGCTTTTAAGCAATTTGGCTTTTTTAAAGGCACTTCTCCCTGTTTCGTTTTTGGGTTTGTCAAAATTGGTGACATTGATATATGTCCCTCAGGGTGGGACCTAGGCCTCCATACCTTTTTTAAGGCCAATAACTAGAATATAAGCCAGCCATGTGGGGACTTGCAAAATTAACAGGTCAGTTCCCAAATACTGCAATGGTATTTGTTGTATAACTTTTGCCCATGTTAGGCTGTTTGTTTGCTCCCAGGTCCGGGGGGTGTTTGTCCCATCTGTAATTTTGTAGCATGCTGGATGATGTGCTTAATTTTGGACAGGGGGTGGCTTATTTTGTACTAGCTGCATTTAGGTTGGTCTTGGCATGCTCAGGGACTTTGGTTTTTTGGTGTGGCCTTTGGTGTGTAAAATCATTTGGATTGGTCTGGATATGCTTAGGGACTTTGGGTTTTTTTTGTGCTTTTTGTGTGTGAACAGCACTTGGAATTTTCTGGGCACCCAAATGCTCCCAGCAACAAGTGTGATTATCCAGCTACAATCTCCCCAAGCCCCTGATAGAACACAGGGAACGGCAGGATAGAAGCCTAGGTAGCAGCCTTGCCAATCTGGTAAACCTTAGTCTGTAGCCAAAAGCTAGATTAGAGTGCATCTTGTCAGTACAGGATGGAACCTGAACCCTAGACCATGGAGTTGGTTGATGGTCTGCTGAGTCGACTTGACATGATGGAGCTAGAAATCAAAGCATCAGTACAGGATCCATCTTGAAATACAAAAGAGGAAAGTAAAGGGTGAGAAATAAACTTTCCATCCCGACCACATCCAACCAAGAGACGGAAACTTCCTTTGGGTGAACTGGATGCAAGGAACTGAATAAGGATGTCCTGCTTGAGGAGACAGATAGAAACTAACCGGAGCAAAACGGAGAACTGGTTTCAAATAACCTTGTCTTATGTTAAACCTGTGAAAGGTTCCATGCCAGACAAGGTCACCAGCCTTAAACAGTCACCTCCCCAAGTGAAGGCTATGAGTAAACTACTTAAGATCTCACAAAGTCACCAAAGAGCCAAATGCTAACCTAGGCCCAGCAGCAGGAGAGGACTTGTCCGGCGAATAAACCTTTTGGGAGAAAGTCCCAAAGCTTACACCAAGATAAGCAATCACCACATGTCTAGCAATAGATTTAACATGAAGTAGTAGACCCCCCTGCTTAGCATTACGGGATTCCTAGACTCCATGATGCCCGGTCTCAGAATTTGAGCTTCAATTATCAAGCTGTCAAAGGCAGTTTGAAGCTGGATGGCAAAACACATTCCTTGGGAACAGATGATCCTGTTCCACTAGATCCCTCAGAGCAACTGTCCAGCGCTCCTTTTAGGTTGGAGTACCACATCTGTCTGGATCAGCCTGGGACACTTTCCATTCCAAACATGCAAGACAAACAAGGGTAGGAAGTACTGAAAGTCACAGGAGCATAATACCAGAGGACTACTGCACCTGAGCCAAAACTGACTAGCCTCTAGTTTGACCTCAGGGGTCCCGTAGTCAACCTCTGAAGTTGCCTACCTGGGACACATCTCCAGGAATAACTCAAGGGGTAGAAATCAATCTCACAGGTTTAGGCAGCATTGTCAGATGCAGTCTGCCTGCCAAGATATATACCCATGCCTGACAAGGCTGGAGCCTGACTTTTTGCCAAGGATACCAATCTAGCCTTTCGTTACTGCAAAACTCTGAATCCACCTGAAAATGTGACATGCGTAGCGCAAAATGGGCGTGGTTTAAACTAAATAGTGGGCGTATCTTAAAGGGGATGTGGCTCAATGGGTGTGATCCGAGTCTGTGATGAACGAGGGATGGAGGGAGAAAGAAAGAGATAGGGAGGGAAGCAGAGTGAAGGAAGGAAAGAAAGAGGGATGGAAGGACAGCAGGCCCAGATCCTACACCACAATAGAAGTATGTGTATGCCAGAAAGTTTAACAATCAGCAGATAAAGATACTCCAAACACCTGGTGTTAACGCTTCAATCATCCCGTCACCATGGTTGTTATTATTACATTGTAATATAAAATGAAATAGTTCAACTCACTATAATGCAGAATCAGTGGGAGCCCTGAGCATGTTACTTTCACGTCGCCTGCCACCAGGTGCCATCAGGTGTCCCCAGCAGATTCCCTCCTCACATCAGGTGTCCCCAGCGGAGTCTTTCCTTACATCAGGTGACCCCAGTGGAGACCCTCCTTACATCAGGCGTCCCCAGTAAAGTGCCTTCTTACATCAGTGTCCCCAGCGGAGTCCCTCCTTACATCAGGTGTCCCCAGCAGAGTCCCTCTTTACATCAGGTGTCCCCTGTGGAGTGCCTCTTTGCATCAGGTGTTCCCAGCTGAGTGCCTCTTTACATCAGGTGTCCCCAGCGGAGTTCTTCCTTACTTTAGGTGTCTCCAGCGAAGTGCCTCCTTACATCAGGTGTCCCCAGCGGAGTCCCTCCTTACATCAGGCGTCCCCAGTGGAGTCCCTCCTTACATCAGGCGTCCCCAGCGGAGTCCCTCCTTACATCAGGTGTCCTCAGTGGAGGGCATCCTTACATCAGGCATCCCCAGTGGAGTGCTTCCTTACATCAGGTGTCCCCAGGCAGCGCAGAGTCCCTTGGCTCTGCCTATCACAGACCGGTGTTGTGCCAAAATTGGTTTCTCCCAGAAAACCTGTTTCCCCTGGCTCTCGGCTGGCTCTCAGCTGAGATCGGAACTCCGCCCCTCCAGCCTACTGCCCTCCAGCTCCTCCTAATCTCTGCCCCTCCAGCCCTCTGCACTGCAGCTCCTCCCACTCTCCCTCGAAATGTTATTTGGCTGTCTACCACCCCCTGCCCCCGTGTGCGCCCCTGGTTCTGATGGGGAAAACTGTCTCAGTACAACACCATGAAAACAGGGGGCGCAGACGGGGTGGTGGCGGCCGCGGTAGACGGCCGAATAACATTGCGAGGGAGAGTGGGAGGACCTGCAGTGCAAAGGGCTGGAGGGGCAGAGTTCAGATCTGAGCTGAGAGCTAGGGAAAAACAGGAAAGAGATCTTGCGGCGGTGGCAGCGGCCGTATTTTTTAAGCCAGAAGCAGCTCTGGTGCCAAAAACTATTCTGATTTCCCAGGACAAAAGCAAAATCCCGGGACTGTTGGCAAGTATGTGCCACTAGAATGCATACTGGAACACGGTGCAGCTGCAGCCCATCCGAGAGGAGATGTAACGCACAACTTATGAAGCCATTCACAGATAAATTCCACAAAATTAGAAAACATACTTATCCTGAAAATGCAGTGTCACAGTTCAATGGATCCACTCACTTCTGGGAGGCAAGCTCCAGACATGGCCAGCTCTTCTGAGGAACAAAGCCCTGACTGCACTGCTATATGTGGGGCTAGTTAGCACCCAATTTTTCACCCCAAAAGAACCACAGAAGGGGTTCCCTGTCTTATCAGAGCATTTAGCGTCCTAAGGTCAGGGACTGCGCTTTCAGGAGTGGCGGAACCTGAAAGGAAAACCACCAAAGGTGGCAGGTAAGGGTTTATTCTCTTCACACTGGCTGTGAGTTCCATGAGGACAAAAAAGGGAATGGGCTGTTGTGTGGGTGTTAACTTTTTATAGCTATGCACTGGTCCTGTGGACGGAAGTAGGCGGGGCTACTATCATAGGTATGCTGCCATGGAGGGACCAGGAAATTTTCAAATTAGGATAATTTTTTATTTTTACATGGGGTGGTGTTTGTGTGGGTCATGTGTGTGAGTCTAAATGATTTTGCCTCAAAACACACACCTACTTCCTGTGTACAGATTCACTTCCGGGCCAATGTATATTGCTTCCTGCTTCAGTGTGTGTGTGTGTGTGTGTATAATGGTCTAGCACAGGGTCATTAAACTACGGCCCTCCAGTTGTTCAGGAACTACTAATTCCCTACTAATTCCCATCATGCCTAGTCCTGTCTGTGAATGTCAGAATTTTACAATGCCTCATGGGATGTGTAGTTCAGCAACAGCGGGAGAGCCGTAGTTTGAAGATTCCTGATCACTCTAGCATGTGTTGAAAAAAGGTGTATTCTCATGTGCCTTGTATAATGCCCAAGAAATATTGTTTGGAAAATACAAGTGGGTCATGGCACATTTACATTCCAAATTTGGCACTTAAGATGGTCATGCACTATGCAATCTGATTGGCCAATCTCTGTACAACTCGATATTTAGGCAAAATAGGTAATAGGAAGACTCACTTGAACAATTAATTCAAATTATAGGAAATCAAACAGGCTATTGCACTAAATCTAATTTATTTATGATCTAACTGATTGCAGTGTATGGCCACCTTCAAAGATCAAGATCTGAAAATATTAATTTATTGGGTTTATAAACACTTCTCTGTTCTTTGTAATGTATTGAAAGATTTGGGTAAAAAAAAAAAAAAAACACATTTCAAAGATATATTAGAAGTGATAGGAATGAGATTAGCATCAAAAGGGTTAAATAACGGAGAATACCTACTAATTGCCTAACAAGACACTCCCAATTAGATTAAATTAACCAATTGTATTTGGCGTGTGCTATTATCAACAAGAAAACCAAAGTCACCCTAGCCCCAGTTGCAGTTTACATATGTGGGTATTTATTATTGCTATTTGCGCTTCAATGTGCGTTGGTTCGCACATTCGATTAATAATTTTACTGGCGCACCAACTAATGTATGAACTGGTGCAGCGCCTTCTTCTTAATGAATGACCCTCATTGTTCCTGCATATATGCATAAATTACTGCACTCAAATGTAAAATTTGGAATTTTTGTATGGCTCTAAAAGCATCACTACATTATGGATCTTTAAGCAGCTGTGTGCATTGTGCCATAGACAACAATGCACCTTTGTTTGAATCCATAAAAAAACAAAAACAAAAGCTACATTTCTACAAAAGTGGGACTTTTTACTGAAGAAATGTCACATTAAATCAACTATAACTACCATTAAATTAAATTATATGATACTGTATGTATAATGATATCTTTTAGATTTTTGTGGATATAAAACATTGGGAGCTGTGGACTGCACCAACATGAATTTTCATTGGGTTTTAAATGTTTCTTTAAGGGAAAAGATGGAAACATAATGTTTGATAAAAAAAAAATAGCATATTGATATTCCTTTAGCTAAATAAAAACAGGATATGTAATTATTTCCCCAAAATTATTTTTGCGTACCTATGGCCAGCTAAGCTAAAAAGTAACTGAAAACATTTAGCAACAAGAGGTCTAATACGTCTAAATGTACAGTATCTCACAAAAATTAGTACACCCCTCACATTTTTTGTAAATATTTTATTATATCTTTTCATGTGACAACACTGAAGAAATGACACTTTGATACAATTGTATGCGGTGCATACTAGCTCATTATGAAATACTTACCTTAGAACGAGGCGTCGGTATATTACCTGGTCCACGCCGAGGGAGCTGTCATGTTGCCTCGGCGTGTCTTCCGAGTATTCCAGCGCTGTGAGTAGCTGAAACCGCGATGTCGTCACTCCCGCGCATGTGCGCGGGAGATTTCTTACTCGGCAAGGCCCGGCAGTTGCCGGCCTTCAGCCGAGAATCCCCTGTGCGCATGCGCCGCTGCAGTCAGCGGCTCATAGCAAGGGGAATATCTCCTAAACCGTAAAGGTTTAGGAGATATTTTTTTTACCTACAGGTAAGCCTTATTATAGGCTTACCTGTAGGTAAAAGTAAAAAAAATGACTATACAACCACTTTAATGTCTCGGTACATAAACACCTATATACATTTTGTGTAGATTTGTTTATAGATTTCACCTTTGCATTAGTGTTCACATACACATGTGTAGAGGGTCACACCATCACTGTGTTTAATACACTTGATTTTTTTTTTTTTTGTTTGTTTGAAAGCGCATCTTATTTTTTCCTAGATGTCTGTGGGAGGATTTGGGTAGTTTACTGACACCCCTGTTTAAATACTTAGTATATGCATTATAATTTAAAGGGGCTGCTTCATAGTGGGTGTGGGAATTCAATTCCCCACGTGGGTTATTGTATAGATTGATTTTGAGCACATTCACATTCAGTTTGTGAAACATAGTGGCGCGGTGGAGGTATTAGTTTTTGGGTGAAGGGTGGTATACCATTTATAATACCTATTACTTGTACCGAGTAATGTCCTATCATAATTGAGTTACGGTACTAAATAGAAATACCACATGGACTTTATAGGCACTGAGATACACAAAAAAATTGTATTTAAAATTAGATATCTTTATTCCAAAAAACTACTAAAACATAAACACATTGATAAAACCTCACAGTATACATATTGCTTGTAAAAAGTTTAGCACACCACTAATAACACCATATCAATCCTGAATAATCGTAAGGACACGTTTTGTGGCGACTATCAATATCCCCTCAGCCTTGGTGCAGATAGATGTGGCGTGATGCAGTTCTACATGTTACACGCAGGAGCTAGGAAATTAGTAATGTATGCAAAGTAACCATGGTCATAGGATAAGTAGATATCAAAGGTACATCGGGGCATGCGGAGTATATCACCAGTCAGGGGTTTATCCCTATAGCAAGGGCACCAATGTTCAATGGACCATCCACTCCGATAAAACTAGGTCAAGGCTGCTTTTAGGGAGTAAATAGCGCAGGCCCAAAAGTAAAGGTCCTTTAAAGTTTCCAATCCCCCACAGGGTGGGTTGCCCTGAACTTCTTAGAGACTACCTTATGTTCCTGTGTAGGGGAGCTCTGCACCATGTTCTTGATGTGCCGCAGAACATTTCTAAAATGTAGGTTAGTCTAGCATCTAGATGGTTATCCTCCCGTGCTTCCCCCTTCCTGCCTTTTGCATTCCTACCTTTTATCTTATTGATAACCTCTGTGACAACCACAGGGGCGTACTTTGACCCTATATTACACATTTCTTACATCTTTGCTAGAGTTTGATGGCTATTGCCCATAATCTGCGCCCCCATACCTGCCCATAGAACCTATACGGCTCCACACCAGCCTCCGCAGTTGTCTTCCTGCCCTGTTTTTATTGGCACAAAATATCCATTATTACAACTTTTTGTAAGTATATGCTATTGCATTACACATGTGTACTTTTGATGTTAAATCTTATTGTGTATATATATATATATATATATATATATATATATATACCGATATATATATATATCCTTGTATGTGATCATTAGCATATTATTTATGCTTCCCTTTTTTGCATCCTTATCCATTAGATATAATTAGCTCCTGAAGAAGCGCATGGTTGCAGGAAACTAGTCAAGCCTAGATCGTATCAATATCGAATGAAACTGACATACCCTGAGTTGGCTTCCTGACCCTCCTTCTCCTTGATACCTCTATCAGGATATTATCCGTATAGGTTGTTTACTGTATTTATACAGGGTTACTCACCAGTTTCAGTGATGTCTAGCATAACCATACTGGTTAGCTATATACTGGACCACTAAGTGACCAGTGGAACCTCTTTTTTAGCTCACATTTACCGGTACATTTTAACATTTGTATACAGTGCCTTTAAAAAGTATTCATACCTCTTGACATTTTCCACATTTTGTCATGTTACAAACAAAAACGTAAATGTATTTTATTCTGATTTAATGTGATAGACCAACACAAAGTGCCACATAATTGTGAAGTGGAAGGAAAACAATAAATGGTTTTCAAAATTGTTTACAAATAAATATCTGAAAAGAGTGGCATGCATTTGTATTCAGCCTAATGTTTTAAATCCTCGTATCAATAAACCTAGTTACTTTAGTGAACTTACGGGCTATTATCAATGTAAGAGATGCCAAGTATGCTCCCTCAATGGGTGCAAAACCAGGAGAACGAATAGTTTTTTCTCTAGCTGTACTTATAAGGAGAATAAGATAGAGCTCTTCATTACCTGTTCCACTGTGGGTGTAGTCTACTTGCTGCAGTGCCCCTTTGGACTGTAGTATGTGGGCAGGACTAAACGCCTCCTTCAAATACACTTGAGTGAGCACATAAACAATCTCAGGAAGGTGTTTACGAAAAACATTCGTTATCTAAACATTACTTAACAGTACATAATAGAGATCCCTCCAACACCATTTTTCTAGGGATAGATAAATACAGCTCCCACTGGAGGGGCAGCTCCCTTATTAGGAGTATCTCTAAACTTGAGATGTCTTGGGTTCATAGAATAAAGTCTTATACCCCCTATGGTTTAAATGTGGATATGTACTGGCCATTTCATTATATTAGGGCTGTGTGGCTTTATTGGTATTTTTTTGCTGGTATTCACAGGACCACCTATAGGGTGCCCCTTTTCAATATCTGTTGACATCTTCAATAGATTGGTGCTCTTTGGGATCATAATTCTGTTTCCCTAGAGATACAGTGGAACCTAGGATTCAGGTCAAAAGCGGTGTGCAGTGCCGCTTTTGGCCTGAGGTGGGGGGCGCCGGGGCCGAACAGCGCCGATCGTTGGCGTTTGGAAATGCACGGAAATGCCAGAGGACAGTTTGGCTGACCTCGGCAAACCTCGTAAAGGCTCGTGAACGGAGTCTTTCCGAGGTTTGCCGAGGTCCGCCGAAGTGTGCTCGGGCCTTTTCGGCTGTTTCCGAGTATTCAATATTCACTATGGGGATCACTAATTGATTTTTAAAAGCGGTTGGTATACCTGTTAGGGGTTCTGGCCTTTCAATTGGGTTTGGTATCTATTAGTGTACTTTGTCTATTATGGTGCTTATTGTCACTATTAATACTGAGGACTTGAGACGTACAGGATATCTGACATTGTTCTTGGATAATTGTTTACAAGTTTTGATAGTGCCTCTAATGTTAGTCGCCCATTTTCACCATTTGTGCAGATTTCCTTACCGTTATGTTAAGCTAACTTACAATTTAGCTTATCATCAAGATCAGTATGGTGGATGCGACAGTCTAACACTAATTTGGTGGCCGTTGTATCTACTTTTATTTTTATTGCCCGTTGTTCTTTATGGGATTCTTGATCGGAGTCCCTAGATTTCCCATAACCAAAATTGCATTTACAAAATCAGCTGCTTGAGGCTCAGACCAAGGCTTGGGTATGCAGGTTGCCCCAGGATGACGTCAGACTTGTGACGAAACGTGTCTGGAGGAGCGACATGCTGATGTCACCGTGCTGTTCTACATCGCGTTTGCACGGGCGTTTGTCATGTTGCCGGCTTGTTTTTTTATTGCTCTTTTTTGGAACTTTTCATGCTTGTAAGTAATATTTTTAATAATTAAATACCACCCGGTTTTACCTATGGCGATTCCTTTTAAATTTTTTCTCCGGATTACTGTGAACATCTACAATGTATGGCTGCTGACCGCGGACATCATCAACAGTCCTCAGTAGTATTTGGTCTGATCGGCCACCGGAGGCTTATGGAGGATTAAAGGCCATGGCTTGGTATTAGCCACAAGCTCAAAAGCTTGTGCAGCTGGTAAGCTTGCACTCTCTGTGGTGGCGGATTCACATTTGTCTGTTGAAGCCACAGGAGACAGTCACTATATTGTGTTGTTTCATACACTTACCCATTCTACCAGTGGAGGACTTTCTAGGATTGTTTATTTTCTGGATTTATTTGTCACATGATTCACTCACTGGGACTTTTTTAGTTTTCATATGTCATTACATATTTTTATTTAGATATATGGTTTTAGAGTGCAGCTCCTTATGTTTCTCTGTTTGTGTGTATTTCACTTTGAGTTGCAGCATTAGTGGTAGGTTTGCAACAGCGCAGCAACAGCTTAAGAATCTTACCATCTCTGAAACTCATACCCAGTGGGATATAGCCTTTTTAGAGACCTATATCAAACACCAGATGGTGCCTCGTAGTTTAAGGTGGGAGGTTTGTCCTCAGAGGGGAGAGGTATAACTTGAGGAATGGTACAAGTATTTCAATGAGGCAGGTGTTAACTTTCTTACATTTTTAGTGGAGGGGAAAGCCAGTAAATTGGTGAAACTAGATGAGGAAATCAAAACTATTAAAGAGAAAATGATCCCTCTAAAAAAACAGTGAGAAATATACAGAAAGGTCCAAAAAAAGAGGAGAAACAGGATAGGGAACAGAAAACCAAAAATAAATATAATAGGGACATGTTAAATTACCAAACAGAAATGGTATTTGAGTGACAGAAAAAATTGCTGGCAGAACAAACTGCCACTGCAAATTCTGCCGAGGATACCACCCCTCAGACTACCAATCAGCCAATGGGGGGGGGGCAACCTGGTGTACAATCTAATCGTACTAATCAAACCAACAATCACTCCAGGTCACCCTTCAGAGGACCTACTGCCCCCAGATTCCCAAGAGGAGGGAGACGTTGTGCATTACAATGGGGAGTATGATAGAAACGAATATGATTATAATATCCCAGTTCATAATCATTTCTTCCCTTGGAGAGACATGGGAGGCCCAACTGACGGGTTAAGCCGATCTAGGGCCAACTATAGAGGTAATGGGGGTCATCAGAATGGCCCATATGGTTCACATTTTGTGGAACATCATGATAGAAGTGTTACAGGCAATCAGGAACAAACATCAAACATGAGATTTTCCCAGGCCCAACCAAGGCATCAAAAGAGCTGTAGAACTAAGAGAGGAACTAAAGGGGGAGGTGTGCTCAGTCCAAAAAGAAAAAAGGACCTGAAAGGAACTGGTATCTATAATCTCAGTTCCCAAGTACTGACCGACTCTGAGATAAAGGTTTTGGACAAGGGTCTGACATTTGCTCCACCTCAAAATTTGAACAAAAGGTACTTGGTCGCCAACCCTGTTAAAAGTAATAGGGCAACATTTACAGAATTCCTACATTCAGTCCTCTCTAACGCTTCATTGTTCAACCCCCCTGGAGCCCATCCTCCCTCATTGAGGGTTTTCAGGGATGTTGCCCGTTGTTCTCTATGGGATTCTTGATCGGAGTCCCTAGATTTGCCATAACCAAAATTGCGTTTATGTCAGCTGCTCAAGGCTCAGACCGAGGCTTAGGTATGTGGGTTGCCCCAGGACGACGTCAGACTTGTGACAAAACGTGTTGGCAGGAGTGACATGCTGACGTCACGCGCTGTTCCACGTCCCATTTGCACAGGCGTTTGTATTTTTTTTATTGCTCTTTTTGGGAACTTTTCATGCTTGTAAATAATATTTTTAATCATTAAATACAACCCAGTTTTACCCATGGTGATTCCTTTCTATTTTTTCTCTGGATTACTGTGAACATCTACATCGAGTGTAATTTCAAATGTATGGCTGCTGACCGCGGACATCATCAACAGTCCTCAGTAGTATTTGGTCTGATCGGCCACTGGAGGCTATTGGAGGATTAAAGGCCCTGGTTGGGTATTAGCCACAAGCTCAAAAGCTTGTGCAGCTGGTAAGCTTGCACTCTCTGTGGTGGTGGATTCACATTGTCTGTTTTTGAAGTCACAGGAGACAGTCAACATATTGTGTCATTTCATACACTTACCCATTCTTCCATTGGAGGACTTTCTAGGATCGATCATTCTCTGGATTTATTTGTCACATGATTCACTCACTGGGACTTCTTTAGTTTTCATATGTCATTACATATTTTGATTCAGATATATGGTTTGAGAGCGCAGCTCCTTATGTTTTTCTATTTGTTTGTGTATATTTCACTATGAGTTGCAGCATAAGTGGTAGGTTTGCAACAGCACAGTTTTTTTCTTTATATAGTTAAGATTGAACTGTCTGCCAGTACAGTTCCAACTGTGTGTATTGCTAAATCCTTTGAGGAGGATCGCTGGGCAAGATGGGTGCCTAAAGTTGTACCAACCAAACCAACCCACGTGTTTGATTGCAAACCCAATGTTATTGCTCGATATCCAGTCCAACGTGCACCGGATGCACAAGTCTTAACTGGGTATGGAAACCCTAAAACACTGCCAAGGCTGTCTAAGTAACAGCGCATAGTCATCAAGAGGGTGGCTGAGGAGTATGGCTACTTGTATTCATATATACTGGCTCAACTGGAGGGGGAGATTCAGGAAAAGAGAACACAGTGTGTTTATGAGGCCATGCGGAGCTTTCTTAAAATTTCTCTATGCTTGAAGTTTAACAAGTTGTCACCCAGAGTGGATGAAAGATATACTTCGTCCTGTTGAGTTGGTCTCGATAGTTTGCCGGGACTGACCCCATAGTTATAATCACCAGAGATATATTATGTCAAACCTAAGGACCATGATCCTTCTTAACGCTAGTATACCCAGTTTTACTGGTTCTTGAGATATTTGACAGAGTGTAAAATGTTTGCAAGCTTTAACCCTTATTATGTCATCATAATCCTAACCTGTTAAGATGTATATTACCTCATATCTACATGATACCTTGTATCGTAAAGTTTGTAACTAATGCTTGTTATTTACCAATAAAATATTTGAACGGAAAGATATACTTCGGTCCTACAAACCTGGGACTATGGTCGTCAAATCAATCCCGATTGTGCTGTCCTCCGCAGGCCTAATAAGAAAGACATTTGATATCATATTACCACGGTGGATACAAGAGGGGAAACCCTACAGTTACCGGATGCCAGGTACTGTTGGTAGAATGTTGTTGAACTGTATTCATTCCTCAACCCATGTGGATTACAAATATGTGTTCTGTGGAGTCAGGCGCGCTATGCTGAGAGCCACTCCATCTCTGTCCTGGGAAGTTGTTAGTGGGGACATTCCTGCTTGGCTGTACTGCTAGATCATATTCTGCTGGCAGAGGTCAGGAGTGCCCTCTTGAGTCATACTGGCTAGTGTTCTGAAATGACCAGTGTGCATCCCTCTGAAGAGTAACCTGTTGATATGATGTTCAGAGTGTTTGTTTCTGCAACAAATGAGGAAATCTTTTCTTAGTTCCCGGCTGTTGTGTGGGCAGACTGAGATTTCACATGCAAGGGGATCAATGGATGGACTTCGCTTTCAGGAAGTGCTGTCCCTTGCACCATGGCATGGCCAATTGCTGTTTGACTGCAGCCACGCATTCTGTCCCCGGAGTTGTCCCTATGAAGAAGGTAAACTGCTGGGAAATGTTGTTCCACCCTGAGTGAAGGATTTATGGACTTTGGGGCTCCAAAGACACTGGGGTGTTTAGTTAGTTAGGTAGAATAAGCTGTGGCAAAGAGGACAAGTTCTCACCTTAAAATTTGAATAACGGAGTGAAAAGTACCCAAGGACTGTTTTGAATATGCCTGCCAGCAGGTGGCGTGGGAGTGCCAGTCTGAGTAAGCCATTGTTCATATTATGCAAATATCGATAAGGATTGCTAAGTAAGTTTCTTTAAGTTTGCTATGGAAAAGGGGTGTCACCCTCGAAAGGGGGTGGGGCCCAGTTTCATCTGTACTCATGTTTAGATATGTCATAGGGTGTATTTACACTGCTTTGCTGCTCTCGGCTGGGGGTAATTGATATTTACTCAATATCAACACTCACTTATGTATGTATTGCACTGTGTTATTGTAGGGATAAGATGTATTTCTATGTTGTCCATTTCTTTTTTTCAGGTGTTCTTGCACCAATTGCATCTTCCTTGGACAAGGAGACGGTGACTCCGACATGGATAGCAATGCTATCATTTGATATTTCTTACCTCTGTATATAGTAGATAGAGAGTTAGAATAAGGCTACTGTTTGCATTTTTCCTCATCATTGTTCGGGTGGTACGCCACACGTAAAACTGTATATATTATCTGCTATTTATCTGTCCTTGTGTGAATACACTGTTGTTTATGTCATGTGATATGCCACATGTTCTATTGCTGTTTCCTTTCCCATTTTCTCCCCACTCATCCCAGTTTTGCCAGGACATTCACTCTCAGGTTTGAGAGTTCAAATTATTTCTTGCAAACTCAGAGACGTAGTATCCTAGGTAGGGGGAGGATGTAGCACCCTGGTGTTTAGGCAGGGTTGCTAATAAATTTAGTTTGTCAGGTATTATTCATCTTGGCTGATTGTTAGAAGATCCGCTGATACCTCCTAACTCTGGATTGCTGTAACTTTTCTCTTCTGTCACTAGGCGGCACTTGCTGGTGGCATTAGATTGACAAGGGTGTAGCAAGGTCAGACTATGGATGGATGGGGTGTCTCAGCCAATTGGCAGTTGTATTTTTGGTCCCTTGGCCTGCTGGGAGGCCTATTTATTTGGGTGGAGTCAGGTGATCGGGGTTCTGTGCCACTTGGACGACTGTCTGGGTGGACGCGTGTTACGTCGCCCCGGGCTGCTAGGCCGGAAGCCAGAGGCCTATCTGGGGACACCTGGCTGCTAGGCTGCCTGAGGCCTATCCAGGAGCAAGAGAAGCAGCGTAAGATTGGAGTCCAACCGAGTTGTGAAGGTTCAGCCAGACGGGGAAACAGTTCTGGTCGGAGTTGGAGGGGAAGCTGTTGCCACTAAGGGGCCATCCACCTTGTTACCGGAGACTTCAGTGAGTAAGCTGGAGCCAGTACCAGAGCAGTCTTCTCACCAGCCATGGATGGCTAAAAAGGGGGAAAGCGTCAGCAGGTGCCAAGCCAGGGACCCAGCAGGACAGCAGGGGTGACGCCTGAGGAGCATCAAGTACCAAGCCAGGGACCCAGCAAGACAGCAGGCGTGACGCTTGAGGAGCATCAAGTACCAAGCCAGGGACCCAGCAGGATAGCGGGGGTGACGCTTGAGGAGTATACAGCGTGCTAGCTGTGGAAGAGCTCAGGAGATTCAGTGGCGATTGGATATGGAAGTCTAGTGAGAGACTGGGAGATCAGTGAGTAAAAACTTACAGTGTAAGACTATAGTATAAGAGAAGAACTATTCTGTGTTGCCAATAGTTAGGTACAATTACTGTTAGTGACTGTTACAAGACTTGTTGCCATAGGAGACAGAAGTCCTACCTACACAGAAGTGGTATCCGGCTGGAGGCCTTCCCCTGTATAGCTGTCTACCTATAGAAGTCTCTGAGTCTGCCAATTATCATTGCATTTACTTAAGGGTGTCCTGGCCCTAACCCTCTCTCCCATAGTTTTGTTGAGAGACAATAAATCTCTTTTGCATTCAAAAAGTGTCTGGCGCCCATCACTCCATCTTGCATCAGACCCACCATGCCTTGTAACCCACTCTACAAAGACGGATGTCGGCTATCCCTGACTGGAGGTCACCATTGGGCCTTTGGAGGTTCGGTACCTTGCTGCATACAATAGATCATTTGACTCTCCCAGCCCTGTGCTCTGGTAACTATATTCAGAAGCAGGTGGGAGTAATCAAACCCTCAGCTCAGGAAACCGTGAACAGACCAAAACAATCAATCACTGCTCAGTTCACTACAATGGAGCCAAAAAACAAATATACACAGCAGCCTAACTAGAGGAGGGTGCTACACATGTAATGGCTATCACACTGCAAATGTATTCTACAAAACAAGAAGTGGTATAAATTTTATCCACACTACAAGGTGACAAACTATAGGAGGCTTGTTACAAAGTGGATGGAGAAACCTCCACTGCCAGCTACTATAATCAGAAGCTGAGGCCTCAATGATTGTCTGAATACCCAAACAGTAACTGCAATTCATAGGATGAAGTCACTGTTTGGCCAACAATTTGCTGCCCGATTTGGTTGGTTTGTAAATCAACTTTTGTTAAGCTAGGATGGTTGCTCAACCTGTGGCCCTCCAGCTGTTGCAGAACTACAAGTCCCATGAGGCATTGCAAGGCTGACAGTTATAAACATGACTCCCAAAGGCTGAGGCATGATGGGACTTGTAGTTAAGCAACAGCTGGAGGGCCACAGGTTGAGCATCCATGATAGGTGGTGCTTGCAGGGCCATCCACAGCTCAAATTTTGGCCAATTTAGCAGGAATCAGCCGAAATTAAAGCCTATGGCTAGCTTAATGTGCATAGAATGCATTAAGGTAAAACAAAAGTAAGGCTTTACAACCACTTTAATTTGCCGCATCCTTATCTTATGGTGGCTATACACTTTCTGATTTTTTTCCATTAAATGCGTAATTTAATCAAAATGATTGAACTAGCAATCAAATAGGCATAACTTCCCTTCAGATCAGTTTAAATTTGAATTCGATTGGATTCGATCTAGCTGAGTTGGTCAACCAGGAAAGAAGATTATCAATTGTTTTGCACTGATTGGCAGCACTTGTTCAAGAATTCAATCGCATTTCAAAGGATCAGATTATGGAATTGCATGGTGAAAATAGAGATATGATTAATAACTTACAATTGCATCTTGTAACTCTCAAAATCCCCTTCCCTATGTGTGTCATATCGAATTGTCAACTATAAATCAATTAGGGGGATAGAAATTGCTAAAGAAATCAATCATTTATCGATATGTGCCACCATTACACAAACTTGGTATTCAACAAAAGATAATAGGGAGGGGCTGTAATTTCCAGTACTGTAATATGAAGCCCTCTAGTGGCAATAGTTGGTATTTTCTCACCAAATCTTGTACTGAATAAAAGTGGAAATTCAGGAAAAGCTTGTTCTTCTCGTTTCACAAAGAGCATGGAAGGGTTAGAAACTTTCTCAGGATTATATTAGTGTTTGTAAATATTTTAGGGATATTTCCGCTCACTTTGTGTTCCAGGGACATGACAAGAAACAAATAAAATACCCCCTAAGTGTGGCGAAATTCAAACTGACCCCTACTCCTATGCTAGTGACAACTGAAAAATACACCTGCATTAGTCGCGTTTTGCCATGGCCAACACCTGCCAAAAGCAACATACTGTTAAATTCTTGCTGCAACTGCAAAGCACAGCATTATGGCCACAGTACAGCTGTGAGTGGCTTTATGTCTGTATTCAGGCGGGCAGTCAGGGACAGTCAAACTGTGACTCAAACACCTAGTTTTACTGCCCCTTATGCGCACGTGGGAAAGAAACCTTAGTCATCATGCACATAGGGCATAAAAACACCACTTTGGGTGTCCAGCATTTTTTTTTTATGCACTTCAATATTAGCTCTTGTGGCATCATACATTAGGTATTTAAATCTGTATTTTAAGAGAAGCGTTTACAGGCATAAAAAATGCCCCAAAGCTGCATATGGAGAGGAACGTAAGTGAAAAATTTATGCTTGTAGATGCCTAAATGCGTCTATATAAATGCTTGCGCGTAAATTTGTTCCAGTGGCTAGAATAAATTAGTATTTTGGCCAGTAGAATGAATTTATGCTCATATGCTTCTAAATGCCATATGTCTGTAAACACACGTAATTCCGCACCAGAACAAGCATTTTTTTTATGCAAAATATCCATTCCATATAGGAATATTTTAATATGCCTGTGTGCGTGAAGCCTTAGATAAAAGAAAAAAAAAACTCCTGGCCTTAATCAGGTTTCAGAGCCCATTCACATTTAAAGCTGAACTCCAGGGAAAGTAAAAATCCTCCCTTGCGGTGGTGCTGCCCCCCCACAGTAAAGCCTCGTACACACGATTTTCCGAAGGGAAATGTGTGATGACAGGCTGTTTGCGGAAAATCCGACCGTCTGTACGCCCCATCAGACAATTGTTGGGCAACTCTCCGTGGACAAATGTTGGATGGCAGGTTTATAAATTTTCACTGACAAATGTCTGTTGTCGGATTTTCAGAGCGCGTGTACACAAGTCCGTCAGACAAAAGTCCAAAGTAGCGTTTGTTATGGAGAATTAACATTCGTGACGCGGCAAATTATGAAATCTCGAAATGCAGCGCACAATTCTCTTCTTCTTTATTTAATGGGATAATAATGAAGCTGCTTTGCTGGTAATACTGATGGAGTTATTGCAAACAAATTTTCAAAGGCTTTTTTTTTCTAGTGATATCAAGAATAATATTATTATGCTTTTTTTTTTTTATTTGGGCAAGTTACCACAACACCATTATCCTGTAGTTTTTAAGATCAAAGATAAAACTATGTTGGTGGTCCCTTGTTAATTTTACATTGTATTTTTTAAAATGTAACTGCCTACTCCCAAACTGTCATTTGAAGTAAAACACATAGCCAAGTATTATTCTCCACTATTTTTTTTATTGTGCATTAGAAAAAGAAAACAAATAAAATTAGACATGCTATCTGCCAATAGAACTTAACCAAAAAGTGCATTCTATGCATCCAAAAATATAGAAAATATACCAAATCAAATCATTATTCAGCCAAAAACATAAAGTCAAAGCAATAACTCCAAGGCCAATGATAAATAACACGTTATCTCTTCCGATTCCGCAACATGTCTGGTTGACGAATGGCCGCTCAGAAACGAAATGAAAAGTGCGAAATTAAAAAAGCTCACCAAACCTCTACTACTACGAAATTAGCAGAAGGAGCCCAAAGGGTGGCGCTAAAGAGCAGAAAAAACACGTAGTATGTCACTAGGTTCGTAATTGTTGGTCAACAATTGTATGGCCGTGTGTATGCAAGACAAGTTTGGGCCAACGCCCTTCGGACAAAATTCCACAGTTTTGTTGGCCAACAATCCTATCATGTGTACGAGACTTTAGGGTTAAAGTGGCTGTAAAGTCAGAAGGTTTTTTTATCTTAATGCATTCCATGTGTAGCACCCTGTAGTTTAGGCAGGGAGCTCCTCACAAATTTACTTGCCAGGAGTAGTCATCCTGGTTGATTGATAAAGATCTATTGATTTCTCCCTAAGTTTGGCCTTATTGCACTTTTCTCTTCTACCACCAGGTGACCAGGTACTTGGTGGTACTAGATATGTGAAGGGCAACCCAAGGTTAGGTTATGGGTATGTGGGGTATCTCAGCCAATGGGCAGGGGTTTTCTTGGATCCCTTGGCCTGCTGGGAGAACCTATATATTCGAGTGGAGTCAGATGATCGGTGTTCTGTGCCACCTGGAATGGCTGTATGGGTGGATGTGTGTCGTATTACTCAGGCTGCTAGGCCGGAGATTGGGCCTATCCCGGGCACATCAGGCTGCTAGGCTGTCTGTCGCCAGAAAGGGACCAGGGACCACAGTGAGTAACTGAAGCAAGTACCAGAGCAGCATTCTCACCAGACGTGGACAGTGAAGAATAATTGGGAAACTTCAGTGGAAATCAAGCCAGGGACCCAGCCAGCGGAGGTGATGCTTGCAGAGCAGCCTTGTGTGTCAAGCCAGGGACCTAGCGGGCCAGCGTGTGTGAAGCTTGAGAGGTATCTAGAGTGCCAAGCTAGGGACACAGCAGAGAAGCGGAGGTGACGCTTGAGGAAGATACCACTGTGAAGATTGGAGGAGCTCAAGGGATTCAGGGTCAGTGAATCAGAGGGTCTAGTGAGAGACTGGGAGCTCAGTGTGTGGAAGAACTACAAGGAGAAGTTGTAGTGAAGCTGAAAGAACTGTTACGCTTTGTGCTAGGAACTGTCAAAGACTGTTGCCATAGGAGACATCATTTTCGCATTTGCAGATGTGGCTTCTTGCTCGAGGCCTTTCCCTGCACAGCTGTCCTCCTATTGAGATCTCGGAGTCTGCTAATAAAACCTCTTTTATATCCAAGAAGTGTCTGGTGCCCAATGACTTTCACCATCTTTGCACCCACTATGCCTCACAACCCACTACATACAGAAGGATATCAGCTATCTCTGGCCCTGGAGGTTCTCATTAGACCAAAGGAGGCCTGGGACTATGCTAAACATGCATTAAGATAAAAAGCCTTCTGTGTACAGCAGCCCCTCTAGTATTTACGTGAGCCCCATCTCAATCCAGCAATGTTGCACAAGACACTCGGCTGGCCGGGACTCCCCTCCTCATTGGCTGAGACAGAAGCACAGCGCTATTGGCTCCTGCTGCTGTCAATCAAAGTCAGTCAGCCAGTGAGGAAAGAAAGAGCGGTACCCAGGCTACGGCTCCCTGTCTGAATGGACACAGGGAGCTGCAGCTTGGCTCAGGTGCCCCCATGGTGTGGGGAATATTTTCTTGGCACACTTTGGGCCCCTTAGTACCTATTGAGCATTGTTTAACCACTTCAACACCAGGCACTTATACCCCCTTCCTGCCCATGCCAATTTTTAGCTTTCAGCGCTGTTGCTGTTTAAATGACAATTGTGTGGTCATATTACACTGTACCCAAACAGAATTTTTATCATTGTATTTCCACAAATAGAGCTTTCTTTTGGTGGTATTTGATCACCCCTGCGGTTTTTATTTTTTGCTAAACAAAAAAAAGACCGAAAATTTTGAAAAAAAAATAAGTTTTTCTTTTGTTTTTGTTCTAAAATTTTGTAAATAAGTACAGTTTCTCCATCACTGATGGGCACTGATAAGCCAGCACCGATGAGATGGCACTGATAAGCCGGCACAGATGAGATGGCACTGACGATGGGCACTGGTAGGCGGCACTTATGGGCACTGGTAGGTGGCACTGATGGGTGGCATTGATAGGCTTCACTGATGGGCACTCATGGGTGGCACTGGTGGGCACTTATAGACGACACTGATGGGTACTTATGGGTGGCACTGATAGGCGGAACTGTTGGGCACTGATAGGCGGCACTGCTGGGCACTGATAGGCATCACTGATGGCACAGGAAGGCATTGGGAATGGGCACTGATTAGCATTTCCCTGGTGGTTTAGGGTGGCATACCTGGTGGTTCAGTGTGGTAGCAATCCCTGGTGGTCCTGGGCGGGCATCCGAGGGGGGGCTGCACTGATAAACAATCAGCACAGACCCCCCCTGTCAGGAGAGCAGCCAATTGGCTCTCCTCTACTCGCATCTGTCAGACGCAAGTGAGGAAAAGCTGATCAACGCCTTCCTCCTCCGTCGGAGGCTCATTACTGAGATCAGTGTAGCGGTGTGTCAGACTGACACACCGCGCCACCAATCGCCACAATGCGCGCCCCCACGGGCGCGTGGCGGCTGTTATCCTGCAGGACGTCATATGACGCCCAGTCAGGATAACTGAACCACCGCCCAGCCATCATTCTGCTATAGGCCGGATGGGAAGTGGTTAAACGCCATGGCCTACCTGAGTATTGTTGCTGACCATGTCCATCCCTTTATGACTACAGTGTACCCATCTTCTGATGGCTCCTTCTACCAGGATAATGCACCATGTGACAAAGCTCAGATCATCTCACCACTGGTTTCTTGAACATGACAATGAGGTCACTGTCCTCCAATGGCCTCCACAGTCACCAGATCTCAATCCAATAGAGCACCTTTGGGATGTGGCTGAATGGGAGATTCGCATCATGGATGTGCAACCAACAAATCTGCAGCAACTGCGTGATACTATCATGTCACTATGGACCAAAATCTCTAAAGAATGTTTCCAACACGTTGTTGAATCTATGCCATGAAGAATGAAGGCAGTTCTGAAGGCAAAAGGGGGTCCAACCCTGGACTAGCAAGGTGTACCTAATAAACTGGCAGGTAAGAGTAAGTGGGCCCTCAATCACGTCCCCCCTTTCTCTTCTTTCCTCCAGGCTCTCCTGATATGTTTTATCTCTCAGACCTATCACCATGTTTGTTACCTTTCTCTGGACTCACTCTATCTGTTCTGCAATACTAGTATCCTGGGTTCACTCAAACTATTTTATATAGATAATCAAAAATTATGAGAGCAATTTAAACTCCTAGCCTTTAAAACCCTGAATGTAGGTACACCCAAGGTAAATTTAAGGCCAGGCTTGGCCGAAATGCATCAAAGTTATCATGCCTAATACTCTGTTATTGCAAGTGGATTTGGAGCTAAGAGCGTTGACTACTTCGTATATTGGCCCTTTTATCACATTTTACCAGATGCAGCAAATCCTTATCAGACCCTCTGACTCCATAATGTACTAAGTGATTTTCTCCAGAACTTATCTCAGTCTGCTTGATTCTAAATCAGAAATGTAAACAGAGACTCTGGAACAGGGTATTCTGTACCTTATGGAGTGACCCATGTTAGAGTGCTTGCAATATTAGGGGATGCTAGGACCTGTGGTGCAGCAGCTGCGAAGAACACGAGTTGTCTCCCTAATCCCAGTACTCACTAGAGAGCTGACCTTAGCCTGCAGTATAAACACAATCACAGCATTTAATGTGATCGCTTGACACCAGACTGACAGGAAAATGAAAAATAAGGTAAGCTGATGTTTTGTAAAGGGATGGTCTGCACACAGATGCCCACTTCTGGACGGCCCCTCTCTTTATGTCTTTTGGCCTTCTGTAGCCATTAAACTGGGTGCACCCCCACCCGGGCCCCCCCTTGTTACTGGCCTTCAGACCTTACAGCTGGAAGACACCATCTGTCTATGCCAAGTCAATAGACTAGAACAGAATGAAGGAGTAACTTGGCGTGCACACATTAAATCCTCCCTCTCTTTACAGAGTAGCAGATGACAACCTGACTCTTGGCCTCTGTATTAAGGGAAGCCTATGGTTCTATGTTCTATTATCAGTGTTATTGGTGCATTCTACAAAGCCAGGCAGGCAGCTATATGAATGACTTACAGGGCTATACTATTTTATAAATGACTAAGATCTCATAATTTCTTTGTTTAATTGGGAGTTTACAGTGCCTTGAAAAGTATGTGTATTAGTCTTTAGTATAGGTACAGTGCCTTGAAAAAGTATTCATACCCCTTGAAATTTTTCACATTTTGTCATGTTACAACCAAAATGTAAAAGTAATTTATTGGGATTTTATGTGATAGACCAACACAAAGTGGCACATAATTGTGAAATGGAAGGAAAATGATAAATGGTTTTCAATTTTTTTTACAAATAAATATGTGAAAAGTGTACCGTGCATTTGCATTTAGCCCCCCTTTGTAGAACCACCTTTCACTGCAATTACAGCTGCAAGTCTTTTTGGGGATGTCTCTACCAGCTTTGCACATCTAGAGAGTTACATTTTTGCCCATTCTTCTTTGCAAAACTGCTCAAGCTTTGTCAGATTGGATAGAGAGCATTTATGAATAGCAATTTTCAAGTTTTGTCACAGATTCTCAATTGGATTTAGGTCTGGACTTTGATTGGGCCATTCTAACACATGAATATGCTTTGATCTAAACCATTCCATTGTAGCTCTGGCTGTATGTTTAGGATCGTTGTCCTGCTGGAAGGTGAACCTCCGCCCCAGTCTCTAGTCTTTTGCAGACGTTAACAGGTTTTCTTCTAAGATTGCACTGTATTTGGCTCCATCCATCTTCCCATCAACTCTGACCAGCTTCCCTGTCCCTGCTGAAGCAAAGCATTCTCACAACATGATGCTGCCACCACCATGTTTCATGGTGGGGATGATGTGCTCAGGGTGATGTGCAGTGTTAGTTTTCCGCCACACATAGTGTTTTGCTTTTAGGCCAAAATGTTCAATTTTGGTCTCATCTGACCAGAGCACCTTCTTCCACATGTTTGCTGTGTCCCCCACATGGCTTCTCGCAAACTGAAAATGGCTTTCTTTCAACAATGGCTTTCTTCTTGCCACTCTTCCATAAAGGCCAGATTTGTGGATTGCAGGAGTAATTGTTGTCCTGTGGACAGATTCTCCCACCTGAGCTGTGGATCTCTGCAGTTCCTCCAGAGTTACCATGGGTCTCTTGGCTGCTTCTCTGATTAATGCTCTCCTTGCCCAGCCTGTCAGTTTAGGTGGATGGCCAGGTCTTGGTAGGTTTGAAGTTGTGCCATACTCTTTCCATGTTTAGATGATGGATTGAACAGTGTTCCATGAGATGTTCAAAGCTTGGAATATTTTTTTTATAACCTAACCCTGCTTTAAACTTCTCCACAACTTTATCCCTGACCTGTCTGGTGTGTTCCTTGGCCTTCATGACGCTATTTGTTCACTAAGGTTCTCTAACAAATGCCCGAGGGCTTCACAGAACAGCTGTATTTATACAGAGGTTAAATTACACACAGATGGACTCTATTTACTAATTAGGTGACTTCTGAAGGCAATTGGTTGACAAAATGTGGAAAATTTTAAGATACTTAAAATACTTTTTCAAGGCACTGTATTTAGTGTCTATAGGACACCAGCAGACTCTGCTATTAAAGGTTTGCCAAAGTGAGAGATGATTGTACAGGCTAGAAAACTTTGTCCAATCACAACTGCCCCTCTACTCAATAGGCTTATGTATAAAGCGATGTGTAAAGAGATTCAGTAGCTGTCATAGATGCAGTTATTATATATACAGGTGCATCTAAAAAAAATAGAATATCATCAACAAGTTAATTTATTTCAGTAATTCAATTAAAAAAGTGAAACTCATATATTATATAGATTCATTACACACTGAGTGATATGGACTACGGCTTGTGTCAGTGCTTCAAGAGCCACCACACACAGACGTATCCAGGACATGGGCTACAACTTTTGCGTTCCTTGTATCAAGCCACTCCTGATCCAGGGACAACGTCAGAAGTGTTTTACCTGGGCTAAGGAGAAGAAGGACTGGACTGTTGCTCAATGGTCCAAAGTCCTCTTTTCAGATGAAAGTAAATTTAACATTTCATTTGGAAATCAAGGTCCCAGAGTCTGGAGGAAGAGTGGAGAGGCACAGAATCCAAGTTGCATGAGGTTCAGTGTGAAGTTTCCACAGTCACTGATGATTTGGGGAGCCATGTCATCTGCTGGTGTTGGTCCACTGTGTTTTATCAAGTCCAAAGTCAGTGCAGCCCTCTACCAGGAAATTTTAGAGCACATCATGCTTCCCACTGCTGACCAGCTTTATGGAGATGCTGATTTCATTTTCCAGTAGGACTTGGCACCTGTCCACACTGCCAAAAGTACCAAAACCTGGTTTAATGTTAATGGTATCACCGTGCTTGATTGGCCAGAAAAGTCGTCTGACCTAAACCCCATAGAAAATCTATGGGGTATTGTCAAGAGGAAGATGAGAGACACCAGACCCAACAATGCAGACAAGCTGAAGGCTTCTATCAAAACAACCTGGGCTTTCATAACACCTCAGCAGTTCCACAGGCTGATCTCCTCCATGCCACGCTGCATTGATGCAGTAATTCATGCAAAAGGATCCCTGACCAAGTATTGAGTGCATACTATACTATACATGGACATACTTTTCACTAAGCCAACATTTCTGTATTAAAAATCTTTTTTTTTAATTGGTCTTATCAAATAATATTCACATTTTCTGAGATACTGAATTTGGGGTTTTTACAGGTTGTATGCCATAATCATCAACTTTAAGGCCCCTTTCACACTTGTGCGACTTGTCATGCGACTTGGGACTGCAAAGTCGCATGACAGATCTTTCCCCATGATTTCCAACGATAACCATTCATATATATATGTGCGACTTCAAGTTGTGCCGATTTCAAAGTATTTCTTGTACTACTTTGGTCCGACTTTCATGCGAGTAGAGGTCATATACCTCAAGTTCACACAGACATTCCCTGAAATTGCGGTAAAATCGCGCAACTTTGAACTCGCGCCAGTGTGAAAGGGGCCTAAAAGAAAGAAATGCTTGAAATATATCACTCTGTGTGTAATACATCTAGATAATATGAGTTTCACTTTTTGAATTGAATTACTGAAATAAATTAACTTTTTGATTACATTCTAATTTCTTGAGATACACCTGTATATAGTATATAGTTTTTTTGCTTAGGAGCAGAACTCTATGAACCACTGTTTGTATTAGGAGAAGGGAATCACTTTGTGTCCTGTTGTCTGTGTATCAGGAGGAGAGGAGAGCTCTGTGTCCTGATGTCTGTGTATTAGGAGAAGAGGAGAGCTCTGTGTCCTGATGTCTGTGTATTAGGAGGAGAGGAGAGCTCTGTGTCCTGATGTCTGTGTATATTGAGGAGAGGAGAGCTCTGTGTCCTGATGTCTGTGTATTAGGAGGAGAGGAGAGATCTGTATTCTGATGTCTGTATTCTGATGTCTGATGTCGAATTTCCCGGGACATTCCCGGGATTTAGACCCTTTTAACGATTTTATCATTTACCGATTTTTCACGATTTTTTCATCGCCGAAGTCCACGCCGCCAGCAGCTAGAGGTCCGCGGCCAGTGGAGACATTGCTATTTTTAAGAAGACAAGAAGAAGTAGGCTTGCCGGATGGCTACAATAGAAACTGAGCTGCGGCGCCGCCCACCCCACTCCGCCCCGCTGCCAGTCTCTGTGACCTGTTATGGAAAGTGGCGTGGGGATGGGTGGCGCCGCAGCTTAATTTCTATTGTAACCACGTGGCTCTGGTTGACTGACTTTGGGGCCCTGTATCTCGGGGCCACTTGGTGCTAGGAACCCCAAATTTGGTGTGCAAACCCAGGGGAACTAGCTCTACATCATATTGAAAGCTGGGGTTCCTAGCCTAAATAGTTTGGAAAATGTCATTCACTGCTGCAGAAAAGTGCTTGACATTTAAAGTTAGGTTGACAAAGCCTGCTGAGTGGTTCCAGCAATGTCATTTCGGGACCCTTTGGGTCTAGAGACCCCAAATTTTGGCTGCAGCTAGGGGGCATCGAGGAACCCTTAACTACTGAGTTTGAATTTTGGGGGACCTATGGCTCCGGAGATATGGACCGGTAAAGCGAAAAGTTCATTCCGACAATGGATGGGGCGTTAGATGTAAGGAGGGGCTCTGCTGGGGACTCCTGATGTAAGGAGGGGCTCCACTGGGGAAACCTGATGTAAGGAGGAGCTCCGCTGGGGACACTGGATTTAAGGAGGGGCTCTGCTGGGGACGCCTGATGTAAGGAGGGGCTCCGCTGGGGATACCAGATGTAAGGAGGGGCTCTGCTGGGGACGCCTGATGTAAGGAGGGGCTCCGCTGGGGACACTGGATGCAAGGAGGGGCTCCGCTGGGGACACTGGATGTAAAGAGGGGCTCTGCTGGGCACACCTGATGTAAGAAGGGGCTTTGCTGGGGACACCTGATGTAAGGAGGGGCTCTGCTGGGGACATTAGCTTGTAAGGAGGGGCTCTGCTGGGGGCACCTGATGCAAGGACGGACTCTGCTGGGGGCACCTGATGGCATCTGGTGGCAGGCGACGTGGCAGGTGACACGCTCAGGGGTCCCACTGATTCTGGATTATGGTGAGTTGAATGATTTCATTCTATATTACAATGTAATAATAGTAATAATGTGCTTCAATCATCCTGACACCACAACAACCATGGTGCTGGGATGATTGAAGCGCTAACACCAGGTGTTTGGGAGTATCTTTATCTGCTGATTTGTTAAACTGTGGAATACACATTTCTATTGTGGTGTAGGATCTGGGCCTGCTGTCCCTCCATCCCTCTTTCTTTCCTTCTGTCTGTCTCCCTCCCTCTCTTCCCCTTTCTTTCTCCATCTCTCATTCATCTCAGACTCTAACCACACCCCATTTGAACCACGCCCATATAAGCCACGCCCACCATTTCACGTAAACCACGCCACATTTTTCCTTTTTTTTGCTATGTCACGCCTACAAACCTATGCCTCGCCCCCTAATTATAATAAGACTCCGCCTATAGTCAAAAAAAGTCCCTATAATTTTTTCTACAACGTCGGCAACTATGGAGGAGAGATCTGTGTCCTGATATTTGTGTATTAGGAGGAGAGGAGAGCTCTGTGTCTTGATGTCTGTGTATTAGGAGGAGAGGAGAGCTCTGTATTCTGATGTCTGTGTATTAGGAGGAGAGGAGAGCTCTGTGTCCTGATGTCTGTGTATTACGAGGAGAGCTCTTTGTCCTGATGTCTGTGTATATTGATGGTCACAAGTGATAACAGAAGAAGAGTCCAAAACAGGGATTGGTTTGTTAGCATGTGAGATGAGAATTGGGCCTGTTGTGCCCATTTTGATTTTGTGGTATCTGAGTTATGTAGTGTTAAAAGACTCTTGGAATCAGAGAGCAGCAGAACCTACCACATTAGCTATTCCACATGGTTATCGTCCTTCAGGAACCTCTTGGAGATGGATTCTTCCAGTATCAGTGTGTCCAAGCCGACCACCCATCTCCCACACCCTTTAAAGCACACAACAGACACTTCAGAATATTGAATGCATTTATTTTGGCTTTGCAGGTCGTTCTGCAGAACAGCATATATCGCGCAGCAGGAAGGTGGGGTTGCGGCAGAGGTCTGAGCATACAGAGGGGATGGGGGGGGAGACCTGGGGATGGGTCATAGGGAACCGACAGATGACCTTCTATCCAGGCACTACAGTCTCCTCAAAGCAAGTACTATTCACCTGTGTACATAAAAATCTACACATATATACAAAGAGCTTTCTGTGCCAACTTGTACTGATCTTTATCATTGTATTATGTACAGGAAAATAAATAAACAAACATATGAATATGTGGGAGTATGTCCATATATATATACTGTATATAGCACATCACTAACAAAGGGGTTACAGCAGGCATTCACCAGCATGGCCAAGCATCCCTGTTCCTTCCCAAGCCATGGCCGTCAGATTATTATAAAAGAGGAGTTGTAAGTGGCAACTACAATGCTACAAAGGTATTAATTCAAATAAAATAATACAGATTAAACGAAGAACATCACTGAAACTGGGTTCCCTTAAAAGTCTTTAGGGTCCAAGATACACTATATTTATAAGGTATTGGGACGCCTGCCTTTACACGCACATGAACTTTAATGGCATCCCAGTCTTAGTCCATAGGGTACAATATTGAGTTGGCCCACCCTTTGCAGCTATAACAGCTTCAACTCTTCTGGGAAGGCTGTCCACAAGGTTTAGGAGTGTGTCTATGTGTGTTCTTCCAGAAGTGCATTTGTGAGGTCAGGCACTGATATTAAACGAGAAGGCCTGGCTCGCAGTCTCCGCTCTAATTCATCCCAAAGGTGTTCTATCGGGTTGAGGTCAGGACTCTGTGCAGGCCAGTCAAGTTCCTCCACCCCAAACTCGCTCATCCATGTCTTTATGGACCTTGCTTTGTGCACTGGTGCGCAGTCATGTTGGAACAGGAAGGGGCCATCCCCAAACTGTTCCCACAAAGTTGGGAGCATGAAATTGTCCAAAATGTCTTGGTATGCTGATACCCTAAGATTTCCCTTTACTGGAATTAAGGGGCCAAGTCCAACCCCTGAAAAACAACCCCACATCATAATCCTCCCCCCACCAAATGATTTGGACCAGTGCACAAAGCAAGATCCATAAAGACACGGATGAGCAAATTTGGGATGGAGGAACTTGACTGGCCTGCACAGAGTCCTGACCTCAACCCGATAGAACACCCTTGGGATGAATTAGAGTGGACACTGCGAGCCAGGCCTTCTCGTCCACATCCAAGCCTGACCTCACAAATGCGCTTCTGGAAGAATGGTCAAACGTTCCCATAGACACACTCCTAAACCTTGTGGACAGCCTTCCCAGAAGAGTGGAAGCTGTTATAGCTGCAAAGGGTGGGCCAACTCAAGATTGAACTCTAGGGATTAAGACTGGGATGTCATTAAAGTTCATGTGTGTGTTTGACAATATAGTGTATTTATTTATTTATTACAGGTACTTATACTGTATAGCGCTGTCAATTTACGCAGCACTTTACATATATATTGTACATTCACATCAGTCCCTGCCCTCAAGGAGCTTACAATCAAAGGCCTCTACCTCACATTCATATATACACATAATATGGGCAATTTAGACAGAAGCTAATTAACTTACCAGCATGTCTTTGGAGTGTGGGAGAAAACCGGAGTACCCGGAGGAAATCAATGTAGGCACAGGGAGAACATGCAAACTCTGTGCAGGTAGTGACATGGTTGGGATTCGAACCAACGACTCTAGTGCTATCAGTTGCAGTTACAGATTACAACGTAATAGAAAGAGTAACTGGACAAACAAATGGACTTACTATGTTTTAAAAAAAATTATCCTTATGTTTATTCTTGGTACACCAAGGTATAAATGAATATTATAAGTGGAGGTATATATCCTCCTTCTCCAGGTGGTTATACACATCCAAAATGTCCTTTAAAACCTTGGCGTTTAAAGAAAACCTTAGGGTGTCCATATTTTGGCATGAAGATCCAACTTGCCTTCCACAGATACCTGCAAGCCTCCTCCAGTTACTTTATACACTTCTGAAATATCCTTTTGTAACTTGGGGAACATTTCTAATGAAGAATATATATTGCTCTCCGATCTCCGCCATATATCGCAATATAACTCTACGCCACAACCTGAATTTTAAAGCCCATTCGTATTAATGTTAAATGGTGTGCATTTCTCCTCTTCTTGGACTTTTAGATCTGCCCATCCTTTGCACCTGCTTAAAAAGCCAGCATATGCACACATTATACCTGCATATATCTCTTGCTCCCCACCTGGTCCGATCAAAGAATGCTTTGCCTTCATTCAGAAAATGCAAAGCGTTCTCTGAATGGCGCCCGCGCTGAGTGGCCGGCTCCTTGTGTTCTAAATGCAGCAGGAAAGCCATTCGGCAGGGGAGCCAGAAGAAAATGGAGATCCCTGGAGTAGCTACTGTATATCTACTTCAGTGATTTCTAGCTTTCAGGGGCATTGGCCAGATATGGTATATACATAATTATGTTGGTCCAAGCTGGACCAACGTAAGTATGTATAATATATCCATACCTGGAAAGTATCTTTATTGTTCCTTTGGAGGGAACATTTTAATATATACATTTATCTTTACAAAGAGAGTCACATTAATGCCCCGTACACACGATCCGATTATCGGACAAATGATCGTCCGTTTTTCTTTGCATGCTAATCTCACGTCGAATTTGATGAGTTTACTAAAGTCACGAAAATTCCCGTACGACAGCATAAAAATTCGAAAGTGATGTCATGTCTTGTAATGCCTTTGCATTGCATTTTCGAACGATAGGTGTACTGATTAAACGAAAATCGTATGATCTGGCATCGTATGAAAAAAATTTCCGTGCATGTCCGATAGAAAAATATCGGATAAACTGTCCCGATCGGCTCTTGAAAGCTCTGTACTAACGTTCCGATTATCGTGCAATCGTTTCGAATGTGGAATTTTTCGTACGATTTTCGGATCGTGTGTACGGGGCTTAAGTGTAAACAAAGACCCAAACAGAGTGTAGATGAAAATGACAAATGTCCTCAGCCAGTGCTGCTCCACAAACCACACCCCTTGGCACTTTTCACTCAAATGGACAGGGCGAAACATGTCAGGGGTGTGGTTTGAGGAGCAGTGCTGGCTGAGGCCATTTAACATCTTCATCTATACTCCAGTCGGTTTGGGAGTGCAGTGCTCCTTGTTTACTCTATTCTGTCACTGCTGGATGAATGAGCTTAACACCGGCACCCCATTTCCGAGCACTAGGGGGATCACACCTTTCCTTTTGCTTAGAGCTGCGCTCCAAGCCTCATACTGGTTACAGAGAGTGAATTTAAGGCTTAGATTTGTGGGTTAGGTCAAGGTTAATAGGCAGTACATAACTATTGCAGTTTTGGTGTGAAAAGTTAAAATTCCCACACGAAAAACAAAAAGTGAACTTTTAGAAGCCAAAAACTAAAGCTGCCCATATGCATAAAGATGTTTCCTTCAGTCTAGTGAGCTCAAGAAGAAAAAAAACATAGATTCCCCCATCCATGCTGAACTCCCACTGCCGGTGTTCTGCCGAAAAAGTTCCCCTCGTCGGATAAGGACCCCCCTCTACTGCGCAGGCACAGCGCTTGCGCAGTAGGAACAACAAGGGAGTCGCCAAAAAGAGCCAAAGCTGAACACCTGAGTCAGCTGTACAAGGCGCCTGCGTGCCAAGATTATTTTAATAAAAAAGAGTTTGTAACAGGCCCCTCGCAGGATCGCTACGCTCGCCACGCTTAGGGGCAAGGCCTCGCTGCGCTCGGCATATTATTATTCTACCTCTATGTCCACTTGGATGGTGGGGCTTTAACGTGGACTTAGGTTAGAATGTAGTGCGCAGGCGCCGTGTGGCGATCAGCTGTTCATCTTCGTCTATTTTCGGCGGCTCCGTAGTCGTTCGTACTGCGCAAGCGCAGTACAGGGGGGTCCTTCTCCGCCGGGGGAACTTTCTCGGCAAGACACCGGCTCTTGTATTCTGACAGCCAGCATCAGCAACTGTGAGAATAAAGACAGCAGCTGATTGGTTGCAGTCATCGTTCAGCTGACTTTATTTCTAAAGGCCACCTTGGATTGCTCATTTGAAGTTTGTTGAGCTGGGTAGTGTCAGCAGGGCCACCTAGTGCTTTTCAAGACATGTATGACTAGTTTAACATAGCATTCTTCTTTATTCAGAAAATCAGGAATATCGATCTTGAGTAACATCTTTTACTATCCTCTATGCTGATTAAACTTTTAGTGATACGCTTTGTTTGTATTATATTACGTTGCTGGCAAAGCATGGCTTGGGAGAGGACAAGGGTGCCTGAAATCTTCGCCAACTTCTTCATGTAACCTTTTTGATAGATAACAGGAAGTTTGCATGAACTCCAATACATTATACATGTACAGTACATCTTTATGCACACACCCCCAATATGCATGCTGTTGCATTTAACAAATGGTTAGAGCCAAATTTAGCATTTGGTAATGAAGGCAATAGCAATCTGTAGCTTTTTAGCTGTTGGGGAACGACTATTACTAGAATGACATACTGGGACTCGTAGTTCCACTGAACTTAGAGAGTAACTGATTGCCTATGCCTGCCGTTTATATGACCATTCATAATATAGAGGCTATGATGAGGCCATTTAAAAAAAAGCAGACAAACCAAATTCAGGGAAACCTGCATCTTTGAGCCTGCTTTTGATCATGTGTGTGTAAATATGCCTGGGTTGTGGACATGAGTTGGCAGATAAATAAAACATTTTCAAAATCACTCCTCAAAGGAAAACCTGGACTCTTACCTGAATTCTCCTATTATTAATGCAAAATGATCATTGGAACCAAATATATGTACGCCTAGGCCATTCTAGCAAAAAGCACCAGTCACAACTGAACTTTGGCAAGAATCTGACTATTTAGGCTTAGAGCCCCTTCACACTGAGCCACCCCTATTTTTAGCGGCGCTTTACCGTCGTTTTTGCAGCGCTATTCGGCCACTAGCGGGGCACTTTTAACCCCCGCTAGCGGACGAAAAAGCGTTAAAACCGCCTGCAAAGCGCTGCTACAGCGGCGCTTTGCTGACGGTTCGGCGGCGCTGCCCATTGATTTCAATGGTCAGCGAGGGCTTTCTCACTGGAGTGAATGGAGCCGCTGTTTCAGGGCGCTTTGCAGGCGCTATTTTTAACGCTATAGCGTCTGCAAAGCGCCTCAGAGTGAAAGGGGTCTTAAAGTGGATGTAAATTTTGCTGTTCACAAACATGTGGCATTTGGGATGATTTACTAAAACTGGAGAGTGCAAAATCCGGTGTAGCTGTGCATGGAAGCCAATCAGCTTCTAACTTCAGCTTGTTCAATTAAGCTTTGGCAAAAAAAAAAAATGGTAGCTGATTGGTTTCTACGCACAGCTGCACCAGATTTTGCACTCTCCAGTTTTAGTAAATCCACCCCATTGTGTGGATATATTCTATAAATACAGAGTATTGACTGTGAAAAAATATCAGTTTTAATTTCTTTATCTTTCTGCAGCAACTTGGTCACACTCTCTCTTTCTCAGTGTCTGTAGAGTTGGAGCTGTCAGCATGGAGAAGCCATTGAGCGACTGGTTCTCTCTAAATTAACTTTGGTGCTAGAATAATACTGAAAAGCAGTGTGTCCCCTGCAAAGAAGGGAGGTCATAGTTACCTCTTTTGTTACCCAAGTTTCCAATCAGTGCTATGCTGCAGATTCAGCTGCTTAAAGCAGTTATAGCTACTTGAAGAAACTTCAGAATCTAACAGTTTCCTGTGTGTTCTGCCGAGCCTAGTGTTTGGATCCACCAGCCCCTACATTACTACTGTGTCCTTTAGGGACTATTACCTGGGAGGTGGATTTTACCACTAGGGTTGTCACCTCATCGCTTTAAACCCGAACACATATGAGTTACACAGATTCTGAGGCTAATTTAATGCAGATAAGGCACTGGGTGAGCTTAATAACCACCTTAATGAGCCACAGAACCTGTGTACTGTAATTAATTTGTGTTGGGTTTAAAGGGATGAGGTGGCAACCCTATTTACCACCCCTCTCTAAAGCAATCCACAGAGGATTGATTTTCAGAGGTGGTTGAGCAGGGGTCTGCAGGTGTTCAGGAGGCAGTACTGCCACCCCCTTAATGCCTGTTATTTATATTTTTTTAACCCAATGGGGAATTTTTACATACAAATACGGCACTGCAACAGTGTGCAGTTGCGGTTTGGTTCCGTTGAGTTGAATTGACGCATTTGGCAATCAACACCACCTGCCAAAGGCAATATGGAGAGTTAATTTGTGGCACTGTGGAGTATCTTAGCCATGACATTGTGTACTGAGCCATCATGTCCATCTGCAGGTAGGGGGGATGCGATAAAAACGTGGATTAACCATCTGTTTTTACCACCTGTATAAAGCTAGCATTAATGATGTAGGAATCAGCGGGGAGACCATAGCGAGAAACCAGACATCTGATGCTCAGAAGATTGTAAAGATTCTGCAGGCAGGTGTTACTGCAGTACAGCACTGTTAGGCAGCCTGGGCATCAAAAGAGGCAAGTATAAATTCCCTTCTTTGAAGTGAGATGGGCCAAGTATGAACTCTTCTTTGCAGAGGGCACTTTGTTTTTCATTTATATTCTGCAGGCATTTGACATCAGTTTGAAAATGCTTATGAGATCATTTTGAGTTCATTAACAGGTACATTTGACCTGCAGTTGACATCCTTCCATAGGTGTGCGCAGCCTAATACATTAGGGTGTGCACCCTTAAGCTCAAGCATACATGCATGTGTATGTATCTACATATATATGACCCCGGCACATTGATCTCCCTGCTGGCTCAGTGAAAGAGAAAAGGATAAACACTTTTCTTATGGCAGAGGCGGTAAGAGGGAGATCTTTCCCATGTTCCTGTTGCTACACAGAACGATAACAATACTGCGCATGGGGGGATTAGGGTGTGCCTGGGTACACCTGGCACACCCTGTGCGCACGCCTATGCATCCTTCTGACCTGCAGTGGACCTCATTCCAAGCTGCTTTAAGATGATTTTGCATTTTCCTAGTATGGAGAGAGAAGCAGTTCGGACGTCCATCGAACAGGCCCTTATTGTACTGTATACTTCTGATCTCTGCTTTCAGTAAATGTACAGAGAAAGAAGAACCTGATGTCGGAAAACTTGTAGTGCCTTTGGTGCCTCCTAAATGTATCATTGCCAATGTCTGGGTATGTTTAAAACTCAGTCCCAGCCATCCTTTTTCAGTTTTGGAAGTTGGGAAGGGTTAGAACCTTTAACAGGGTTCTACTGCCTTCTGTGACCATAAAGTGGACATTTCCACACACCTCCTCCGTCAGTGACATCTGATGTGCCAAGACATGATATGCGGGACAGGAAGTTAAAGGAAATATCCTCAATGGAGGACAGAGACAGAAATAAAGCTTAAACGGAAAGCGTAACTTATCCCCATTATAAAGGTTTTCTGCTGGGCGTTATTATTAGCACTTATTAGCATATTATTATGATGTGCTCCTTTCAAAATGGAAGCTCATGGTGTGGTCTGCAGTTGGAATCCTGGTTCCCTTCCACATCTATGCACATGCATTTTTATTCTTTTTAATTTTGGTATTTTTTTTTACACACTTTGTTGTTTACACTTTATGAAATATTCAGAAGGGAGGCTTTCTGTGCTGCAAATATGTTAAAATGCTAAAAGGGACTTGCGTGACTTGTGCACTTATTATACATTTCGAAAGACCTACATAACTCAAAATTTCTACATGTGCTTCATTTAAAAATGTACTAATCTGCAGTGCATCACCACAGGAAAGTAGACATGTGTGAACAGGCCGAAGCCTAGAGGACCATTTATGTCACTGTGAAGATGGGCCTAGGCCTTGCAGGGTTTGTGGCCTTTTCATCTTGCCCTTGAGATGGCCCTAAAGCTTAGATCTCTGAAAAAAGACACGCGGGTATATTTTTATCACATCTGGCAAAATCTCACACTTTTCTACTAAGTTCCCCATCAATGAGGAGCAAAATGTGAACTTCTGCTTAAAGTGGGGCTTATTCAATACAGCAGTGAAAAGAGCAATGTATGTATGTAGTATAACCACCAAAGAGATTCCACAGCTCATTAGCAGAGAACATTCAGAACAATGAAGACTGGATTTGGATTTCTTGGGGTTTCGTACCTTTTTCACATTGCTCGCTGCCTTGGTAAATAAGTAGGAAGGACTCCTTGAAGACCAACAACTATCCCTGATTTGAATAAGCTTCCTTGATTTTCAGAGGGCAGAACTTGGAAACACAGTCAAGGTCGGCGATCACCTAAGGACTATTTGTGTAAGTATAACATGTCTTGGTTTAGGATGTTTAAAAAAGGAAGACATATGTTTTAGAGCACCCTGTTCCCATCTCTCTTGAATCCACCAATGTGACCCATCATCACCTACCTTAGGCATAGCCAGGGAGTTACGTTTCACATCCATATGGCGTTCCCCTGGTTTTCCTCCATGATGCATGATTAGGCCTACTCTGAACACACTAAGGAATACCTTCAATCTGTTAGGCCAGCTAACCAAAACTTACAGATAATGCTCCTGACAGAATACGTTTTTTTGTGCTTCATGTCTTCCATCATTGTATTTAGTGAACACTGTACCGGCAGTCATTTTGTTAATTAAAAATAGATCTAAATCCAATCATTAAAATCTCTTATAACCTTTAAAATGTTCCTGTAATTTCAAAGATTGCTTTCAATCTTTTTTTTTTTTATTACGCAACTTTTTTTACAAATAAAAGTAAGTGATCCTCCCATGCAGGTCCCTGTTCATGTACTTGTTATACGGTGACAACTGTCTCATAAGTGTGCCTCTGTGTTGTCATCGGTCATGTGCTCTACTGCTGGACTACAAGTGGATGTGCCAGTGCACATTGGGGGCCTATTTATAAAACATTAGTTGCACAAATGTCAGAAGCATGTAATGCTTGTTTCTTTAGCTCCATCTAGTGGAGTTTTCTGAAATGCCTCAATGAGACAACTATACCGCATTTTGGCCACCAGATGGCACTGATGATACAGGAGGTATCCCCTTACAAACATTGTTGCATTTTGCGCGGCTTTCAAGAATGATACCGACGGTCGTGCAACGAATAAATAAACCCTATTGTGTAGACGTGGGCACCTGTTGTTACAAACAGGAAGCCATTTCAAAGCCATGATGTGCAGCTGAGGATGGAGTGAATGCATGTACACTGGAAGTGGCTGAAAGACCCTGAAGAAGATCAGCAGCACTGACATGCAAAGATGAAAGGAGGTGAAAACTGTATTTTATGAAAACAACCAAGGCGATTGTTTATTGCTATTTAAGAAACTAAATGTCATCCAATTAGGTTTTAGATCTACTTTAATATTTTAAAAAAAAGTAACAGGACCCCTCTGCTGCAGGATGTCATGAACCACAGTAACACTTCTTTGCAACAGGCTAAATTGGTAAATGAAGTCAATCTATTCTGCTCATAAAATGAATGCCTACGTTGCAGCTAACAGGGCAACTTCAGTCCTACACTTTATTAAAACACACCCACTTGGATGATAATCACCCCTATTTATATGTTCCTTTTACCTAAAATGTAAATTTGGCTCCATATGTTTCAGTATGTACATAGGTATCTTTTTTTTTTTTTTTTGCAGTTGCGAGGGATACTGCACACATACGCTAAACCAACTTAAATACATACACACGTGGGGAATTTTATTCCCTTTAGCTGTCACGATAATACATTTTATGTATTCCTTCATATATTTCCATTTTTATGCACACCATTAATAAAGGGGGAAATATCAGTTGTTTTCTAAGTCTGCACTTTGGCATTCTGTTTATTAATTGTATTTTTTTTTTCTTTTGTTACTTTTTTTGATCTCTTTGGTCAAGAGTTGAAACCAGGTTACCGCACTGTAAAGGCCGATATGTTTGTGCCTTGTATATATTTGTATGGATTTAAAAAAAAAAACCTGATACTTCCCCTTTTAACAGTTGCTTGATCACGCTTGACAAAAATATGGCCTTTCCTCCTCCTAGGAATCATAAAAGGAGAGGTCATAAATAACTTTTTTCGGAAAAGAGGTACCTTATTATATTGTTCTGCTATGGCAAACACAGAGGTTAAAATGAATCTCAAAGACCTTAAGGAATACTGGGCCATACACAAGAAGACCATATATTTTTTTGTTTTTGTTTAACATACCTTTGAAGTTCTACTTTCAGCCTGTAGGAGGCGACACACCTAATGGGAACTGGTAGGCAGCTAAAGTGTTACTGAAAACACGATACAATCGCTTTGTCTTAAAGTGAACCTGTAACCCATGCACCTTCAGCCAAAGCAGCCATTTAGTGAGGCGAGTCAATATTAAGGAAGCTGTGACATCACAAAGGCACGAGGCGCAAAGTGGGAAATAATAGGCTGAATATGGGTTCCGCCTACAAAATGGTTGCTTCCATGGTGCATGGATGGTGGGTTCACGGTTACATAAAAATGAGATAATTCACTACCTCTTTCCCCATTCATAAAAATACCCCACCCCGCTGTTTGTCATGGGTGGGCAGCAGTCCCGAGCGGCACATGCTTTTGGCAAGTATTAGCGAGAATTGCGGCAAGGTGTCACTGTCATCTCATCTGGACGGGCAATATCCAGAGAGCAGAAGGCACTTAGTTCAATCCTCAGTATGGCTGACGAAGGTTGATAGAGGAGGAGGCATGAGATGGGGGTGAGAGAATGCCCTTCTCACTAATACATGGTCCATCCAGTGTCTGCGCAGCCCTCCAGAGGTAATCTAGATGGAGAAGGTGGCATGCCTTCGCTTTAGAGTGTTTATACATTGCAAGAAAGATGGTGCCAAAAGACCCAACTCTGCCACCAAACGTTGGATTGCAAGTTGCACCCCCCGAGGGATCTGGATGTTTGCCCTTACTGACACTCCGGAAATTTTTGAGTCAGCCTTGGCTACTAAGCACAGCTTAGAGAGTTGTCTCAATACAGTGAGCATATGTGGAGCCCCAACTTTCTTCATGTGGGTGGAGTTAAGTCATGGTGATGTCACCACTTATTATAAGAAGAATATGATGTAGAAATGACTCAGATCAGAAGCCCACCAACATGTGTGTAGGAGAATTAGGAGCCGTGTATTTAGATATCCATCAGGTCACACCACCATAAGACTGAGTTGTGGAATGATGCAGTGGCTCCTGGAACACAATGAATAAGTCCATGAGCTGGCACACTGAAGAGCGGGGATGCTCAGCTGGGCTGCCAGCCTCTTACTTTCTTGGTAGCCCCACAAACTATCTGGTCCTTCTCTGCACCACAAGTCTCACCGTGCTCCTCCATCGCGACCCCTGTCCTCAGTCTTCTCCCGCTTACGTGCCGCTTCCCCGCTGCCAGGCTCTGTTGCCCCTTTCCCTCCTGTCACCAGGCTACTTATTTCATCTGTAGGGGAACGGCCGATGCTGCCATCCACCTGTACCCGGATATCAGGAGAGATTGATAACTGGTGGTGGGGCACTAGGCCTCCATTGTCTGTACACTTTGGGAATAGATAGGTTTTCATCTGTCCTTTTCCCTTGACATTGACGGTCCCCCGGTAATCAAACTCATAGCCCATTTTCACTAACACCCTATAGCTTTCCTCACTTGCCTGGATGCGACATTCCACTCCTGTTGTGTCCATTCTGCTGGCAATGTTCACTGTGTCCCCCCAGATATCATAAAGCAGCTTGGTTGTCCCAATCACACCCGCTGTCAGTGGGCCATGGTTAAACCCAATGCGGAGCTTGAAGTTAAACCACAGCATGTTGTTGTTGAAATCATCCACCACGCCCATCATTTCCTTGGCAAATTCAAACAATGTCTGCAGGTGACGGTGAGGCTGGCTGCTGTCCTGGCACTGAGATGGGTTAAGTCCTGAGGCGGCCATGTAAGTAGCGCCAATGGTCTTGATCTTCTCAATGCACGAATAATGAGGCTTGCTAAGAAGCTCATCGAAGTCTCCAATGAGCTCATTTAAAACCCTGTAACACTCCTTACCGCCTTCATAATTTTCTTCATAAAATTCGCTAAAGTTGACTATGCTCGCAAATATTACACCAGCATCATCGTGGTTCTTGGAGTAGCTTTGGGACACCTTCAGCTGCTCAGCTACGTGATAAGGGATGATGTTGCGTAGAAGCCAATCTGCTTGATCCCTCATGCTCTGGATCTTAGTACGGTGCAGGTCTGCCTCCACGTCACCATGGTAGTGAAGGCGGTAACTGACCTCAAACTCTCGATTCAGGAACCACACGAGAAGGAGGAGCAGAAAATAAGCTACAGCAAGTTCTGGTCCAAGTAGGCAGGTCGGTGTGCTTGGACTGTCAGGATTCAGAATGTCAGGAGGAGGAGAGAAAGAGCTGCAAATGAAAAAAAAAAAAAAAAAAAAAAGCTTTTAAACACAAGAGTATTTACAGTTTTTCCTGTGTCTGCTATTGATAATAGCAATAACACTGTGGTTCAATGGCTACCACTAATGCCTCCTAATTAACTTCCCACCAGGGACTCTATATGCATGGAATGAGTACATTTTTCTATTATGAATAGGATGTCCCTGTGCGCTCCACATTCTTCCCACGATTTATAAAGAAACTTGAAGGTTAACTGTCTTCTGAATAAATTGATCCTATGTGTTCATATCACTATAACAAGGAGATTAGAATGTAAGCCTTTTTGCAACAAGAGCTGATATGAATGATTCTCTGAGCACACTTTTCTACCGGGTCCTGACGCAGGGATTGTGCCTGGACCCCGCTCTCAAATATGTAGAAGCCTCCCAAACAACATACAGTATCTCACAAAAGCGAGTATTGCCTTGTTGATTGCCATTGCCTTGTTAAAGAAGCTGAGGGTAAAGGTGATGGACTGGCCAAGCATGTCTCCAGACCTAAACCCTATTGAGCATTTGTGGGGCATCCTCAAATGGAAGGTGGAGGAGCGCAAGGTCTCTAACATCCGCCAGCTCTGTGATGTCATCATGGAGGAGTGGAAGAGGACTCCAGTGGAAACCTGTGAAGCTCTGGTGAACTCCATGCCCAAGAGGGTTAAGGCAGTGCTGGAAAATAATGGTGGCCACACAAAATATTGACACTTTGGGCCCAATTTGGACATTTTCACTTAGGGGTGTACTCACTTTTGTTGCCAGCGGTTTAGACATTAATGGCTGTGTGTTGGGTTATTTTGAGGGGACAGCAAATTTACACTGTTATACAAGCTGTACACTCACTACTATACATTGTAGCAAAGTGTCATTTCTTCAGTGTTGTCACATGAAAAGATAGAAGAAAATATTTACAAAAATGTGAGGGGTGTACTCACTTTTGTGAGATACTGTGATACTGTATTAATTTACCGTAATTGGGAGCAGATTAAAGGAGAAGTATGGACAAAGCTATTTTGACTATACTTCTCCTATGGATCACAGGAGTGCAGTTTGTTCTGCAGAGGGGTGTTTTAAGCTCAAGGGGGCTAAAGTCCGCTGTCGGCTGATGTCACTCAGCTGACCCAGGCACTGGATCGATCCTGATATTATAGTTGGGATCCACCCAGAAGCCTGGATAGGCAGTTGATCCAGCCTCTCGGCAAGCCACTGGGAGACTGAGCCACATGCTCCCGCCCCCTCCACAGCCCAGCACTCCAGTAAGCGCTGGAAGGGCAGAGCAGATACCTGGTGACCGACAGTCATCGATCTCCATCAGAGCAGAGGGGAGAACTGAGCGATCAGCGGTGTTTGATCGCTCAGTTCTAAGTGCAGAGGCAGCTAGGGACAGATGCAGCATTAGATTGATGCTGCATCCACCTAGGTCAGTGTGAATGTTTTTTGTTTTTTTGGGGGGAAATCCAAACTTCTCTTTTAAATGCTATGAGTCTCGTCTTGTCCAAGCAAAGTAGAATTATGACGTTTTCTCCTTCTAGTAACTAGAAGTGTACTTGCACCCTCTGATGCACAGGTGTGCTAGCTCCGTGCAGCACACATGCTAGCACAAGGGTGCAGTATTAAATACTCACTCTGCTCCTCTTCCCTGCAGTGACTCAGCAACTCAACGCCCTCTGATCACCCCCTGCCAGAGCACATGGATTGGAATGGTGGGAGGCTGCTGAGGGGGTAGAAGTATTGTAGGCTGCCACTGCAGATATACTTCTTAAATGCTGGTTGCCTGACTGCCTCTCGCTTTCTAAGTCACTGACCCGTACTAGGCAAGTGAGAATGACGTCAGAATTCAGACCCAGAAAATGCTTAAAACCTAATTGTAGGAAAATGAAAAATGACTCTTGCAGTGGGCTCTCCTAAACTAAAATGCATATGCTTGCCGTAAGCTTTACCATTCTGCTATGTTCCACAAAAGTTACAATAATTATATCATTTAATTCAGCACATTTTGCAGTAAATATACTGTATGGAGGTTCACAAATTATCTATTTTTTTTATTTTAGATTTTTTTCTTTTTTTACCAATAAGAATCAAGAAAATAAAACTATATCTTACAAATTTGCTATCTGACTGTCTCCCCCACCCCCCAAAAAAAAGAAATAACAATGTATAGTAAGTTAGGCACTGAAGAAATGGCTGCACTGCAAGATCCATCAAAATTCGTATTTAGTGAACGAACATCCCAAGTGTTACAGACAGTAACTAATCTTGGAGTGCAGCCATTTCTTCAGTGTTGATCGTATGCGGAGGCGAGCCGAGGCGGGCACCCGTGATATCATTAGGCTTCCTGTCTCACCTGGAGCAGTGAGTTCTTTTGTTTGGATAGTAAGTTAGGGTAGGCTGCAAAAACTATAATGTGGTGAACCAAAAAAAAGAAGGAAAAAAAAAACATTCTGGGACTCAAGGGGGTTAAAATAGAAAAAAGGCCTGGGGACTCAAATGTTAAAGCTTTTATGTCTTGTTACCTGTAGTTTGTTTCAGTATTGAACTCTTCTAGTACTATGGGTCTAGAAAGTAATATAAAAAACAGTGTTAATCATCTAGGAAGGAATGCTGTCATTGCCCCACCTTCCTTTTGCTAAACTGCCCTCACTTACCCTGTTGGAAACAGCGGCACATACAGCAGAATCAACAGAGCAGCTCCAGTCACCGTAGCAAGGGAGGATCTCAGCCAGGAGCTCAGCTGGCAGAAGTTACAGTACTGCACTAGAGGGATCAGCAGAGCAGAGCACAGGAACATGGTGTACTGTAAGGAGTAGAAACAATTAGTCACCACCAGGGGGCAATACTAACACAGCAGGCACTACAAGGAACAAAGCTGGATTGTCCATTGTGACTAAAGCTGTCGCAGGAAGTGTCTAATTCTGTTTCATCCTTTCAGGGGAAATTAAAAATGATTTTATTTTAATAAATATACATACACAATACTAACCCTAGCATTACTGTGGTTCTATTGCTTTCAAGGGCAACTTTAAACCTTGTACTGCTTTTTAACACATAGCAGGACAACACTCTGGGTATTTGCATTGGGGTGCATGGCCTTTTATTTCCAACATGCATGTAATGCCACGTACACACGACCGGACTTTCCGGCAGAAAAGGTCAGACGGAATCATTTCATCGGATATTCTGATCGTGTGTGGGCTCGAGTGGACTTTTTTTTCCAAGAATTGTAACTGATGTACCTAGAAATAGAACATGTTTTAAATCTTTCCGACGGAATCAATTCCTATCGGGAAAAATGTTCGTCTGTATGCTATTCCGACGGACCAAAAACGACGCAAGGGCAGCTATTGGCTACCGGCTATTGAAATTCCTTTTCTAGTCCCGTCATACGTCATCGTGTTCTAAACGAATGGTGTGATTGTGTGTAGGCAAGTCCGTTTCAGCGGAACTCCGTCGGAAAGACCGTCAGAGTTTATTCTGACGGAAAGTCCGGTCGTGTGTACGCGGCATTAGGAGTCAAAAAAACGCCTCTGCCCCTCAACACACAGCAACATGTGAAAACATGCATTGCCTTGTAAAGTGCTGGATAAAAACGAGGCAGATGCATTTTCCTTTTAAATGCACCTCATTGGGCAGCAATGCTGACATGAAAACAGATATATTGGGGTGAATAGGCCCTAAAACAACAATATTAGCACTCTTACAAAATAAATCCTTACCCTGTTTCCCCGAAAATAAGACCTAGCGTGATTGTCGGTGATGGCTGCAATATAAGCCCTACCCCCCAAAAAAGCCCTAGTTAAAGTCCTTGTAGGTCTTATTTTCAGGGTAGGGCTTATTTTTGGGGAAACAGGGTAGGGCTTATTTGGGGCGTAGGGCTTATATTGCAGCCATCACTGACAATCACGCTAGGTCTTATTTTGGGGGAAACAGGGTAGCAATATGATCATTGGGAAGGGGTTGCCATTTTTAGATACTAATCCTTCATTGTACAAAATTTAAATACTTGCCCCTACTCTAAAGTTTTCGTTTTCACATTTATTTTTAAAAAATTGGGGTTTTTATATTAATATTGTATTTATTTTTTATGTGTATGCCTCCACAACTGTTGCTTTTTATATGTGTGCTTTGTTTTTTTATCCAAATAGCACAGCAATGATATAGTACTTGCTTTGCTAGAACATCTGGTTTATTTGGTCCGAATTGTAAACCTTTCTCAGTGGCAGCTATTTCTCTAATGAGATCCAGTGCCTGCTAAAGACTACTGGTAAAAATGGACTATCAATATATAATAAATCTATAATTATCAATAATAAAGTGAGACAATAAAATTATATTTAAATGATCAAGAAATAATTACAATCTAAAAATTTCATTATTGACTTCATTTAAAATCCCCTATGGCAGGCTCTCTATAACGAACCACCCTACCCTTATAATAAAGTTCTTACGCGTATTTTGTTGTAGAAATCAGCAGTTAGGTTGGAGAAGATGACCGTGGCAGGCAAAGAAACCAGAACAGTGCCGATAAGATGACGAGGAAGCCATCCAGAGATGATTTCCAGGAGACGCCTGGTACACAGGAACATGTCCTCCAGATAGAAGGCCATCCTGGAAAGTGAACACAGATAGAAATGTCAATAAAGTAGCCACTACTGAAAGGTAGTTGTTGAAAGGAACTTATAAGAAAATAAAGCTGTCTTTGTTGACTTGTTTCTGAACATGCAAGTTCCGGGGTTGTCACCTTTATCATTCATCACTGTCACAGACCTAGAACAAGGATTTGCTTCTTGGTGGATTCATTCTGTTTGAAGTGAACATGTGCTTTGCCTATGTGGGGCAAAGCAATAGGTTAATTTAATTGCTCACCCACTGTCTGCTAAGAATTTCCGTCCAATTACTCCCCTGCTGCCCTGTTTACCCAGCAGAGTTTAGAGAAAAAGCCCCATGTGTGTTCAATGGTGGTCTAGTTGGATCATGTCTATTGCTTTCCTAACCTCACATGCACTTAAAGTCACTGGCAATTGGCCATTCAGGTACCCAGTGCTGTCACATGGAAGGAAGGGGTTACATGTCCCCCATACCAGGCAGTATCGGGTACATTGGGTACATCTCTTTGCTCCAGCAGGAACACAAGGCAGCAGGGGAGCCAAGGAAAATGAATATAAGCAGCTGGGGAAGGGAGCAACATCAACTAAGGTGAACATGTTGCTTTGCTCTGCTTCACTTTAAGGTATTTGGGGCTCCAAAATATAGACCATCGTCTTCTTAAATACCTCTTTCATCACATTTTGAGGTCTCCAATGGTACAATTCCAAACAAAATTCCCACTTGCTAGTTGCCTGTATCTGGCTTCAATACCAGCCAAAACTCTTTTTTTTAATTCCAAAGAGAAGCACCCGAATAACAGTAATTTGAACAGGGAGGATCTTACATTAGGCGTTTAAACTAATTTCACAATGCAATAAACCTCTATAAGTACCTTCACTGGTGCTCCATATTACTCACCTGATAGAGACAAGTAAGGAGAGAAAGCCCAAGAAGCCACAGACAACAAGGACGATGAGCACCAGTGTTGTTGGGGATATAGGAACTGTAGGTGGCTTCAGGAAACAAGCAATGGAGAGGAGGAGGAAGATGAAGAAACACAAGAGGACATCAAGCAAGGAGCTGAAGGTGGCACTGGCAAATGTTTTTACTGGAGCCATCCGCATCACCTGCAGATATAGGAAGCAGTGTTACCATTATTTAAAGAGTCAGTTCACCTAAGACTAGGATTTCTGTTATGAAGGAAAGGAAGTCAGTTAAATTTCTTATAGCTCTCAGGTACTCTATGAGTAAAACCGATGCGCCAGAGATCCTTGGTCCACTTACCTGCCACCCATGTTAATTTAGGGCAGGGGTGCCCAGCCTTTTGAAGAGCAGGGGCCATTTAAGTGACTTGGTCGCGGGCCACAATGAGCGGAGTGTAAGGATGACAGACCCGTGTCCGCTATGCATATGCAGAGGACAGGATCAGGCTGATCATGTGAAAGGGGCCTAAGGCTGCTTTCACACGGATGTGCTGCGGTTTACCCGCACTACAGTGGCTTTCCTGCAGGTTAGCTGCACTTTGCCATGGACTTCTATTATATTCTGCAGGTGTAGTGCACTTTCAGAAAGCGCACCAAACCTGCAGGAAATAACAGAAGTCTATGGCTCAGTGCAGGTAAGACGCAGGTCCAATGCCTGCACCTGTGGATCAGTTTGAAAGCAGCCCAGTAACCACTGCAGAACATATATATACTGTGGTTTTAGTAATAAACTGACCTCTAATAACAGCCTTCCATTCAGATATTGCTGGCTGTTGCTGTCCCTGGCAGAGTGCATTTGGTATCACTTCACCTGTGACAGGAGCGTTATACAAGAAGCATCGGCTTATGCGGCTTTGCTGCGCAGCCACTTACTTCCTCTACCGCCAGCTCCATTCACAACACTGATGCTCTGGGATGGTGGGTCAGCAACCTGCGATCTGGGCTTGCTGACCCACCATCCCAGAGCAGGAGGTTGCAGGCCACCAGTGTCACACTGAGACTTCTCCTTCAGCAGCAAGAAGAAGTTATCAGCAGAGCCTGTCATGTCCGATCTGACCTATACATACCCTTCCAGTCCACTTAACAGTGCCAATAATTGCAAGACTTTGTGGCCACAGCAGCAATACCATCATACCCTACTCTCATCTTCTAATGAGCTTTATGAAAGCTTACTAATGAAATTCTACTTTCATAAAATAGTCCAATATCCTTTAACTGACCAAAAATAAATCTTATCCAAACCAGTGATCAAACTCATGACTTCTCAGCGGTAAAGCAAGGGCACCCCAAAGGTGGACTGACTCAAAAAGCAGTGCCTTATGTATTCCTGATTACCAGGTATTGGCATTATACATTTTACTGACACCAGTTCGCTACTTTTTAAAGCACACAATTAATCTGTCTTACACAAGGGCTCTTTTTTTTAGCTGCAAATAATGTGTACCAAATTAAACTTATATGGTACCTTTTCCCACCCTTAGCCACCTCTGCCAGTCTAAGGGCAACTGTCAACAGGCTTTTGGCTTGTGTTTGGGCTTGAGATGCCAATGAAATCATTCAGAATTCATTTACAGGTACATATTACCTACTGTTGACCTTCTTCTGACCTGCATTTGAACAGCACCAAGCAAACAAATGCCTGTAAATGCAGGCCCTGTTCACGAACAAGCAAACTGTACAGCTGTCTGTCAAAATCCTCCCAGTAGGGTGCTTGCATGAGCCCATTCACCATTAATTTCTATGAAGAGTACTCTGGGCTCTGGAGACAGGGGAAGATACCAAAGGCGCAGTTACATTTTAACTCGTCAATAAATGATTTAACATTACAGCAATATACAGATCCACAAATTCTATATTAGACCTCCTTTTTCATGTTTGAACTTTGCTGAGAAGATGTTGGCTGTCTGGTGCAGATAAACTACATGTACACTGAGTTTGGAGCCTGGCTCTACTGGGGTGAATAATTACTGTCCACCATGGACTATATATGGCTGCTCTATTATGAATGTGTAACAATGCTACGGATTATTACCTCCTCCTGGTAGCTGGCTCGATATGACATTTCCAGCTCATTGTCTTGAAAGTTCAGGCTGAAGCGGTTAATTGGCGGCTTGAAGAAGTAATCTTTCATTAGACTGGAAAACAGAAACAGGTCAGAGAGGAAAGATTTGATGTCTTCTAAAAGCATATGAAGATTTGACCAACCCAGTTTCTACCTCCTATAATCCCCATATGTGTATAATGACCAGTGTCCATATACAGTGGATATAAAAAGTTTACACACCCCTGCTAAAATGTCAGGTTTCTGTGATGTAAAAAAATTAGACAAAGATAAATCATTTCAGAACTTTTTCCACCTTTAGTGTGACCTATAAACTGTACAACTCAGTTGAAAAACCAACTGAAAACTTTTCGGTGGAGGGAAGTAAAAAAAATAAATAAATAAAATAATACGGTTGCATAAGTGTGCACACCCTCAAACTAATACTTTGTTGAAGCACCTTTTGATTCTATTACGGCACTCAGTCTTTTTGGGTATTGGCTGCCATTGGCTGCCAGCACTGATCGGATGCTGGTTATCCCATTCGACAGAAGCCGGACATTCGTTTTGACTATTCTTTTCAGAAAGAACTCATTGATTTGCTAAGATGAATGCATTTCGCCAGTTCATACCTTAATTGGTGCGCTAGAAAAGTCATTGAGAAACCATCTTTTTTCAAGACATGCTAGAGCGATCAGGAATCTTCGAACTACGGCTCTCCAGCTGTTGCAGAACTACACATCCCATGAGACATTGTAAAACTCTGACATTCACAGACATGACTGGGCATGATGGAAATTGTAGTTCCTGAACAACTGGAGGGCCGTAGTTTGAAGACCCCTGTGCTAGACCATTATTATGCCTCCAGAATTGGGAGTGTGGCATCTACCCAACTTCTCTCTGCTGGTGGACACAAGAACCTACATCTATAGATTTATATTTGGGCAGCACAGTGGTGTAGTGGTTAGCACTTTCAGCTAGCAGCAAAAAGGGTCGCTGGTTCGAATCACGACCACAACACCATCTGCCTGGAGTTTGCATGTTCTCCCTGTGCCTGCGTGGGTTTCCTCCCACACTCTAAAAATATGCTGGTAGGTAACATTGGTAGGGTTTTACCCTCACTTCCTGTTTGGCTATGTGACAGGAAGTGAATAAATTTGAAGGAGAAAGTGGCAAAATTTGGGAGTTGTCTTCACCCTATCAGGGGTGTAGACATCCCCAAAAACTGACAAGACTTCTAATCCCTCTGCACTCTATCCCCAAGCAATAATAGAAAAGTATTTCATTTAGTTTAACTTTGCAAAGACACATTCCTAAATTCAACTGTGATGCATGTCAATGGCCCATTTAGTACCCTTGTTTAATAGAAAACGCCAGTTGCCTTTCAGGCAGGAGGGGCTCGGGCACCCCAAAAGTCAACCACCTTATTCCCATAGTCAAGGGGACAAGGGCCTCTTCCACACAACCCTAGGCTGGGGTTGTGGGGGGCTGCAGACAGGGGGCTTTACGGAATGTGGAAAGCCCCTTTAAACTATTGGGTACAAAGTGCTTTGTGGTTGGTATTGGGCTGAGCCCAACATGCCCCAAAGGTAGCCAGCTATGTTGAGTGCATGTGGCCTTGTATGGTTCAGGAGGGGGTTGGGCGATCGCTCTTCTCGTCCCTTTCCTAGCTGGCCCTATTGTATGCTCTGAAAAGGGATGTGGTTTGGATTTGTGAAGGGAGCTCACAGCCTTTTGAGAATGGAGAATGGAGTGTGGAGTTCCCATTTAAAAGCAAAAGTTAGCCCATGGAAAACCAAGAGGTTAGAGGAGGGAGACAAGAGCATTGGAGAATGGAGTGTGGAGTTCCCCTTTAAAAGCAAAAGCTAGCCCAAAGAAATGCATTAGAGGGGGAAGGTTAAATGCTCTTTTAGGAGGAGCTAAAGGAGGGAAAGTCTTTTTACATCATTTTAACAAGGTGCATATCACATGTTGGCAACGTGACATGCTAACATGACCCGTGTGCAAATCTCCTTAAAAAAATACATGAAGGTGAACCAGTGTAAAAAAAAAAAAAAAAAGTCAACTTTAAAGGTGCGCCCGTTCAACCCACGCAATTGCATTTACGTTGCTTGACATTTACTGATTTTGGCTGCACAGTGAACAAAAGCATTTGATTGAGTGCAAGAGCTGCTTGCACATGCACAGTGCTTACATTGATCTCACGCAGTTCTAAGCGTACTTGCAGGCACAGCAGGCTTTCTCTGAAAAAGTTACTTTCTAATTCTATTTTGGGCATATTTGTTACTTGGGCAGTTGTTACTAAATTGCCGTGCGCCATGTCCATAGTGGCACACATATTGCATTCTCCCGTGCACCGGAATCGCTATAGTAAATAGGGGATTTGCGCTCTGTTCCAGGTGCACCGTTTGGTAAATATGAAAACGTGTGTTGCTCCTCGCCGTGCGCCTCTACTGATGGCACACGGCTTTCGTAAATCAGCCCCATTGGCTCATGCTTTGTAATGTTACCTAAATACTTGCAATTACCTGTCCTCTTTAATGACTTCCACAAAGTGGGCATCTGTCTTCTCCCGGATGTTTTTGAAGCGGAGGGGGAGCAAAGCAGACTGGTCCATACTGACCCCACACCAGCGACCCTTTCCTTGGAGCATCTCATATAGGGAGGCCTGGCTGTTGTTCAGGGTATCTTCTGGAGGGGGGCTCAAGAGACCATTCTGGGTCTTTAAGTGCCGACCAATGGCTGTAGGCTGTAAGAAAGGAATCCAGATATGTGATACCCTCACCCATCTCTGCATTTTATAGAAAGATTACATATAATGTGTGTATATATATATATATATATATATATATATATGTAAACCCTGAAAATTAACTTCTCTTATTTGCCCCCTGTTGTCTTAAATCTGTTTGATAAGTGAGCTGCTAATTTCCTTAAGTAGCTCATAGATGATTTGATCTTCTTTCCTTCCACGACATGTGTAAAGAAAAAAAGTCACTCAATTCCCCAGATAGTGTTGATCGGGGAATGCCTTCCACAGCTCTACTGTGTTCTGCTGGGGCGTATAGTCGTGGCAGTAATCGCATGTAAAAGATCTGGCAGGTTGGTTGTACCCAAGTTGATCGATGGATCAATATGGGTACAATCAGCCTGCCCATACATGGATCGATTCTTGGCCGGTCCCTGCTGAACCGGCCGAATCTCGATCAATGTATGGCTGGCTTTAGGTTGCAATCACGCCTCAACGTTTTTAATCGCAGGCAGATTTTCTATGATTCTGTCTGTGATTTCAAAGAGCCAAAGTGTAAATGACAAATTGCAGAACGCACATTTGAAATGCCATCATTTCGATGAATCCTAAAAATTACGGTGCGGTTCTGCCGCAATTGTAGCACAATAAATTTGCACTGCAATCGCGGCAGCCTGCATTGCGTGAAGCTTGTCGCCCACAAAAAGTTCAGGAGCTACTTTTGGGTGACATGCTTCATGCGATGCGGGTTGCCACGATTGCAGCGCGATTTATCATGTGACAATCACGGCACAGCTGCACTGCGATCTTAGGTGCCATTCAAATGAATGGCATCTCAAATGTTCGTTCTGCAATTTGTCTTTCACACCTCGGCACTTTGAAATCTACCCCGATTCAAAACGCAGAGGTGTGAATGCACTCTAGAGGAGCTGACAGTGCTGCATCAAGATTGTAAACAATGTTAACAGCCCTGTGAACTATAGAACACCTCTGAACTTAGTTATGGAGAAGAGGAAAGGTGGTAAGACTCCAAATGGCACTTGAGTTTCCAACTCTGGCCATTTGACACAGTCACATCAATGTGATCTTACTCGTTGGAATTACCTGTTTTTTATTACAGGGATTGCAAAAGGGCAATTGAGACTTTTACTGCAGCAGAAAGAATCATGATATGGGGAGAAAATCCAGAAGATCAATTTTGACAATCTTACCTCTGGAGTGCGTTAAGGATATAAAAAGCCAACGAGTGATTCAATCCAAAACTAACCAAACAATTTTGGTGGACTAATCCATTGACTGGGCCTACCTTATTGGCTGCTCCTTTCCATTCATCTGGGGTTCCATTGGCTGCAGAAGCAACTTCCTCCACTCTCTCTCGACCTCCTGAGTCTCCACATGTTGGACAGCTCTGAAAGCCATAGATATATCAGGCAATGCATTCTCAAATCATTTTCATAGTCTGTATTGCCACTTAAAGGATAACCAGCCTTAGCTACACTTTAAATGATCCAAAATGTTTCTATCCTAAGGGCCTTAATCAGATGTGAAAATAGCAATGATGTCCACACCAACCAATAAATAACTAATCTAAAAATACCATACCTGGAGTTCATCTTTAAAGTGGTTCTAAAGTCAAAGGGTTCTTTACCCTAATGCATTCCCTGCATTAAAGAAAAAAATGCCTCACTACTTGTCCTACCTGCCCCCATCCCCAAACACTTACCTGTCACTGCTCCTGAGCTATTCCGGCTTCAGCCTTGTATCAACATATCCTGCTTTCACAGGAGACAAAGAGGGCAGCTGGAGCCATAGGCTGTCAATTAAACTCACGTGAGAAGGGATGGGGGTGTGGCTTAGTGGTGCTGTGTGTGTCTATGCACGCACACAGCCAAAGTCAGGAGCATGGTTGCCCCCATAGCACCTGGCTTGCAATGGAGGCAGAAGCTGACAGAGCCAATGGGGGACTTCCAGAAGAGCAGATACGGGACCTTTCTGTACAATATCTTTGCAATATCAGAGCAGGTATTACAGTGAGGGAAAAAAGTATGTGATCCACTGCTGATTTTGTACGTTTGCCCACTGACACAGAAATGATCAGTCTACAATTTTATTGGTGGGTTTATTTTAATAGTGAGAGACAGAATAACAACAAAAAAATCCATAAAAACACATTTCAAAAAAGTTATAAATTGATTTGCATTTTAATGAGTGAAATAAGTATTATGATTATGAGCTCCCTGTAGCTACTGCTGGCTGTGATGCGTGCTCACATTACAGGGAGGAGCAATTTTCCATGGAACCAACGTGCTGCGACCACAAGTTGAAAAAGTGGCATGTGGTGATGGTGCAGTCCCATTGGCTTCAATGGACAAGTTGGATATGTGCTGCAACTCAGACTCAAACTCAGCAAGCTGCACCCACTGAGCTGAGCCGTCCCAAGAAAGATTTTTGGTTACCTTGAGAGAGTTTCCAGCTTGACCTTGTATCCCTGTGGAGATTCCAGGTTTAGTTAACTCTTGATTGCGGTGAGTGCATCATCAAAGGGATGTTCAAGTGGCGGATCGGTGACGGTATTCAGGATAAGAATGCTTTAAATGTCTGATGGGACACGGCACCGTCCACTTATTTAAGGCCTTTTGCATGGACTTTTATGTCACTCATTCATTTGTGTTTGACCTTTTTAGCCCACTTAATGCTATCATATTGCACTGAATATCTTAGGATATTTTGCTAGCGCTGTTAATGATGCGATTTTTATCTATGCATATTTCTTTTTTATATTTTGTACTTTTATAATAGCTGCTATAGTCAGTCATTCTTAAATCCTTGGAGTGCAGGGATCAGTTTCACTTGTTGTTACTGATAATTTATAATTGTATCTCTTATTTATTTTAACAAAAAAAAAGCCTTTAAAGTGGATGTAAACCCAATGCCATCCTTTCTAAACTACTGCCATAGGGGTTATCTATAAGGGTATATATGCCTCCTGCATGTATCTTTACCTGTCAAATGTCTCACCTCTGTCTGTTATCAGAGCCGAAAAACTGCAGATTCTGTGGGTGGGTCTGTTGTCTGGAGCTCGGTGGGTGGAGTCGTGATATCAGTAGACTCCCCGCCCACCTCTACACTCCCCTTGTCAATATGCATTTTCTCCTGTGTATTTCTTACACTGAACTTCTGCAGATCACCACATCCAGTGAAAAGACAGGAAAGTAACCACATGACTTCAGCATGCCAAATCATGCTGAGGTGTGGAACAGCCAATCCTTGCAGAGCTGCTGAAGAAAGGAGTGGGGGAGGGAATTTAGAAATACTGCCTGTGTCATAGGCTAGTGCACGAGATATGTAAATCACCTGTCACTCACAGCAAGGGGGAGGATTTGACAGTTTTTCTCAGTTTGTCAAGAATTGTCTCACTGAACAATAAAAGGGGATTGCTCAGAGATGGATTAACTCTGTGTGGCAAGACTGGGCTCAAATGATAAGAAATCTTATACTCTACAGTATGATATAAAAAAAATAAAAAATTTTGGGTTTACATCCACTTTAATATCACTTTAAACTTCAAATTTAGCTACACAGTATTTTAAAAAGCACAGGGCACCCTCAACTGGGATGAACTTAGCCTTTACTGTCCATTCAATGAGTATCCAATCAGGCAACTCTTTTGTACTACATGGTTATTGATAGCTCTAACTGTATAATCTGAATTTGTTGTGATATTCTAACTAGGGTTGTCCCGATGCCGATACTAGTATCGGTATCGGCACCGATACCGAGCATTTGCCCAAGTACTTGTACTTGGCCAAATTCTCCACCCGATACCTGGACAGTCAGCTGTGATCGGTGCGTGGGGGAGTTACAAGCTTCTCCCCCCGCGGCTTTCAGCTGCTTTAGTGAAATCTATACAGCGGTGATCGGTGCTTGTAACTCCCCCACACGCGATCACCGCTGACTGTCACCGCATCCTCCATGCCCCCTCCGTTCTGCTCCCCCCCTCCGTTCTGCTGTCCCTGTCCGTTCCGCTGTCCCTCTTCATTCTGCTGTCCCCCTCCTTCTGCTGTCCCTGTCCGTTCTGCTGTCCCCCTCCATTCTGCTCTCCCTCTCCATTCTGCTGTCTCGTTCTGCTGTCCCCCTCCGTTCTGCTGTCCCCCTCCATTCTGCTGTCCCCCTCCATTTTGCTGTCCCCCTCCATTCTTCTGTCCCTCTCCATTCTGCTGTCCCCCTCCGTTCTGCTGTCCCCCTCCGTTCTGCTGTCCCTCTCCATTCTGCTGTCCCGTTCTGCTGTCCCCCTCCATTCTGCTAGCCCCCTTCCGTTCTGCTGTCCCTGTCCGTTCTGCTGTCCCTCTTCGTTCTGCTGTCCCCCTCCGTTCTGCTGTCCCTGTCCGTTCTGCTGTCCCCCTCCATTCTGCTGTCCCTCTCTATTCTGCTCTCTCGTTCTGCTGTCCCCCTCCGTTCTGCTGTCCCCCTCCGCTCTGTTGTCCCTCTCCGTCCTGCTGTCCCTCTCCGTTCTGCTGTCCCTCTCCGTTCTGCTGTCCCTCTCCGTTCTGCTGTCCCCCTCCGTCCTGCTGTCCCCCTCCATTCTGCTGTCCCTCCTAGTTCTGCTGTCCCCCTCCGTTCTGCTGTCCCCCTCCATTCTGCTGTCCCTCTCCGTTCTGCTGTTCCTCCCCATTCTGCTGTTCCTCCCCGTTCTGCTTTCCCGTTCTGCTCTCCCCCTCCGTTCTGCTGTCCCCCTCCATTCTGCTGTCCCCCTCCATTCTGCTGTCCCCCTCTGTTCTTCTGTCCCCCTCCGTTCTGTTCAGATGACTCCCCCAACAGGGCTGAATAAAAAAAAAACACAGACACCTTTCACACCCTCCCCCCCTAAAAAAAAAGAAAGCATTGTAAAGAAACTAAAAAAAAAATTGTAAAAAAAAAAAAACACTGTCACGCGACATTAAAAATGAAAGTATCAGTAATCGGTATCGGCGAGTACGTGAAAAAAAGTACTTGTACTCGGTCTTAAAAAAGTGGTATCGGGACAACCCTAATTCTAACAATTCAGCAGTTTTTCATTGTTTAAAATTGTAATATTTGATGCATCTAAAAAAATTATTAATATAAAAATATATATGTTTTGTAAAAAATATTTTATATTTATATAAAATAAAAAAATATTAAGCAATAAAAATCATTGTGCCAAAATAAAATTTTAAATACTTTCTGGAAAACATTAGAATAATAACACAAGATGTGCACCTACTGAAAACACATTAAAAATGGTGCTTATCGTCCTACAGGGTCAAACAAAAGAACTGCGGGGGTCTGCTCGGTGCATTGTGGGAAACGTGACATTGATGTGCTCACGTCCTTAAAGTTAGGGATATGATGTGTGTATGTGTATGCTGTGCCGCACTCTCAGCAGGCAGCCCAGGGACATTAATAGATTGGGATTCAATGTGAGCCTCATTAAGGCTGCACTCCTTCCACACACCCATGGGGAGAAGGACCCGGGGGTGCTGTAATTAATTGCTGCTAATGAGGAAAGAGGGTGGCAGGGGATTTATCCTGGGGACAATCTCTTAGCATCCTGCTGAGATCAACCATTAACCCCTATCTGACTTGTGTACAGCCGGCATACCAAAGTTATTTAGGGGCCACCAAACACATATTACGTGGCTATTTGTGTAAAAACAAGTTTTTAGGAAAACAACATTTGGATATAATTGAGCTCCTTCAGTTTCCAAAAATATTGTATTTTAAATCTGTGGTCACTTGAAATCCTTTTATCCTTTGACATTTTTTTGGCTTTTCTAACACTAAACAGCAACACATGAAATCAAACTGTGAAGTTCTTCTGTGTCATTCAAGAAATATTATAATTAACACATGCTGAAGAAATATGGAGGCTCCTGCTACTAAAGGGCTTGTTTGGTCTCTGAAGAGCAATCTGCATTCAGATCACTGTTTATAGAACATTTGATAGGCAGTGAGGAGGTGTTGTATCACACTAGTGCACTGCAACCACCTGTATGTGCATTGCACAGACACTGACCGGATTTTCGGCAGACAAAGCATCAGATTTTTGTCCAAAGGGCGTGTGCCAGGAACTTGTCTTGCATACAAATGGTACACAATTGTCAGCCAACAAACACGAACGTAGTGCAGTACTAATTTCAGCTCTTGAGCACCTCCCTTTGGGCACCCTCTGCTAATGTCGTGTTTGGTGAGCATTGATTCTGAGCATGCGTGTTTGTACTTTGGACTTTTGTGTGACGGATTTGTGTACACACGATATGAAAATCTGACAACAGACCGTTGTCCGCCAAAAATTTACTAGCCTGCCATCCAACATTTGTTGGCGAAGAGTTGGCCAATAATTATCTGATGGAGCGTACTAACGGTCGGATTTTAGGCAAACAGTCTGTCATCACACAATTCCCTGCTGAAAAATCAGACCGTGTGTACGAGGCTTTAGTCCGTAGGGTTCAATATTGAGTTGGCCCAACTTTTGCAGTCCTAACAGCTTCAGCTGTCCTAGGAAGGCTGTCCACAAGGTTTAGGAGTGTGTCTATGGGAATGTTTGACCATTCTTCAAGAAGAGCATTTTTGAGGTCAAGCACTGATGTGGACAAGAAGGCCTGGCTTGCAGTCTCCACTCTAATTCATCCCAATGGTGTTCTATTGGGTTGTAGGCCAGTCAAGTTCCTCCACCCCAAACTCATTCATCAATGTCTTTATGGACCTTGCTTTGTGCACTGGTGCGCAGTCATGTTGGAACAGGAAGGGGCCATCCCCAAACTGTTCCCACAAAGTTGGGTGCATGAAATTGTCCAAAATGTCTTGGTATGTTGATGCCTTTAGAGTTCCCTTCACTGGAACTAAGAGGCCAAGCCCAAACTCTAAAACACAACCCTGCACTATAATACCCCCTCCACCAAATGATTTAGACCAGTGATCAAAGCAAGGTTCATAAAGACATGGATGAGAGAGTTTGGAGTGGAGAAACTTGACTGGCCTGCATAAAGTCTTGATGACACACCCCAGATGATGTCTTATTAGACGAAACGTGTCAGATCGGGGCTCATCCATGCCATTGCATTCCTTGCTACATCTGTAACCAAGCTTATGGGAGTATTTGATGAAATGCCTGTTTTTTCCTATTGGATGGAAGTGTTTCATTCCTTTTAATAAATGTTATATGAATGGTTTTATACTATGTGGGGATGTTTTTTGTTTCTATGATGGATGAGCTTCTGGATTGAAAGAGAAATTATTTTCCCTGAGTGATGTGGGATCTGATTGGCTGACCCATCTTACGGATTATAGCTTTGAAGAGCTCATTCTCCTGATGCCAGTTTCACTCTGCGCTGATAGCATTGGAGTCCATGAATTTCGGTAAGCGCAGTCAACCCTGTGTAGATGGTGGATATGTACATTGTGGTGATCTCTTGATTGGACCTTTCAAGGTTTCTCCTATCAATATTCAAATTAAACACCAGTGGCTTTCACTTTATGGACGTTTATGTTTTTATTTAATGATAAACTCACTCTATGGATTCTGGTTGTATATTGTTCATTCATATATTTGCACTATATATGTGTTTATTGACATTTTAGACGTGGATACATGTATTGAGTTACATATTGTGATTTACCATTTATTCTTTTAACACAAGTCACTTTATATCATAATCTTAGGACAGCACTTTTTCATCTCTATAAATACATAAATGCATAAATGACCTCAACCTGATAGAACACCTTTGGGATGAATTATGCCCCGTACACACGGTCGGACATTGATCGGACATTCCGACAACAAAATCCTAGGATTTTTTCCGACGGATGTTGACTCAAACTTGTCTTGCATACACACGGTCACACAAAGTTGTCGGAAAATCCGATCGTTCTGAACGCGGTGACGTAAAACACGTACGTCGGGACTATAAACGGGGCAGTAGCTTTCATCTCTTTATTTATTCTGAGCATGCATGGCACTTTGTCCGTCGGATTTGTGTACACACGATCGGAATTTCCGACAATGGATTTTGTTGTCGGAAAATTTTATATCCTGCTCTCAAACTTTGTGTGTCGGAAAATCCGATGGAAAATGTCTGATGGAGCCCACACACGGTCAGAATTTCCGACAACACGCTCCGATCGGACATTTTCCATCGGAAAATCCGACCGTGTGTACGGGGCATTAGAGTGCAGACTGCAAGCCAGGCCTTCTCGTCCAACATCAGTGCCTGACCTCACAAATGCTCTTCTGGAAGAATGGTCAAACATTCCCATAGACACACTCCTAAACCTTGTGGACAGCCTCCCCAGAAGAGTTGAAGCTGTTATAGCTGCAAAGGGTGGGCAAGCTCAATATTGAACCCTACGCACTAAGACTGGAATGCCATTAAAGTTCATGTGCGTGTAATGGCAGGCATCCCAATACTTTTGGTAATATAGTGTAGTTGCGGGGCGCTTGCAGAGAAGCCCCATTCACATGAATAGAGTGCCTTGAAAAAGTATTCATACCCCTTGAAATTTTACACATTTTGTCATATTATAACCAAAAACGTAAATGTATTTCATTGTGATTTTATGTGATAGACCAACACAAAGTGGCACATAATTGTGAAGTGGAAGGAAAATAATAGTTTTCAACATTTTTTACAAATAAATACCGGTATGTGAAAAATATGGCGTGCATTTGTATTCAGCCCCCCTGAGTCAATACTTTGTAGAACCACCTTTCACTGCAATTACCCCTGCAAGTCTTTTTGGGGATGTCTCTACCAGCTTTGCACATCTAGAGAGTGACATTTTTGCCCATTCTTCTTTGCAAAATGGCTCAAGTTCTGTCACATGGGATGGAGAGCGTCTGTGAACAGCAATTTTCAAGTCTTGCCACAGATTCTCAATTGGATTTAGGTCTGGACTTTGACTGGGCCATTCTAACACATGAATATGCTTTGATCTAAACAATTCCATTGTAGCTCTGGCTGTATGTTTAGGGTTGTTGTCCTGCTGGAAGGTGAACCTCCGCCCCAGTCTCAGGTCTTTTGCAGTCTCTAACAGGTTTTCTTCTAAGATTGCCCTTTATTTGGCTCCATCCATCTTCCCATCAACTCTGACCAGCTTCCCTGTCCCTGCTGAAGAAAAGCATCCCCACAACATGATGCTGCCACCACCATGTTTCACGGTGGGGATGGTGTGTTCAGGGTGATGTGCAGCGTTAGTTTTCTGCCACAGATAGCGTTTTGCTTTTAATCCAAAAAGTTAAATTTTGGTCTCATCTGACCAGAGCACCTTCTTCTAGACGTTTGCTGTGTCCCCCACATGGCTTCCCACAAACTGCAAACAGGATTGCCTATGGCTTTCTTTCAACAATAGCTTTTTTCTTGCCACTCTTCCATAAAGGCCAGATTTCTCCCACCTGAGCTGCGGATCTCTGCAGCTCCTCCAGAGTTACCATGGACTACTTCTCTGATTAATGGTCTCCTTGCCCGGCCTGTCAGTTTAGGTGGAGGGCCATGTCTTGGTAGGTTTGCTGTTGATGGGATGATGAATTGAACAGTGCTCTGTTGAGATGTTTTAAGCCTGGGATATTTTTTTTTTATAACCTAACCCTGCTTTAAAATTCTCCACAATTTTATCCCTGACCTGTCTGGTGTGTTCTTTGGCCTTCATGGTGCTTTTTGTTCACTAAGGTTCTCTAGCAAACCTCTGAGGGCTTCTCAGAACAGCTGTATTTATACTGAGAATAAATTACACACAGGTGGACTCTATTTACTAATTAGGTGACTTTTGAAGGCAATTGGTTCCGCTAGATTTTAGTTATGGGTAATAGAGTAAAGGGGGTTGAATACAAATGCACGCCACACTTTTCAAATACTTATTTGTAAAAAAATTTGAAAACAATTTATCATTTTCCTTCCACTTCACAATTATGTACAACTTTGTGTTGGTCTATCACGTAAAATCCCAATAAAATACATTTACATTTTGGTTGTAACATGAAAAAATGTGGAAAAATTCAAGGGGTATGAAAAATTTTTTAAGAAGATTTTTGATGACAAATTTCTCCACAGTGCCTGCTGCTACAGAGGGCTCAAGTTTGTGTTTTAAAGCTATTTTACTGATTGTTAGGAATATGTAAAAAAAAAAATGTCCATAGTCTGGGCAGACATTCACACTTTAACTACTTGTGTACTGGTCTCTATATATCACTTTATTGCCAAGTCATTTTTAGTGATGTGCTGTTTTGACTCTCAATATTTTTAATTGAATTGGCTCCGTGCCTATAGTCTCATCTGAGCTGCCTAAAGACAATCTGCATCTAATTTCTGCATATAAACATTTATCCAAAAATACATTCCCCCCCACCCCTGTTTTTTATGCAACTTGGCGGTAGGGAGAAGGTTGAAATAGTTGAGCTATCAGCTGCTGATATTAGATATCAGCCACATAGGGAATGCATTATTTGCAGTGAGTCAGCTAACTTAAAGGGGTTGATTTACTAAAGGCAAATAGACTGCAAGAGCAGTAGCGCCAGAGCTTAATAAATGAGCATGAGCTCTGCTGACTCTCATCATCCAATCATGTACAAGAAAAAAATGCAGTTTTTTTTATTTTCCTTGCACATGATTGGGTATTCTTTGCAAAGTAAAACCTTGCCTCATTTACTAAGCTCTGGAGCAACTGCACCTACAGAGTGCAACTGCACTTTGCAAAGTGCACAGTCTACAGGCATACCCCACTTTTAAGTACACAATGGGGTTTATTTACTAAAGATGGAAAGTGCAAAATCAGGCTCACTTCTGCATAGAAACCAATGAGCTTCCAGGTTTTATTACCAAAGCTTAATTGAACAAGCTGGGGTTAGAAGCTCATTGGTTTCTATGCAGAAGTGAGCCTGATTTTGCACTTTCCAGCTTTAGTAAATAAAAGTGGGGTATGCCTGTATTTGCATTTAGTAAATCACCCCCAGAGATTCTGAAGTTGGAAATCAGTTGCTTTCTAATGCCCTGAACTCACGGTCGTACATTCTGACGATAAAATCTGTCTGACTTTTTCAGACGGATTTTGGGCCAAACTTGTCTTGCATACACACGGTCGCACAAAGGTGACGGAAAATCCGATCGTTCTGAACGCGGTGGCGTAAAACACGTACGTCGGGACAATAAACGGGGCAGTAGCCAATAGCTTTCGTCTCTTAATATATTCTGAGCATGCGTGGCACTTTGTGCGTCGGATTTGTGTACACACGATCGGAATTTCAACGATCGGATTTAGTTGTCGGAAAATTTTATATCCTGCTTATAAACTTTGTGTGTCGGAAATTCCGACGGAAAAAGTCTGATGGAGTCCACACACGATCGGAATTTCCGACAACACAATCCGATCGCACTTTCTCCGTCGGAAAATGTACAGGGCATAACAGCTTAGAGGCAGAGTAATTGCCATATAGAGCTTCATTTAGTCGCTAAGCTCTATATAGCTCTATATTTAATACAATAAAGAATAGTAAACAGTAAGCTTGTAAAAATGTGACGATCATATTCAGCTTTCTGTACAATCTGATCGTGTGTACGAGGCTTTAGACACATAATGGAAACAGTCATAGTCGGAGCAGGTTGTTAGTTTTTTAGGAACCGAAGCACATATGACAGGCTTCATTTTTTTTTTTATTAGCTCAATATGCAAGGTTCAGCCTGTGTTCCTGAATGGGAATCACACACCCCAGTGCAGAGTGTCACTTACCTTTAGCCTTTCCATGTGTGTGCAATGCAGGAGAGAGTCACTGGCACTGTCTGAGAGGAGGGTCCCGACACCATGCGGAGTCTGTGAGCCACTGCCAGGGTCTGATCCCTCTTGTAATGGAAGCAAAGTCTGGGAACAGCTGCAGCTTGGGACACGCGGCCTCCGTCCTGAGATCAGGTAAGTCTTCAGGCCTGTAAGAAACAATCACAATTCTATAGTGAGCAAAGCACTGCCGACAAATGCAAGGACTATCAATTACAGTAAGTAGTGGTAATATTACAGCTGAACAAAAACTATAACTGGTATGCCCTGTACACAAGGTCGGATTTTCCGATGGAAAAAGTGCGATCGGATTGTGTTGTTGGAAATTCCGATCGTGTGTGGGCTCCATCGGACTTTTTCCGTCGGAATTTCCGGTACACAAAGTTTGAGAGCAGGATATAAAATTTTCCGACAACAAAATCCGATTGTTTAAATTCCGATCGTGTGTATGCAAAAACGACGCTCAAAGTTCACGCATGCTCAGAGTAAATTAAGAGACGAAAGCTATTGGCTACTGCCCCGTTTATAGTCCCAACGTACGTGTTTTACGTCACCGCGTTCCGAACAATCGGATTTTCCGACAACTTTGTGCGACCGTGTGTATGCAAGACAAGTTTGGCCTAAAATCCATCGGAAAAAATCCAATGGATTTTGATGTTGGAATGTCCGATCAATGTCCGACCGTGTGTACGGGGCATAAGAGTGCCTGTTTTTTTTCTTTGTATTAAGAGGATCTCCAAGTATCTTCTTGTTTGTAAAGAGTTGGGAGAGGATTGATCCTCTATCATCTTTTTTATTGTTCGCATTTCCCTTACATCCTGTCCTTGTGACGGATCAAGAACGGAGAGGAAATCCTACATTTGACAGTCAGGGTCCCTATTGTAAGATCTCCATTTATCTTCTATGACAACTGTCAATGGTGGGATAACCCCTCTGTCTGTGCCAGTGGCAACATTTAATGGCACAGTTACCTCTTACTGTGTGTGCCAGTTATAACTGGCAATGGTGGGATTATCCCTCTGTCTATGCCAGTGACAACTATCAGTGGTAGGATATCTACTCTGTGCCAGCGACAACTGTCAATATTGAGATTACCCTTTTGTCTGTGCCAGTGACAACTGTTAATGACGGGGTTAACTTCCACTGTATGTGCCAGTGACAGCTGCCAATGGTAGGAATACTCCTCACTGTCTGTTCCACTGACAGTTATTATTAGGACTTAAAGTGAAAATAAAAAAAAATTAAAGTGTTACTAAACCCAGGACCTGCATTCACGATATCTGGTCTCCCACAGTACACAGAACATGGAAATGCAATCGTTTTAGTAAATATAAACTGCTAAATACCTTTTCTCATCAGCACTATATAGCAGTCTTGTGACTTCTATCAGTGTCTGGTTAAAGCTTGTAGGAGGAGTTTTTATTCTACTCTGACTGTGAGGCTGTGAAAACTGTGAACCTATGAGGCTGCAGGACCCCAACCCTCTGTCTGGTCCTTGCTGATTGGCCCTGTGCTGATCACATGCACCCTCCGAAGAAAAAAAAACAACTCTCTAGCAATACACACCAAACTGTGCATGTGCAGAGTGACTCCAAAGGCTCTGTCTTATCAGGAGATGGATTGGGGACAGTGGAATATGGGGAGGATCAGAGAAGAACAGCCTTTTTTGCACAATGTGGAGGATTACTCCCCTTAGGTTTCACAGTGAGTAACAAGGGTACTTTCACCCCCTTCCTGCCCAGGCCAATTTTCAGCTTTCAGTGCTGTCGCGATTTGAATGACAATTGAGCAGTCATGCAACACTCCACCCAAATGTAATTTAAAAGAAAAAAGCACGAAAATGTAGAAAAAAAATTCTTAATTTCTGTTAGAACATTTTGTAATTAAGTAATTTTTCTCCTTTACTGATGTGCACTGATGAGGCTGCACTGATGGGCACTAATAGGCTGCACTTATGAGGCGGTACTGATATCCGGCATGATAGGCATGAATCAGCGTCACTGGTGGACACTGATTGGCAGCACTGGTGGGAAGTGCTGGGGCTGCATTGATCATCAGTTCCCTGATCATCAATGTAGATGTCCCCTGTGTGGATTTACCGGCTATCTGATCTCCTCTTTTCACACACTATCAGCATGAGGAGAGGAATGCCGATAACTGGCAACTCCTGTTTACACTGTGATCAGCTGTGATTGGACACAGCTGGTCACATGGTAAAGAGCCCAGGTGTTTGGCACTTTACCCCAATCTGTGATCAGCTGTGTCTGAAGGACAGGAGATGGATACAAAAAAAAAATCAAAGGCTTTATCAATGCCTAGAAGCACAGTAAAGTCTATTTTTGAGAGGTGGAAGGTATTTGGTCAGAGAAGCTAACAAGAGGCCTATAGCAACTCTGAAGCAGTTGCAGGAATTTATGACAGAGTGGTCATTGCGTGCATGTGACAACAATATAACAAATTCTCCACAAATATGGCTTGTATGGGAGGTTTGAAAGAAAAAAGTCACTCCTTGAGAAAGGCCACATGCAGTCACTCCCGAGCTTTGCCAAAACGCACCTTGAAGATTCTGAGGCCACATGGGAAAAGGTGTTATGGTCAGATGAGACTAGAATTTAATTATTTGGCCTCAACAAAAAACGATATGTCTGGCGGAAATCCAATACACCTCACTATCAAAATAACACCATTCCTACAGTAAAGCATGGAGGTGGTAATATCCTGTTATGGGGGTTTCTCTGCAGCAGGGACTGGAGCACTTGTCAGGATAGAAGGAAAAATGGATGGGGGCAAAATACCATCAAATTCTTGAGGAAAATCTGCTGCCTTCTGCCAGAGCATTGTCAATGGGAAGAAGGTTTACCTTCCAACATGACAATGACCCAAAGCACACAGCAAAAATGACCACTCACTCGTGGTTGAAGGAGAAAAAGGTGAATGTCCTTGCATGGCTTAGGCCCCTTTCACACTTGTGCGACTTCAAAGTCGCGTGATTTTACCGCGATTTCGCGGCCATGATTTTGCCGCGATTTTATCACGTTCTTGGACGATTTTGCCACGATTTGAGAGCAGTACTACTTTGTACGACTTTGTCACAACTTTGGCATTAACCATTCTCAAAGTCGTACTGAAATCGTGTCTATATTATTCAAGTACAATTTGCATGCTACGTGAGGGTTTAACATTGAGGTCTATGGACATCAACTCGCATGGAAGTTGGACCAAAGTAGTGCAGGGACTATTTTGAAGTCGGCACGACTTAAAGTCGTGCCAATATGAATGGTAGTCATTGAAAAACATGGAGAATGACTTGTCATACGATTTTGCAGTACAAAATCGTGGGACAAGTCGTATAAGTGTGAAAGGGGACTAAGTCAGAGCCCAGACTTAAGACGCGTACACACGAGCAGAATGTCCGACAGAAAAAATTTGATGGAAGCTTTTCATTGTCTAGTCCGATCGTGTGTAGGCCTCATCGGACTTTAATTTTCGAAAATTCTGACGGACCTAGAAATGGAACATGTTCTAAATATTTCCGACGGAACCAATTCCTATCGGGAAAACTGATTGTCTGTACGCTGTTCTGACGGACCAAAAACGACGCATGCTCTGAAGCAAGTACGAGACGGAAGCTATTGGCTACTGGCTATTGAACTTCCTTTTTCTAGTCCCGTCGTAAGTGTTGTACGTCACCGCGTACTTGACGGTCGGACTTTGTTCGGACTTGACCTTGTGTAGGCAAGACCGCTTGAATGGAATTCCATCGGAGTTCCGTCGGAGAAACCTTTGCAGTTTATTCCGACGGCAAAACCGGTCGTGTGTACACAGAATTACCATTGAAAACCTGTGGAATGACTTGAAGACTGCAGTCCAAATGGTTACTCTGAAATTTAACTGAACTTGAGGAGTTCTACAAAGGAGAGTGGGCAAATATTGCAAAGTCTAGATGTACAAAGTTAGTAGAGACAAATCCCAACGGCTGTAATTAAAGCAAAAGGTGGTTCAACAGAATACTGACACTAGTGGGTGATTCTTTTTCTAACTCAGTGATTCTGTTATTGATTTCTTTTTTATGACATGTTGGTGTTATATCTTTCACTTGGAAGTTATAAGTTGCTGGATAAAACAAAAATGGTGCCTGTCTTCATTTCAGGCTGCAAAGCAACAAAATATGATTATTTTAAAGGGGGGGTGATTCTTTTTTATTTTTATTTTTTATACCCACTGTATATATATATATATATATATATATATATATATATATATAAAAGAGGAGCTACAGCTGCTATACTCACCTCCTCTCTAGCACTGCCCCCACCCCCTCCCTGCAGACTCATCCATTCAGGGATCTTCTCCTAGGTCGAATGACGCTCAGTCATTCAACCCACCTCATGTGAGCGCTGAGAGTGGCGCTATGTCCATACAAGACACTGATTTTTATAGCATTCAGGATCCATCCACCTCTGAAGGATGAAGAGGACCTAGTCTAGTATGTCAAGACGTGTTCTGGGGTGCTTCAAAGGTGGAGAGGGGGCTACTGAGCCTCAGATGGGCTTTAAGTCATGACCTATACTGCCCAGCCAAAACGGAAATAATATATTTAGTTGGAGTTACTGTATTCTTCAAATGCAAAGTTAAAGTGAGAATATTTAGTCCATATATAACGAATCTTAAAAAAAAAAAAAAAATACTTCCTTGCGACATGAGATAAAGACGGTGGTTCTTTCTAGGAACATTGATTAAGGCTTCACTGATAATAAATTATTCTCGATATAATAACCACTAACCCGATAAACAACATTTTATTTTTACATTTGGCGCCTTTCCCATCCTCGAAAAAAAACCCAATGCAGACTAGATCAATCTGCACAATCGATTGCAGAATACATTTGTTAGCTGGAGCTTGTAGATAAATATACTCCCTGATAAGGAAGGCTTTCTATGTGCAAATATTTTTCATCTGATCATTATGATCAAATAAGTAAAAACGTCCTTCCATGCAGAGGCATTTGTGAGTTGCTTTGAGTTTTAACCGCTTCAGCCCCGGAAGATTTTACTCCCTTCTTGACCAGAGCGTTTTTTGCAATTCGGCACTGCGTCGCTTTAACTGACAATTGCGCGGTCGTGCGACGTGGCTCCCAAATAAAATTGACGTCCTTTTTTTCCCCACAAATAGAGCTTTCTTTTGGTGGTATTTGATCGCCTCTGCGATTTTTATTTTTTGCACTATAAACAAAATAAGAGCGTCAATTTTGAAAAAAAACGCATTATTTTTTACATTTTGCTATAATAAATATCCCCCAAAAATATATAAAAAAACATTTTTTTTCCTCAGTTTAGGCCGATCGTATTCTTCTACATATTTTTGGTAAAAAAAAAATCGCGATAAGCAATTTTTGATTGGTTTGCGCAAAAGTTATAGCGTTTACTAAATAGGGGATAGTTTTATGGCATTTTTATTAATATTTTTTTTTTTACTAGTAATGGCGGCGATCAGCGATTTTTATTGTGACTGCGACGTTATGGCGGACATGTCGGATATTTTTGACACATTTTTGGGACGATTGTCATTTATACAGCGATCAGTGCGATTAAAAATGCACTGACTACTGTGTAACTGACACTGGCAGTAAAGGGGTTAACCACTAGGGGGTGGGGAGGGGTTAAGTATGTCCTAGGGGAGTGATTACTAACTGTAGGGGGATGGGCTGTGTGTGTGACGTCACTGATCTCTGTTCCAATGACAGGGAGCAGAGATCGAGTGACACTTGTCACTTGGCAGAACGGGGAGATGCTGTTTACAATGGCATCTCCCCGTTCGTCCTCTCCGTGAGGCGATCGCGGGTATCCCCGCGGCGATCGAGTCCGCGGGACCCGCGACCCAAATCACGGAGCTCCCGGCCGGCGTGTGCGCGCGCAGCCACCGGCGTACACGCAATGGCACGGCGGAGAATTCAAATAGACGTACATGTAAGTCCATTTGCCCAGCCGTGCCATTCTGCCGACGTACATCGGCATGCGCCGGTCGGGAACCGGTTAAAGTGTTACTAAAGATGGCAGCAGGATGAAGAGTAGCACAAGGTGAACTTTGGCTATTTAGTAATTAGTAATTACTAATTAGTATACAGTAAATACTAATTAGTATACAAGGGCAATAATTAGAGAGGGGAGAGTTTTTTTTTTGGTAGGTAAGACGAAGGTCCCCTTGAAAGTGTATCTAAAGCCAAGTATTTTAAATTCTGGATGGAGTAGAAAAGTACAGAAGAGCCCTGGGGCCATCCTAAAATTTATTAAACAAATTCTGAGTTTTAAAATTAGAATTCTGAGATTAAAAGTCAGAATCCTGAGTTTCAAAGTTAAAATTCTGAGATTAAAAGTCAGAAATCTGAGTTTCAAAGTTAGAATTCTGAGATTAAACATTAGAAGTCTAAAGTTCAAAACTAGAATTTTGAGATTTAGTTAGAATTCTGAGTTTCATAATTAGAATTATGAGATTAAACGTCAGAATTCTGAGTTTCAAAGTCAGAGTTCTGAGATTAAAAATTCTGACTTTTAATCTCAGAATTCTGACTTTAAAACTCAGAATTCTGACTTTTAGCCTTAGTTCACACTGATGCGATGCGGGAAACGTAGCAAATTCTTTGTGTTTCCAGCCCCACATTAAAATCGCACGGCATTCATGTTAAATTAACAACACCATGAAACAGCTCCAAAAATGCATTACGATTGCCAGAATTGGATGGAGGGACAGTGACAACTGTGTAAGAGAGGACTTTCCTATGTATCTAAAGTAAAAAAAAATTTAAAAAAAAATCAATGCTTAAATGTTTGTGCACTTACAGCCCCCTAAAAATTACTCATGCCACATTTGATATTTCTCTCAGCAAGACCGTTATAAAAAAAAAACCCATAAAGGGCCAGTTCATTCTTGTCATGTGCTTACCACGTATAGGACCGCCCCACGTACATGTATTGTGGCAGGGCGGCTCTTATGCGCAAAATTCTGTACCTGTACATGATTTCTGTTGCACCGCTGGAGCCACAGGAGCCAATCAGTGGTTCTTGAGGCCGTGATGGCCACCGGGACCCGCTGATCATCTGCTGGAGAGGCAGAACAGAGGTCTGCCTATGTTAACAAGGCAGACCGCCAATCTGTCAGAGAGGAAGAGAGAGATCTTGTCTTCCTGCTAATCAGGAACACAGATCTCTCTCTTCCTCCAATTAAGCCATCCCCCATACAGTTAGAAAAAACTCCCTAGGAGCACACTTAACCCTTTGATTGCCCCTGATGTTAACGCCTTCCCTGCCAGTGTCATTTACAGTGACAGTGCAATTTTTTTTAGCACCGGTCACCGTATTGGTGTCACTAGTCCCCAAAAAGTGTCAATTAGCCCTGGTTCACACTAAGCTGCGGGAATGAAGCCGGGCGAGTTCAGCTGAACTTGCACGATTTCACTACCGCATGTCAGTCCCAATTTCGCAGACATCTATGCACAGATGTCAATGGAAATCTCACCCCGAAATCGCAAAAATTTGTACCGAAACTACTTATTTTAATCGGTGCGGCGCCGCAAATGCAGCGTCGCACCGACTAGAACGGTGCCATTGCCGGCAATTGCCGCAGATTTGACATGTGATTTGACATATCAAATCGCATGCCAAAATGCACCAATGTGAACAAGCGCTCAGCGTCAGATTTCGCAGTCCCGTTAAAAATCGCTGATCGCCGCTATTACTAGCAAAAAATAAATAAATAAATAAAAAGTCCCTTAATCTATGTGATAATTTGTAGAGGCTATAACTTTTGCGAAAACCAATCAATATACGCTTATTGGGATTTTTTTTTACCAAAAATATGTAGCAGAATACATATTGGCCTAAATTGATGAAGAAATTTGTTTTTTTATATATTTTTTGGGGCTATTTATTATAGCAAAAAGTAAAAAATATTGCTTTTTTTTCTAAATAGTCTGTCTTATTTTGTTTATAGCGCAAAAAATAAAAGCCGCAGAGGTGATCAAATACCACCAAAAGAAGCTCTATTTGTGGGAAAAAAAGGACGTAAATTTTGTTTGGGTACATCGTTGCCTGACCGCGCAATTGTCAGTTAAAGTGACGCAGTGCCGTATCGCAAAAAAAGCCCCGGTCAGGAAGGGGGTAAATTCTTCCGGGGCTGAAGTTGTTAAAGAAGAATTATCCCAAAAAAATATTTGTTAAACCCAGAAGTGTTTCTTTATATTGGCTCTTGAAATTTACAAATGCAGCAATTTAGAAATTGGATGAAAGGTTTAGCACTGGGGACCACTTTTTGAAAGATTAAAAAAGTGCATTTTATATACAACTTTATAGCTCAGACCAAAATGAGGGACAAACGGGGAGGAAAGAGGAACAGAGGGACTTTATTCCAAATTGGGGACAGTCCCTCGAAATCAGGGACAGTTGGAAGCTATGACTCAGATAAGCTTCTAAGTGTTCCAGAAAAACGAAGCATGTCTGCATTTTTCCGCAACACACTGCAACTCTCTTCAAGGCAGCATTGTAGTGTGAACAGGCACATAGAAAACAATTATTTTCTTTGTGCTCTTTTGGTGACTGACGTTGATCAAGTGCAGAAAAATAGCATTCATTGCACATTGTGTAAAAAAAAAAAAAAAAAAAAAAAAAAGGAAAGTGATGGACTGTACAGAAAACATAAAAAGAGAAGTTATGCCGCGTACACACGATCGGAATTTTGGCCAGCAAAAGACCGATGAGAGATTTTCGTCGGAAAATGCGATCGTGTGTATGCTCCATCGGACTTTTGCTGGCCGAATTCCAGCCAGCAAAAGACTGAGAGCAAGTTCTTACTTTTTCGGTCGGAAAAAGTTCCTATCTGAAAATGCGATCGTCTGTGGCAATTCCGACGCGCAAAATTCCTACGCATGTTTGGAAACAATTCGACGCGTGCTCTGAAGCATTGAACTTCATTTTCTCGGCTCGTCGTAGTGTTGTACATCACCGCGTTCTTGATGGTCGAAAGTTCAGCAAACTTTTGTGTGACTGTGTGTATGCAAGGCAAGCTTGAGCGGAATCCCGTCGGAAAAGCCATCATATCTTTTTCCAAAGAGAAGTCCGATCGTGTGTACGCGGCATAAGGCTTTTTTTTCAAAAATCATACTTACCTAGGTGGATGCAGCATCTGTCCCCTGTTGGCTCTAAGGCTGAGAGCCGAACAACCAAACACAGATGATCGCTCGGTTCTCAGAGCTCCGTGAGCAGAGAGCTGGTGACTGTCAGTCAACACTCTCTGCTTTGCCACCACCCCCACTACCCCTGTCCTCGCCCGTGCTCACTAGAGCGCTGGGCTGTGGAGGGGATAGGAGTGGCAGGCTCAGGCTCTCAGTGGCTTGCTGAGAGGCTGAGCCGGGTGCTGGTCCAGGAATGTGGGCGGATCCCGACTTTATTGTCACGACCCTGCCCCAGCCTGGGCTGGCTCTGTGACGTTAGCTGACAGCAAGCTTCTGCCAGCTGTCTACTGAAAATGGGTCACAGACATGGCTGTATTTCTCCTTTAAGATAGTGTGGAAGAAATAAACCAAACAATGTAACTAAGTAATCTGGATGGCCGCACACCGGATAAGATAACAAGTGCCTTTATTGATAAATCTGGATCATGGAATACACAAGACACTGTGACAGGAACGTACAGGAATCAACTGACGCGTTTCACACTTACGACAAGTGCTTACTCAAAGCTATGAGTAAGCACTTGTCGTAAGTGTGAAATGCGTCAGTTGATTCCTGTACGTTCCTGTCACAGTGTCTTGGGTATTCCATGATCCAGATTTATCAATAAAGGCGCTTGTTATCTTGTCCGGTGTGCGGCCATCCAGATTACTTCGTCCATTTCTACTCGTCTCAGCATTAGCCAGCACCTGGGGCTCTTTCCACTTTCAGGATCTGAATTCTTGCATCGGTCTATCAGCCTAGGCCTACCTGAGCGGTGGAGTATTTTTCGCAAACAATTTAACTACCAGAAGCCATTCTAAAGAATATTTTTCCTTTACTGGCTTGAGTAAGCACCGAAAGAGGGATAATGACTACAGGGGGCTCAAGGACCACACAATAAGTGCTAAAGGGCCACAGATTGAGCACAATAGGGGCCTTATATTTTGTTTCCAACCCTTATCTTGTTGGGAAATTGCCTGCTTTTCCCACCAAACCGATGACAGTTCCACCGTTATCATGGGACATTAATAAAGTAACGTCAAAAAAGTTACTAACAAAGAACAAGACTCACTGAACCCTGCACTGCTATTTCCACATATAAACATTTCTTAGAAAGGGGGAGGCCTGGTTTACAACACTGAAAGCTTTCTTAATCCAGCAGCTGCACGCCAAAGGCAGCCCCGTTCATGATGAGAGCGTGTGCATGTGAGGCACGAAATGGCCCAGGAGCAGCTGGGCACGGGGTGATGACAGCGCTCTTGTGTGAAGAGAACAGCAGGTGGCAGCATGCAATACACTTTTAACAGAGCGCAATTCCTGCGAACGGTTAGATCAGGGGTAGGCAACCCCCAGCACTGGTACTGCAAGTGGCACACGAAACCTCTTTTGCCAGCACTCGGCTCCCTCCCCATCAGCAGAGCAGCGCAGGGAAGTGTCAGTGAGACACTAATACATTCCAATTTCAGAATTCCCCATGCCACACTGAGGGGGATGCACTGCCCCCCACATATTGTAAAAAAATGGGAAACATTGTTTGGTTCTCTATCTTTGCTGTAGCTGCGATCGTCAGCTTTTGTGATGGGGAAGAGATTAGATGCAGTTTTGCTGGTGGGGGGGGGGCGTTCCCTGATTCCCGGAGGAGGAGGACTGTCATTGGCCACTTACTTCTAAAGCCAATTACTGTCCTGCTAGCCCCACCCACCATCTGGAAGAAGATGACCTCGCTTGGTTGCCACTACCAATCACAGAAAGAAGAGATTGCACTGTGATCGAAAAAACACAATCAGGTGACAGTTTGTGGAATTACTGTTGAGCTTCTGGAAACTTTGTTGAAATTATTCCTGAACCTTTGTGTCACTTACTACTGAACCCCTCTGTACTCTGTGTCCCTTTAAGCCACAGTCAGTATTCAGTGCAATGAAAATCACACCCAACTTTTGCTGCGGCGCAGAGCACCGCATTTTTTCTCAGCTGCGGGGGCCAACTTATGATCCTGCACACAGGCCCACTGCTTTCAGAAAATACCCCTGACCTGAGCTCATCATTGCGCATCTAACTGTAGGGGGGATGGGACTGACTAGGGGAAGAGAAAGATCGGTGTTCATACTTCGTATGAACAGACGATCTGTCTCCTCTCCCCTGAGAGATCTGGGGATCTGGGTGTTTACACTCCCAGATCCCGATTCTTGCTCTGTCACGAGCGATCGCGGGTGCCCGGCGGTCATCGCTCCTGCGGGGCACTCGCATTGGCTCCGGGCACACGCTGCAGGTGCGCGCGTGCCCCTAGTGGCTAAAAGGCGAAGCGACATAAGGTAATATTGATTTGCCCAGTCGGGCCAATCTGCCGCAGTAAAACTGCGGCAGCTGGTCCAGAAGTAGTTAAACATGTCCTATGTTTATAAAGGATTTATCATTAAAGGCCGACGCTGGGAACAGACGGATTAAATAGCGTGGTACAGCAACACACAGTTACATGCATTGACACACTGCGGTGCCATTCATTTATAACACAACAGCACAGTAAGGCAGAGGTCTCCAAGCTTTCTAAACAAAGGGCCAGATTATTGGGCAATGGGGAAACACTCATTAGTGTCCGAAAGGGCTGTGAGGGCTGCACAAAAGTGCCAAAGGGCCGCAGGTTGGGCATCAGGGGTGCAGAGGTATGGAGGTCTACATCTGGTCTTTGTGTTAAATATACTGTAACAGAGGCCCCATTTGCTGAAAACACAGAATTGCCAGCACCTTGTATTTTATGATTCTATAACCTTTCTAGATGTCTTTAGGTTTGGTATGTGACTGTGTGACATGCAGGGTCCCCATAGACTCTTCCCTGGTGCTCCTTAACCCCTTTAGCCACCCATTCCCCCATACATTCCCCCATACATACCTGGCCATTCCAAGCTGTTCGTAATGCTGCCTAATCATTTTGCAGGGTGGTGCATGAGCTTCCTTGACCATGTTATCACTGTGATTGCCTGGAGTGGGAGTTCACCCTTCCAGCTTTAGACTGTAGCTAGGTGACTGCAAGCTGTTGGTGACAGTGGGGTCACAGTGCCTGTTACTATGTGCTCCTAGCACAAAAGGGGTATGCATATATGTGGCAGCACAGCATTAAGGCCTACCTCTGTACTGTTACATGTAAGCATACAGCCATCGGGAAGGGGTTAGTGATGCAGTTATGACATCAGCATCACTTTATTAATATCGGGGTAAGTGCAGGCCGCTGTGGTGACACTCCCTAAGGAGGCAGATCCATGATTCCACTACATTTCCTAGCATGTTCTCAACATCCTGAGGACTTCTAGTGGCAGAATCGAATTAGTGCCGGAGAGGAAGAGAGTATTGCAGCCATCATTTTTTCCTTTGGCTAGGTCACCATTAAAATATGCCTGGATTTGGACTTATCACATACAGTACTTCTTTTCCATGAAAAGTTTCATCAAAAATGTACTAGAAGAATACCTTGAGCCTGCTGACACATGGACAAGGACTTGGCGGTAATAATCACGTATCTGTCAGGATGTTGGCAATCAAAGAGCTGCTAATTTGTATGTTATCACATCTGCCAGAGCCAGGAAACTAAACAGAACTAACACTATTATACTGATAGCTTTCAACAGTTCCCTCACCGCGTTCTATATGAAGATAACCATTTACAACAAAAAGTTATTTTTTGAATCAAAGTATGAAATGCTGCAACCCGTTATAGCCAATTACAATTTACTTAGCTAACTAGGATCTGATTGGATGCTATGGGCTACTGTTGTTTGCATATTGTCACTACTCTTGGCACTACCTTAGTAAATGAGTCAGCTGGTTTTGGCTGCAGGGGAGATTTAGTCAATAAATGAAAGCCTTCCTATTGTGTCAATTGTCTTAATTAATGGTTTCCATGTTGTTTATAAAGCTATAATAATTGTGCACTTTACACTTGGACAAATGTCTGTGATAGAGGGGAAGGGTGTGATTCCCGTCTTACGCCCCGGGCAAGACACACCCGTTACTATGTGGACACGTACTAATACCAAGGCAATAAAGCCACCGTAATACAAAAATAAATAAAACAGTAGTGTCTGCAGGTTGTAATAGAACCTCTCGGAAACACATATGTAGATAGTTAGCTTTGCCAAAAGTCCTGTCTATCCAGTTCAAATATAAAGAAAGAAAACCCTTCATTCTTTAGAACTTCAGAATGATAAATGTTACGCAAACATGAAGGTGGCCTTTTAATACTTCTAATTTGTATTTTAAAGACCAAACAGAGACAGGCAGCAATAAAACATTGAGAGAACTTCTAACCCAGCCACATTGTTCTTAGACATCCAATTTCAGGAGACGCAAGGATGATAGTTTGTTAGTGGTCTCTTTTATGCGCAATTTCTCTTGAAGGAGCCTTACCTTGAAGGGAATTAGAGATGGATCAAGAAGAACCGAAACTCTGGGAGCTATCCCCACCCCCAAAAAAAAGGAAACAGAGGGCAAAGGACAAGTCACTAGTAATGAATGTAGATGATATGATATTACCCATTACCACCCCCGATTACTAGTACTCTGATATTGTATTGATCAAGCTGTTGCAAGAGAGGTAAAGGAAGCACAGATCTGCAGAATAAATGTAGCATGGAGACTCTACCAAATCTCACTCCACATCTGGGGAGACTGGTCATCAGAGGGAGCAGTGCCGTAGATCTCACACTGCAGATGCACAGCTATGAGACTCAAAGAACACCTAGAAAGTACCAAGGCACAGGTAATGCACTGCTAATTTTCAGAAGTCATTGAAGAAAAAAGGGTACTATTTTGTCTTGAATGACAAAAGGTTCAGGGTACTGCTTTAGCAAAGTTAACATTTCTAGATGGTCCCTATGACAAAGCAAATCTTCACTTTTTGAGTAAATTTCCACTTTAAGCAAGAATGTAGCCTTGTTCAAGGTGGACACTTTGGCTCCCTCATCCCATTGATAAGAATTGCAGAAGGCACAGAGAAGCCACACCATTTGCATTGTCTGAACTGGAATGACCCCCATCATCGGACTCCAACTGCCTACATGTACATCTTCCCTTGTAACGTAACAGGCAGGTGCCAAGCTTTGAACAGTTGAACTCTCTTCTTGGTTTACTACAAGAGCATAAGGTTCTAGCTGGGCCCCCTGGACATTCACCTGGCTTTAAGCCCTGGCCTAGATCGCCTTGGGGGGGACGATCCAGAATATATAGCCTTATCAATTTTGTATATATATATATATATATATATATATATATATATATATATATTCATTCATATATATATGAAAGGATATCATCTTGACATATAATCAGTGCATGTTAATGTCTTAAAGTGGGATTCCAGGTTAACCCTAACAACTCGAAAATATGTCTCCTCCCTCCTTTCACCACCCATGCTTATCAACCTGTGTAAGAAAGATGTGTATATTTACCTATTTTCAGGACGCTCTAGTGTGGTCACGCGATCCCCAGCCATTGACAGCTGCAGGGGAGAGGAGAGAGTGTTCAACAACTGATGGTAAAGTCTGGGGTGGTGACGTCACCTTTAGGCTTCAATGGCCTGATCATTGTCGGTGCTCCCTCCTCTTCCCTGCAGCAGCTCTGGCTGACACAGGGCAGCAGGATCACGTGACCACACTGGAGCAGCCTGAAAATGGGTAAATATACTCATCTTTCTTACTCAGGTTAGTCAGCATTGGTGTTAGGAGGGGGAAGAGGATATTTTTAAGACTAGTTAGGGTTAAGATGAAATTCAAATTAAAAGGCCAAGTCTATGCGAGAGGGAACAGTAAAGCACAACCTTGACATAGAGCTTCAAAGTTGGAAGCAGAGCCTGCATATAAAATAGAAAAATGTCTGCCCCTATGTACATATCAATACAAAATAGACTTAGAACTAATATTTTAAAAACATGAACACACTTTACTAAGATTACTTACATCAAGATAATCTTATCCACATGCAAATTGAAAAACATTGAAAAGACTTTACTGTAATCATTTTAATTTGTACCAAAAATGGAATAGAGGCGTCCATAGCTGAAAATAATAGTTCCCCGGCTCCCTTGCTGATCCAGTGGCTTCAGTAATTTCAAACTCACTAACTCAGAAGTATGCAGGCTGGAGGTTCCTTCTTTGCTTTGCTGATCTGAATGCTTGTTCCTGGGTCAAAGTACTGAAGCCAAAGGATTTGCATCACAGGTAGGCAGATAGCATTTTCAATAGAAGGTTAGCAATGGCACCCTTCATTCTTCTTTTAGCATAGACTGCTATTTGTGTCCATTTTGATCTATAAACATGCATACTTACCTCTTCATCTCAGTCCCCGGGTCACTGCAACTCCTTCCCATGGCCTACACTCGATACGTCCTCTTTTTGGATAGTCACTTCCACATCACACCCACTTTCCCGGGTGGTCCTGCCCGCATTTTGGGGGGTCCTGCTCCTAGTTATGCAAGAGGTGCACACTTGCAGACGCTAACACCTAAGATGTTACCCTTTTTTGAGTAACTCAAGTAAGGGTGATCCTGTAATTTGGAGACACAGCATCATCGGGACAGAGATGCAGGACTGTCATGGCAAACCTGGGTCAGTTGGCATCTATGCCAGAGGGGCACTTTTGCATACATATCACCCATTACAATCAGTGAGAACTGCAGAAGTAGGTGGGGTTGGGACACAGAAAAGGGAAGAATTAAGCAAATCAAAAGGCAGAGCAATATAAGTTACAGCATATCTCCCAAATTTTTGAAAAGGGAATGAGGGACACCTATCAGCAAAAGTATGCAGGCATAGGACACACCCCTTTCCCACGCCCCCTTAAAGGAGAATTGTACAAAAAAAAAAGATTTGTTAAACCCACAAGTGCTTTTTTTTACCACTATTATTCCTTTATATTGGCTTTTGGAATTTACAAATGCAGCAATTAAGAAATCAAATGAAAGGTTTTGCACCGGAAAACACTGTTTGATAGATAATCAGTGCATTTTATATACAACTATATAGATCAGTCCAAAATGATGGACAAATGAGGAGGAATGAGGGACAGAGGGACATTGCTCCAAATCAGGGACAGTCCCTCCAAATCCAGGACAGTTGGGAGCTATGGTTACAGGTAGAATTTTCTTAAAAACTGGGTTCTAAATACAGCCTGCACATAGTACAGAACATTGCAGGAAGTCAGATTATTTTTTTGCCGTATATATTTCAAACTAAATTCCAAGAAACAAGTTTCTCAGGCAGCTTTACTTCCTGCCCCTGACTGCCACTCATGGCCCATGATCATTGACATGACTGTATGACCTCACATGAAAGATTCTGGATACAAAGCTGCCTTTGAAAACAAATAACAAGCGTGTAATCCCAATCTTGTACTCTTCTAGCACATAAACAGGTTCATTCTTGTAACATCAGCAACTAATTGAGCTGCTGCATCATATGCAAGTTAAATAAAGTGTATATATTGTACATTCTACCTAAAGCTAGGGCCCCATACACACTATTAGATTTAATGCAGATTTTTGTCTTCAGGTTTCAACCAAGGGAGTTTCCTCCCACATACCTAACTTCAAGAGATATTAACAAGCGTGTTTTTTTTTTTTTTTTTCCATAGAGCGGCTCTGTGACATATTGAAAGACAAGATACAAGAACGACTTCCTGCTGGGTTCACACATATGCGTTGCGGGAACCAGCGCCATTCCAGAGCATCACATGTTACTCACAGGCAGTTCACCCTGCCCTCTGCGAACCGCTGCGGCTGGCAATAGAAAGTTAATGACACCCCCAGCCCAGATCGGTTCGCAGATCGCAGTTTGAACTGTCAAATTGTACATGTGACCCGATTCCAGTGCGGACCAAAAAAAGGGTCCTGCGCCATTTTGGTGCGAATGCGAATTCAGCCATCCGGTTCGTTTGGCTGAATTTGCATTGCACAGACATCGCATGTGATCTGCACAGCAATGCGGTGCGAATCATATGCGATGTCTGTGTTTGCCCCAGTGTGAACCCAGCCTATACCTTAATGTAGAAATTGGGGAGAATGGCTGCAGACACAGTTGTGTATAAATGGAAACTCCATTTTAAAAGCCGCCAATAAAAATATGGTTGCTAGTATCCTGGGTAAACACAAGTCTAGAAATAGCTCTGTGCTATTACGTTTTACATAAGAATGGCTACAGGCTCATACTCACTGGCTGTCCTTACAGCGTCATTTCGTTGGCATATTTTGGTGCCTAGTAGCCCCTGGTGCTGTGTACAGCTGCTCACAGACATGAATGGGCGTTGGTGGCTGTATGCATGCGCCATGTGATGCAGGTAGCGGCACACTTGGTGATACGCAGATAAAAGATACAGGCTACTTGACAGGACATAGTTACTGACATTGTAATAGAAGAGGGTCATATAGGGTGCTAGGAGACGGGCTGAGTATTAGAATCAGAGATGTCGGCACATGCCTGAGTGACTCACAATGCTAGTTATACGCGCAGACAGCTTTCTTTTGATCTTTAAAGCGGTTGTTCACCGCTGAACATTTTTTTTTCCCCCTGCAAAGTCATAATGTGCTAGTGTGAATCACATATCAGCACATTATGTGAAACTTACCTACAGCAGAGGTGCACACAAAAATGGGGGATGGGGGTGCAGATACCTGTATAAGACAGGTATTTGCACCCACTTCCAGGCATAGACGCCCGCAGGGGTCTACGCCACTTCCCGTCCCCCCCGCGCTGTCTGCTGGGAGACACACGGGTCCCAGAGACAGCAGGAACTATTCGGATTGCGCAGCGCGACTCACGCATGCGCAGTAGGGAACCAGGAAGTGAAGCCGCAAGGCTTCACTTTCTGATTCCCTCACGGAAGATGGCGGCGGCAGCATCCGAGGACCGAGGGACGGTTCGGCCTCAGGTGCCGACATCGCGGCGCCCTGGACAGGTAAGTTTTAAAAGTCAGCACTATTTGTAGCTGCTGACTTTAAAAAAAAAAAATTTGGCGGACCTCCGCTTTAAATTGAAGCTGTTCCAGAGCTGCAATGTCAGAGCTGCAGCTACTTCCATCTTCACCCGTCTTGCTTCGGTCTTGGTTCGCGGGCCCCAGCTCTGTGACTGGCCAGAGTCCGCGATAACGTCATGCGCATGCGCGCGGGAGCTGCCGTTCACAGACACGGGTGGCTGTTTCTTTAGAGCGCATGCGCCAGTGATGTCACTGGCTGCAAGTAATGTAAATATCTCCTAAATGGTGTATTTTTAGGAGATATTTATACTACCTACAACTTGGTCTCAAACAATTGAGCACACCACCCAATCCAAACGCCCTCCTCTTTTCCCCCACTGCCTTCTGGGACCTGTGTGTGTCCCAGAAAACGACGGGACCATTCAGAAAGCGCCATGCGACTCGCGCTTGCGCAGTAGGAAACCGGCTGTGAAGCCTGAAGGCTTTACTGCCGATTTCCCTTACTTGCAATGCTGGCGCCTGCACCAGAAGCCAAAGGATGGATCGGCTGGGGTGCCGACATTGCGGGCTCCCTGGACAAGTAAGTGTCCTTATATTAAAAGTCAGCAGCTACGGTATTTGTATTAAACTTAAATTTTATTCCCTAGGCTGGAACTCCTCTTTAAGCATATAAAGGGCACATAATACGGCACTCACCTCATAAAGGGCCTCAAAGAAGGTGTTTTTGTCCTCTGTCCTCTGTGCTTCAGGACTCCCACTGTCTCTGAAACTTTTTCTTATTGCCCTCATCTAACTGAAATACGGCGCCATCTTCTCGCAGGCAGATGGCGCCGTATTTCGTTTAGAGGTTTTAGTTGCACTGGGAGTTGTTCCAGTAGAGCAGATTGGTGGGGACAGAGTGACAATGGATGGATTGGCTGGGGTGCAGGCATTACTGGCTCCCTGGACAGGTAAGTGTCCTTATATTAAAAGTCAGCAGCTGCAGTATTTGTAGCTGCTGACTTTTATTTTTTTTTTTTCCCCAGTCTGGAATTCTGCTTTAAAGCTGAACTCCAGGAATTAACTTTGTTTAAACTTTCACTGGTCCACTTTAGTTACATCTGATTCTTCATACCTCACTTCTATAGGGCCTCTGGGGATGCAGACATTTGCTGTATTTGCCTGTGCTACATACAGTCGGAGCTGGGCTCTTCCAGATATCTATGCCGAACACAATTGCCCACTGGCTCTGCCATTCAGACAGCATTTAGTTTTTTAATGAATAAAAAGTTTTCTCTGATTGGACAAGATGAAGATTGTGACATAATTGGCCACTCCTCCCTGTCTCATCCAATCAGAGAACGCCTTGTAATTATTGAAAAAAAATACTAGAAGTTCTCATAATGGCGAAAAGGGCTGAACGAGCGACCCTCTGGGTTCAGTATACAGAAGGCAAGTTGCTCGAGCAGCACCCCGGAAGAGACAAGCACAGGCTTATACAGTTAATATCTGCATCCCCAGCACAACAACGCTCTACCGCCCTCTAAAAAGTGATCCACCGTGGATTGTTTTTCAGAGGGGCAGTAAAGACTGCCGCCAGAGTGAACATACCCTTTACATTTTCAGCGTTCATAATACCCCCGTGATGCATGTTGAGATACTTTTTGTTATAAGCTGGCAACGCCCTGTGCATGACTTCCAGTTATGCCCCTGTGTTTTCACCCTATCACATGGGCTTTCACTGGAGAATACACATGGCACACACATTATGCAGGGATTTTTTACTGTTATTACCATTGGAAACTTGGGCCTGAGAAATGCCATGCATCCATTGCTGGGGTGTATGCAGACAGGAAATGGTTGCAACAAGGCTGCAGGAAATTAGCAGCACTAGTATGCAGCAAAAGACGGGGAAGAAAAAAGCAATTGTGAAAACAAGTATTTTTATTTTAAAAAAGGACAATTTTTCAGGATACTGTACATACTGCTTGAGTAATCTAAATTCAGTTAGGGCCATTGAGACCTTGGCGGTCATCTTTACCAAAAAACTGGCTATGCAAATAAGGGGTCCCTGTATATATATTTTATATATATATATATATATATATATATATATATATATATATATATATATATATATACATACACAGACACCCAGTATGTCACAAAAGTGAGTACACCCCTCACATTTTTGTAAATATTTTATTCTATCCTTTCATGTGACAACACTGAAGAAATGACACTTTGCTACAATGTAAAGTAGTGAGTGTACAGCTTGTATAACAGTGTAAAATTGCTGTCCAGTCAAAATAACTCAACACACAGCCATTAACGTCAACCCTCTGGCAACAAAAGTGAGTACACCCCTAAGTGAAAATGTCCAAATTGGGCCCAATTAGCCATTTCCCCTCCCTGGTGTCATGTGACTCATTAGTGTTACAAGGTCTCACTCTCTCATACTGGTCACTGGAAGTTCACCATGGCACCTCATGACAAAGAACTCTCTGAGGATCTGAAAAAAAAGAATTGTTGCTCTACATAAAGATGGCCTAGGCTATAAGAAGATTGCCAAGACCCTGAAACTGAGCTGCAGCACGGTGGCCAAGACCATAGAGCGGCTTAACAGGACAGGTTCCACTCAGAACAGGTCTCGCCATGGTCGACCAAAGAAGTTGAGTGCACGTGCTCAGCATCATATCCAGAGGTTGCCTTTGTGAAATAGACGTATGAGTGCTGCCAGCATTGCTGCACAGGTTGAAGGGGTGGGGGGTCAGCCTATGAGTGCTCAGACTATACGCCGCACACTGCATCAAATTGGTCTGCATGGCTGTTGTCCTAGAAGGAAGCCTCTTCTAAAGATGATGCACAAAAAAGCAGTTTGCTGAAGACAAACAGATTACAAGGATTACTGGAACCATGTCCTGTGGTCTGATGAGACCAAGGTAAACTTATTTGGTTCAGATGGTGTCAAGCGTGTGTGGTGGTGACCAGGTGAGGAGTACAAAGACAAGTGTGTCTTGCCTACAGTCAAGCATGGTGGTGGGAGTGTCATGGTCTGGGGTGCATGAGTGCTGCCAGCACTGGGGAGCTACAGTTCATTGAGGGAACCATGAATGCCAACATGTACTGTGACATACTGAAGCAGAGCATGATCCCCACCCTACAGTATTGCAACATAACGACCCCAAACACACCTCCAAGACGACTACTGCCTTGCTAAAGAAGCTGAGGGTAAAGGTGATGGTCTGGCAAAGCATATCTCCAGACCTAAACCCTATTGAGCATCTGTGGGGCATTCTCAACTGGAAGGTGGAGGAGCGCAAGGTCTCTAACATCCACCAGCTCCGTGATGTCATCATGGAGGAGTGGAAGAGGACTCCAGTGCCAACCTGTGAAGCTCTGGTTAACTCCATGCCCAAGAGGGTTAAGGCAGTGCTGGAAAATAATGGTGGCCACACAAAATATCGACACTTTGGGCCCAATTTGGACATTTTCACTTAGGGGTGTACTCACTTTTGTTGCCAGCGGTTTAGACATTAATGGCTGGGTGTTGAGTTATTTTGAGGGGACAGCAAATTTACACTGTTATACAAACTGTACACTCACTACTTTACATTGTAGCAAAGTGTCATTTCTTCAGTGTTGTCACATGAAAAGATAGAATAAAATATTTACAAACATGTGAGGGGTGTACTCACTTTTGTGACATACTGGGTGTATATATATATATATATATATATATATATATATATATATATATATAAAATGCGTGTGTCAATATAAGGGAGTATCTGCTCCGTATTGCTATATGGCCTGTACAGCGAGCAAGCAGGGCAGGCCTCTGTTTTGTGGCACAGGCTGTGAATACCATGTGTCAGATATGTGTGTAATGCTTTCTGTCAGCTGAGTGCTCACTGGAGAGACAGAGGTGACAGCTGAGAGCAGGCCTGGGCCTTGTGTCACTGAGACCTGTCGGTGTGAAAGGGACACTTGTGTCTTCATGTATATTTCACAAAGCTTAAGCGTTCAGCAGATACATGAGTAATGAGGAGGGAGGCGATGGCAGGAAGCCAAGGAGAAGAGGGGAGAAAGACACAGAGAGAGGGAGAGATGCAGGAAGACAGGGAGAGAATGGAGAACACTAGGAACACCGATTGTTTGTTTCATTTGCTTTTAGCTATAAGGGGACCATTGCTGCAGCAACAGGGCAGCTACTCCAAGCTTGGATGAGGCCTAAGCAGCCACCAACGTACTGCGGTAATGATTTGGTGATGGCGGTGGTGTGGGGGGTAGGTGATATTTTTTTCTGGTTTATGGGAATAATAATTTTGACCGTTTGGCAGTGGAATCTTCCTGCATCCAATGTCAATGGTCACCTTTTCAATGCAGGTGGGGGAATGCTTCACCACACAAATAGTCACATTTAAGAACCTAAAATATTTTCAGAGACAAGTGCTAAATACTTAGGTCTTAGGTGCTGTACAATATATACTTCACACTGTTTCACTCTGTACATTGTGCTGTACATTATATACTCCACATTAACCACTTGCCGCCCGCCATATAGCAAAATGATGGCGACAAAGTGGTTGCAATATCCTGACCGGACATCATATGATGTCGCCAGGATATCAAGCCGCTGCGCGCCCCCGAGGGCGCGTATAACCGCGTTCATTGTTGTGGTGTGTCAGTCTGACACACCGCAACACCGATCTAGGTAAAGAGTCTCTGATGGAGACTCTTTACCTCGTGATCAGCTGTGTCCAATCGCGGCAGATCACAGTGTAAACAGGAAGAGCCGTTGATCGGCTTTTCCTTACTCGCGTCTGTCAGATGCGAGTAGAGGAGAGTCGATCGGCTGCTGCTCTGACAGGGGGGTCTGTGCTGATTGATTATCAGTGCAGTCCCCCCCGAGGATGCCCACACTGGACCACCAGGGACGCCACCAGGACCGCCAGGGATGCCCACCACTAGTCACCACCAGGTATGCCACCCATGGCCACCAGGGATAACAATCAGTGCCCACAATGAATGCCAATCAGTGTCCACAATGGATGCCTGCCAATCAGTGATGCCCATTAGTACCATCTATTAGTGTACATCAGTGCCACCTATCAGTGCCCATCCATGCCGCCTATCAGTGCCCATCAGTGCCGCCTATGTGTAGCCATTGGTGCTGCATATCAGTGCCACCTATCAGTGCCGCATATTAGTGCCCATCAGTGCCACCTCATCAGTGCCCATCAGTGCCGCCTTATCAGTGCCCGTCAGTGCAACCCCATCATTGCCCATCAGTGAAGGAGAAAACTTACTTATTTACAAAGTTTTGTAACAGAAACAAAAAAAAATTTTTTTTTTCAAAATTTTTGGTCTTTTTTTTTTATTTGTTTAGCAGAAAATAAAAACCGCAGAGGTGATCAAATACCACCAAAAGAAAGCTCTATTTGTGGGAACAAAATGATAAAAATTTAGTTTGGGTACAGTGTTACATGACCGCGTAATTGTCATTCAAAGTGCAACAGCACTGAAAGCTCAAAATTGGTCTGGGCAGGAAGGTGTATAAGTGCCCTGTATTGAAGTGGTTAAGATACTCTGTACACTGTGTTGTACATTATATACTCCACGTTAAGATACTCTGTACACTGTGCTGTACATTATATACTCCACATTAAGATACTCTGTACACTGTGTTGTACATTATATACTCCACGTTAAGATACGCTGTACACTGTGCTGTACATTATATACTCCACATTAAGATACCCTGTACACTGTGCTGTACATTATATACTCCACATTAAGATACTCTGTACACTTTGCTGTACATTATATACTCCACATTAAGATACTCTGTACACTGTGCTGTACATTATATACTCCACATTAAGATACACTGTACACTGTGCTGTACAATATATACTGTATGCCAAAGTACACCACTCTGTTTACTGTGCTCTATATTATGTTCTGCACTCTGTTCCCTGTGCTGTACATTATATATTCCACACTTTTTCATGCCGAACACTGTGCTGTACATTATATACTCACTGTACCACTCGGCACATTGTGCTGTACATTATGTATGCCACACTGTTATGCCCCGTACACACGATCGGACATTCCGACAACAGAACTGTGGATTTTTTTTACGAAGGATGTCGGCTCAAACTTGTCTTGCATACACACGGTCACACAAATCTTGTCGGAAATTCCAAATGTCAAGAACGCGGTGATGTACAAGACATACGACGGGCTGAGAAAAATGAAGTTCAATAGCCAGTGCGGCTCTTCTGCTTGATACCGAGCATGCGTGGATCTTTGCGTGTTGGAATTGTGTACACACGATCGGAATTTATGACAAAGGATTTTGTTGTCGGAAAATTTGAGATCCAGCTCTCAAATTTTGTGTGACGGAAATTCCGACGGAAAATGTCCGATGGAGCCTACACACGGTCGGAATTTCCGACAACAAGCTCCCATCAAACATTTTCTGTCGGAAAATCCGACCGTGTGTACGGGGCATTGCTGTTCCTGCAATAGGGGGAGATTTACTAAAACTGATGCACACAGAATCTGGTGCAGCTGTGCATACTAACCAATCAGCTTGCAGGAGGAAAGGAGGGTACAGTACAGGGTCAGGAAGGTACAGTACAAGGAAGCAGTAAATTATATAACAGAAGTGGTCTCCACAAGCAGAGCAGCACAGGGAAGCTGATGTAACAGATCTTACCTGTTCTGGCACTTTGTCACTGGGCTAAATCTGCAATCGGAATGACATCTCCCCCTACCTTCCCCTTGCAGTTTCTGATTCTCTTCCAGCACTTTGCATGTGTGTGTGTGTGTGTGTGTGTGTGTGTGTGGGGGGGGGGTGGTTAATGGAGAACCCCCGAAACAGAGAATCTTGCTAATGCTGCTTGTATGGGTGGGCTATGTACTGCTCCAATCACATGGGATGAATAGGAGAGGAGGGCTGGCAGGGATCAAAGCGGTACAAATCTCGCCCACACAAGCAGTGGCAGTAGTAAGATGCTCCACCTTCGGAGTTCATTCTTAACACCTGCAAAGCTCCGGCAAATGACGTGGGGGGGTAAACTGCAGGGGTCCCCCAGTGCCCATGGGGGCTCGTACATTACGATGGCCCTGCCCAGCAGACTCTAGTGACACTCCATAGTATTCCTCTTCACTGCTCCTCCCAGCAGTTATATAAAATGTTATGTAAGGAGAAGGGAGGGGCAGAGTAGCTGGGCCAGCACAGACCATAACTAGACACTCCCAGAAGAGGAAACGGCTATGATGTGCAAGTAGGGAGGAGGCTGTGCTAGGAAAAAGACTCTTCCCAGAGGATGCACAATGGAAATCAATTGCACAATGGAAGTATTTATGAAAAGTCAACATGCAGCAAGTAAGCATTAAGAATATTTGATTTTTCTGTGCTTTTACCTCTAATTGTTTTACATTGACGGCAGGGTATATTAAGGTGTAAAGAATGAAGGTCCAGGCCCACCATCAAACAGACTGAAGTGTTAGCTCTGAAGACGAGTGCACAGAAGAATGTCAGAGCTGGTTTAGTCTGGATTTGCCCACTGGCTCCTGTTGGGCTTTGTGGTCCAGAGCTGGCATAGCCAGGCATGGAGCCAAATAACACAGACAGATGAGCAGCCGCAGAACTGGGCGTGTGGAGGGCAGCGGGGGAGGCACAGAGCGTGTCAGGATACAAAATGTTTCCGCATACTTCAGCTAAACTATTACATAGCTCTGTAAAGCTCGTACATTGTAAACAGCTTCTCAGCTCCACTAATGCACCACCCTTGACAGCTCAGATAAAGAGAACCTCTAAGAACAGAAACGTGGGTGCGGGCTCTGGGACTGTCATCCTGATCCTGACTTCATTACCTTAGATAGTCCCTGACCTTGAACAGGCATGCAGGATGGGAATCTTTATTTAGACTTCACTGGCTGCAGGCCTACAGGTAGGGTTGCCACCTGTCCAGGATTCACCCGGACTGTCCGAGTTTTGAATCTTATGTCCGGGTTTCAGTCTGTCTAAAACCCAGACACATTATTCAGACCGGGCTGTTGCTGCCCAAGTAACCACGATAGTCACACAAAAATCTGTTGCCATCCAGGAGCTGCGGGCAGCTGTCTAGGGGCAGGTTTGGCATCACTGTGTGTGTGTGTGTGTGTGGGGGGGGGTGATGATGTCAGCAACAGCAGTTTGGCCACACCCACTGTTCCCTGCAGCACGCATAGTTACTACCCTCCTTGGGGCACCCAAAGGTGTTTTATAATCCTATAGTGCAGGAACCTTTTTGGCTAAGAGAGCCATGAACACCACATATTTTATAATGTAATTCCATGAGAGCCATACAATATGTTTAAAACGAAATATGAGTAAATGTGTGCATTTTATGTAAGACCAACACTTTTAAAGTACAATAAGTCTCTGAATTCTTTTTAATAATGTTGTTATGCTGTTGCTAACCAATGATGAATAAAGTAGTTCTTACCATTAATGCAACTTTTCGTGTTCGATTAATCGACTCTTTATTTAATTGATTAATCGACTAATTTCGATTAACTATAACTGTAATGTCGTCATCTCCCCCACTGTAATATCCACGTCATCTCCCCCACTGTAATGTCCACATCTCCCCCACTGTAATGTCCACATCTCCCCCACTGTAATATCCCACATCTCCCCCCACTGTAATATCCACATTTCCCCCCACTGTAATGTCCACATCTCCCCCCACTGTAATATCCACATCTCCCCCACTGTAATATCCACATCTCCCCCCACTGTAATATCCACATCTCCCCCACTGTAATATCCACATCTCCCCCTCTGTAATATCCACATCTCCCCCACTGTAATATCCACATCTCCCCCCACTGTAATATCGACATCTCCCCCCACTGTAATATCCACATCTCCCCCACTGTAATATCGACATCTCCCCACTGTAATATCCACATCTGCCCTACTGTAATATCCACATCTCCCCCACTGTAATATCCACATCTCCCCCACTGTAATATCCACATCTCCCCCCACTGTAATATCCACATCTCCCCCCACTGTAATGTCCACATCTCCCCCACTGTAATATCGACATCTCCCCCCACTGTAATATCCACATCTCCCCACTGTAATATCCACATCTCCCCCCACTGTAATGTCCACATCTCCCCCACTGTAATATCGACATCTCCCCCCACTGTAATATCCACATCTCCCCACTGTAATGTCCCACATCTCCCCCCACTGTAATATCGACATCTCCCCCACTGTAATATCCACATCTCCCCACTGTAATATCCACATCTCCCCCCACTGTAATGTCCACATCTCCCCCACTGTAATGTCCACATCTCCCCCACTGTAATATCCGACATCTCCCCCCACTGTAATATCCACATCTCCCCACTGTAATGTCCACATCTCCCCCCACTGTAATATCGACATCTCCCCCACTGTAATATCCACATCTCCCACTGTAATATCCACATCTCCCCCCACTGTAATATCCACATCTCCCCCACTGTAATATCCACATCTCCCCCCCACTGTAATATCGACATCTCCCCCACTGTAATATCCACATCTCCCCCACTGTAATATCCACATCTCCCCCCCACTGTAATATCCACATCTCCCCCACTGTAATATCCACATCTCCCCCCACTGTAATGTCCACATCTCCCCCCACTGTAATATCCACATCTCCCCCACTGTAATGTCCACAATCTCCCCCCACTGTAATATCCACATCTCCCCCCACTGTAATGTCCACATCTCCCCCACTGTAATATCGACATCTCCCCACTGTAATGTCCACATCAGACTTTTTCAGAATTCCAGCCAGCAAAAGATTGAGAGCAGGTTCTCTATTTTTCAGTCGGAAAAAGTTCCTATCCGAAAATGCGTTCGTCTGTATGCAATTCGGACGCGCAAAAAAATCACGCATGCTCAGAAACAATTTGACGCATGCTCGGAAGCACTGAACTTCATTTTCTCAGCTTGTCGTAGTGTTGTACGTCACCGCGTTCTTGATGGTCGAAAGTTCAGAGAACTTTTGTGTGACCATGTGTATGCAAGCCAAGCTTAAGAGGAATTCCGTTGGAAAAACCATCCAAGTTTTTTCTGACGGAAATTCCACTTGTGTGTACGCGGCATTAGAAAGTATACATTTTATTACATAGATATACGACAAGAACAAACAGAAGGTCTTTTGGAGAGAGAGAGAGATCACAGCTGCATCAAAATTGCATTGCAAACCCATTGGAATCACAGAGGAATGTGGATGAAGTCGCACTGCCTGTGATCCTTCAAATCGCACTATAAAATTCATTGAAATCACAAAGCATCAGTGTGAACCTAGCATTAAGCCTAGTACATACAGGCCAAATGTCGGGCAGCATTGGTCGGTTCAACACAAACCGGCCAACATTCGGCCCGTGTCTACTGCAGTAGGTCCGACAGAAGCTGGCCGAAAGGGGCATGACCGAAAAAGTTCTGCCGACCAGCTCCCTATCAGTAAGCACTCTCAGCCAATGACTGAAAGCACTGATCAAATTGTTCTGGGGGGGGGGCATCCCCCTGTCAGAACACAATAGGGGAGATTACTGTACTAACATTGCATTGTTAGTACAGCAACTCTGACCAGAATTGTCCATTTTTTGACAGGTTGAATGAACAAAAACTAGTAGTGTGTACTAGGCTTTAGTTAAGTTATTATGTCCAACCCGCCCCTCCCTCCTGGCCAATCCAAAACAGCTATGAAGGAGAAGGCTGCTTCATAATGACATCTTATCTTGGCTCTAAGCACTTTCCACAAACAAGCCACGGCAAGAGCAATGCAGCTGGAGATGGGATGTGTCAGCCTCTGCATTTCTCTTGCTGTTGCTTATTTGCAGAAAGTTTTGCAGAGACAAGCTAACGTTCTGAAGCAGCCATCGCCTTTCTCGCTGTTGTCTGATCAGCTGCAGTAGATGGGGAGGGGAGCAAGTCAGATCTCATACCTAGAAAGCAACATGAGACAAAATACTACATGTACTTTGTCCCATAGGAGAAAAAACTATATATATATAGATATATAGATATATATATCTATATATATAGATATATATTATATAACTATATATATATATAACATATATATATATATATATATATATATATATATATATATATATATATATATATATATATATGTATATATATACACTTAAAAAAATATTTAATGGTTGATGTTGTTTAACTTCTATATCTCGTGTAGTGATATAGGGTTTAAGGATGGAGCCACAAAGCTTTTTGGGGGGACAAAAGCATCTGACATTCCTGGAAATGTCAATCGCTGATAGAATCTTTCTGAAGCTGTAGTGCTGGAACAGAGGAGAGGCCCAAGAAACAGGCTGCCACAGGGCTGAGTATATACTCGCCCTTTATTGTAGGAGAGTAAAGCTTTTTAAATCTATAAAGATCTGATAAGAGTGTCTTAAAGGGAAGAAAAACCATTTCAAGTAGTCATAATGGTCATTGCCTATATCTGTAGAATCCTTCCTTTACCTGTGCAGACAGCCCTTGGCTCTGTCAGTGCCCTTACTATTTTAGCATAGCTCCCAACGGTCCCTGATTTCGAGGGACTGTCCCTGATTTGGAGCAATGTCCCTCTGTCCCTCATTCCTCCTCATTTGTCCCTCATTTTGGTCTGATCTATATAGATGTATATAAAATGCATTTTTTATCTATCAAAAAGTGTTTCCCAGCGCTAAACCTTTCATCTGATTTCTAAATTGCTGCATTTGTAAATTCCAAAAGCCAATATAAAGGAATAGTAGTGGTAAAAAAAAGCACTTGTGGGTTTAACCAATCTTGTTTTTTTGTACAATTCCCCTTTAAGGGGGCGTGGCAAGGGGTGTGTCCTATGCCTGCATACTTTTGCTGATAGGTGTCCCTCATTCCCATCGCAAAAAGTCTGGAGGTATGTTTTAGACCCAAATCCCCCCATCCTTCTTTCTCCCACAGATCTGATGTGTTTATCGGCAGAAAGAAATGTACTATTTACAGCAGACCTAAAGTCTGCAAAGACCTAAGCTAATTTCTATGTCTTCTACCCCCACCGCCACACACTGCCTTATTGGTTTATATAATGTGTAACACTTACATAGCAGGAGTTCTTGGCTCTTGAAGCACAACAGTGGCAGGACATGTTGGCGTTGCCAAAGGTTGGGGTCCTTTCAGCCTGAGATACTCATTGGCCGGCTTTGCCTGAACATCACCCTGTGACGGCGCCTACATATCCTCTACTCTGGCTGTTGATTGATGTAAAAGTAGTTTTTTCTACCTGAAATAATGAAAATATAACTTGTTGGATTTAAAAAGTGTCCTTTCCCATCTCAAAAAGATGGGAGGTAGGTCCACAACCTACAGCTGCTTTATGGACCATTCACACCCTGTGTTTTATGTGTGTGTTGGCACATCTTAACCTCTTGGCTCCGACAGTACGCAAACATGTGGCCTCCCGGTGGGTGGGCCTTAACGCCAAGGGGCCGCATACTTGCATATCAAAATGTAAACACACCTGAGCAAAGAGTGCACACCCTGCGCAATCGAGAGCTTTCCAACCATGTGACCACTGTGACAGCCAATCACGGCATTCACATGATCATAAACCCCACCTCTTGGCATCTGAAACCCCTTAAAGGGCCGGGAGGCACCGGCGCCAAGGGGCTAAAGATGTATTTCAGGTATTGACCTTTTATATATACGTAGTTACATCACCTCTCCACCTCATCCAATCAGTGAACGCTTTGCATTCATTCAGGTGATACAAAGCATTCTATGAATGGTGTCCGAGCCGAGCGACCATCCTTCTGGGTTCAGAATGCAGCCGCTCAGCACGGGACCTGGTAGCTAGTGGACATCACAGGGGTAGCAGTGTCTACTTCAGTGATTTCCAGATTCCAGAGGCATAGGCCAGGTATGGTATATACATAGTTACATTGGTCCAAGCTGGCCTAGTGTAAGTATGTATGAAATATCCATACCTGGAATTCTTCTTTAAAGTGGACCCAAAGCCTCCTTGAACTACACCCTTCCAATGCCCTAATCTTTAAGGCTGCATTCACACATGATCGCCACAATTCCAAATGACTGCAAAATGTGGCGGTAAATTGCACTGCAATTGAAGATGAATGGAAAACTCTGGACAGGCGCACTCCAAAGAAAACTTCTTGTGCCTTTTATTGAAAAATTGGGATCACACTGTACAAGCCACAGCAAAGTGATACAAACAAGAGCTGACGCGTTTCACACTACAGAAAGTGCTTACTCATAGCACTTCAATCACGACAAATCACAACGCTGTTGCCCAAAAGAAGCTTATGTTCTTTTTTGAGCGACCAGCGGCGCGTGTTGCAATTGCAGCGCAAATTATCGTGCTAGAATTGCGGCAAAATCGCGGCGCGATTAGGGTGCTATTAGAAGCCATGAAATCGCAAACACGTCCCGTGTTTTGCAGCCATTTGAAATTGCGAGGCGGAATCGCGACATTCGCCTGTCCAAATGGGTGCATGAACCATCTGATCAGGTCTGCCTGAAAAACTGACAGGCGGACCTGCCGTACGAAAGGGGGACTTACTGACGGGTTATACAAACATTGCTCAGGAGCAGTCAACCAAGTCCAGTGTGATAGCTTCTTCCTCTTCATAGCCAGCCAAAGGTTAAGGCTGCTAGCTGGGTTACATGGCTGCCAGAGAGAGGTGATCTTGGCTGGAGAACAGGACAGGAGCCAGAAGTGTCTCAGATTCGGCTTCCATGAGTCGTCTTATTTCATCGTGATGAATGGATTTTCCTCTGGTGCAGGAAAACAGATAAAGTAGGACACTACAGGAAGGAAGATGAAGTGTCAGGGAGGCACCCGAGCACAGTCAGGATTTGGTATGTCTGTCAAAGGATTCCACCAGCATCATACAGTACTTTGGATCAGCGCCTGAAAAATGCCTCAGTGTGAAAAGGGTCTAAAGGCAGGAGCCATGCAGCCGGATTTGTGCCCTGTGCAAATCAATGGCCACCACTGCCACTGTCACCCCAGCGGTCACATGCCAATAGAGGCGTTCTCTCCACACACAAACTGGATGCAGATAATTGTCAATTTTGTATTCAGCCATAGCACAGAGGGCTGCTGTATCCACGTGTGGAGTAGGGTTGCCACCTGTCCGGGATTCACCCGGACAGTCCGGGTTTTGAATCTTGTGTCCGGGTTTCAGGCAGACTGAAACCCAGACACATTATTCAAGCCGGCTGTGGCTCCCCAGGTAACCAAGATAGTCAAACACAAATCTGTTGCCATCCGGGAGCTGCGGGCAGCTGTCTGGGGGCAGATTCGGAATCACTGGGGCGATGATGTCAGCAAAAGCAATTTGGCTACACCCACTGTTCACTGCTGCTACGCGCACCGAATTTCTACTCTCCTTGGGGCACCCAAAGGTGTCCCTGGCCGCTAAAGTGTTCTGGTTTGGCTTAAAGAAAAGGTGGCAACCTTAGTGTAGAGTTCAGTTACGCTGCAGTCTAGCTGACCACCTGAAGGAAAATCTATATTCACAGCATAAATTTTCATTCTATAACATCCGCATTGTAATAACAATACTAATAATAGTTATTTGACAATCCAATATAAGCTTACTTGAAAGATCTCCTTTCATGTTGTGGGTTCTCCCTGTCTGCCGGTCATCTCTTTCCACAACTTACTGGATTCCCTGCTTTGCAGCTTCTACTCTGCTGTTTACTTCCAATGTCTATGGACTACATATCCCAAGGTACCTTGCTGCCTGCAAGCTGTGATTCCTGTACTGACTCTGCCTCCTGAAACTCCTCTTGTTCAGAAGGCAGGCTCTGTGAAATGTGTGACATGGGAGTGCCTACTCACAGGGCATGGTGAATATGGGTCACAGAATTCCAGGAAATAAATGTGCGGGGACCTTCCCAAAGTAAGTTTACCAACTTTCAGATTAAAGAGGAAGTAAAGTCTCATGTATAGTTTGCCCACCTCCCAACATTCTGAGATGGGAACGAGGGACACCTATCAGCAAAAGTATGCAGGCATAGGACACACCCCTTGCCACACCCCCTTAAAGGAGAATTGTAAAAAAAAAATAAGATTGGTTAAACCCACAAGTGCTTTTTTTACCACTACTATTCCTTTATATTGGCTTTTGGAATCTACAAATGCAGCAATTTAGAAATTGGATGAAAGGTTTAGCACTGGGGAACACTTTTTGAAAGAGAAAAAGTGTATTTTATATACATCTATATAGATCAGACCAAAATGGGGGACAAATGAGGAGGAATGAGGGACAGAGGGACATTGCTCCAAATCAGGGACAGTCCCTCGAAATCAGGGACAGTTGGGAGGCATGACGTTGTACCTATAGGTAAGCCTTTATATAGGATTACCGATAGGTACTGTAAATATCTCCTAAGCGAGCACCATTTAGGAGATATTTACATTACATGCAGCCAATGACGTCATCGGCACATGCGCTCTGAAGGATCGGCCACCCGTGCCGTTCTTTCAGATACCTGTACCGTGAATGACGGCTCCCCCCACGCATGCACGGGAGTGGCTTCATCGCGGCTCCAGCCTGTCACACAGCCGGAGTCTGTGGAAGGAAGACCAGGTGAAGATGGACGCTGCCTCCAGTGATTACATCGCATTGCTGGAGGGCTTAGTTTTCAGGTAATTTTCACATAATGTGCTAGTATGCGATGCATACTAGCACATTATGCCTTTTCAGGTCTGAAAAAAAAAAACACCCAGCGGTTTACAACCGCTTTAATAGGAGTGGGCTGGAAATAATTGAACTACAATGTGGAAATGAGTATACGATTTTACATGTATGCTATAGATAAACTTTAAAGCTGAACCCCAGGCAGATATAAAAGACACGTATTAATGCATCTCTGCATACACAGTATATCCCACCCACTTTCATGTGCCATTGTAACAAGATAATCAATGTTATTCACTTTAACTGTCAGTGGTCATAAAATTATGGCTGATCAGTATTTTTTGCCTACATGTATTTGCCATCTGCATAGCCGGACTGTTCTGGGCCCCCTATGTTTCCAGCCACACTCGGCAGATGTTCTCCAATCTACAGGCTACTAATAAAGGGAGTGCGGTGGACTGTTACAATAGTCAGCTCCTTGTATGTAAGTAGACATGCCCCCTGTATGCATCTCAAAGTTTAGATTTTCCGATATGACCGGAGTGTCCCTTTAAAGTGTCACAGTGAACTCTCCCTTGGAATAGCCCTAGGGTGATCTATAATGGCCAATTACCCAGGATGCTTAGCATCCACATTATTTAGGACACAGGCACATAAATAATACTGACCTTCGTACGTTTACACACAGCCAGGCTCACAATTCACTGGCATTACATTTTAATATATATTTTTATCTAAATCATCAGAATTTTTTACCTAAAACCTGCCATTTCCATGTGCTTGCTTTGCATATTATTTTATATATAATGTGATTCTGTACTTGCCAAATGTGCTGCAGAAATCTCCCTTCACTGAGTCTGGCTGCAACCATTTTAACTGTGCCTTACTTCCTGGATTAACACAGACACACGCCTCCAGCTCTGCAGCTCTCATTGGCCATCTTATGACTCATTCCCCCCTCCCTTCCTAGCAAATGCTCACAGCGAGTGAGAGAGAACAAGGGCAGAAGATTTAATAGATAAAATAGTTGAAAAAATGACTTAAGGTCTGCTTTAACTTCTTCAGATCCGCGCTATAGCCGAATGACGGCTACAGCGCAGACCTACTTTGCCAGGGGGGCGTCAATAGATGCCCTCCCGTGCTCGAGCAGCCTGCGCACCTCCTGCAGGGCGTGCACGGCGTGCTCTGTGTTTAGCGAGTCTATGAAACTCGGCTGATCACAGATCGGAGTAAGGGGTCGATCCAGATCCCTTACCACGTGATCAGCTGTCGGCCAATGACAGCTGATCATGTGAGGTGAACAGAGCCGGTAATTGGATTCTTTTTTCTCCTCGCACTGATAGCATGAGGAGAAAAAAAAAAAGCTGATCACTGGCGGCTGTCAGATTGACATCAGTCCCGATCAAGGAGAGCTACCACTAGCTCATCTGTGCCCACCTGTGCCACCGGCCAGTGCCACCTACCAGTGCCCACCAGCGCCACCTACCAGTGCCACACATCAGTGCCCACAGTGCCACCCATCTGTGTTACCAATCAGTGCCTCATCAACAGTGCTGCCCATCAGTGCCACCTATCAGTGCCCATCAGTGCCATCTATCAGTGGTACCTATCAGTAACACTTATTAGTGCCCTTCAGTGCCACCCATCAGGGCCCATCAGTGCCATCTTATCAGTGGGCATCAGTGCCACCTTATCTGTGCTCATCAGTACCGCCTTATCTGTGCCCATCAGTACCGCCTTATCTGTGTCCATCAGTGTCGCCTCATCTGTGCCCATCAGTGCCGCCTTATCTGTGCCCATCAGTTCCCACCAGTGCAGCCTATCAGTGCCCACCAATGCCGCCTCATCAGCGCATATCAATGAAGGAGAAAAGTTACCTGTTTGCAAAATTTTATAACAAACTATGAAACATGATTTTTTTTTCTTCAAAATTTTCCATCTTTTTTTGTTTGTTTAGCAAAAAAAAAACCCAGCTGTGATTAAATACCACCAAAAGAAAGCTCTATTTGTGTGAAAAAAAATTATAAAAATTTCATTTTGGTGCAGTGTAGTATGACCGCGCAATTGTCAATTGTCAAGTGCGTCAGAGCTAAAAGCTGAAAATTGGTCTGGGCAGGAGGGGGTTTAAGTGCCCAGTAAGCAAGTGGTTAAGTAAAGAACTGTAAAAGAATACAAATGAACTTTGGTTCAGAGGGCCACTCTAACCTACCTAAAAATCATATCAGCCAATTAGGCTCCATAACTGTAGGCCTATTTATGAACCATTAATTAATATAGAGAGGTGATACATATATTGTTTTGGGGACAAAACGTACTATTCTTTTTTTGGTATTGTCCTTTAGCAATTAATTAATGGAAAGGATGGAAAGATGGGTATTTAATTTATTCTTCTCAGTCTTCACGAGGGAATCAGGGGGGGGGGCTTCAGTAGCCAAAACTGTAATGTTTATCCTCATGACACGTCACAGGAAGCACCCTCATGGCTAACAGAGGACAGAATTAGAAATAGAATTGAAAAACTTTAAACATTAAGCTGATTGGAGAAAAGCCAATGTAGCACCAATATTTAAAAAAGGGCCAAGATACATCCCTAGGAATTACAGACCAGTTAGCCTAACATCAATAGTATGCAAGCTCTTGGAGGGGATGATAAGGGACTATATACAAGATTTTAGTATTGAGAACGGTATCATTAGCAGTAATCAGCATGGATTCATGAAGAATTGTTCTTGCCAAACCAATCTATTAACCTTCGATGAGCAAGTGAGTTGCCATCTAGATAAAGGAAGTCCCGTAGATGTGGTGTATCTGGGTTTTGCAAAAGCATTTGACACAGTTCCCCATAAACGTTTACTGTACAAAATAAGGTCAGTTGCCAAGGACCATAGGGTGAGTACATGGATTGAAAACTGGCTACAAGGACAAGTTCAGAGGATGGTGATAAATGGGGAGTACTCGGAATGGTCAGGGGTGGGTAGTGGGGTCCACCAGGGTTCTGTGCTGGGACCATTCCTATTTAATTTACTTATAAACGACCTGGGGGATGGGATAAACTCTGTATTTGCGGACGATACTAAGCTAAGCAGGGCAATAATTTCTCAGCAGGATGTGGAAACCTTGCAGGAAGATCTGAACAAATTAATGGGGTGGGCAACATGAGGTTTAATGTAGAAAAAAAAAAAATAATGCATTTGGGTGGCAAAAATATGAATGCAATCTATACACTGGGGGGAGATCCTCTGGGGGAATCTAGGATGGAAAAGGACCTGGGGGATCTAGTAGATGACAGGCTCAGCAATGGGAAGCAAAGCAAACAGAATATCGGCATGCATTAAAAAAGGGATTAATGATCAGACTTGACCTGACACGCCCCTCTTGCATAGCCATTCATTGGGAAGCTCAGTGTACTGCTGCTTCTCCTCCCCCCAGATCTTATGCAGCAGAGAACAGAGGGAATGTGATCACTTATAAAGGGAAAAAGGTATTTATAATGTATTTTTATATCTATACATAAATGTTTTGCCTTTCCTTTCTATTTTAAACTGAATGGGTTGTTTTACAAGGTGATTGTTTACAATCACTTTAATTAGGTCCCTATGAATGAGACCTTGCACTGGGAGAGCAGGGCACTATGGCGAAAACCCCTCAGGGGGCAGACCCATGATGCCCTTCTTACAAGATGTCTTTAGTCTTTCAGGTTTGGGTTTCGGGTGGGCATCATTCATCCGAATAGACTGAGGACATTCTGTATTCTGTAAGTACTGTGAAGGACAGCTCTGGTTCAAAGGTAAGTACTGCAGCCTGAGCTGCTTTTTTTGCTCCTAAACCGGCAGGTGGATCATTTAAAAAAAAAGCCTTAAGCTAGGCTTTAAGAGAACGTTGAATATACACAATGGCGTCCCTAGGGGAGGGCCAGAGGGGGCCCTGACCCCCCTAACATTATGCTGTGCCCCACCATGTGCCCCCCAATAAAAAAATTTTTTTTTTTACAAAAAGGCAATGTCGAAGAGGGAAAGTGTCCCCAGCTCCTGCGGGTGATTCCTCCCCCCTCCCTCTGCTCGCTGACACTGCACAATGCGAGCGCTCACACAACCACAGCCGTCCGATCTGCTCCTTCCCCTGCATCCTCATTGACAGGGAGAAGAGCGAGTTGCAGGAAGGACTCCACCAGGACTCTCAGTTACTGAAAAAACAGACTGTAAATTCCAAGAGATGCCAGACCAGCGCTGTCAATAGCAGGTTGAGGACAGCAAGAGGAGGCTGGGGAACAGTGGCAGAACACCAGGGCCCGGTGGCAAGACAACCTTTGCAACCCTGATAGTTCTCCCACTGCTTTGGACCCTTATATTTTCTTGGTATGCTGGTGACATATATCTCTTGTTTTCTGCCATCCCGGGGGGGGGGGGGGGCCCAATACAGTAGGAAGGGAGCTCACTGCAGAACATGTGAAAGGGCCGTTGTGGGATCGTAGTAAAGGGCCCCAGGATATATAGTAAAGGGCCCCAGGATATATATATATATATATATATATATATATATATATATATATAATTGCATTTTATAGTTGCCCCTCTACTTTTGTCCCTGTCCCCCCATGTGCCCCCCTAAATATGAAAGATGGAGACGCCACTGCATATACATATGCTGCTTTGTCAGTTTAGTTTATGGCCTGACATAGGCAAAAGGCCCTTGTGTCTGCTTTTTCTGTGTGCACACATATAAGTGCCGCACGTCAACCAAATTTGTGCTTTTCACAGCCCTGAGTATAAAAAGCCATCAATCTGCCTGAAAAACAACAGCATGCAAACCTTTTCTAATGGATTTTTGGCAGACAGTTTATGTCAGCCCTCAAAGCCCCAGTATTTCATTCTTCCTCATTGTCTGCGAAGTGTCATTACGCAGGGAGACTGATGAGATGGAAACTACAGCTCCTCCACCACTGCCAACTAACTTAATTTGGCATTGGGCAAAAAAAAAAAAAAAGTACATGGAACAAATAAAGATATGGCTGAATTTAAGCGGAAAAAACTAATTTACAGTATACAAGTGCCACAGCTACATATTAAAGATATTTTCCTACCTATATTTTACTATCGCTTGTTGCCCCCTCCCCCCATCATCAACACGCTAATTACATTTTAAATAAAAACTTTCTATTTTCATTACATACCTTATTTTAGACCTCTGTGCTTTTCTATCCAATGCAGGCAGATCATAGCTGGTGGGAGGGGCCAACAAGGTCCTGTATACTGCAGTGTTAATTTTGGCAGCATATATCGATTTAGTTTTAGTCTTAGGACTAATATGGCATTTTAGTTTTAGTCCCATTTTAGTCTTCTGCAATTGTTTTAGTTTTAGTCGTATTTAGTCGACTAAATCTCCAGTACATTTTAGTCGACTAAAACTAATTTTAGTTATCTAAAATCGAATGGGTGTAGTTAAACTATAACGCATTATTTAAGCATTTCTCTACAATTTCCAAACTCATTATATACTGCTGGAGTGAAAAATCAAATATTATTTATGGTATTGAGGTATGAACATGTACTACAGACCAGTGTTAATTTTGACGTCAAATTTCAATTTAGTTTTAGTCTTTTTACTAAAATGGCATTTTAGTTTTAGTCATATTTTAGTCATCTCAATTGTTTAAATTTAATATTTTAGTCGACTAAAATGGTATTAAGTTAGTCGACTAAAATCTTTTAGTCGGTTTTAGTCGACGAAATTAACACTGGTATACAGTGCATCCGGAAAGTATTCACAGCGCTTCACTTTTTCCACATTTTCTTATGTTACAGCCTTATTCCAAAATGGATTAAATTTATTATTTTCCTCAAAATTCTACAAACAATACCCCATAATGACAACGTGAAAGAAGTTTGTTTGAAATCTTTGCAAATTTATTGAAAATAAAAACCGAAAAAAATCACACGTACATAAGTATTTACAGCCTTTCCCATGGCACTCAAAATTGAGCTCAGGTGCGTCCTGTTTCCACTGATCATCCTTGAGATGTTTCTACAACTTGATTGGAGTCGACCTGTGGTAAATTCAGTTGATTGGACATGATTTGGAAAGGCACACACCTGTCTATATAAGGTCCCACAGTTAACAGTGCATGTCAGAGCACAAACCAAGCCATGAAGTACAAGGAATTGTCTGTAGACCGCTGAGACAGGATTGTATCAAGGCACAGATATGAGAAAGGGTACAGAACAATGTCTGCAGTATTGAAGGTCCAAATGAGCACAGTGGCCTCCATCATCTGTAAATGGAAGAAGTTTGGTACCACCAGGACTCTTCCTAGAATGGGCCACCCGGCCCAACTGAGCGTACAGGGCAGAAGGGCCTTAGTCAGGCAGGTGACCAAGAACCCGATGATCACTTTGACAGAGCTCCAGCCTTTCTCTTGAAAGAACCTTCCAGAAGAACAACCATCTCTGCAGCCCTCTACCAATCAGGACTGTATGGTAGAGTGGCCAGACGGAAGCCACTCCTCCATAAAAGGCACATGACAACCCGCCTGTCGTTTGCCAAAAGACACCTGAAGGACTCTCAGACCATGAGAAACAAAATTCTTTGGTCTGATGAAACAAAGATTGAACTCTTTGGCTTGAATGGCAAGCATCATGTCTGGAGAAAACCAAGAACCGCTCATCATCTGGCTAATACCATCCCTACAGTGAAGCATGGTGGTGGCAGCATCAAGCTGTGTGGATGTTATTCAGCGGCAGGAACTGGGAGACTAGTCAGGATGGAGGGAAAGATGAATGCAGCAATGTTCAGAGACATCCTTGATGAAAACCTGCTCCACAGCGCTCTGGACCTCAGACTGGGGCGAAAGTTCATCTTTCAACAGGACAATGACCCTAAGCACACAGCCAAGATAACAAAGGAGTGGCTACGGGACAACTCTGAATGTCCTTGAGTGGCCCAGCCAGAGCCCAGACTTGAACCCGCTTTAATATCTCTGGAGAGATCTGAAAATGGCTGTGCACTGACGCTTCCCATCCAACCTGATGGAGCTAAAGAAGTTCTGCAAAGAAGTATGGGAGAAACTGCCCAAAAATAGGTGTGCCAAGCTTGTAGCATCATACTCAAAAAGAGGCTTAAATTGGGGCCAAAGGTGCTTCAACAAAGTATTGAGCAAAGGCTGTCAATACTTATGTACATGTTATTTTTATTTTTTTTTAATTATTTTATTTTAATACATTTGCAAAGATTTCAAACAAACTACTTTCACGTTGTCATTATGGGTTATTGTTTGTACACTTTTGAGGAAAATAATGAATTTAATCCTGTGCTGTGAATACTTCCGGATGCACCGTACACCTACTTGAAATAACCACAGCACTGTATGGATAGATTTACATGTGTACCTAAACCTCCCTTCCCTCTGAGACCTGATCCACATTTGGATTGTGGTTCAGAGTCTACTGTTGGGTGGTGAGGATGTGATGCCTCCTCACTGCCTGTTTTAACCCCAATTTTGCTGACAAATGCGCGGCAACTGCAGAATTGTTGACTGTGTAACGCATATATACAGCAGCAAGAAAGACATAGTAAGTCAGTGTAAATTCTTTATTACATTGGTGATCAGTGTAAATTTCCCTTTACATTGGTGGAAAGTCCAGAATTCCCCTTACACTGGTGGTCAGTGTAAATACCCCCTAACATTGGTGGTTGGTGTAGAATCGTCACCTTACATTGGTGGTCAGTACAAATCTCGTCAACAATGGTTTTCTGTGCAAAATTCCCTCTTACATGGAGGTCATTGTACATTCCCACTTACATTGGTTGTTGGTGTAAATGCTCCTATTACATTGGTGTCAGTGTAGAAATCCCTCTTTATATTGGTGGGTGGCGTAAAATCCCCCGTTACAGGGTGGTCAGTGCAAATTCCCCCTCACATTTGGTGGTCAGTGTAAATCCCCCCTCACATTTGGTGGTCAGTGTAAATTCCCCATTACATTGGTGGTCAGTGTAGAATCCCCCACTATATACTTGCCAAAGATTTCCAGCTTTGCTCTACATAATTCAGAATTTGCCACTAACTAATCCCCTCGCCCACCACTGCCACTGATCCCATCAACCCCCCCAGCATTGCCACTGATCCCAGGAGTCTTAGGATCCCTAGGAGTTTTCTGTCTATTGATGGGTCCCCTCACCTTCTCAGTCCATGGTGTGCAGGCAGTAAGGAGATGATGTGCTGTAATCTTTAGCAACCAATCAGTGAGCAGTAATAATGTGCACTAACGTCTTGCAACCAATCATTAAGCGTTAAGGATATGCAGTAACCTCTAGCAACCAACCAGTGAGCAGTAATAATGTGCAGTAACCTCTAGCAACCGATAAGTGAGTGGTAAGGATGTTCAGTGACCTCTAGCAACCAATCAGTGGGCAGTATTGATGTACAGTAATCTCCAGCAACCAATCAACAAGCAGACGTCATGAACTATAACATCTAGCAAATAATCAGTGAGCCATAATGTGTGATGTAACCTCTAGCAGCCAGTCAGTGAGTGGTAATGATACACTGTAACTTCTGGCAACCAATCGCAATTGCTGCCTGATCTGATTCAGTAAATTGATTTTGCGTCTAGCTGCTATTTATTGTATGTTTGAGAGCAGGTGGAGAGCCTAATTGCATGGAAGGGGGGGGCCCAAGAAAATATTTGCCCAGGGTCCAATCAATATTAAAGACGGCCCTGCATAGGCAATATATGGGTCTAGCCCTTTGCCTCCTGCTCTGCAAAGCTAAATGCTTGTTAGGTCTAGGGGTAGAGGCATAAGCTGTAGTAGCTACCCTATCCCTTGCTCCGGAAGGCTACCACCAAGCTGTGTGACTGGTCCTCCGAAGCTTCTTGAACCTGAAGATGGCGAGGGCCCGTCGACAACCCACAGCATTGGAGAAAATAAGAAAGCGTTTGAAGCGAAGAATAAGGTAAGCATTACAGTTTATACCTCTACCCCTACACTTAATGAGCAAATGTGGGCCCAACTGCAAGGGTATTTTTGAAAAATCCCACCGTTTAGCTTTAATCAATGCAAATGAATGAGCGAGAACATGCAAAGGTGGGTGGGAACAGAGCCAGTAATTAAAGTGTTACTAAACCCAGGACCCTGCATTCACTATATCTGGTCTCCCACAGTACACAGAACATGGAAATGCAAAAATATGCAGTATATAACAGTCTTGTGACTTCTATCAGCCAAACACTGGTTAAATCTTGTAGGAGGAGATTTCTTTCTCCTCTGACTGTCCTATGAGGCCGCATGACCCCTGACCCTCTGTCTGAACAGTGCTGATTGGGCCTGTGTCAATCACAGGCACCCTCTCAAGAAAAAATAAAGACTCTCTAGCAATAAACACCAAACTGAGCATCTGCAGGGTGCCCCAAGGCTCTGTACTATCAGGAGATAGATGGGGACTGTGGAAGAAGGGGAAGATCAGAGAAGACAGGATCAAACAGCTTTTTTACACAATGCACAGGAATAACCCCTTAGGTTCCACAAGGAGTATACACTATATTGTCAAAAGTATTGTGACACCTGCCTTTACACACACATGCATTTTAATGGCATCCCAGTCTTAGTCCGTAGGGTTTGACCATTCTTCCAGAAGAGCATTTGTGAGGTCAGGCACTGATGTTGGATGAAAAGGCCTGGCTCGAAGTCTTTGCTCTAATTCAACCCAAAGGTGTTCTATCGGGTTGAAGTCAGGACTCTGTGCAGGTCAGTCAAGTTCCTCCACCCCAAACTCGCCCATCCATGTCTTTATGGACCTTGTTTTGTGCACTGGTGCGCAGTCATGTTGGAACAGGAAGGGGCCATCCCCAAGCTGTTTCCACAAAGTTGTGGAGCATAAAATTGTATAAAAGTTCCCTTCACTGGAACTAAGGAGCCAAGCCCAACCCCTGAAAAACAACCCCACACCATAATCCCCCTCCACCAAATGATTTGGACCAGTACACAAAGCAAGATCCATAAAGACAGGCCTCTATCAGACTTTTTGGCATTTGAAAAGTGTTGGATGTCTGTGTGCCCAGTCGCTGGCTGTGGCGTTATACTCTGACCCCCTACTTCACTGCTGAATCCTCTAAAGACGTAGCGTTCAGAGGGTAGAACCAAGGTGCTTGGCAGGGGACACTGGCATCCAACACTCCCAGAGCCTGACAAAGCCACTATAAAACAAAAAAAAACTGGGTATTAAAAAGTGGGCATCTCCTTCTTACCCATATTGGCTATTTTATTTGTCTCTAAATGTACAGAAATCTTGTTTTTAAACCCAAAGTGTGGATACTCTGCTTGTTGAAGTGAGACGTAGGACAGAGAAGGTAGAAAGGGCATGGATTCGGCCTACACATTTTGGCCTGAGTAAAGCCTTCCCTCATCCAGCTCAGTACGTTTTGAGGTATCAGCAGCTCCTTTACATAAGGGCGTCTTGTATTTTAACGTTACGGGTCAGGTGGGGCTGAATTAGTGGTGGGATGTCAGCCATTGTTGTTTTTGTATCTTGAGACGTTGTGTCCAGCATCTGCAGTAGTTAAACTGAGAACGCTGGAGGGGTGTTGTATTGCTAAATGCTTTCAGAGTGAGCCAGAAGTGTCAGGTTCTGCCAGGAGGAGGGTGAGTGGAGCGTGTGCTCTCCTCAGGAAGAACAATAAGGCACTGAGCGAGGCCTGTGGTAATTACATGCCCGTGTCCCCTCAGCCTGGCACTAGGCCATACAGGGACCAGACAAGTAGAGGTGGTGGCAAGGTTTGTTGTATTACCGAAGGCACCCTGAGTTCTTAACTCCAGCTTCTCCAGTGCGGCCAAAGTTCTTCAAAATTCTGCCTTTTATTCTCCGCTTGAAACGTCTTATTAGAGGTTTTGTTCAGGCCCAAAGTTGTAGTTGGCTGTCAGAGCATGCTAGAACTTGTAGTTCCACAGTCATACATTTAAAAGACCCTTGTCATGAGAGAAACAAAGCGTTGAACATTGCAGTCTTCTCCTTCTGAAAAGCTTAGTTGCCTGGCTGTCATGCCAACCTTTTTTGCTTTGGCAGCTGCGGTTATTGTCCCAGAATAAGGATGTAGATAAGGATGTTTGACTTTATATCTCAGTGGTTAGACCTTCTGCCATGCTTCGCTGGTAACTGGGTACACAGTTTAAATCTCAGCCAGGTCACTACTGTATCTGCAGGGAGTTTGCATGTCCTCCCTGTGCTTGTGTGGGCTTCTTCTCACACACCAAAGACATGCTGCATATTGTGCAGGAATGTCTCTTCCGGCTATTATTGGCTGTCCACTTTGACGGCTTTCTGGCGGGATTGCTCAGCCAAGTTCGGACTTAAGTCCTAACCCACCTGAGCTCATCTTAACGTGACAATGCTCACTCCCCCTAGTGTATCAGGACAACAGAAAAAGGATAGGACTACAGAAACCTCCCCCATTCCATAACATGGAGGCTGGTGGTTGTGTAGTCCACAGAGAGAACTTGGAATCATGCTAACTGATAACAGTGCAGCACAGGAGGTTATTAGCTAAGTATTCTGGCAGGATCAGCAGGTATCTCTTTGCACTTACAAAACAGCTAAATCAAAACTCTTTCAATGGTATGTTTACCAGAATAAAAGGGGAACCAAAGAAGATTGTAGGGGGAGCACCGGAAAGGAGTGTATAAGCATATCTCCCAACTTTTGAAGTTGAAAATAAGGGACACTTCAGGGTGACAGCGACCTGTAATGCGTGTAGCATGGCACGGCGAAAAGGGGGTGAGGTTAAAAGTAGTTTGGTTATTATTTATTATTATTATTATTATTATACAGGATTTATAGAGCGCCGACAGTTTACGCACCGCTTTACAACATTAGGGCAGACAGTACAATTACAATACAATTCAATACAGGAGGAATCAGAGAGCCCTGCTCGTTAGAGCTTACAATCTAGGAGGGAGGGTCAAGTTATACAAAAGGGTAATAGCTGTGGGGGATGAGCCAATGGAGAAAATAGTGCAGTTGTTAGATGGAGGCAGGATAGGCTTCTCTGAAGAGGAAAGTTTTCAGGGATCGCCTAAAAGTGGATAAATTTGGAGACAGTCTGACAGATTGGGGTAGGGAATTCCAGAGGATGGGCGAGGCTCGGGAGAAGTCCTGGAGGCGGATATAGGATGAGGGAGCTAGAGAGCAGGAGGTCTTGGGAGGAATGAGGGCAATTAGGTTGGTATTTTGAGACTACGCTAGTGATGTAGCTGGGGGCAGAGTTGTGGATGGCTTTGTAACGTATTGTTAGTATCTTGAATTTAATTTGTTGGGCGAGTGGTAGCCAGTGGAGGGATTGGCAGAGAGGGGTAGCAGACACTGTGCGGTTTGTAAGGTGGATGAGTCTGGCAGCAGCATTCATGATGGACTGAAGGGGGGACAGTCTATTTAAAGGTAAGCCAATGAGGAGGGAGTTGCAGTAGTCAAGGCGAGAGATAACCAGGGAGTGAATCAGGAGCTTTGTGGTTTCATTGGTTAGAAATGGACGTAGTTTAGAGATGTTGCGGAGGTGGAGGCGGCAAGCTTTGGAAAGTGATTGGATGTGGGGCCGAAAGGAGAGTTCAGAATCCAGGATAACACCTAGCACCCTGACATGTGGGGACGGGTGGATGGTTGTGCCATTGCTCTTGACAGACAAGTCAGGGGAAGGGGCACATGGGGGAGGAAATATTATAAGCTTGGTTTTGGACAAGTTGAGTTTGAGGAAGTGGTGTGACATCCATACAAATATGTCGGTTAGTAAGTTAATGATGCGTAAGGGGACTGATGGAGTCAGTTGAGGGGTTAAAGTACAATGGATGCTAGGACACAATCTGGCACCCCTGGGTGCTTCAACAACAACACCCCCTTAGCTTCAAAGGCAGTCCCTGGGGGTGTACACATCCTATGGCTGCGATGCTTTGCTTTACAGCTGTGGCATGAATTATGCCCCCTGTTAAATGCAACCTATTCACATGAATGGTACCCTGCAAGTGCCCCTCCAACTGTGTGCAATGCACATGGTTGCGGCATGCTAGTGGGGGGTCTCTCTTCAAAGACCATAGTGTGAGCAAACCCATAGCTATTTATTTTTTGACATTTTTTGTTCTTACAGTTTTTAGAACTTTATGTGTTTTTTTTTTTTTTTTACATTTTTACCAGCCCTGTTGGGGGCTTTGGTGAAATATCAGGGGTCTAAACCCCTGATGTCCCCCTTTTGAGACAGAGAAAGGGACTAAGGACAGAGAATTCTCAGTACCTTTCGATGCAACCTCAGCTGCCCTGCACAGGGGATGAATAGGAATCACTCTGTGCTGAGCGGCTTCCTTCTTCATTTGCAAACTGAAGTATAGTAAACACTGTTTACTAGGCTTCAGGAGAGATCAGTACCGATTGCTCATTGTGTTCATTCAGGAAAGGAAGGGGCCGATAAATATTACATATTTACCAGCCCCTCGCTCTCCATCCTGAACCCGATTCCCTTGTGACCCGCAGCAGCCGGCGAGAAGGAGAGGAGGAGAGCTGACAGTGCTGCGGGCAGGGGAGGCACACAGGGGGCTGGAAATTAGAGCAGAGGAGGTGCAGACACTGTAGATTTCCCTGCAGCCAGTGGGAGTGAGAGGAGAAGATTGGAGCCAGATCAGAGCAGGGGGATTAGTGGAGCCCAGTGTCAGAACTCCTTCCGCCACTGGGCTCCGGAATTTATCTCAGGATGGTTGGGAGGTATGGTGTAAGTAGTTTGGGGGTAAAGTGACAGAATTTCTTAAGTACCCAAAGTACCTCCTTCTTAGATATCAGTATCAGGCGGGCCAGGACTAGAAGGGGACAGGAGAGGCAGCTGCCTGGGGTGCAGTATTTTTATGGGGGTGGGAGTCGGGGTGCTGAGAACTGACCTCATTCTTAGTACAGGTGTCAACTGGGTTTTGAGGGTGGAGAGCCCTCCTTAGACTGACACCATCGATGCATCAGCAATTTTCCTTTTTTCTTCCCATTGACACCAACACAGCAGCAATTTTTTTTTCTACACTGATGCCATAACCATTTTGGCGCTATTGGCCCCCACCCCATGCTCCTTCTAGGAAGTGAACCAGTTTGGCATCTTTGCCCTGGGCATCAGAGGACCTTGTCTGGGCACTGATTACTATGCATGCTCATTTAAATTTTGTTACAAAATATCATATAATGGTGTCTCAAGGTCCTCAGATGATATTGTATGTGACTGGCTGGTTTACCTGCCAGCCAGTCACTAAAGCCTCGTACACACGATCGGACTTTCCAACAGGAAATGTTCGATGAAAGGCTGTTTGCGGTAATTTCGACCGTGTGTATGCTTCTTTGGACAATTGTTGTTGGATTTTCCGTGGACAAATGTTGGCTAGCATGTTTTAAAATTTTCCGCGGAAAAATGTCTGTTGTCGGCTTTTCCGAGCATGTGTACACAAGTTCGTCGTACAAAAGTCCAAAGTATAAACACGCATGCTCTGAAGCAAGGACGAGCCAGAAGCGGTCGGTCTTGTAAACTAGCGTTTGTAATGGAGAATTAACATTCGTGACGTGGCAAATTATGAAATCTCCAAATGCAGCGCACAATTCTCTTCTTCTTTAATGGGATAATAATGAAGCTGCTTTGCTGATGATACTGATGGAGTTATTGCAAACAAATTTTCAAAGGCTTTTTTTTTCTAGTGCTATCAAGAATAATATTATCATGCTTTTTTATTTTTTTAATTGGGCAAGTTACCACAACACCATTATGCCGAAGTTTTTAAGCTCAAAGATACAACTATGTTGGTGTCCCTTGTCAATTTTGCATTGTGTTTTTTTAAATGTAACTGCCTACTCCCAAAATGTTATTTGAAGTAAAACACATAGCCAAGTATTATTCTCTACATTTTTTTTTATTGTGCATTAAAAAAAAGAAAACAAATAAAATTAGACATGCTATCTGCCAATAAAACTTAACCAAAAAGTGCATCCAAAAATATAGAAAATATACCAAATGAAATCATTATTCAAACAAAAAAATAATGTCAAAGCAATAACTCCAAGGCCAATAATAAATAACACGTTATCTCCTCCGATCCCGCAAAATGGCTGGTTGACGAACGGCTGTTCAGAAACTAACTGAAAAGCGCAAGCTGAAAAGCGCAAACTGGAAAGCGCGAATTGAAAAGTGCAAAATGAAAAGTGTGAATCAATACACACCAAAACTTCTACTAACACAAAACTAGCAGAACGAGCCAAAGGGTGGCGCTAAGGGTCCTTTCACACTGGGGCGGTTTGCAGGCGCTATTGCGCTAATAAGAGCGCCTGCAAACCGACCCGAAAGTGCCTCTGCTTTGATTCCAGTGTGAAAGCCCCGAGGACTTTCACACTGGAGCAGTGCGCTAGCAGGACGGTAAAGAAAGTCCTGCTAGCAGCATCTTCGGAGCGGTGAAGGAGCGGAGTGTATACTTCACCCCTCCTGCCCATTGAAATCAATGGGACGGCGCGGCTATACCGCCGGGAAAGCACCTCTGCAGAGGCGCTTTACGGTGGTTTTTAACCCTTTCTCGGCCACTAGCAGGGGTAAAACCGCCCCGCTAGCGGCCTAATACCGACGGTAAAGCGCCGCTTACAATAGCGTCACTTTAGCGCCGCCCCCGCCTCAGTGTGCAAGGGCCCTAAAGGGCTGAAAAAGTACGTCACTACGTTCAAATTTGTTGGCCAACAATTGTGTGGCCATGTGTATGCAAGACATGTTTGGGCCAATGCCCTTCGGACAAAAGTCCACGGTTTTGTTGGCCAACAATCCGATCGTGTGTACGAGGCTTAAGAATTATTTTAAAATGTTGGAACCTATGTAATCGTTGGTCCAAAAATATCCAAGACCTTGTCAACCTAAAACTGCCTTAGCAGAATCAGGATAACAGATATCTGTGAGTCATTTTTAATACTAACTGAGTTGCTCTGAATATTCTGATGGTAGGTAAGAGTTAAACTGCTGCACTTACCCATTCTACCCAGCAGAGTCCCCCCCTGTAGGGAGGCTTCTCTCCAGCTGCAGGGAATCATCATCTCTGCCTTTTATGGCCCAAGATGTCAAGGTGAGAGGAGAAACCTTAGGAAGGGAGGGGATGGCTTCCTCCACATTTCAATAAACCTACTGCCCTGTGTAATGTCTGAGCGTCATGGTGCAGGGTTAATAGAGGGATGCACTGCATGCTCCAGAGTAAAACAGATGGAGGTGTCATTAGCAGGATGCTCTGCAGAAAGGGGCATCGTTATTGTGATGCATTGCAAAGGCATGAACATTAATTCAATTCTCTAGAAAGATGGGATCATTATTAGCCAAATTCTCTCCTTACAAAGAATCAATAGGTCAATAAACCATGAATAGGCTGTAGCGATACTCTGCAAGGTTCGGTTAATGCTCTGCACAAAGGCTGATTTATTGGAAGGGAGTGATAAATATTTCACGGGAGATATTTACTGTAGCTGCATTTGATTGTTCTTTATAAGAGCTTGTTCGCACCAAGTGCAGTGTGGGAATGTGCACACAATTGTGTGTTTTCCCACACCGAACAGAAATGCAGACATGCACAGGTGCCATTAATTCTTAATGGCACCCCCACACATCTGGCAAACGTACATGCATTCATGCCTGCCAATACATATTGTACCGCAGTACCCTGCAGTTTGGTGCGGTGAGGTTTTAAGAATCATGCTTGCACTATTTTTGCACATTTTAGGTGCGTAGGGATGCCCATTAAAATTGATGACTGCTACGCTGGAAGGGAACACACAAAAAATGTGCATGCTCGAATGCACCTTATCGTGTGAAGAAGCCCTTAAAAGGCATTAAAAGGAAAGAAAAACATTTCATCAAATTTTGGGCCTGTAGCAGGAAATGATGGCTGACAACATTCTGCATCTGTAGGGTCTGCATGCTAACTAACCATTGTATTACATAGGCAAGTGCACAGGGTGTTCCGGATGTGCCCGGCCACACCCTAATCACCCTGTTCGCATTAGCATTATTGCATTATTATTATTAGCATTCCCATCTCCAGTGGGGAGATGGGAAAGATCTCCTACTGAGTGAGTCTGCTTAAAAGAGAAGTGTGGAAGCATTTCTCTCTCACTCTGAATTGGCAGGCCGGGAGATCATGTGCTGGTGGGGCAAAGTGCTGCAAGGCAGACTGTATATTTATATACATATACACACATGCATGTGTGTTTGAGATTTGGTGTGCACACCCTAATACAATAGGCTGCACATACCTATGATTACCAATCACAATGATAGGCTAAGGCCAGCACTAGAAGCCAACCAGGTGTGTGCTGCATCCACATGTGCTGACAAGAGACATGTTGACAGAAAGCAAAGAGATGAGCTCTCAAGTCTGCGGCTTTTCCACTATCGAATCAGAGGCCAGGAGGTGACCTAGCTGTATTTCCTGAACAACCTAAAAATTATTGATATCCCCATAGGACCAAGTGCATGTAGCACTTGGTCCTGTTCTGATCTGTGGCACCACGTGCATTAACATAACATTTTTATTTCAGCCTGTGTTTTGCTGTAGCTCCACCCTAGGCTGAAGCCCAATTTATGGATAATCCCACAGGGCAGCTACAGCACAGCGCTCAGCACAGCCTCCTCTCTGCAGCTTTGTGTTATTCATTCTGTCCATTCAGTGGCCCAACAGTAGTGATTGATTGTTTACTATTGTGAATGAGAAAGTTATTACAAGGTTGTTTGTCAGCAGCCGGCAGATAGCTCATACAGACCCGCAGCGCTGATTAATCTTTTACGTTTGTGAATAAACAGTCAGCCCTTGTGTTACGAATGGAGCTGATCCCAAACCCTGCTGTTGTGCTGAATGACTGCACTTGTCTCCAGCGTACGCCTGCTGCCAGAGAGGAGCACTGTTAATCGGCACTTATTAAGTATTCATCTCCTTGTTAGCAGTGCGGTTGGAAAGCAATGGGAATGGGGTGGAGAGCTGTCCAACCATGCTACTCAGCAACCACAGGATGAATCAAGATAGGACCAAATGCTACATGCACTTGGTCCCCCTGGAGATCTAATGGAGATTTATAAAATGTGGTAATACAACACACTGCATCTGAGCACCACAAACAAAAAATGCTATTTATTTCATTTTTAATATTCAAAGCAAACTCACCCATCCATCCATGTCTCTGTGCTGTATTTTACCAAGAAATTGCTTTCAAAAACACCCCCCTAGCATTTCTGTCGATCTTGAGTAAGAGAAGATGATTCATGTGGCATTTACTTCTTAGATTCCATCTGCCCATAGCTCAGACATGCAGGTAGGAGGGCAAACGAAGCTGAGAAAACCCCTCCTCATCTTCTAAAGACTCCAGGGATGCATGACATCATTTTCCTAGGCCTGGAAACCAGGAAGTAACTAAAGAAATGTAAGTTTAAAACATGCAAATATATGATCTGCGTTCCTATCTATTTGTCAATGTTGATTGAGAGAGTGACGTTCCTCTTTAAATACAGCAGAAAAAGTCAGAGGCTGGTGGAGTAGATATTGGGAAACTTGCAGCGGCCTGTGGTGGAGTGTGAAGACACAGGCCATCAAGAAGGTAAGAATAAATGCTCTTCTTTTACCGGGTGTGCGTAGTTCACAACTGACCCTGTGATGACAGGGTCACTTTAATGAGTAAACTACATAATTTACAACAGCACTGATCATTTTTCCTTTTCTTTTTTCAATATGAAGTTTGATTAAAAAAGGAGAAATATAGGCGGATAGCTAGCATAAGAGGACAACATTGGTCACCTTAGCCGCTAATTTGCAAAGAGAACAGAAAAGCACACTGTTAGAGGAAATTGAGGACCAGCGTTTAGCCTAGCTGGTCTAGAGAACAGGTCTGCGATGGAAGGCAGGAAGGACTCCTGTGTCCTGGATTTCCTTGTGAAAAGGACAAGGCCCAAGCATCACCCCGCCCGTCATTCCTGTTATACAGCCTGAAACCAGGCAGTATATTAAAGAGCAATAGCAGTCAATAAAAAAATAGGTTCCCAAGGGGTCATAACAATCATACACGGCCAACTGATATCACCCCAAGCAGGTTCGGTCAGGGGACATCAGGGAGCCCTTATAGATATAGATTCTTTCCCAATCCAGTCAAAAATTGCTAAATTGCATACCTTCTATTATGCAAAAATATTCTACCTTAAAGTAGAACTTTTTTTTCATTTTGTATAGAGTAGGGGAGGGTCACAGCGCCTTTCAATTTTTTGGTTTGCCATCTGTGTTCCACTGAGGAGATTTTCCTTCACTTTCTGTCCCATAACCACAATAGGAAATTGTTTCCAATAATGAGGGAAATTGCCTCTTAAACCAGCCTTACTCAACTCTTTTTAACCCAAAGGAACCCTTGTAATAATTTTCAGGCCTCGGGGAACCTCTGCTAAAATTAGTTAATCGGTGGCCAATGGGAAAATGCCCCTTACATTGGTGGTGACCAGTGAGAAGAATGCCCCTTACATTGGTGGTGGTCAGTGAGAAGAATGCCCCTTACATTGGTGGTGACCAGTGAGAAGAATGCCCCTTACAGTGGTGATCAGAATACCACTACTACACACCTCCGGCTCTGACAAGTGCTCTTGGACATTGAACTATGTAGGTACCATCACATGGGAGGTCAGTTAGCCACAGCTCAATGAACCCCTAGCCACCAATGGAGGAACCTTGGCTGAGAATGGCTGTCTTAGACAGTTGTGATCAGAGCTAGTGTCCACATTGGAAGACTTAAGCCCCATACACACTATCAGATTTTCTGCTGATTTTTTTTCCCTTCAGATTTACAAAAACCATATAATATGAGGTCAAACCTTAGGAGTTTCAATTTGTATGCAATCAGGCAGGCCCTTGCACTACATGGTTTTGGTAAATCTGAAGACAAATCGTATAGTGTATATGGGGCTTGATAAGATTTTCCCTCTATTCCTGTTCTGGTGGAAACTCAAAATGTGGGATTTTCTTCACTCAAATATAACAATATACAAATATAACAAAAACCTGGCAGATGTTCCAATTCCTCCTCATTCTATGTAAAATTAGACAAATGGTTTTGGCTGCAGTTGAACTCCAAGAGCCAATGTCCACTGTATTTGTTTAACATCAGAACTTCTTCTCTCCCTATATGAGTCTAATGCCCCGTACACACGGTCGGATTTTCCGACGGAAAATGTGTGATTGTTGTTGGAAATTCCGACCGTGTGTAGGCTCCATCACACATTTTTCATCGGATTTTCCGACACACAAAGTTTGAGAGCAGGCAACAAAATCCGTCGTCGGAAATTCCGATCGTGTGTACACAAATCCGATGGACAAAGTGCCACGCATGCTCAGAATAAATAAAGAGATGAAAGCTATTGGCTACTGCCCCGTTTATAGTCCCGACGTACGTGTTTTACGTCACCGCGTTCAGAATGATCGGATTTTCCGACAACTTTGTGTGACCGTGTGTATGCAAGACAAGTTTGAGCCAACATTAGTCTGAAAAAATCCTAGGTTTTTGTTGTCGGAATGTCTGAACAAAGTCCGACCGTGTGTACGGGGCATAACTCTAATGCCGCGTACACACGATCGGGATTTTGGTCGGAAAAAGATATTATGGCTTTTCCGACAGGATTCCGCTCAAGCTTGCCTTGCATACACACGGTCACACAAAAGCTCACTGAACTTTCGACCGTCAAGAACGCGGTGACGTGCAACACTGCGACGAGCCGAGAAAATGAAGTTCAATGCTTCCGAGCATGCGTCAAATTGTTTCTGAGCATGCGTAGGAATTTTGCGCGTCGGAGTTGTTAGAGACAATCGCATTTTCGGATAGGAACTTTTTCCGACCGAAAAATTGAGAACATGCTCTCAATCTTTTGCTGGCTGGAATTCGGCCAGCAAAAGTCCCATGGAGCATACACACGGTCGCATTTTCTGACCAAAAGCTCTCATCGGTCTTTTGCTGTCCGAATTTCCAGTCGTGTGTACGCGGCAGGAGAGAATGCAAAAAAAAGGCTAAATACACCTGTCAAAAAAAATCTTAAAGCAGAACAAAAATAATAAGATAAAAACACTTTACTTTTTAAAAGATAAAACAAAAAACTGTGTTTGCTGAAATATTCAACTTCAATCTCGTAATGTCTCTGTACTTGTTTTCTGATTTTAGGTGGCGTTACTCAGATGGCCATAGCATTTTGCTCTGAGCCCAGGTTGTCTTGGACCTGCCCCGGGTCTTTGACTGGACAATAAAAGGAGAAGCAGCACAGTGGTGAGCTCATCTTTCTGTCACTCTGCTCTCTCCTCCTATCAGCATGGTTTTTTGTCAGCGTGTGAACTGATTGGCTCCTTGTACTGCTTATTCCTCTCACACTCCAGCTCTTCTGTACAGGGATTGTGAGAGGCTGATATCAGGTCACATTTAGGTACAGTAGAACCTTGGATTGCGAGTAACGGAGTTAACGAGCATTTCTAAATACAAGCTAATATTTGTTTTAAATCCCAACTCGGTTTGCAAGTGTTGTCTTGCAAAACAAGCAGGATTCAAGCCTCTCTGTGAAGTACTGCATTTGGCCAGAGGTGCAGGGGCGCTGGTGACACTCGGAGCTGTTCGGAGCCTCTCAAAGCCGTTTAGAGCCTCTCAGAAATACTCGGAAATACTTGGAAAGACTCGGAAATACTCTGTTCTCGAGTGTTTCCGAGCCTTTCAGAGGGTTTCCAAGTGCATCCGAGTATTGGCCACATGCGGTATTGCATGCAATAGAAGTCAAGAAGTCAATGTGGAACTAATTATCTTCGACTTCTATGGGGAAACTCGCTTTGATATGAGAGTGCTTTGGATTACAAGCATTCTCCTGGAACGGATTATGCTCGTAATCCAAGGTTCTACTGTACTTACATTGCCTGCATTTAAAACCGTCCATTTGTTCCACCCCTTACCCACCTCCAAGTACCACCCCATTTAGAGAATTAAGTAATTTTTAGAGAATTTGTTAATTAAAACAAGAAAGGTGGAAAAACAGAACTGCTGCTGACAGCAAAAGTAGACCCACCAAACATCAATAGATCCTCCTCAGCAACCATAGACCCTCCAGCAACAACAGATCCTCCCCACAACAATAGACCCCTGCAACAAAATACTACCTCTGCAACAATAGACCTCCAGTAGCAACAGCAGATCTCCCAGCATCCAGCATCAATAGACCTCTCTCAACAGAAGATCCCTCCCAGCAACAATTGACTCCACCAGCAACATAAGACTTCCAAGAAACAATAGATCTCCAACCGCTACAATAAACCGCCCCAGCAACAATTGACCCCCGTGCAAAAATAGATCCTTTCCAGCAACAAAAGATCGCTCACCAACCAGCATCAATAGACCCTGCAGGACACCTCAGAACCCCTTGCCATTACATACATTCAGTGCTGGAGGCACCAGAACTGTGTTCCCCCTGAGTTTCCGCTAAAAAAAGCCCTGCCGTTAAAGAAGAAGTACAGCCAAAACTCGTTTGGCTGGGCTTCCCCTGTGGATCACAGGAGTGCAGTTCATTTTGCACTCCTGTGACCCGTTTTCAGCAGAGAGCGGGCTGAAGTTCGCTCCCTGCTGACGTCACAGAGCCGATCCAGGCTCCACATCATCACAATAACGGAGTCGGGATCCGCCAGATCTCTGGACCGACACCCGGCTCAGCCTCTCAGTGATGCCGCTGAGAGCCTGAGCTGGCCGCTCCCACCCCCTCCACAGCCCAGCGCTCCAGTGAGCGAGGAGGGGGCGGAGCAGACAGCTGTGACTGACAGTCAGCAGCTTTCTGGTCGGGGAGCTGTGAGAACCGAGCGATCAGCAGTGTTCGATCTCAGACACACCTTAAACTAATGTCAAATGCACACTGCATTAGTAGCTCACTGGCCCTATGGACGATTTTACAACTACCGAGTTATGTAGAGTTCTCCAGAGCACCTTTGAAGGTTAACTGCCCAGCACATGGGAAAATCCCTATGTAACGCTAGGTTCACATTACTGTGTGTTGGGAATGCTTGCAAAATCCTACATGTCCCCGATCCGCAGGCAAAACAGGCTGCTTTATAGCAGACACACAGGGATTCCATTAATTCTTAATGGCACTCCCACGTATCGAAAAACGCAGTGAATTTTCACATGCGCCAAATCGCATGGTGCGCATGATTTAAAAACAAAAAAGAATCGAGGACTTCTTTCCTGTGAGTAGGGGTGCCCATTAAAAAGGATGTCTGCGTCCATGCAGAACACAGGTCACACAAGTGTGAACCTAGCCCGTGCAGATCACACCTTTGCACATGGAAAAAGCCTGTTCTTGTAAAGACTCCCTATCCACATGTAAGCCAACTAAGGGAGAGAAGTGCAACAGATCTTAAAGCTCCAGCATTGAGAGCAGTTGCGCACACTACTTGGCAAGAAATCTGCCCATCTATAGTCACATAGAGTGCCTCGAAAAAGTATTCATACCCCTTGAAATTTTCCACATTTTGTCATGTAACAACCAAAAACGTAAATGTTTTTTTTATTGGGATTTTATGTGATAGACCAACACAAAGTGGTACATAATTGTTAAGTGGAAGGAAAATGATAAATGGTTTTCAAATTTTTTTAGAAATAAATATGTGAAAAGTGTGGCGTGCATTTGTATTCAGCCCCCCTGAGTTAATACTTTGTAGAACCACCTTTCACTGCAATTACAGCTGCAAGTCTTTTGGGGGATGTCTCTACCAGCTTTGCACATCCAGATAGTGACATTTTTGCCCATTCTTCTTTGCAAAATAGCTTAAACTCTGTCAGATTGGATGGAGAGCGTCTATGAACAGCAATTTTCAAGCCTCGCCACAGATTCTCAACTGGATTTAGGGCTGGACTTTCTAACACATGAATATGCTTTGATCTAAACCATTCCTTGTAGCTCTGGCTGTATGTTTAGGGTCGTTGTCCTACTGGAAGATGAACCTCTGCCCCAGTCTCAAGTCTTTTGCAGACTCTCAGTTTTTCTTCTAAGATTGCCCTGTATTTGGCTCCATCCATCTTCCCATCAACTCTGACCAGCTTTCCTGTCCATGCTGAAGAAAATCATCCCCACATCATGATGCTGCCACCACCATGTTTCTCGGTGGGGATGGTGTGTTTAGGGTGATATGCAGTGCTAGTTTTCTGCCACACATAGCGTTTTGCTTTTAGGCCAAAAAGTTTAATTTTGGTCTCATCTGACCAGAGCACCTTCTTCCACATGTTTGCTGTGTCCTCCACATGGCTTCTTGCAAACTGCAAACAGGACTTCTTATGGCTTTCTTTCAACAATGGCTTTCTTCTTGCCACTCTTCCATAAAGGTCAGATTTGTGGAGAGCACAACTAATAGTTGTCCTGTGGACAGATTCTCCCACCTGAGCTGTGGATCTCTGCAGCTCCTCCAGAGTTACCATGGGCCTCTTGGCTGCTTCTCTGATTAATGCTCTCCTTGCCCGGCCTGTCAGTTTAGGTGGACGGCCATGTCTTGGTAGGTTTGCAGTTGTGCCATACGCTTTCCATTTTCGGATGAATAATTGAACAGTGCTCCGTGAGATGATCAAAGCTTGGAATTCATTTTTTAAAACCTAACCCTGCTTTAAACTTCTCAACAACTTTATTCCTGACCTGTCTGGTGTGTTCCTTGGCCTTCATGACACTGTTTGTTCACTAAGGTTCTCTAATGCCTCGTTTCCACCGAGCGGATCGGTTCGGGTTGGATCGATTTGGAAGGCCTATTCTGGCGAGCGTTTTCACTGCAAGTCGGACCGACAGGGGCCATACATGGGTTTAGAAAAAAATGCCGTCTTGGCGTCACACGTCCACCAATCAGTGTAATGTATCGTAGCTCCGCCCTAACCGAACCATTCCATTTTTTATGGCCCCACATCTGAAGCAGGACCCTGAATGGAACGGTTTGGTTGTATGGGCTGCTTTCATAATGGAAACACCCAAAATAGCGTACCGTACCGAACCGATCCGCTCAGTGGAAAAAAGGCATAATAAACCTCTGAGAGCTTCACAGAACAGCTGTATTTATACTGAGATTAAATTACACACAGGTGGACTTTATTTACTAATTAGGTGTCTTCTGAAGCCAATTGATTCTACTTGATTTTAGTTAGAGCCCTTTCACACTGGGGCGGGGGGCGGCGTCGGGGGTAAAACGCCGCTAGCGGCCGAGAAAGGGTTAAATATCACCACAAAGCGCCTCTGCAGAGGCGCTTTGCCGGCGGTATAGCCGCGCCATCCCACTGATTTCAATGGGCAGGAGCGGTAAAGGAGCGGTATACACACCGCTCCTTCACCGCTCCGAAGATGCTGCTGGCAGGACTTTTTTTACCGTCCTACCAGCGCATCGCTCCAGTGTGAAAGCCCTCGGGGCTTTTACACTGGATACACAGCAGCGGCACTTTCGGGTCGGTTTGCAGGCGCTATTATTAGCGCAATAGCGCCTGCAAACCGCTCCAGTGTGAAAGGGCTCTTAGGGGTATCAGAGTAAAGGGGGGCTGAATACAAATGCGCGCCACACTTTTCACATATGTATTTGTAAAAAAAAATTTAAAATCATTCTCATCATTTTTTCCAATAATTTTCCTTCCACTTTACAATTATGTGCCACTTTGTGTTTGTCTATCACATAAAATCACAATAAAATACATTTACGTTTTTGGTTGTAACATGACAAAATGTGTAATATTTCAAGGGGTGTGAATACTTTTTCAAGGCACTCTAGATAGGATCTTCATAGGATTTGATGTCACTCTCCTCTCTTCTGCTCTTTCTCTCATTTCAGCAGCCATTTACATACACTACCACTGACAGCTCGGTTTAAAATTTCAGCTGTTGCGCAGATGTTGCCTTATAATAAAAAGAAGAAATACATATAATTACAGGAAACAACTTAAAAAAAATAACTGTAGCCATTTAATTGATACCGATACAGTATATGGGCCTAATGGGGTTGGTGTACTTAGTTGGAATTTCTTTTGCTAATATAACCATTATGTGCGGCCATAAACCCATTGTAAAGAACGTAAAAAGAATATGCTAGAAATTCCTATATAGAAATTCCTATATATCAGAATAACCAGGCTTCACACAAAGCTCTGCTGCTGTATTACTAAATTTATGGCTACAAAATGAACCAGGCCTCAAAGGAATTCATTGGCCTGGTAGATGCTGTTCTATAGCAGGCAAGCCTCTGGCAATTGTATAAATATAACATATACCAATCTAAAGCTGTCGGGATTTAACTCACACAGAAATGCTAGTTGCATGTATGAATGACATGCAGGAATTCGCAGTTAATAGTTGGTACAGCATACACCTCCCATTTATACACCAGTTTTTAATCATTTCAACCATTTATTGTTTTTTTTTGCCACTCTAAAGAAGCCGAAAGCATAACATTTGGTTTATGAATTCCAAGCTCCGCTATCCTGTCACACCCATTATGAGGGCATCACCCTGGCCATGTTGGATACCTAATTTAGGATTATTATTGATTAATATATTTTTATTTTTATTATTTTATTATTAAAGCTGAAGTTTAGGTACATATTTACATAGGCCCAGCTTAGACCAATGTAAGTAGATCACTGTAGTAGCCTACTGCAGTGATTTCCAGCTTCCACGGGATCTCACAGGTACAGTGAGGGAAAAAAGTATGTGATCCCCTGCTGATTTTGTAGGTTTGCCCACTGACAAAGAAATGATCAGTCTGTAATTTTAATAGTAGGTTTATTTTACCAGTGAGAGACAGAATAATAACAGAAAAATCCAGAAAAACGCATTTCAAAAAAGTTATCAATTGATTTTCATTTTAATGAGTGAAATAAGTATTTGACCCCTTCGCAAAAGATGACTTAGTACTTGGTGGCAAAACCCTTGCTGGCAATCACATCAGTCAGACGTTTCTTGTAGTTGGCCCCCAGGTTTGCACACATCTCAGGAGGGATTTTGTCCCACTCCTCTTTGCAGATCCTCTCCAAGTCATTAAGGTTTCGAGGCTGACGTTTGGTAACTCGAACCTTCAGCTCCCTCCATATATTTTCTATGGGATTAAAGGCTTGAGACTGGCTAGGCCACTCCAGGACCTTAATGTTCTTTTTCTTGAGCCACTTCTTTGTTGCCTTGGCCGTGTGTTTTGGGTCATTGTCATGGTGGAATACCAATCCACGACCCATTTTCAATGCCCCGGTTGAGGGAAGGAGGTTCTCACCCAAGATTTGACCGTACATGGCCCTGTCCATCGTCCCTTTGACGCGGTGAAGTTGTCCTGTTCCCTTAGCAGAAAAACACCCCCTAAGCATAAAGTTTTTACCTCCATGTTTGATGGTGGGGATGGTGCTCTTGGAGTCATAGACAGCATTCCTCCTCCTCCAAACACAGCGAGTTGAGTTGATGCCAAAGAGCTCGATTTTGGTCTCATCTGACCACAACACTTTCACCTAATTCTCCTCTGAATCATTTAGATATTCATTAGCAAACTTCAGACAGACTTGTACATGTGCTTTGTTGAGCAGGGCGACCTTGCGGGCACTGCAGGATTTCAGTCCTTCACGGTGTAGTGTGTTATCAATTGTTTTTTAAGTGACTATGGTCTCAGCTGCCTTGAGATCATTGACAAGATTCTCCTGTGTAGTTCTGGGCTGATTCCTCACTGTTCTCATGATCATTGAAACCCCACGAGGTGAGATCTTGCATGGAGCCCCAGACCAAGGGAGCTTGACATTTATTTTGTGTTTCTTCCATTTGCAAATAATTGTACCAACTGTTGTCACCCTCTCACCAAGTTGCTTGGCGATGGTCTTGCAGCCCATTCCAGCCTGGTGTAGGTCTACAATCTTGTCCCTGACATCCTTGGACAGTTCTTTGGTCTTGCCCATGGTGGAGAGATTGGAATCTGATTGATTGCTTCTGTGGACAGGTATCATTTATACAAGTAACAAGCTGAGATTAGAAGCACTCCCTTTAAGAGAGTGCTCCTAATCTCAGCTCGTTACTTGTATAGAAGCCACCTGTGAGCCAGAAATCTTGCTGATTGATAGGGGATCAAGTTCTTATTTCCCTCATTAAAATGTAAATCAGTTTATAACTTTTTTGAAATGCGTTTTTCTTGATGTTTTTCTCTCATTGTTAAAATACACCTACCATTTAAATTATAGACTGATCGTTTCTTTATCAGTGGGCAAACGTACAAAATCAGCAGGGGATCAAATACTTTTTTCCCTCACTGTATGCCATATACATACTTACATTGGTCCAAGATTGCCATATTTAACCTGCCCACCCACAGTAGTTGTACTGCGAGCCGGCATAAGCTGAAGGTCAGGCGACATACTGGTAGGTCATTGCCTTTCTTCCATTTTTTTTTTTTCTGGTTTGAAGCATGCGCACACCACCTGCCAAACCGTGCTGAGTTTGACAGCTGATTTCAGCCAATGATTTTGGCTGAAGTCAGTTGATTGACTATGGCCAATCACACACAGAGTTCTGTGAACAGTGATTAGACTGTTTCTTCTCCCTGCAAAGCAGGGAGAAAAACAGCCAGATAGTTAAGTAAAAGCAGCACATATTACACATTGTTAGGCACACAGTTAACCCTTTGATTGTCCCTAGATGATAACCCCTTCCCAACTGTCATTAGTACATTGAGAGTGTACAGTATTATCACTGATCACTGTATTAGTGACACTGTTGATTAGTGTCAGTTATGTACCTCCCAACCAGGGGCGTAACTACCACCATAGCGACCCATGCGGGCGCTATGGGGCCCGCAGCCAAATGGGGCCCAGTGAGGATAAGAGCACCGCCGGCACAGTCTCCCAGCCAGGGGAAGAGAGAGGAAAGGAAGAGGCGAGCTGTCCGTATCAGCAGAGAGCTGAATTGCCCGATGTAAGAGCTTTCATTAGAACTTCCAGTGTTCCCGGGGCTCACGTCACATAGCTCCACCTTTTGGCCCGGTGCCTTTGATATACAGAACGCCAATCCAATGCGGGACATGTGACGTCATCAAAGGTGTCTGGCCAAGAGGTGGGGCTATGTGACGATGAGCCCCGGGAAGACAGGAAATTCAAATGAAAGCTATTACAGCGGGCAATCCCGCTCTCTGCTGATCCGGGTGGCTTGCCTCTTCCTCTGCATAGGTGGGGCTGTATGGGGCACAGGCAGACCAGGCTGTATTGGGCACAGGTCACGCTGTATGGGGCACAGGTCACGCTGTATGGGGCACAGGTCACGCTGCATTGACACTAGGGCAGCTGGGGGGGGGGGGCTGTTTGCAGGGGAGCCCCATACAACATTTTGCTATGGGGCCCTGATATTTCTAGTTACGCCCCTGATAAGACCCACCCCAAAAACAATAGATCCCCTGTGAGCAACAGAAGACCTCCCCAGCAACAATAGACCCCCTTCCTCCGCAAAAATAGATATCCTCCAGCATCAATAGATCCCCCAGCAGCCAGTATAAATAGACCCTTCAGGCAGAACCCCAGCACTCCTTGCCATTACATACATTCAGTTTTGGAGGTGCCGAAACTGAGTTCCCGCCTCTAAAGCCCCCCCCCCCCCGCGTTTACACTGAAAAAAAGCCCTGCACAGGAGAGGTGTCAGCCTCCAGTCCCTCCGCAGTTCTCTGACTCCTGCTTGTCTTTGTCACAGACAGCGGGACTCGGTGCCGCCTCTCGCTGTGTCACAGGATTTGATTGACAGGAGCGGGAGCCAATGGCTCTAGCTGCTATCAATCTGTCCAGTAAGGAGAGTGACAATGGCTGGAGCCGCTGTGCTCTTGCACATCGCTGGGTCGGATCGGGCTCAGGTAAGAAAAAAGGAGGGGGTCTGGAGCACAGAAAGGTTATCACCCTAAAGCATCGAATTAAAAACCTTAAGGCTTTACAACAACTTTAAGGATTAAGAACCACCTTAATACAGCTGTGTGCTTTGTAGCTCTAGGCTGGCTTTACGCTACTTGAATTTTGGATGATTTAGCAGCACCATCCGGCTTAAAAGCTTTTGATCTGGAAAAATAAAGGCGTGCAAAAATTCTCAGCTGAACAGTGACTGCATGGATGAGGTAATCTACTGATTTGAGAGATATAGTAATGTGCATGGCTATCTCGGACTGATAGCCCCAAGGCTAAGCTCTGCAAGCCAATATAAAGACACATTCAGGTACATACACTAGTTGCATACCTACCAACTTTTTGAGATGGGAATGAGGGACTCCTATCAGCAAAAGTATGCAGGCATAGGACACGCCCCCTACCACGCCCCCTTAAAGGAGAATTGTACAAAAAAACAAAATTGGTTAAACCCACAAGTCCTTTTTTTTACCACTACTATTCCTTTATATTGGCTTTTGGAATTTACAAATGCAACAATTTAGAAATCAGTTGAAAGGTTTAGCTCTGGGAAACTCTTTTTGATAGAGAAAAAGTGCATTTTATATACAACTATATAGATCAGACCAAAATGAGGGACAAATGAGGAGGAATGAGGGACAGAGGGACATTGCTCCGAATCAGGGACAGTCCCTCGAAATTAGGGACAGTTGGGAGCTACCCTGTTTCCCCAAAAATAAGACCTAGCGTGATTGTCAGTGATGGCTGCAAAATAAGCCCTACCCCCCCAAATAAGCCCTACCCTGTTTCCCCGAAAATAAGCCCTACCCTGAAAATAAGACCTACAAGGACTTTAACTAGGGCTTATTTGGGGGGTAGGGCTTATATTGCAGCCATCACCGACAATAGGTCTTATTTTCGGGGAAACAGGGTATGTAGTTGTATTCAAAATACGTTACATAATTTTTTGGTAAATACATAACTAGACTAAACAGTTGGTATCTTATTGTTTGATCAGAGTTTAGCGAGTACAAAGGTATCCTTACACACTTGAAGATCTGAGTTCTTTGTGAATACACTTCTTGCTCGGTCCAAGGCTCTGCATTCCCGCCCCGAGTCTTGCTCAATATCACAGTCAGTGTTTCGTACAGATTTAATTTGTAGCTTGTATTGCCTGGCAACTGAACAAGATATTCAGTGAGTGACTGTTGATATTGGAGCCTCTTGAAAGGCGAGTTTTGGAGTAGAAGTCCGAGCACACGCAAAAGGCACTGCTAGCTGAGCTTTGTAAATACAGCAAACCTTTTACTACCCCATAAATGAAGCCGTGTGTGTATAACATCTTATAAAATAATAATTCAGCTCATCATACATTAAACATCACTTATGATGATACAAGTCAAACACTTTTTATCCCTGCTGGCTATGTACGTATGCCGCCTTAATGGGACATTCCAGGAAGACAAGGGAATTTGGAATTAAAACTGATGCAATGAACACAGCTGTCCTGCTAAGTCGCTCTTCGTTCTGGAATTCGTCCTGCTGGATTTATGTGGGATCCCCATGGTTGACAATATACATTATTCCTGTCTAAATTTAGGCCAGCGTGGTTACTGGTTCAGGCCTCACCCCCTCTTGATGCAGAAGTTTGGGTTATACAACACACCACTTTTTAAATGTTGCCACCCCAATGTGCTTCTGCAGTCCGTGTTCGCGGGCTCCGACGCTTTGATTGGCCAGAGCCGCTTAAGGCACAGGGTCCTGAAGAAACGGCACTAGCGGCCGTTTCTTCAGAGCGCATGCGTCGATGATGTCGGCGGCGGCGTAAATAGTAGATATCTCCTAAACGGTGCAAGTTTAGGAGATATTTACAGTACCTACAGGTAAGCCTTATTATAGGCTTACCTATAGGTACAATTAAGCTCCCTGGCGGTATTCCCGAGTGTGGCTCGGGGTGGAATTTTAGAAACAAAAGCGGTAACCCCGTGCCAGGACCCCGCATTGCAGGATCCAGAAAGAGCTTACTTTGCTTGTCCCCAGGATCCTGCAATGTCTCCCCGCAGTGTGAGCAGCTCGTCCTCTGCTCGATTCATCACGGAGCCGAGCTCCATTCCCTGCGAGCGTTGCGACGCACAGGGACGGAGAATGGCGCCAAATTCAAAAAGTGAAACACACACAATACATATACAGTACACTGTAATCTTACAGATTACATTATGAAATTATTTCACTTCCCTTTTCTCCCTAGTGGTTTCTGCCTGGAAACTGGAGATTGTCCATAGCAACCAAACCGTCCCTTTACATCAAAAGTGGTTTTAGACCAGCTAGAAAACAGCGATAATAATTTAGAATCACTCGCAGAATTGAGCGATAGTGATTTGTGGGGAGATCCGTCATCAAACACTGAAAAGTAATGACAGCGACGATTCTGCAACTGAGCAAATTTCAGTGTTTTTGATTTGATTACATTATTAAATAATTTTTTTATTATTATTATATTATTATTTGGTATAATTATTTATAGCTATTTATTATATTATAATTTATGATTTCGTGTTTCAAAATTTATCATACCCGAGATGTCTACTAGACTCTTGTTTGGACAGATTTAAGTGAATTATTCCTAAGAATTACAGGCCTACAATATAAAATGCCAAATTTCCATTCAAAATAATTGTACCGCTTTCAACAGCAAAAATCTGAAATAATCATACCGCCAGGGAGGTTAAAAGGGAAGACTTTACTTCCTCTTTAAGTGATCCCTGAAAACTCATCTCTTCAAGGGAAGTCTATCTGGCCTAAAATTTTACTTTCTTGAACAACTTATCCCCACACAGTTATTATCTTTTATATTACCTTCCTTTTAGATTTTAAGCTGTAAGGAGCAAGGCCCTCCTAACCTACTTGTCTTGAATTGTATTGTATTGTACCTGATTAATATTATTTTGCAAAGTGCTGCACAAACTGTTGGTGATATATAAATCCTGGATAATAATAATAATGTTAGGGTATAATGAAAGATTCTGAGGGTGGAATAGCTTAAATCTATTAGGGTATAAGAAAGGATTAAGTAAGCGGAAGTGCTTACAATCAATTTGAGTATAAGGGAGGAAACAGTAGGTTGAAGAGCTTGCAATCTATTAGGGTATAAGGGAGGATACAGTAGGTTTAAGAGCTTACAATCTATTAGGGTATAAGGGAGGATACAGTATGTTGAAGAGCTTATAATCTGTTAGGGTATAAGGAAGGATTCAGAAGGTGGAAGTGCTTACAATCGATTATGATATAAGGGAGGATACAGAAGGTGGAAGTGCTTACAATCTATTAGGGTATAAGGAAGGATACAGTAGGTTGAAGAGCTTACAATCTATTAGGGTATAAGGGAGGATTCAGTAGGTGGAAGTGCTTACAATCTATTAGGGTATAAGGAAGGATTCAATAGGTGGAAGTGCTTGCAATCGATTATAGTATAAGGGAGGATACAGAAGGTTGAAGAGTTTACAATCTATTAGGGTATAAGGAAGGATTAAGTAAGCGGAAGTGCTTACAATCAATTTGAGTATAAGGGAGGATACAGTAGGTTGAAGAGCTTACAATCTATTAGGGTATAAGGGAGGATACAGTATGTTGAAGAGCTTACAATCTGTTAGGGTATAAGGAAGGATTCAGAAGGTGGAAGTGCTTACAATCGATTATGATATAAGGGAGGATACAGAAGGTGGAAGTGCTTACAATCTATTAGGGTATAAGGAAGGATACAGTAGGTTGAAGAGCTTACAATCTATTAGGGTATAAGGAAGGATTCAATAGGTGGAAGTGCTTACAATCGATTATAGTATAAGGGAGGATACAGAAGGTTGAAGAGTTTACAATCTATTAGGGTATAAGGAAGGATTCAGAAGGTGGAAGTGCTTACAATCTATTAGGGTATAAGGGAGGATACAGAAGGTTAAAGAGCTTACAATCTATTAGGGTATATGGAAGGATTCAATAGGTGGGAGTGCTTACAATCCATTAGGGTATAAGGGAGGATACAGTAGGTTGAAGAGCTTACAATCTATTAGGGTATAAGGGAGGATACAGTAGGTTGAAGAGCTTACAATCTATTAGGGTATAAGGGAGGATACAATAGGTTGAAGAGCTTACAATCTATTAGGGTATAAGGGAGGATACAAAAGGTGGAAGTGCTTACAATCTATTAGGGTATAAGGGAGGATACAATAGGTTGAAGAGCTTACAATCTATTAGGGTATAAGGAAGGACTCAATAGGTGGAAGTGCTTACAATCAATTATAGTATAAGGGAGGATACAGAAGGTTGAAGAGCTTACAATCTATTAGGGTATAAGGAAGGATTCAGAAGGTGGAAGTGCTTACAATCTATTAGGGTATAAGGGAGGATGCAGAAAGCTGAAGAGCTTACAATCTATTAGGGTATAAGGGAGGATGCAGAAAGCTGAAGAGCTTACAATCATTTAGGGTATAAGGGAGGATACAGAAGGTTGAAGAGCTTACAACCTATTAGGGTATAAGAAAGGATTCAGAAGGTGGAAGTGCTTACAATCTATTAGGGTATAAGGGAGGATGCAGAAAGTTGAAGAGCTTACAATCAATTAGGGTATAAGGGAGGATACAGAAGGTTGAAGAGCCTACAATCTATTAGTGTATAAGGAATTCCCACTAGCAAAGTAAGCCTGTACACCAGGGCAACACCTGCCTGCGCCAAGTGACTAACTGCAGTCCTGAGGGAGTACGCATTCATGGCACAAAACAATCTTCACTGTATAGAGGAAAGAATTTCCCAAGTGTATCTGTATAACAAATCCTTCCTATTTATTAACGTTTTTCTATTTTCCAACTGGATCTATCATGGGAGACTAGAAACTCTATTATTACAGGTGTGCGGTAGTCAAGCATGAAAATCTTGCATTTAAGCTGACTCAGAGGACACAACCTGCCTGCTTGGTGGCTCTCATTTCCATCTCTGCCCTCACCTCTATACAAGCATCTTCAGTTTTCAGAGCAGAGCACCCTGAATATTGACCATTAGATGTGATGGGCGGCCTTATAGCAGGGCATGGGAAGTGTCAGAACACAGTGCTTCCTAATTGAAACCAATATCTGCATTTTAGAGAGCCCCAGAAAAAAAAGCTTGGTGAGAAGGAGACAACTGTTGGAGCGATTATTTAAAAACAGAAGAAATATAAAATAACCATCAATTGCACTCAGTCTGGAGCTCCTTGCAAGATTTTGCCTCATGGGGTAAGAATGATCATGAGAAAAGGGAGGGAACAGCCCAAAACTACACGGGAGGAGCTTGTGAATGATCTCAAGGCAGTTGGGAACTACAGCTGTGGTCAGATGAGACCAAAATTGAGCTCTTTGGCATGAACTCGACCCGCCGTGTTTGGAGGAAGAAAAGTGCTGACTATGATGCAAAGAACATCCCTACAGTCAAGCACTGAGGTGGAAACATTATGCCTTGGGGCTGTTTCTCTGCTAAAGGTACAGGTCAACTTTGACATTTTGAGGGGCCAATGGATGGGGCCATGTAATGTAAAATCTTGGATTAGGACCTTCTTCCCTCAGCCAGAACACTGAAAATAGGTCAGAGATGGGTCATTCAGCATGACAATGACCCAAAACATACCGCCAAGGCAGCAAAGGAGTGACTCAAGAAGAAGCACAATAAAGTCATGGAGTGGCCTAGCCAGTCTCCACACCCTAATCCCATAGAAAATTTATAATGGGAGATGAAACTTCCAGTTGCCAAGCGACAGCCAAGAAACCTTAAGGATTTATAGAAGATCTGTAAAGAAGAGTCGACCAAAATCCCTCCTGAGATGTGTGCAAACCTGGTAACCAACGACAAGAAACGTCTGACCTCTGTGCTTGCCAACAAGGGTTTCTCCGCCAAGAAAAATTATAGATCCTTAATTTCTTTGAAGGTGGGCAAACTTACAAAATATGCAGGGGATCAAATAATTATTTATTGTTATTGTCATAACAACTTATGTTTGGCAAGTATTTCCCAACTGTTTTAATTAAATTCTTCTTTACTGATTGCCGCCCGCCCACCGTCAAATGACGGCGAAGCGGTGCAGGTTCTTGTTCTGGGACGCCGTCATATGACGGCATCCCAGAATGTCCGCTCTCGCGCGTCCACCTCGCTGTGTTGCTAGGACACGGTGCAAACCCGATCTGTGTAAAGAGCCACGTCCGCGGCTCTTTAAGCATGTAATCGGCTGTGTCTAATCACAGCCGGTCACATGTAAACACGGAGATTCCGGTAATCGGCTCTCCTCGCCTCACACTGACAGAGTGTGTGGCAAAGAGAGCCGATCAGCGGCATCTCCTCACAGGGGGACATCTAGGAATGTAATCAGGGCACTGATCATCAGTGCCCTGATTACAATAAAGAAGTATAGTGTCACAATACAGTGCCCACCATTGCCCACCAATGCCAGCATACAGTGCCCACCAGTGTCAGCAATCAGTGCCCACCACTGCCCACAAGTGCCACCAATCAGTGCCCATTAGCCCTGCCAGTCATTGCTGGCAATCAGTGCTGCCCATCAATGCCCATCACTGCTGTCAATCAATGCCCATCAGTGTCACCCATCAGTGCCACCCATCGATGCTCATCAGTGCCCATCTGTACCGCCTATCCATGCCGCCTATACTTGCCGCCTATCCGTGCCCACAAGTGCCGCCTTTCCGTGCCCACCAGTGCTGCCTATCAGTGCCCACCAGTGCCGCCTATTAGTGCCCATCAGTGCCACCTAACAGTGCCCATCAGTGCCGCCTATGAGTGCTCATCAGTGCCACATATCAGTGCCACCTATGAGTGCCCATAAGTGCGGCATATTAGTGCCTGCTCATCAGTGCCCATAAGTGCCGCCTCATCAGTGCCCATAAATGCCACCTCATCAATGCCCAACAGTTCAGCCTATCAATGCCCATCTGTGCCGCCTCATCAGCGCACATCAGTGAAGGTGAAAAATTACTTAGTTACAAAATTTACTGACAGAAAAAAGTAAAAAACATTTTTTTCAAAATTTTTGTTCTTTTTTTTTTTGTTGTAAAAAATAAAAAACCCAGCAGTGATTAAATACCACCAAAAGAAAGCTCTATTTGTGTGAAGAAAATTATAAAAAATTTGTTTGGGTACAGTATAGCATGACCGTGCAATTGTGCGACAGCGCTGAAAGCTGAAAAATGGCTTGGGCAGGAAGGGGGTGTTAGTGCCTGGTAGGCAAGTGGTTAAAAGGAGTTGTGAAGGCAAAAGGTTTTTTTAATCTCAAAGAGGAAGTAAACCCTGATGGGTTTTACTTCCTCTTTTGTTCCCTGCAAAGTAAAAGCATAATGGGCTAGTATGCATCGCATACTAGCCCATTATGTGGCACTTAACTGCAAACGAAGCCCGCGCTGTCCCCGCTGGAGGCCGCATCCATCTTCGCCCCTCTTCCTTCCGGGGCCGCGGACTCTGGCTCTGTGACTCTGACGAGGCCGTGTGACGTCACTCCCACGCATGCGCACCAGAGCCGCCAGTCACGGCACTCGTTTGGGAAGAAACAGCATGGAGGGCCGTTTCTTCACAACGCATGCGCCAATGACATCATCAGGGAACTACAAGGTAAATGTCTCCTAAACAGCGCACGTTTAAGAGATATTTACAGTACCTATAGGTAAGTCTTATTCTAAAGTGTTTATGACCACTTTAATGCAAAGCGGAGATCCACCCAAAAGTAGAACTTCCGCTTTAAGCACTCTTCGCCCCCTTACATGCCACATTTGGCATGTCATTATTTTGGGGGGGGGGGGAGTGGGTGACTAGTTTTGAGTGGGACTTCCTGTCCCACTTCCTACTTCCGACTACGGGCTGCCTAGGTGACTCCTCCTCTCCCCCTAGGCCGCCCCTCCCTCTCGTCAATCTTCTGGGATGCGTCACAGGTCCCAGAAGATTGCCTGTCCACACGGAGAGTACAGCACGACTCGCGCATGCGCAGTGCGCACCCGGCCATGAAGCCACAAACTGTCATGGCCGGGTGCCCACAGTTTCAATGGAGGCGCTGCAGAGAGGAGGGGGAGAGGAGCGAGGCATCGGGCGGCCGCATCGCTGGACCGTGGGACAGGTGAGTGTCTGCTTATTAAAAGTCAGGAGCTACACTTTTTGTAGCTGCTGACTTTTAATAAACGAAAAAAAGCCTGGAACTCCACTTTAAGGTACACAACCTTTTGAGTGTAGCGGGCCCCCAGCACCCCCTAATACTTACCCTGAGCCCCTTCTCTATGTCCATGATTCCCTCGGTCGTCCGGGATTCTCCTCCTGATTGGCTGGGGCACACCTGCGGCGCCATTGGCTCCCGCGGCTGTCAATCAAAGTCATTTAGCCAATTGGGGAAAGGGGAGCGAGGCCGGGTCGGGGCTCCGTGTCTGATTGGATACATGGAGCTCTGACTCGGCTCTGATGGTGCACCCCACAGCAAGTTGCTGGCCTATGGGGGCACTCGTCAGAAGGGAAGGGCTAGGAGCAGCGAAGAGGGACCCGAGAAGAGGAGGATCTGGGCTGCTCTGTGCACATGTTTTTTATTTTAAAAGGGAGACTTTACAATCACTTTAAAACAGACCTTTAGTCATTTTTTTAACTTTCCATCTATTAAATCTTCTGCCGTTGTTGTTTTAACTTTGGATAGTAAAACTTTTTTTCTGCCAGTAAATACCTTATACAGCCCACTTCCTGTTTCTTGTCATTAGCCTAGGCTTATGACATCATGCACAGCTCTCTCTCTCTCTCACTCTTTTAAATTTTTCCAGGAAGGGAGGGGGGATGAGTCATAAGAGGGTCAATAAAAGCTGCAGGGCTGCAGAGTTGGAGGTGTGCCTCTGTGTGTAAATCCAGGAAGTGAACAGGCAGCAGCTTCAGCTGCCCACAGCTAAAATGGCTGCAGCCAGACTCAGTGGAGGGAGATTTCTGCAGCATAGTTGGCAAGTACAGAATCACAGTATATATTAAATAATATGCAAAGTGGTTGGAGGGAAGCTTCAGAATGGCAAAGATGTTTTTATTACAAATGATGTGAGCAGACTGCAGTTCCTTTCATAGGCTCAGTTACTGGACTGTGAAATCCTCTTTTGTATATGTAACAGGTTCTTATTCAAGAATTGATTATTTGTGTCAAAACAGAAATGTATGATTTAAATTGTAGCAAGTTTAGAACAAAAATAAAAAATGTTACAACTTTAGGACAGGCAGATGTAGCAAAAAGTCCCAAATATCAGTAAAGAGGAATTGTTCACATCATTTGTTCTGTAGTGACAGTACTGCACTGAATATCAAATATAAAGGCCTGGTTAAAGGGGGGCTCTAATCAAACAGCAAATTTCACGATTTGAAGTGCTAGCATAGAAAAAGCTTTACCAGTCAAAGATTTGTAAAATAATGCAGACGGTTTTGTGATATCCCCTCCCCAGCTGAGCTACAGTATCTCACAAAAGTAAGTACACCCCTCATATTTTTGTAAATATTTTATTATATCGTTTCATGTGACAACACTGAAGAAATGACACTTTGCTACAATGTAAAGTAGTGAGTGTACAGCTTGTATAACAGTGTAAATTTGCTGTCCACTCAAAATAACTCAACACCCAGCCAATTAATGTCTAAACCAATGACAACAAAAGTGAGTACACCCCTAAGTGAAAATGTCCAAATTGGGCCCAAAGTGTCAATGTTTTGTGTGGCCACCATTATTTTCCAGCATTGCCCTAACCCTCTTGGGCATGGAGTTCACCAGAGCTTCACAGGTTGCCACTGGAGTTCTCTTCCACTCCTCCATGATGACATGATGGGGTTGCTCAGTGACAGAATTTTCTTCACCTTAATACATAGGATGCATTAAGGTGAAAAAACATGAGGGTTTACCACCCCTTTAATTCATGACTTTGTAATATTACTGACTGAGTGCTAAAAAAAAATGATTAAATCAACACTATGGGTCCATTCACACCACATGTGTTGGGTGGCTATTCCATGGCAAAATGCCTTGTCTCCTTATCTGTGCAGTTCACACCACTGCGTTACGGAGGCGCCAATCTTGTCCGGACCGCACCACACGCCATCCGCTGTACTACATTGCATCGGCTGGAGGGAACGAGCCTGATATCGTTCTTCTCCAATGTGCTCTGTGAACACTACAATGCCCATAGTCCATAGTTCCTAGTCCAGCCTTATGTTATCTAAGGAAATAACTAAGAAGTCACGCAAAGTACAAACTTACAATGACGCTAAAAAAATATACTTTTTCTCCAAACACAATCCATAGACAGACACTACCTAATGGCCCTGTAATCTGTTTTTCATAAAATTGCATCTAAGGGCCGATTTACACCATAGAAACGCATTCCAGATGTGTTTCTTCATGCGCCTTTTGGATGCGTTCCGGTGCATTTTTTCTCCTTTTTTTCTCTTCACCTTAAATAAGGACATGTGCGTTTCAGCGCATTTTTGTCAAATTTTTTATGTGTTTATCACATTCCAGTACAGTGCAGTGCAGAAAAAATGTGCCACTTTTTTTCTGGAACTGGAACTGACTGCACTGGTGTGAACTTTGCCATTGGAAACCATATAATCTATTATCCATGGGTTTTTGATGCAGAAAAAAAAAAAACCACACTGGACTGCATGCAGTGTGAACCGACTCTTATGCCACGTACACACGATCGAACATTCCGACAACAAAATCCATGTTTTTTTTCCGACATATGTTGGCTCAAACTTGTCTTGCATACACACGGTCGCACAAATGTGGTCGGAAATTCCGAACGTCAAGAACGCGGTGACGTACAACACGTACGACGAGCCGAGAAAAATGAAGTTTAATAGCCAGTGTGGCTCTTCTGCTTGATTTCGAGCATGCGTGGAATTTTGTGCGTGGGAATTGTGTACACACGCTCGGAATTTCCGACAACGGATTTTGTTGTCGGAAAATTTGAGATCCAGATCTCAAATTTTGTTTGTCGGAAATTCCGACGGAAAATGTCCGATGGAGCCTACACACGGTCGGAATTTCCGACAACAAGCTCCCATCAAACATTTGTTGTCGGAAATTCCGACCGTGTGTACGCGGCATTACTGTGTTTTTATGTCTCCTTGTAATACCCTCCTTCTGAAACTCTCCTTTTCCCTCCGCACTTCCAATGTGTTAGGAATGAGCAGTACATGTAAGTTGCTGTCTTTTGCATACTATATATCCGATAATCACCGATGGCTACACCACCCTGAGGCTCAGTTCACATGAGTGCATTTGAATAGGCTGCTGTGCTGCATGAAACACAGAAAAAAGTTCATGCACCTTTTTATAAAACGTGGTTGCAGGGAAACCGCATCAATGCGATTCCTGCACCTGCAACGCACGCCCCGCACTAGTGTGAACCGAGCCTGAATGCACCTGCTCTCCGAAGCTATACAGGGTTGGGCCTGGTTAGTATCCGTATGGGAGACACATCCCATAGTCCAACTCAGGAGCAAGCAACAGAGGGTGGCTACGTTCCTTAATACAGCGGGACCAAAGAGAATGAACATCACCACCCGCTAACAGGAAGTTGTATCACAGCAGCAAAAAAAAAAGGAATTTGGAGGAGGCTGAGAGCAATAGAAGGAATTTTTCTGAGTTAAGAATACATACTTAAATTACATTCTTTCTTTTTAAAACCACTTGACTGATTTTAATGTCACTTTAAGGCATGCTAAAATGACACATGATAATGTTGGGTAAAAAGTCACTTTAGCGTGCGTTAAGTGCACTTTAATGTGCCTGCTTATGGGAACAGTTACCGTCTGTAAACCACAATGGCCCTAATTTATCTTGCTGTTATATTACTTATGGAGTGCTAAATAGTGCTTTAGGCATGCTTAAATGACATGCAATAATATTGGTTTAAAAGCCACTTTAGCGTACCTTAACCACTTCTGGAATGCCCCACGCAGATATACTGCGGCATGGCGGCCCTCCTGCGCAAAATCACATACACACACGTGATTTCGTGCAAAGGGTCTGGGGCACGCGTGCGAGCCGCTCCCACTGTGATTGGACACAGCGTTCTGCCTCTCTCATCGTTCGTCAGAAAGGCAGAATGACGGTCTGCTTATGTAAACAAGGCAGACCGCTGTTCTGTCAGAGGGGAAGATAGAGCTCTTGTGTTTCTGCTAAGCAGGAACACAGATCTCTGTCTTCCCCCTGTCAGAGCATCTCCCCCACAGTTAGAAAGCACTCCCTAGGAACACATTTAAACCCTTTAATCGCCCCTGCCAGTGTCATTAGTACAGTGACAGTACATTTTTTTTTAGCACTGATTAGTGTATAATTGTCACTGGTCTCCAAAAAGTGTCACTCAGGCCCCATACACACTATTAGATTTTCTGCAGATTTCTGTCTTCAGATTTACCAAAACCATGTAGTGCAAGGGCCTGCCTGATTGCATACAAATTTAAACTCTTAAGGTTTGACCTGATATTATATGGTTTTGGTAAATCTGAAGACAAAAATCTGCAGAAAATCTGTGTATGAGTCCTTATGCCGCGTACACACGATATGGAAATTTGGCCAGCAAAAGACCGATGAGAGCTTTTGGTCGGAAAATGTGATCGTGTGTATGCTCCATTGGACTTTTGCTGGCCGAATTTCGACCAGCAAAAGATTGAGAGCATGTTCTCAATTTTTCGGTCGGAAAAAGTTCCTATCCGAAAATGCGATCGTCTGTAGCAATTCAGACGCGCAAAATTCCTACGCATGCTCGGAAACAATTCAACGCATGCTCGGAAGCATTGAACTTCATTTTCTCGGCTCGTCGTAGTGTTGTATGTCACCGCGTTCTTAATGGTCGAAAGTTCAGCGCACTTTTGTGTGACCGTGTGTATGCAAGGCAAGCTTGAGCGGAATGGCTTTTCCGACGAGAAGTCCGATCGTGTGTATGCGGCATTAGTGTCAGATTTGTCTGCCGCAATCCCGCTGAAAAACGCTGATCGCTGCCATTACTAGTAAATAAGAAAAAAAAAGTCCATACAAATATCCCAGTAGACGCAATAACTTCTGCGCAAACCAATCAATATACGCTTATTGGGATTTTTTTTACCAATAATATGTAGCAGAATACATATTGGCCTAAATTGATGAAGAAATTCGATCTTTTACTTTTTTTTTTTTTTTGGAAGTGTTTTATAGCAGAAAGTAAAAAATATATATTTTTTTTTTTTTTCAAAATTGTCTGTATTTTTTTGTTTATAGCGCAAAAAACAAAAAAAAAACGCAGAGGTGATCAAATACCACCAAAAGAAAGCTCTATTTGTGGGAAAAAATGGACATCAATTTTATGTGGATACAGCGTCGCACGACCGCGCAATTGTCAGTTAAGTTATCGCCAAAAAAAAAAAGGCCTGGTCACGAAGGGCTGAAGTGGTTAAAATGATATTGCAGCTGGAATAATCATGGCCACTGAGGCTCATTTGTACTCTAGATGAATCAATCTCCATCCGTTACAGAAAAATGCTACAAATTCAGCCTGACTGTAACGCAGAAGTAGCATAGTTGGGCCCACCCTGGCTGTGGAAGGGTTAAGGGTTTCTCGTGGGAATCCTTGTAGTCTGGGCCTGGCCTCCCACCATTGGGTTCCAATCTTGGAGGGTCCTGTCTCCCACGGGGTGGGGGTGGGGGGGTGTGGGCAAGGATTTCTAAATATACCCCTGCACCACATTCCAGCCCACAGAGGAGACGAGGAGGGAGGGGGTCCAAAACACTCCTCTACTGACTCATCACTCAGCTTACCCAAACAGCAGCCAGCCTTCTGCTTTTTAAACGTCTGGCCTGCATCAGGTTAAAGACCCCAACGCTCCCTACACTGCCTGCGGGCCGCAGAGTTCTTCTGCACCACAATACAGTTACATGATAACTTTCATCCTCCATTACACACTTGTCTTCCTGCTAAGGATCCTTAACCCGTTCCTTTTTTTCTCTCTTTCCCAAGCTCATTCACACGGTCTCCTCTGATCTGCATAGAATAGCGCAGGCGAAACGCAAGGGCACAGTTGTTTTCTATGTGCCCTTCACACCACAATGCTGCGTTGAGGTGGGTTGTGGTGCGTTTCGTAAAGAAATTAAGACATGCTGCACTTTTATAAAGCGCAACTCAGCGCGCTGTGGTGCTTAGACTTGAATGAAGTGTCATTTTGTTATACATCAGTAAAGTTTATAAAAAAAGAAAAGAAAATGGTGTCGATCCATTATAACAAAGCAAAGCACGGCTCCTAAAAGACACTTACGCATTTTAGTATGAGTACTGGTGTGAGCAAACCCCAAGGGCTTAATCACACTCGCTTTGATCTCTGAGCCCCGGTTCACGCTATGTGGTGCGGGGAACCACGTGTGACTTTGAACAGGAATTACACCGCATTCCTGTTCAAATCACATGCAATCTTCAGCAGTGTGAAGATTTCGGTGAGTAAAATAAGTATTTGATCCCCAAGCAAAACATGACTTAGTACTTGGTGTAGAAACCCTTGTTGGCAAGCACAGAGGTAAGACGTTTCTTGTAGTTGGTTACCAGGTTTGCACACATCTCAGGAGAGATTTTGGTCCACTCTTCTTTACAGATCTTCTCTAAATACTTAAGGTTTCTTAGCTGTCGCTTGGCAACTCAAACTTTTAGCTCCCTACATACGTTTTCTATAGGATTAAGGTCTGGAGTCTGGCTAGACCACTCCATGAGCTTAATGTGCTTCTTCTTGAGCCACTCCTTTGTTGCCTTGGCGGAATGTTTTGGTTCATTGTCATGCTGGAAGACTCATCCACGACCCATCTTCAGTGTTCAGGCTGAGGGAAGAAGGTTCTCATCCAAGATTTTACAATACATGGCCCCGTCCATTGGTCTCTCAAAGCGGCAAAGTCGGCCTGTACCTTTAGCAGAGAAACAGCCCCAAAGCTTCATGTTTCCACCTTCGTGCTTGACTGTAGGGATGGTGTTCTTAGGTTCATAGTCAGCATTTTTCTTTCTCCAAACATGATGAGTCAAGTTAATGCCAAAGAGCTCAATTTTGGTCTCATCTGACCACAGCACTTTCTGCCAATCCTTCTCTGAATCATTTAGATGTTCATTGGCATGACTGTACATGTACCTTCTTGAGGAGGGGGACTCGCCATGTTTGGAGGAAGAAAAATGCTGACTATGACCCTAAGAATACCATCCCTACAGTCAAGCATGGATGTGGAAACATGAAGCTTTGGGGCTGTTTCTCTGCCAAAGGTACAGACCTACTTTGCCGCATTGAGGGGCCAATGGATGGGGCCGTGTATTGTAAAATCTTGGATGAGAACCTTCTTTCCTCAGCCAAAACACTGAAGATGGGTCGCGGATGGGTCTTCCAACATGACAATGACCAAAAACATACCGCCAAGGCAACAAAGGAGTGGCTCAAGAAGAAGCACGTTAAGGTCATGGAGTGCCCCAGCCAGTCTCCAGACCTTAATCCTATAGAAAATTTATGGAGGGACCTGAACCTACTTCGAGTTGCCAAATGACAGCCAAGAAACCTTAAGGATTTAGAGAAGATCTGTAAAAAACAGTGTACTAAAACCCCTCCTGAGATGTGTGCAAACCTGGTCACTAACTACAAGAAACGTCTTACCTCTGTGTTTGCCAACAAGGGTTTCTCCACCAAGTACTAAGTCATGTTTTGCTTGGGGATCAAATACCAAATACTTATTTTACTCACTGAACTGCAACTCATTTTATAACATTTGTATCATTTGTTTTTTTTTCTGGATTTCTGGGTGATATTCTGTCTCTATCATTTAAAATACATCTATGATAAAGAAAAATTATAGATACTTCATTAGTAGGAAAACTTAGAAAATCTACTGGGGATCAAATTATTATTTTCCCCTCTGTATGTGTTCACCTGTGGGGGGCCATCTCCTCCCTCAGGGGACACAACCGCTGATCCCGATTTGACAGCCATGCGAGTGTACCTGAACGCAGACATATATGTGGTTCAAGAACCTCTATTTTTACGCAGAAGTTTGCAAAAGGTAAGTACAGGTTTATAACAGTGTGCAGATGGTTCAATTAGATCTTCAGGGTGACACCACAGGAGCACAGCTCAGAGACAGTTGTCACCAATAATAGGAAGTCGTAGAACAGGGGTCTCCAAACTGTGGCCCTTTGCCTGCCTTTATCCGGCTCTTGGGGCACTATTCATCCCACTGATATAAGACACTATTTTGCCCTCTGACACCAGAAACAAAGCATAAATCCTGCCACTGACACCAACAATGGGGCACTCTTCATCCCCTGAATACCAAAGATGGGGCACTGTTTACTCCCACTAATGCCAGAAAAATGTTCTATTCCCACTGGCCACAGTCTGGCCCCCCTAAAGTCTGAAGGACAGTAAACTGGTCCTTTGTTTAGAAAGTTTGGAGACCTCTGTCCTAGAACAAGGACCTTCATTGCAAGATCAACAGATAATTTTATTTGAATGAAAGCTGAATATTTAGAAAGAATAAAAAAATTAACTTTGAAAATAAATTAATTATGTTGGCTTGTTAAAGCTTTAGGCCCCTTTCACATGGACTCCTCTGATAACCGGAATCTGCTTGCTCAGCGGGGGGTCTCTCTGCTGATCCCCGCTGAGCAGGCAGATGACAGGTCAGTTTCTGCTGTGCTATGCAGAGCGGACATGGACACAGTCCCGCTCTCCTCTGTTGGGCAATCAGATGCAAACAGACTGCCTGTCTGTTTCCATCTGATCCGCTGGTCGAATGGGGAATAGGACCACCATCCGTCTGTTTTTGGCGGACAGAACCATATCGGATGGCGGCGTGTGTCAGTGGACATGTGTCCACTGACTTCCATGGCTCCATAAAAGAGACTGGTGGGTCCAATCAGGTCTGCCTGAAAAACTGTCAGGCGGACCTAATTGGACAGCCTGTGTGAAAGAGCCATGAGAATTCAGATATTGGGTGTAGACTTAATTTAAAGGGCACCTATATACTGCTCGTAGAGTAAGTTGTGGAGAATATCGGCGCAATAGAGCTTGGAATTGGTGATTGGCTGGAGAGCAGAATGCTCCCCATACTCATACCCAACATTTCTGTTCACTCCTGGAGGCTGGTGGAGCAGTGGTGGAGGAAAGGGAAGGTAAGTATATGCAGGGGGAGAGTGGGCACATATGGAAACTTGTTGCTTTGCTCAGTAGAGGAAAAACACAGGTTAACATTGGGAAAGTCCCAGTTCCACTGAATAATGACATATGAGTTTCTTGTTTTACGTGTGTTAATGCACTTTGGTTTTAAAAAGCAAACAATCGTCCATTTTGTTTAAATTACACAGCATGGCTGGAAATAGCACAGGCACATTGGGTATACTGTACCAAGGGGAGATGTAACGACACACGAGGCATTGTCTCCCATGAGCATACAGCGCTCTGCTGTATTTACACAGATTTGCTGAGACTTGACCTGCCATTAGCTCTGTGCCTACGTGACTCTTTAATGTCGGAAAGGTTTCACCGCTATAGAAGTGACAGTGAAGTCGAAAATAATGCATGAGGAGCACAAATACAGCAGTTCCTACAATTTTCAGCAAGAGGGCAAGGGGCTTTAAACTTTTTTTTTTTTAATACAGTATGTTGGGGTTTTTTTTTTAACAATTAACTTTATTGCTATTACATAGGGGGCCAATAACCCAAATATTGACTGGTTACTGAGACATGAGGAGCCTATTAGACCCTCAAGGTGTCACCTGCCTTCCAATGAAACTTATAAATCACAGATCCCTTGGCTTCTTCGCCAGCCCCAGCAGTAGGGTTGCCACCCCATCCCTTTAAAACCAAACACATCTGGATTTCACAGATTCTGAGGCTAGTTTAATGCAGATAAGGCACCAAGGGAGTATAATTACCACCTTTTGTTTTTTTTAAATAACAAAAATATCATACTTACCTCCACTATGCAGTTCGTTCTGCAGGCCCCGATCATCACCTTCTGGGGTCCCCCAATGGCGTTCGCGGCTCCCCCCCGCATCAGGAAAGCACCTAGGAGAAGCAATCTCCCTGGGGGTTACCATGCAGGCGCGCTCCCGAGTCCAGTATTTGCATCCATAGACGCAGAATGCCGGACTCGGACCCGCCCCCCAGCTCCCGCGTCATTGGATCAGATTGACAGCAGCAGGAGCCAATAGCTGCACTGCTATCAATCTATCCAATCAAGAGCCGAGACAACGGGCAGAGAGGCCGAGCGCGTCTCCAGCATGGGAATTACGGGGCTCAGGTGAGTAAAACGGGGGTCTGAGGGGCCGGTCAGTGACGTAGGATGCATTAAGGTGAAAAAACATAAGGGTTTACAACCCCTTTAATCAACCACAGAACCTATGTAATTAATATGTGTTTGGGTTTAAAGGGATGAGATGGCAACCCTACCCAGCAGCTGGGGAAAGTGACATAATACACCCCCTTTCTGATTCGCCAGGGGGGAGATCAGCGGCGTTCACTGGTCTCCCTCCATTCCACCCATCAACAACCGTCATACCAGTCCCTGGTCTGCAGGTGGGACAGCGGAGCCCATTATACATGGCAGTGGCAGTTGCGTGGGGGTCTTACCTTTGGTGGGCTGTGGAAGAATGAAAACTCCTCCTACAAGCTTTAACCAGACACTGATACAAGTCCAAAGACTGCTATATACTGCTGATGAGAAAAGGTATTTAGCCGTTTATATTTACCAAAACTGTTGCATCTCCATGTTCTGTGTACTGTGGGGGACCACGTATAGTGCATGCAGGGTCCTGGATTTAGTAACACTTTAACTCTTAATGGCACCTCCACGCACTGGAAACCAAAGTGCATTATGCACTTATGCAGTTTCTCTGCAGCTGTCATTTTTTGAAATTATTATTCAGGGTAAAATGGTGGTACAGGTACATACATCATAGCAAAAGTAATGCTTAGTAAAATTACAAACAGGGCTGATAAGGTATATTACATTAATAAAGCAATACAGCGACTTTGTAATGATATATTGACAGGTATGCATTTCTCCTATGAAGCAATATACTGTTATTTTGGAAAAGGCGCAGAGACCTTTTCCCTGCGTTTTCTGTAGGTACAGCAGCCCAGCTAAATGAATGGGTTACTGTGCCCACGCAAACATGGCCAAAGGGAAACCGCAGTAGTGTGAACCCAGTGTTAGGGTTGTGCCAGGGACTCCCAGTCTCCCGGAACAGCTCATATATCGATTCCAGTATGCTCAGTGGGCTGCATTCCCTGAATAAAGTTTGGCCCACAGCATTGCCCACCTTGCAATGTGTGGCTACACATAAGAAAACCCCAGATTTCTTGTAATAAACACAAATTATCAACTAGCAAATCCCTGCTTGTTACATTGTTATTTTGTCTGACAAACCAAGGCGAACCAATTCAGGGTCACCAGAGTCTCTGTAAGGAAATACAAGAACAAAATCTGTTCTAATTAGTCATGATACAACTTTCCTTCTTGTTTAACTTTACAAAACGTCTTAAAGCGGACCTTCAGTCATTTTTTCAACTTTCCATCTATTAAATCTTCTGCCCTTTTTGTTTTAACTTTGGATAGTAAAACATGTTTTTTTCTGCCAGTAAATACCTTATACCAGAGGGTCCTCAGACTTTTTAAACATCAGGCCAGTTCACTGTCCCTCCGGCTGTTGGGGGGCCGGACTCCTCGCTATCACAGAGTCCCCCCCCATCACAATCACAGAGTCCCCCCCGCATTCATAGAGTCCCCCCCCTGCAATCACAGAGTCCGCCCCCCCCTGCAATCACAGAGTCCATGTCCCCCCCCTGCAATCACAGAGTCCGTGTCCCCCCCCTGCAATCACAGAGTCCGTGTCTCCCCCCTGCAATCACAGAGCCCACCCTCACCTATCACAGAGCCCCCCTCTCTCCTATCACTAAGCCCCCCCTCAGCCCCCCCCCTCTCGTATCACAGAGCCCCCCCTCTCGTATCACAGAGCCCCCCCTCTCCTATCACAAAGCCCCCCCCTCAGCCCCCCCTCTCGTATCACAGAGCCCCCCCTCTTCTATCACAGAGCTCACACTTCCCCCTCCCCTCTGCTACCTTATTCACACAAGACAGGTCCGGACAAAGGGCAGAACTTTTCATGTTAAAGGCAGGCAATTGATTGCTGGGACTGCTCCGCTGTAACCAACCACCCGCTTCATAACATGAAAAGTCCAGCCCTTTGTCCGGACCTGTCATGTTTCCTGTCTTGCATGAATTAGGTATCAGAGGGGAGGGGGAGTGCAAGTGTGAGTGCTCAATGTTATGGAAGGGGCAGTCCGTGGGCCGGGTAAATCCCCCTAAAGGTCCGTATCCGGGCCGCGGGGCGTAGTTTTAGGACCCCTGCCTTATACAGCCCACTTCCTTTTTCTTGTCTGGTAAAAAGCCTAGGCTTATGACATCATGGACAGCTCTCTCTCTCACGTAAATCCAGGAAGTGAACAGGCAGCAGCTTCAGCTGCCCACAGGTAAAATGGTTGCAGCCAGACTCAGTGGAGGGAGATTTCTGCAGCATATTTGGCAAGTACAGAATCACAGCATATACAAAATAATTTGCAAAGTGGCTGGAGGGAAGCTTCAGAATGGCAAAGATGTTTTTTATTACAAATTATGTGAGTAGACTGCAGTTCCTCTTTAAATTGTGCAGCAAGTATAGTTCACAAATGTATTGCTCTAGAAGGGTCCAGTCAGAAGCTGCCACTCCCAACTCTTCTTTTTCATCATTTCATTGTGAATTTGTTTTTCTACAATGACAATAAATTGTATCTATCTTCTCTTCTAGGTGAGTCACAGACTGGAAACAGGTCTCACCTTCCCCCATCCTTTCCTATTGTTCAGGATGGGACGGTCCAGAGCGTGAATATGCCAGCTGTGTTATATTATTGCATCTTAGAATGTCCCTTGTTTCCAGGTCTCCAGGGTGCTGTGGAGGTAAATACACGAGGCAGGGAGGCATACTAGCCCATTATGTGCTACTTACCTGCAATCGAAGCCTGCGCCGTCCCTGCTGGAGGCCGCATCCATCTTTGACCCTCTTCCTTCCCGGGCCACGGACTCCGGCTCTGTGACTGGTTGAAGTTGCGTGACGTCACTCCTGTGCATGTGCATGGGAGCCGTCAGTCACGGCACTTGCTAGTGAAGAAACGGCACGGGGGGCCGTTTCTTCACAGCGCATGCACCGATGACATCATCGGCACACAACAAGGTAAATATCTCCTGAACAGTGCACGTTTAGGATATATTTATAGTACCTATAGGTAAGCCTAATTATAGGCTTGCCTATAGGCACAACTTCCGCATTGGAGGTATACAACCACTTTAAAGCAGATCTTCACCCTCCCTTCCCCTCTGTTTTTTTAACCCCTGCTTACCTGGTTGCAAGTCCTGCACAGTTAAGATACTTACCTGCTCAGCGGATCCAGCATTGTCCTACTGAGATCCTCTTCTTCTCTGCCCCCTCTCCTTGGTCCCACACCACCATCTTCTTGATGTCATCAGGAAGCTGCCGGTTCTTCCAAGTTCAGCCGGCGGGTCTCACAAAGACCAGCCACTAGGCCATGGGTGCTCAACCTGTAGCCCTCCAGCTGTTGAGGAACTACAAGTCCCACGATGCATTGCAAGGCTGACAGTTACAAGCATGACTGCAAAAGGCAGAAGCATGATGGGACTAGGCCCTCCCACCTCTTCCTTTCTCAATGAAGGCCTATGCCCCCTGGGTAATGTAACGTACATATCCCAGGAGGCACAGTGGGCAAAAAGCACGTCATTCGTCTAGGTCAGGGCTTTTTTTTTCGGGGGGGGGGGGGGGGGGTAGGATAGGGTATCCTGTTCCCACTTCCGGGAGTACGGGCCACGGCCCGTAACATCACCACAGGGCTCCCTCCTCCTCTCCCAGTCCCGGGCCAGTAGGAGTGTGCAGCGGTGCCTCGCGCATGCGCAGTAGGGTTCCTGTCGTGAAGCCGTAAGGCTACACTGCCGGGTACGCTTACCCGCAATGGCGGTGGCAGCACTCGACAGCTGATGGGAACATCAGCTGTGGTGCCGACATTGCTGGACTCCAGGACAGGTAAATGTCCTATTGTTAAAAGCCAGCAGCTGCGGTGTGTGTAGCTGCTGGCTTTTAATTTTTTTTGGGGGGGTGGAACACCGCTTTAACAGTCAGTTAGGCATTCTATTTAATTGGGGATACAATGTACCATAACATCTAAAAAAATTAACATGCAACATGTTTGCCAATCCAATGCACAACAACTCATGGTATTGTATTGCCATGTATAGTGGTGTGCTGCATCACACGTACGTTGGAGCTGCGTTGACTGGTCAGAATGAATGGAACCACAATGCAGAAATGCTGCAGTAACGCAGTTCCTGTGATCCACTGTACTGGAAAAGTGGAAATGGGTCCATAGACAGGAAATGGTTTAAGAGGTCGATTAAAATCAGCAGCACTAAGATGCAACAAATCAGCAAATGTAAGAAGCCCCATTCTATTGCCTTTGTGTTCCCAGGGACATTTCACGCCATGGTACTCCCCTTGGAAAACTACAAAGAAGCATGAACAAAGGAAAAGGGTAAACTAGGCCACGCCAAATAAAAACGCTTTGTCTGGCACTTGTCGTTTATTATGAAGAAAAGACTATTGTTCCTAGGACCCCCATTTCTTTTTTTTTTCATACTGAAAATGTAAACAGGGGAAGTTTGAGATATGACTCCAAGATAGAGTGCGCTGGCACTGATTGCCGTTCACAAGATCTGTGTTACGGAAGCACTTGTACTAATAGGTATTTAATTGGCAGGCGCTCAGCAATCAAAATATTCCAGATGTAGATAGTACCATTAGGCGTACCTCCGCAGACACCGCCCATCAAGGTGCAATCCGGAGCAGCCGGCCAAGTGAATAACCTTTCATAAACAACAGAACACTCCGATTCTTTAAACATTGAGAAGAGACACATTAAAAAAAGATGGTCTGCTTCTTCACAGTATAAACAGAATGGGCTGAATATGTCAATCAACTGTCACTGGGCTTCATAAGACTACTGCAGGCCGGGAAGGTGCTTGTGTTGCTCATGGCAATGGCATAGCTCCCAACTGTCCCTGATTTCGAGGGGCTGTCCCTGATTTGGAGCAATGTCCCTCTCTCCTCCTCATTTGTCCCTGATTTTGGTCTGTTCTATATATAAAATGTACGTTTTATCTATCAAAAAGTGTTTTCCAGTGCTAAACCTTTCATCTGATTTCTAAATTGCTGCATTTGTAATTTCCAAAAGTCAATATAAAGGAATAGTAGTGGTAAAAAAGCACTTGTGGGTTTAACCAATCTTGTTTCTTTTTGTAAAAAATTCTCCTTTAAGGGGGCGTGGCAAGGGGTGTGTCCTATGCCTGCATACTTTTGCTGATAGGTGTCCCCCATTCCCATCTCAAAAAGTTGGGAGGTATGCAACGGTATCCCAACAATTAGGAAAATTCATTTATAATAGGACTAAACTCTCTCAATCAACATTAACTATATCTAATCTTTATGCTCTTAGCATTGGTATATAGATAGGAAGTTATAGTAAATATATTCTTTTACATTTCTTCAGTTGCTTCCTGGTTTCTGGCCGAGGCCAAAATGATGTCACACATCCCAGGACTCTTCGTGAGCATTTTTTTTTTCCCATTCATCTGGAGAGAGGAAGGAGGGGCTTCCTCAGCTAAGCACACCCTTCTGCCTGCATGCCTGATCTAAGGGCAGATGGATTCCAGGAAGTAAATGTTACATGAATCATCTGCCCTTACTCAAGATGGCTGTGGCTAGAATTGCTAGCGGGGGCGTTTTTCAAAGTGATTTCTGAACAAAATAGACCCTGCAGTCATGGATGGATGGGCGGGTTTGCTTTAAAAATCAAAAATGAATTAAACAGTGTTTTCAGTTTGTGGTGTTCAGATACGGTTTAGTTCCACTTTAAAGAAAGAGCACACTTTCATTAAAATCTAATATAATATTACAATATTTTATCAATTAAATCTGAATTTCAAGTATGGCATTTCTTACCTTGCTTGGATCAATATTAGTATGTATGTGTCATACCTGTGAGATCTCCATGGAAGCTGGAAATCACTGTACTGGGCATCACTACTATCTCTATTAGCTTCCAGGTCCCATGTCAAGCTACTGCCCTGCTGCTTACTGATTACAGGGGGTTGTTCACTCAGGCATGGGCAACATTCAGGGAATGTTTTGCATTTTCTCAGTGCATGCAAAGCATGCTCTAATTTTAGAAGGTGGAGATTGTGACATCACCATCACGACCCTCCACCACATCCAATCAGAGAATTGTTTGCATTCAATAAGAAAATGCTAAGTGTTCTCCAAATGATACCCATGCTGTGTGAGCAAACTCCTGTGTTCACAACAGAACAGGGCAGTCACTCAGCACAGGAGCCAGGAACCCCACTTTTGGCTCCCAAAGGACTTGTAGCGGGATGAACTCTCCAACTATGCACAGCAGGGACCATGATGAGATAGACAGAATCCTTAGCAGGATGGTCAGGAAGAGCTGGCAGTTCTTCTGGCTGGGAACATCTCCTCCTGGTAAAAAAAAAAAAGAAACCTGCTCTCTGGGGCTCCAAACTATTTATGCACTCCCCAACCACCATCTGGGCACACCTCCCAAGGTATTGGTTGGAGCTGCATAAATATTCAGGCTGCATAAATATGCAGCCTGAAAAGGCCAGAGCAGCCTAGAGCAATCACACAGCTACAAAAGAGCCACAAAACTAAATTCGCCTAACCAAACTTAGCAGCCTATCTGGTAGGGTGCTACATCACTACAATCCACAGCGAGCTGTGATCTTTTTTAAACGGTCTAAAATTACAGACCTCTAGGGCTTTTCTGTATACTGTGCATAGAATTCTCATTTTCTGCTTCTGTAACTGTCTTGAGATACATTTTATGGCTCATTCACACCATGTCCTCAGATAAAGGCACCTTGAGTCCTTAGGGAAAAAAGCTTAACATAATGGAATAATTATACTTTCTTTTCTGAATCTCTTACCGCCCGTGAAACGCATATGTGCAGTGGCAAAGAGGGTGGGCTTTAACGCCCATGCACCACACATATGCATCCATGAGCACTTCCAGCACAGTGATCGAGCTGTCGCAGACAACTGTCGGTCCATACTAATGATCAGGAGTCGGTGGAACCAGTTAGCTGATCATGTGACCACTCTGGCAATTAAAGGGGTTGTAAACCCTCGTGTTTTTTCACCTTAATGCATCGTATGCATCAAGGTGAAAAAACACCTGGCAGTCACCAGCCCCCCCCCCCCCTCGTTTTACCTACCTGAGCCCCTTCGTCTCTTCGGCGGGGATGCGCTGTCCCTCTCTCCACGGGGTCCTGGCTCTTGATTGGATAAATTGATAGCAGCACAGCCATTGGCTCCCGCTGCTGTCAATCAAATCCAATGACGGAGGGCGGGGCCGAGTCCGGCATTCGTGTCTGTGGAAGCAAATGCTGGACTCGGGAGCGTGCCCGCAAGGTAACCCCCTCGGGAGAGCGCTACTCTTAGGGGGTCATCTGATGCGGAGAGGAGCCGCCGGCGGACCCCAGAAGACGATGTTTGGGGCCACTCTGTGCAAAACGAGCTGCACAGTGGAGGTATGATATGTTTATTATTTTTAAAAAATTAGAAACGATCCTTTTACAATCGCTTTAATCACTGTGGTCACGTGATTGGACGATGATCCTTCCTTCCACCCAGGTGTAAAGACCCAATTGAAGGGATGCCAGGCCCGAGCTGGAAGGGGTTAATGAAAGTTGATTTTTACATTAAAGTAAACTTGTTATGAGAGAAATGCTTTTGCCTGGCTGATTTTAGCTACAGTGCTTTCTGAATCACTGACTGGGAACATACAGTGCATGCCGATCAAGGTCACAGTAAATTCAAAAGTCCTAATTGAAATACTCCTGGGCCAGTGATTTCATATCTTAAAGCAAGAGGATCATTGTGACATCCTAACAACTAGTCCCTCCAGGTCGGCAATGCCGGCAGTCTCTACACTTCTCTTATGACAGGTTTCCTTTAAAGAGAGTCTGTCACATGTGAAGCAAGACATCTGAGGATCCTGAATTGACCTTCACCCAAGAAAGCCTCTCTTTCCCATCACTCTTTCATCAAGATACATTAACTAATTATACTGTGTGAGTTATTTATGTTTGGTTTGCTTGGTTGACATTCTCCATTAGAGCCCCAAGGAACTCAAGTTTAGTTCTGCCTGTGTTTTTCAGTCTGTCATGTCCTCAGAGGAACTTCATATGACAATCAGTGGCGTACCAGTAGCCATAGCAGCCCTGCAGGTAAAGTGTGGCTGTTGAGGCAATTTAAAAAAAACGGAAATTTGCGTTCATGCAATGATAAGATATATCCATCACTATATTATTATTAAAGCAGAACTTTACAGCCACATCCATCCCCTCCCACCGTTTCCACTTCTGCCCTGCCATCTTGAAAGGTCTGGTGCGTGCACAGATGCGCCACCAGTCTCTGTCAGGTGTCTTGGACCTTTGCACAGGCACAATGTGCAAAAATACCACAAGCTTCTGGTGTAAGGGCACTTTGGTTGCCAGAAAAACTCATGCCCAGATGCACAGCACACTGCCTCTTGGGATAGCTGTGGTTCGGGGACAGTGCTACCACTAGGCAAACTAGGCAGCCGCCTTGGGCACACTGCTGCCTAGGGTGCCCGGCCACTGGTGTTCCTACTCTCTTCTCTCTGCAGCAAGCAACTCAGTCTGAGCATCAGCAGGCAGCCGTCGTTCTGTTCGCACATAGAGGCAGAGGCGCAGGGGCGGCAAAGGACTGTGTCTGTCCTGACTCCCGAATTAATGGAATCAAGCAAACATTCATTGCTGGGCACTGGTAGGCTGCATTGATGGGCGCTGGTAGGCTGCATTGATGGGCGCTGGTAGGCTGCATTTGATGGGCGCTGGTGAGGCTGCATTGATGGGCACTGGTGAGGCTGCTTGATGGGTGCTGGTAAGGCTGCATTGATGGGTGCTGGTGTTGCTGAATTGATGTGCGCTGGTAGGCTGCATTGATGGGCGCTGGTAGGCTGCATTTGATGGGCGCTGGTAGGCTGCATTTGATGGGCGCTGGTGTTGCTGAATTGATGTGCGCTGGTAGGCTGCATTGATGGGCGCTGGTAGGCTGCATTTGATGGGCGCTGGTAGGCTGCATTTGATAGGCGCTAGTGAGGCTGCATTGATGGGCACTGATAAGCTGCATTTGATGGGCGCTGGTGAGGCTGCATTGATGGGCACTGGTAGGCTGCATTTGATGGGCACTGGTGAGGCTGCATTGATGGGCACTGGTAGGCTGCATTTGATGGGCGCTGGTGAGGCTGCATTGATGGGCACTGGTAGGCTGCATTTGATGGGCACTGGGGAGGATGCTTGATGAGCGCTGGTGAGGCTGCATTGATGGGCACTGGTGAGGCTGCATTTGATGGGCGCTGGTGAGGCTGCATTTGATGGGCACTTCATTAAAAAGGTGGGGTATACATGGGCAGGGAAAGGGGGTGGAGTCAGGGGTGGAGCCAAGGGGGGTGGCAAAATGAGGCTTCGCCTAGGATGTCAAAAATCCTTGCACCAGCCCTGACTGTGATGAAGCAATCCCAGGAGGCAGCAGAGCTAGGCCTAGGCCAAAGAACAGGAAGTGCTGCCTTGTAGCATAAAAAAAAGGTACAAGCCACAATGAATTCTCTTCACATCTTCCTAAGAGGGAGGAGAAAGGACCAAAAAGAGAAAATGTTGCTGTTTGGCATGTCATTTTTTTGGGGGGGGAGGGGGCGAATACCCTCTTTTTAGAGGCATCCAGCTCCCACTTCCTCCCGGGGCTCCGCGGCGCCGGAAGGAAGTTCACCTCTCCCCCTCCCTCCCCGCAATCTTCTGGGACACGTCACAGGTCCCAGAAGATTACCCAGACATTCACCAGAATTCACCTGAATTTTGCCCCAGGAGGGAGCTTTGCAATTGAGTAGTCTATTTAGAAATCCTTCTGCTGGTGGGTTACCTCCAGAGACAAGTGTGACATTGTCCTAGGCTGAGCAGGCGAATGGAAGAGAGGCATGTAAAAAGTCGGCTGTAGTGGATTTTCAAAGTGCCATATTAATGGCCTGTTCTAGTCCTACTGTATGTGGCTCTGTGTTTCATGTTACCAGACAGTTCTAGAAGATTACACTGTGGGGTTTAAAATGTCCTGCCAAAATTAAATTAGAAATTTAAAGATGTATTTGGGATTTTTGAGGTGCTAAATTAGAACAAAATCATTTATAAAAAGTAGAAATTTATTAGAGCAATAAAAACAAACACTACTAGTATTAGTACTGTAATATCAATATCTACCTTTTATATGTTTGTTTTTATTGCTCTAATAAATTTTTACTTTTTATAAATGATTTTGTTCTAATTTAGCACCTTAAAAAACCCAAATACATCTTTAAATTTCTAATTATATTTCAAGGGATGTGGCACTTTATCCTTATTAGATGATAAACAAAATACCTTTTTCTCCTGTCAAAATTAAAGCCCAACTAGAGTTTCACTCCTTTTTTTTTTTATCTCTTCGCCATCTTGTACTCCCATATATTGTGATTTGTGACTGTTTTTGCTTGAAAATGCTGCTTTTTCCACTCTAATGCTCTGTTCTGGCAGAGCTGAGTAACAGCCAAACCCCTCATCACATGTGTCCTCATCCAGACTTGTACTGCAGAGGAAAAGATAGAGTTTCTATGAAGGCAGACATTGTTGCAACATTGTATACCTGACTTCATATCTATTTTTATATCTATTTACATCCTATTTTTTTGGGGGGGAAAGAGTCTAGGTTGCCCACCCTTCCCCTCTAAAACCTGTTCTTATTTAAAGTCAGACAGGTGCACATTAAGAATATATGTACACACTAGTGTTTTTTGCAGTATGATCATGTCACTATGCAGTATGAACCTGCTGTTACTTTTGGGCCCTGACTGCAGATTCAACCAGTGTGACCTTTGACCCAACAACCTTATCCCGGCATACATGGGATATAAATAGCAATTATTGATTTTTTTTAGCAATGTGAGAACTAGGGTTATCTGCCAGAAAAACCATGGCATCTGCGACTATTTCTGAAATGGTGTAAGCTGTGAATTACTGCAGATATTGTTCCTCGGGTCTTAATAGGAAAGTATTCTGAATTTTAAGTAAGCACATATTTTAAGCCATTATTGCAGCGTTTTAACAAAGCTGAAGTTTAAAGTAAAGTCCGCTTTGTGATTTTTACCTACAGGTAAGCCTATAATAAGGCTTAACTGTAGGTAAAATGAATATCTTCTAAACGGGCACTATTTAGGAGATAATCACACTGGATTCAGCCGGTGACGTCACCGGCACATGTGCTCGGACCTTTAGAGCACTGTGCCGGAACCGAGGGATCCCGTGCGCATTTGTTGGAGTGACATCATCGCGGCTCCGGCCACTTACACAGCAGGAGTCCGCAAACCCAGAAGGAAAACCTGATATAGGATAGAAGCCCTGTCAGCGGTGACAGCTCATCACTGGATGGCTGCTTTCTAAGGTAAGTATTTCATAATGTAATGGTTGACAACCGCTTTAAAAAACATTTTTTCCCCTAGAGATTTAGTTAAATTACGGTATTTATCTATAATGAAGTATATCCCAAGATGTGCAGGCTCCTTGATTCTGTAGAAATCTTCACTGCAGGGCTGCCCTATCCTCTTCCTGCTGCTGCACATTTAGCACTATAGGCAGTGGCCCCGCCCCCCTAATCCATGCAACCGGCCCCTAATCTACATGCAGGGCACCGGACGCATGGATTCCGATGGGTTTTTTTTTTTTTTTAGAAGCATTAGAGCCTAATGCTCTAATTGGCTTCAAAGAAGGGTGGGCTCAGGGCCGCCCTCCCTATAAATTACACTACCAGCCACCACTGACTGTGGAAGTTAATAACTTTGGGTCTCCAGGCTCAGCTGCACTAAAGATGATCCAATAGGGAAAAGCCCCTTCCTGCCCTCTCCTCCATTAAGAAAAGTTCTTTACACTGTCTGTGACTGATCAGGCTTTCCCCAGAAATGCTAACCTTTCCTGGTCATGAGACCAAAAGCTTAGGCATTTGGTCAAGTTTTTTTTATTAAAGTGGAGGTTCAGATGCTTCTTCCCATTCACTATTGTGATAAAGCTGGTACAACTGGTGTCTGTATAAACACGCTAACCTAGCTAAAACAAGCATGCATGTTTATCACAATAGTTTTGATCTTCTGACCGCCATCTACTGTCTTACAGGTAGTTCTAGTACCCTTGATTGCATAGAGTGCTGAGCACCGACGGAGAGATTACCGTGTAAGCGCCCAGTTTACAGGACCATGTGACTGAGAGTATAGATCTGTGTCTCGGAATTCTAAAGCAATCTTACTTATCTTAAACACACAAAGACTGTGTGCTGGTATTATGTGTACTAAAAAGCAAGTGTGAGAGGTTATCTGTTACATATGATAAGAACGAGCAATTAAGGCTCATACTTTGAAAAGCTCAAACCAGAATGGTGCCTACCATAAACATTTCTGGTGCCCAGAATTAGAATTGGGCGGTTGGATGTTCAGGCATGATGTGATTGCCCTTAGGCAAAACAGTCCAAAACCGTCCTTTTCAGACTTATCACCATGGAGGAACCCTTCAAAACGTTTTCAGGCCTCAAGGAACTCCAATAAACGGATTAGACTTTTCAAAGTACATTAGTGGGTTGTATAGAGTTTGAAATAAAAAATTAAAAGATGGGGTTTCCATAATAAAAAATGAAATTAAAAATGGCAAGCAGAGAAACGCAGACAGGGAAAATTATAGTGCCCCTATACATTGGTGGTCAGGGTAGGCTGAAGATCAATCTGCCACTGCTCTCTTCCCAAGGAGCTCATAGAAATCTCCGGAGGAACCCCAGAGTTTCATGGAACCGTGATTGAAAAAGACTGCCCCTTATATATATTTTCAAAAATTGATCATAGTGTGTGGCAGGGGAGTACATGGCTGGTTTACCTGCTGGACAACAAAAGCAATTGGGAAGTCCGTTGCAGCCACTGCCAGGTAACACTAAAAAAAATGGAAGGCCTTATACAGCCAATGTGTGCAAATGCCCAATAGGATCATTGCATGAAGATAAAAATGCACAGGGTCTATCTAGGGGGCAATGAAGCAAAAACATTAATAGAAGAACTCCTTGTTCCATGGAAAGACGCTAGCTTGTTCAAAAATTAATAAGCGTCTTTTTGTCTGTTTTTACTATGAAGGCACCACTTTCATCCATCAGCTGAGTGGAGGCACTGGTTGACGTACTTCACCTTGCTCCTATAAGATATACATCCACTCTGAAGTTTAAAGTTATCCCTCTTCCCTCCATCATGTGAGTATGCTGGGATGGATGAAAATGTAAAATAGTTATTAAAAATTACTAACTATTGGGCTTTATAAAAATGACTCATGCAGAACGTTTGGAGGCCAATGATACAACTTAGTTATTGGCAAATTCCTTCATTACTTCATCAGGCCAAAGGACTCCTTCGTACCGGCATACTTAAGCATACGCCCATACGAGGGCTGGGTTTGCCCGCACAGGGGTGCACAGGTGTCCGGTACGGGTGTGGGTACACGGCCCCAAATGCAGACAGCATGCATTCGGGCCCGCATACACGCACAGAACGAGACTTGATAATAACTCAGACAGCATATTTACAAAAAATATAGTATAGTTTCTCTATGACGTGACCATGTTGCTAAAGTGCGTATGAAAAATAAACCTGTTTAACCAAATTAATACTCACTTGTCTAGACTCCCATTATTCTGATTTTTCACTCTGTTTCAGACTGATAACCTAAAGAATTGGTTGATTCGAGGTGTGTCAGATGTGCGCCTTCCGCCAGCATCGTGGTTCCATCTGTTGGCCCCTAGGTCACTACAGGACACAGTGGTGATGTATGAACTGGCGAGTGGAACCCTAGTGCACAGAGGGGACCAGTCCCCAACATGCCCGGCTGTGTGCTGAAGGATGTCAAAGGTTTTTCAGCTTGCGTGACTCTTGAAGGAAGCAAAGCTTAGAAATATGGGTGGCAGATTAGTTTTTTTTCCCTAAAGCAGGCCATACATGGTCGAATTTCGAACAAATTTTCTTTTCAAAATCAGAAAGTTCATTTTTTTTTGTGATCCAATGATGCCACCATTGATTTTCGCAAATTCGCCCGACCAAGCCTTCAATTTCACCTCATGTTGCTACAGAAAAGAATTTTCGTGGCTGGGAATCTTCTTTTCTCTCCGTAAATGTTCTTTTCTTATTACATTTCTCGCACGATTCTCCCATCAATGATTCAAAAGTCGTTCATTTTTCTAAAAATTTCCAACATGTCCGATTCCTCAAATTTGATTGCCGCACCAAAATCGGCCGTTGCTGCAGCCCACTAATAGTGCGAAATTCGTACGAAAATTCTTTTATACAATTTTCGAAAGAAAATTCTTTCGAAATTCGGACCGTGTATGGTCGGCATTAGAGAGAGATAGAATCTGCCAGTTTGCTTCTAGCGGCGTATGCACATGCTCATTTATGATCAATCAACGGGGTACTAGCATAGATTACTGTAGGAGGCTTTACGCAACACCTATGGCCTCTGGGTGCCAAAATTATACTGTATACATCCATTATTGCAGATAAAGGTAACTTTACAGGTTCCAGGTCAGTGGCTCAATCCTTATGGAATCCACTTGATCAGTTTATTGCTCAGATAGCATCTTCAGAAGGGGATTGCAAATGACATCCCCCATGTGTTTCTCAGAAAAGGTTTGCCTTTAAGGCTGCGATAGACTTTGAGACAATGCATGGCTGTCAGTAGTACAGAGAAGCACTGTGGACTCAGAGCAGCCCAGCATGCCTTGCCAGTCCGTGTGTACAGGAATAACATAGATCAGGTCCGCCAAAATCTCCCCACAACACAGATGAACTCTCATCCAAGGGACAATAAGCACTTAGGCTCCAGCTATAACGTGATATGCACCTAAGACCAATACCAAGACCTGAACAGCTCCACAGGTCTTTTCATACGAACGACTGGAATGCTTGGCCTCATTTTTTTTTTCCATTCTAGGAATAATCTATGATGTATTTTCCACTAAAAACAACTAATAAATGAAATTCCTGTGCACAAGGCCTCTGAGACTTATTGTGCCAACGTTTAGTTTTCCTTTTGCATATTTTAGCAGGATAACGATATCCACAGACCTGAAAAATTGGCTGCTCTAGGTGATGATACCGGGGCGCCAGCAAACTGCCAACATCACCCCCAGTGCAGCTGATTTTGGGAGGAAATGTTGTAATATTTTGTATTCCTGAAGATAAGTCCACTGTTGTGGGTGGCTTCCTGAATCTCTCTTCCCAATATCAGAAAGCTTGCACCTTCAGGTAGATCAATCATGCCCATACATCAAACTGTCCTGCAATGTTTAGGGAGCTTAAGATGTCATATTGTATGATAAGGACCTGGGATAAATGTACTATATAAATTAGGTCTCAGGCTCAAACTTTTATTTTTTATTTTTTTTTAGATAAAGTAGAGTTGGGCAAAAGCTCTGTTGGGTTTTAATTGCTGGTTGCGTCCATGTTGAGGAGATTTTTCACTCATTTCCCAGTGTCACCAGAGCAGGAAGTAAGAAAACTCTCTCCAGTAGGAACAGAGACAGCAGTACACTGGGGAAGGGTATTTAATCAATAATGGTTGTATTGCTGCCTGTGTCCCTGTTGGATAAATCTCCCCTCACTTACTTCTTGGTGATAGGTGACTCCGGACCAGAAAGGGAGACTGTATCTGCCTAACTTGAACCTGGATGGGAATAAAGGCCCGAAAGGCTCCAATCTATTCCAACAAAAAAAAAGAAAAGATTTTGGCTGCTGTACCACTTTTTACATCAGACATATGTTCTGCTACTAATGAACTGTTAGGGTTCCCCAGTTGCTGTCTCATGAGGGACAGGATGCTTCCCTGTGCAGCTCTGCAGGTAAGTCCCCTTCTATAAGTTGGTTTCACACACTTTGCAAAGTATAATCACACTTTCCTGAGTAGCCTCACATACTCTACTGACTCAGGGGTGGATCCAGGGGGGGGGCAACAGGGAAATTGCCCCCCCCCGAGAATGCGGGTGAGTGAGTGGGCAGACGGGCTGCTCCGCGGGTGAGAGAACGGGCGGCTCCACAGGCAGGCGGCTCAGCAGGTGAGAGAGCAGGCGGCTCCGCGGGCGGGCTCGGTTAGTGAGCGGGCTGGAGGCTCTGCGGGCAGGTGAGAGAGCGGGTGTGCAGCTGGGCAGCTCGGTGGGTTAGTGGACGGGAGCTGGTGGGCAGGGGAGCAGAGAGATGACATCATCTCTTACCGCCCGGCACCTGCCCTGCATCCCTGCAGTGCAGTTCTGCCCTCACTGTGCAGATGAAATCATCTCTCTGCTGCCTGACTGGTAATCTGCTGCCTGAGACCACCTTAGCAGCAAAGTGACAATCCACATAGGGCCGGGGGAAGTGGCAAGTGACAATCCGTAACGTGTGGCAAGTGACAATCCGTAACATGTGGCAGCTGACGTGGCAAGTGACAATCCGCAACGTGTGGCAGGTGATGTGGCAAATGACAATCCGCAACGTGTGGCAGGTGACGTGGCAAGTGACAATCTGCATCTGGTGGCAGGCGATGGTGGCAAGTGACAATCCGCAACATGTGGCAGGTGATGTGGCAAGTGACAATCCGCAATGTGTGGCAGGTGACGTGGCAAGTGACAATCTGCATCTGGTGGCAGGCGACGTGGCAATTGACAATCCACATTTGGTGGCAGGCGATGTGGCAAGTGACAAGCTGCATCTGGTGGCAGGCGACGGTGGCAAGTGACACCCTCGGAGCTCCCACTGATTCTGCATTATGGTGAGTTGAACTATTTCATTTTATATAACAATGTAATAATAGAAGTAATGTGCTTCAATCATCCTGACACCATAACAACCATGCAATCAGTGCCGTGATGATTGAAGCGCCAACACCAGCCATTTCCCGATAAAGTGCCCCTCCCGAGACTAGACTCTGGATCTGCCCCTGTACTGACTAGTTTTGCACTCTTTTCTAGCTGTCCTCCTTTCCTCTCCAGGGCAGTCCCATATACTTTAATGACCAGTTTTGCACGGTTTTGTCATGATGCCCCTCATGTACCATTTACTGGATACCCTAGTCCAGCCTTTCTCAACCTTTTTAAGATAGAAAGGAACCCTTTAAATCATTTTTAGATCTCAAGCAACCTCTGCTAATTATTATTGTATCTACAGCTCATGAGACGTTAGCATGAACAGTAAGCTGTAGCTGTAAGAAAAAAAAAAGAAGAATGTGGTATACTTAGCATATTTGACACCACAAAGTGAAAACTGTAGTGCTCGCTCACATTCAGTGGAAAAGTGACCCCTTACACTGAGGCTCAAAAAAAGCTGGAAAAAAATGCTGGATGAAAATTGCTGATAATAGCATTTTTGTACTAGCTTCTAGTATCTTTTAGAAGCATTTAGAAACTTTTAGGAGCATTAACATTTTATTAGGGTTTTTGTAGTACATGAAGAAGAAAAAAAAGCTTAAAAAAGCTGTTAATAACATTTAGAAGCAGTAATGCCGCGTACACACGACCGGACTTAACGGCATACTTTGGTCCGGCGAACCTAAATCCGTCGGACAATTCGATCGTGTGTGGGCTCCAGCTGACTTTTTTTTCTCAAAAGTTTGACGGACCTAGAAATGAAACATGTTTCAAATCTGTCCGACGGACTCGAGTCCGGTCGGAAAGTCCGCTCGTCTGTATGCTAGTCCGACGGACAAAAAACAACGCTAGGGCAGCTATTGGCTATGAACTTCCTCGTTTTAGTCCAGTCGTACGTCATCACGTTTGAATCCGTCAGACTTTGGTTGATCGTGTGTAGGCAAGTCCGTCCATTCGGAAAGTCCGTTGAAAAGTCCGCAGGACAAAGTCTGCCATAAAGTCCGCTTGTGTGTACGCGGCATTTGGAGCAAAAAAACGCTAATAGCCTAAAGTAGTGTGCATGGACACATAGGATAACACTATTTAGCTTCTAGGAGCAGAAAAATGCCAATAACAGCTTCTAGGAGCTCAAAAAAACGCTAGTGTGCATGGAGCTTAAGGGTTAGTGAAGAAGTCAGTTTCTACACCAGTGGACAGTGAAGGCAGTAGTAGTACACTGGGGGGAATGGAAAGATTGCTCCCTACATTGGTGGTCAGTGGGGAGGATGTTCCCCTTACTTGGGTGATTGTAAGGGGGAATAGGCCCTTACATTGGTGATTGTTGGGTGAGAATATCCCTTACATTAGTGATTGTTGGCGAGAATGCCCCCTTACATTGGTGGGAAGAATGCCCCCTTACATTGGTGATTGTTAGGGAGAAATGCCCCCTTACATTGCTGATTGGTGGGGAAAATGTCCTCCTTACATTGGTGATAGGTGGGGAGAATGACCCTTACATTGGTGGTCTGTGAACACAATGCTTCTTACAATTGATCAGTAGGAAGCATGTCCCTTTACATTAGTGAGCAATGGGAAAATTAAACCCTTACATTGGTGGTCAATGGACAGAATTCCTCCTTAAATTGGTGGTTCATGGAGAGAATGCCTCCTTACATTGGTAGTCTGTGACAAGAATGCTTCTTACATTATTAGTCAGTGGTAAACATGCCACCTTAAATTAGTGGTTACAATTCAGAATTAACCCTTTCGTTGTTGGCCAGTGGGAAAACCCCCCCTTATATTGGAAAGTGGAAAGTATGTCTCCTTACATCGGTGGTCAATGGGGAGAAGGCCCCCTTATATTGTTACTTAATGGGGATAATGTCCTCCTTACATTGGTGGTTATTGGGGAGAATGCCCCTTCTTACAGATACCTTACAAAATCTTTGGTGTCAGTGGTAGAATATTTTTGAGGCAGAAATTGCTCATTGCTCAAGGAACCAGTAGCAACCTCTGGAGGAATCCTAGAGTTCCACGGAACCCTGGTGGAGAAAGGCTGCCCTAGACATAGCTTTTTGCAGCCCCATGATTTATGGCTATACCCCACAGTCTGCAGTTTCAAAAACCTCAGAACACTTATGCTTGTGATGGAAAAGGCCAAGCAAATCCAGGCAGTAGTAGTCTCAGAGTTATATCCTAAGACAACTATCAAAACCTGGTGAGGTCACACATAATCCCTGCTAATCAAAACCTAGGAGAACTCCTTTAAAAAAACAAAACTCTTTTTAAAAAAAACGCTTCTGACTTATGTTTAGTAGATAATTAAGTAACGCTGATTATATCCACAATATGGTGAAACCAGAGGTAATTTTGAAAACTGAATTATGGTCATTTGAAAATAAGATCCCAGCAAGAGCAGGCCATGGTTAATCACAGGACTACATCACATGATGGTAAACCTAGGCATTGCCCTTTAAAGCTGTCACACCTGGGTGATCAGTCGGCACTGCATAGCTGGAGAGGACAGAGGTCAGGATTTGTACATCTGCCCACAAAACATTTTATTTTCCACAAACACTGGGATATCACAAAACACAACGTGTGGGAGTCTGGCACGCAATCCTTTTTTTTTTTCTTCCATAGACAGCAAAAGAGAGATGATCTGAAGAGTAAATGTTTACTATTACACATGTGGCCGAACTATCACATCTGTTGCACAAGTGGGCTATAGCCCATGGAAACCAATCTGTTGTCTTATTCTTCAACTACCTTGTAATATTAAATACGCAATGCAATTGGTGGCCTCCTGGAAGCATTGAAAGCTGGACTGGGGTACGTTTAAAAAAAAAAAAATTCCAAGCTATCTCAAGCCATTTGTATTGGGAAGGGGGTGGTGGAGACTATAAGTAAAGTGGGTCTTCCGTTTTCATGGAAAGTGTGTTTTAATAACAACTTCAGGGCCAGGTCACATTAGCAATCTTGTCACTTGTGAAAACTTGCCAACATCATCATTATACCTAAAAGTTCAGAAACTTTTGACTATGGTGTGGTTCCTTCATTGGCTGAACCAGCATGATGTTTCAACCATTGGTCCTTCACTGGCGAGCAAAACTCTGCAGAGTTAGGCTGATAGTGGACACCTCCACTATCATAATACACCGATCGGCGCTGCAGTAGCTTAGGTGCCCGTGCTACTCGAATTAAAGTTTTCCAACATTCCTGTTTGAGATAAGCTGATCATTAGATCGACTTCTCTCAAACGCGAATGGCCATAGATGGATTGAAATTCAGCCGGTCCTTGCTGAAGCTGATGACTTTCAATCCATTTATGGCCAGATTTACATCTAGCAAGGAAGCAACACTGATTAGGGAAGGAAAGGCATCAGATAAACCTCTGATTAACCAGGAAGAGATAGATGGTAGACATGTGCGATTAGTTTAGTACGAATTTTCAATTCGTACGAATTTCCGTAAATTCGTACATTCGGGAGGATCCGAAATACGAATTGCTATGCTTCCGAATTTTGTACGAAATTTAGTTTACGAATTTTGGATGCAAATTCGGTTACAACGGAAACGAGAATCTTCGTTAATTACGATTATTAGTTATGATGAAGTTAAATAACCCAGGAAGTCAGCACAGCACAGGGATGGTGGGAGCCCCTCATAATAAATTCATCATAACGAACATTCGTAATTGTTATGAAAAGTTAACGAACCTAAAAGTGAAAACCCCAGGAAGTCAGCACAGGGATGGGGGGAGCCCCTCATAATGATAAATTCATCATAACGAACATCCATAATTGTTACGAAAAGTGAACGAACCTAACGAAAATTCGTATTTCGTACGAATCCAAATTGAATTTCGGACACGAATTACGAATCTAATACGAAACGGAACAAATCGAAACAAATTTATTGACGGCGCACATGTCTAATAGATGGCCTTTAGCTGTCAAAGACAGCTCTCCCTACAACCTAACCTCCTAGTGTTACCAAAGTAACCTGTATGAGAATGCATAGGAGTAGGTTAGGTCTAATGTTGCCCAACACTCTCAGATTTTGTTTCACATTGGATTTGACAGGTTAGCAAATTTTACTAACCACTAAGTAGTTTTGCATAGAGTGGGGAAATGATTGAACCCCTGTCAGGTTGTATTGCTGTCTGTTCCCCCGTTGGGATGATTACTTCTTCCTATTTGTCCTGGTGATCAATGTTATTGGGACTTACAGCGGTAAAAAAACGCATTTTTTTTTTTAACCCTGTAACACAATGGCATAATATGCTAGCATGTATCACATACTAGCACATTATGAAATACTTACCTTAGCACGAAGCCCTCCAGCAGTGCGCTGTCACCTCTGAAGAAGCTTCCATCTTCACCCAGGCTTCCTTCAGGGTTTGTGTCCTCTGGTCGTCTGATTAGGCAAGCTGCGATGACATCACCCCCGCACATGCACTGGAGTCATAGACTGCGGCACTCAGCTCTGAAGGGATGGCACAGGTATGCTGTCCCTTCAGGGTGCCTGTGCTGGTGACTTCACTGGCTGCATGCAATGTAAATATCTGCTAAACCGTGCAAGTTCAGGAGGTATTCACTGTACCTACAGGTAAACCTTACTTTAGGCCTACCCGTAGGTACAAGATCAAAAAAAGGCTTTACTTTCACTTTAAAGTAGTACTAATGCCTCATATTTTTTTGTTTTATATATATATATATATATACATATATATATATATATATATATATATATATATATATATATATATATATATATATATATATATATATATATATATATATACATATATATATATATATATATATATATATATATATACATATATATATATATATATATATATATATATATATATACATATATATATATATATATATATATATATATATATATATATATATATATATATATATATATATACACACATATATCTTTGAATGTCCCCTTTGCCCCCCTCCCTGGAAAAACATGTACCACGATGCCAAGCGCCACTGCACATGCACACTCCATCTTGCCTGCTCTGGCTGCTGCCTGTAAATGGGGTCACTACGCACATAGTTCCCAACTGTCCCGGATTTCGAGGGACTGTCCCTGATTTCGAGGGACTGTCCCTGATTTTGAGCAATGTCCCTCTGTCCCTCTTTCCCCCTCATTTGTCCCTCATTTTGGTCTGTTATCAGACAGTTGTCAGGTGTTTTACCAACCCCATACTACAGTGGTCTCCAAACTTCGGCCCGTGGGCCAGATGTGGCCATTTGCGTGCCTTTGTCCAGCCCTTGGGGGATGGCTCCTACCACTAATATGAGGCTCTGTTACTCCCACTGATATGAGGCACTATTCCTTCCAGTGACACCAACGATAGGGCACTACTCCTTCCACTGACACCAATGATAGGGCACTACTCCTTCCACTGACACCAACGATAGGGCACTACTCCTTCCACTGACACCAACGATAGGGCACTACTCCTTCCACTGACACCAACGATAGGGCACTACTCCTTCCACTGACACCAATGATAGAGCACTATTACTTCCTTCCACTGGCACCAAGGATAGGGCACTACCCCTTCCACTGACACCAACGATAGGGCACTAATCCTTCCACTAACACCAATGATAGGGCACTATTACTTCCTTCCACTGGCACTAACGATAGGGCACTACTCCTTCCACTGACACCAACGATAGGGCACTAATCCTTCCACTGACACCAATGATAGGGCACTATTACTTCCTTCCACTGGCACCAACGATAGGGCACTACTCCTTCTACTGACATCAACGATAGGGCACTACTCCTTCCACTGACACCAATGATAGAGCACTATTACTTCCTTCCACTGGCACCAACGATAGGGCACTATTCCTTCCACTGACACCAACGATGGGACACTAATCCTTCCACTGACACCAATGATAGAGCACTATTACTTCCTTCCACTGGCACCAACGATAGGGCACTATTCCTTCCACTGACACCAACGATAGGACACTAATCTTTCCACTGACACCAATGATAGGGCACTATTACTTCCTTCCACTGGCACCAACGATAGGGCACTATTACTTCCTTCCACTGGCACCAACAATAGGACACTATTCCCGCCACTGACGTCAACGATGGTGCACTATTCCTCCAACTAATACCAAAGATGGGGCATCTATTCCTCCTCCTACTGACCACCAAGTCTGAGACATTGTCTACGCTAGGGCATTTTCTACTCTCACTGACCACAGACTGGCCCTCCTAAAGTCTGAGGGACAGTAACCTGGCCCCTATGTGACCCCTGTCCTACTATATCCCAAACCTAAAGCGGTTTGGCGATGCAGGCTTTGTCCCCTGCTCTGTCCCTGACTGCCACCATGTTCTGAGCTCCCAGACATCCTCTTCATTCATTGTACTGCCACCAGTGATGTAATTCCTTTGCATGTGTGCACAGGAGTTACATCTACTCTGACACCTGGCCAATGAGCCTAGGGTGTACAATGCACAGCGCATGCACCCTACAGTATACACCAAACATAAAAAACTGCTAGGAGAAAAAAGAGGAAGTTTTCGGGCAGAAGAAACTTTGCATCTATCTTCTGCCAAAAACCTCTACCTCCCAGAAATTATTTATTTTATTTAATGCTCCTTTAAAGAAATGTGGAAATGTTTAAGTTGTCCCTACTGTATCCAAAACTACCCTTTAAATGTGAGGTCAAATGATATGGGTATTGTCAGTGTTATATTGTTATATTGTGTTTAAATAGCGAGTGTCTTAGAGTTTAACCACTTCAGCTCTGAAAGGTTTTACCCCCTTCCTGACCAGGCCATTTTTTTCAATATGGCACTGCGTTACTTTAAAGGGGTTGTAAAGGGTTTTTTTTTTTGTTTTTTTGTTTTTGTTATTAAATAACAAACATGTCATACTTACCTCCTCTGTGCAAGGGTTTTGCACAGAGTGGCCCCGATCCTCCTTTTCTGGGGTCCCCCAGCGCGCTCCTGGCTCCTCCTGTTCTCGAGTGCCCCCACAGAAAGCCACATTCCATGGGGGCACTCGTGCGGGCACGCTCCCGAGTCCTGCTGCTGCGTCCATTGCCCCCCCCCCGGCTCCCGTGTCGCTGGATTTGATTGACAGCAGCGGGAGCCAATGGCTCCTGCTGCTATCAATCTATCCAATGAGGACCCAAGACAGCGGCTGGAGCTGTTTTTCCCCGTCGCTGGAACATTTGGGTTCAGGTAAGTAAAAGGGGGACTGCTGCTCTACAGAAGGTTTTTCACCTTAAAGTGGAGTTCCACCCAAAAATGGAACTTCCGCTTTAATGGAAGGTGACCCCCTGACATGCCACATTTGGCATGTCATTATTTTTTTGGGGGGGGACACTCTTTTTAGAGGGTTCCAGCTCCCACTTCCTCCCGGGGCACCGCAGCGCCAGAAGGAAGTTCACCTCTCCCCCCTCCCTCTCGGCAATCATCTGGGATACGTCACAGGTGCCAGATGATTGCCCGGCCAATCGCAGCGCATAGCGTAGTTCATGCCCGGCTGTGAAGTCGGAACTCCGCTTTAATGCATAGAATGCATTAAGGTGAAAAACCTTGAGGGTTTACAACCCCTTTAACTGACAATTGTGCAGTCGTGCGACACTGTACATAAATAAAGTTGATGTCCTTTTTTTTCCCACAAATAGAGCTTCCTTTTTTGGTGGTATTTGATCACCTCTGCGTTTTTTATTTTTCGCACTTCAAACAAAAAAAGACCAACATTTTGAAAAAAAAAAAAACAATATTTTTTACGTTCTGCTATAAAACACATCCAATAAAAAAAATGTAAAAAATCTAATTTCTTCATCAGGCCAATATGTATTCTGCTACATATTTTTGGTGAAAAAAATCCCAATAAGCGTATATGCTTAGCAGAAACACAAGGGGGGTTATTTACGAAAGGCAAATCCACTTTGCACTACAAGTACAAACTACAAGTGCAAAGTGCACTCGGAAGTGCAGTCGCTGTAAATCTGAGGGGAAGCTCTGAAAGGAGCGGAAGCTCTGCTGATTTTATCATCCAATCATGTGCAAGCTAAAATGCTGTTTTTTATCTCCCTTGCATGTCCCCCTCAGATCTACAACGACTGCACTTCCAAGTGCACTTTCAGTGCAACTTCACCTAACACTTGTAGTTTGCACTTTGTAGTGCAAAGTGGATTTGCCTTTAGTAAATAACCCCCAAGATCTCCATTTTCCTATCTGGCAGAACGGCGGTCTGCCTTGTTTACATAGGCCAGTGGTTCTCAACTCCCGTCCTCGGGACCCACTAACAGGCCAGATTTTAAGTATTACCTTGGGGAGATGCAGACTAGAATACTGCAATCACTGAGCAGCAAATTATATCACCTGTGATGTATTTGAGTTATCTTGCAAACCTGGCCTGTTGGTGGGTCCTGAGGACTGGAGTTGAGAACCACTGACATAGGCAGACCGCGGGTTCTGCCTCTCCTGTAAAAGAACGCGGGTGGTTGGCGGCCATCACAGCTGCTGGACCCGCTGTATCCAATCACGCGCGCCCCCAGAGCCGATCACAGGAATCACATACAGGTACGTGATTTTGCGCTGAAGGACCGCCCTTCCGCAGTATAGGTACACGGGGCGGTCCTTAAGCGGTTAATAGGAGTTCTGTCATTTTTTAAGTTGCCAGTAAAAAAAAAAAAAAATGCTCCGTCAGTAAATTTTTCCATGTTTTGTCAGTAAAAAATGCTGCAGGAGGTTGGCAACACTGGCTCAGCCCCGTTTCTCCATAGCCTCCCATAGACTTTTTGCAGGGTGCCTGCACCTGTCCCTCCCGGGCGCACTGCCAGAAGGGACGCATTGCTTCTATACAGCCCCATGTGTAAGAGGCCTCAGCGAACATGGAGAGAATCTGCTGTGATGACACCAAGCTGTTTTCATTTCATGGCCCCTCTGTACTTATAAGCTTTAGGATTGTGTAACGTTGCCGGCTTTCACCCGACGAAGCTTGTTAACTGCCCCGTGTTGGGTAAACAAGTAAAACTTGTCCTAACCTTATTTGTGTTCTGTAATGCTGCTTTCCATCTGTTATCTGTTTTCTAAACAAGGGCGCCAATTATGTAAATAAGTTCCATGTTTTTCGATAGCGCTTTACAAATACAGACAAACATGACCGAGGTGAAAGGGCAAGAAAAATGGCCGCTGCAACTAATATTTGATTCCGAGTCTCTGCACTGAAAGATGTCCAGTGATCTAGCAGAATGAGTTTTTGTTGTGATTGTGGATTGTCAATCCATCCTAAATGACATTTAGCTTGCTAAAGCAATGTGTACCATAAGTGCTTTTTTTTTCCCCTTCTGTTGTCACTGATCTCCTGCAGCCTCTTTGCAGTCACCTCCCTTCTACATTGCAATACGCACCGGCAATTACTACCCTGTTTCCCCTAAAATAAGACCTAGCATGATTGGCAGTGATGGCTGCAATATAAGCCCAACCCTCCAAATAAGCCCTACCCCTGTTCTCCCAAAATAAGCCCTACCCTGAAAATAAGACCTACAAGGACTTAAAAGTAGTTTTCCACCCAAAAAAAAAAAAAAAAAACGACATGAAAAATCCTAAAAAAAATTACAAAAAAAATTTGGATATATATATATTTTTTTACTCACCTCTAAATGCCTGTTGCTAGGGGGTCCCTCGTATTCTGCCTCTTTCAGTGCCTGGGCTGGTGACATCACTTCCCCCTCGGCACAGGAAGGGCTCAGCTCTGCTCCCTCCCTCCTGTCAATCATCTGGGACCCATTACAGGTCCCAGGTGACTGAGCGGGCCAATCACGGCCGCCGAACGGAGGGGGAGACGAGCGGGGCTTCGATCCCCCGCATCGCTGGACCCTGGGACAGGTAAGTGTCCAATTAAAAGTCAGCAGCTGCAGTATTTTTTTTTTTTTTTTTGATTGGCCCTCCTCTTCAACTAGGGCTTATTTGGGGGGGTAGGGCTTATATTGCAGCCATCACCGACAATCACGCTAGGTCTTATTTTCGGGGGAAACAGGGTATATGTCATTTCTCAGGGCGGGTTGCATGATGGAGACAACAGTGCAGCATGCCTGTGTAATGTATGATAAAAATGGCTATTATTATTCTTCATCCCCTGTGACACAATGACAATCCTGGAATGCAAGTGATGATGGCACCCTATAAACGGGAAGGACTTTTATGGCAGGATCATCCAAGTATTTTGCAGATATAAAAAAAAAAGAATGATTTTTGCAATAATATTAGCATGATAATCTCTTAATGCTGGCGGTATATACAGTGCCTTGAAAAAGTATTCATACCCCTTGAAATTTTCCACATTTTGTCATGTTACAACCAAAAACGTAAATGTGTTTTATTGGGATTTTATGTGATAGACCAACACAAAGTGGCGCATAATTGTGAAGTGGAAGGAAAATGATAAATGGTTTTCAAAACGTTTTACAAATAAATATGTAAAAAGTGTGGGGTGCATTTGTATTCAGCCCCCCCGAGTCAATACTTTGTAGAACCACCTTTCACTGTAATTACAGCTGCAAGTCTTTTTCGGTGTCTCTACCAGCTTTGCACATCTAGAGAGTGACATTTTTGCCCATTCTTCTTTACAAAATAGCTCAAACTCTGTCAGATTCAATGGAAAGCGTCTGTAAACAGCAATTTTCAAGTCTTGCCACAGATTCTCAATTGGATTTAGGTCTGGGCTTTGACTGGGCCATTCTAACACATGAATATGCTTTGATCTAAACCATTCCATTGTAGCTCTGGCTGGATGTTTAGGGTCGTTGTCCTACTGGAAGGTGAACTTCCGCCCCAGTCTCAATTCTTTTACAGACTCTAATGCCCTGTACACACGGTCGGACATTCCGACAACAAAATCCATGGATTTTTTTTAGACAGATGTTGGCTCAAACTTGTCTTGCATACACATGGTCACACAAAGTTGTCGGAAAATCCGATCGTTCTGAACGCGGTGACGTAAAACACGTACGTCGGGACTATAAACAGGGCAGCAGCCAATAGCTTTCGTCTCTTAATTTATTCTGAGCATTCGTGGCACTTTGTGCGTCGGATTTGTGTACACACGATCGGAATTTCCGACAACGGATTTTGTTGTTGGAAAATTTTATAGCCTGCTCTCAAACTTTGTGTGTCGGAAATTCCGATGGAAAATGTGTGATGGAGCCCACACACGGTCGGAATTTCTGACAACAAGGTCCTATCACACATTTTCCGGCGGAAAATCCGACCGTGTGTACGGGGCATAACAGGTTTTCTTCTAAGATTGCCCTGTATTTAGCTCCATCCGTCTTGCCATCAACTCTGACCAGCTTCCCTGTCCCTGCTGAAGAAAAGCATCCCCACAACTGTACCACTTTAACCACCCCTCAGTACAGCACTCGGCTCCATCCAACCGCAGCAAATTTGGCCTGCCATAGACTTTGGCAGACAGCTTGACAGACGATGGATGCTGCACTTGTGCCCCTAAAATGCCAGGACTGGGGGCACAGGAGCTAAATGCTCTGTGTACTATTGGCATTATAGTGTGTACTGGGACTGATAGTGTGTGCTAGGATTTATAGTGTGTATTGGTACTTATAGGTTGTACTGGGACTGATAGTGTGTGCCAGGACTTACAGTATGCCTTGGGAATAAGGGCTCATTCAGAAGTTGCTGGACTTTAGTGTTTAGATGCAGCTAAACTCCACATCTGAACACAGAAGCACTCTGGGGTATGGCTGCACACCACCTGGATGATTAGTTCCTTCCAGTTTATGTGTGGCTAGAACTGCCATCCCTAGACACAAAATACTGTATCTGAGTGCAGGGCCAATCCCCCTAAACGCATGGAATCGCTCAGATGAGACTGCACTGTATATGTCAGTGTAGATTGACACAGAAAACATAATAGGATCTTCAAACCAAAAAAGGTAAAGAATCCAAAATGTTTTAAGGGCTCTTTAGCTAAACTCACATTAAACAACCAATGCGTTTCAGGGGCTCATAGCACTCATCCTTCATCAGGGCTGCATCTGAACACCACTGTCTCCCCCTACACTGACATATACTGCACATTTTTTCTCGCCATTTACAAACAAACTAAATAGCTATCTGATCGTTCATTTTTCTGAGTTCATCTATGCCTTCTTAAAGTTCACTGAGCCCTGATGAAGGGGATACTGTGAGCCCCTGAAACGCGTTGGTTGTTTTATATGAGTTTTGCTAAAAAGCCATTTTGGCATGTCGTTTTTCTTGCTTTGAGTGGCTTTCCTGGTACCCACTAGAGGGGATCACAGTTTGATGTGATCAGCCTAGATGGAGCCAGTGAGCTCATTGAATGAGTGTATTCATTATTCCGAAAAAGAATGTGTTTGAAGCCCCAGTGTCATTTAAGCCGACCATAGACAGATTAAAATCCGACCAGTTCAGCAGGATCCGGCTGAATCTCGATCTGTCTATGGGCAGGCTCATTGTACTGAAGTCAATCAATTGATCAATTTCAGCACAACCAGCTTATCTTGTTTTTTTGTCAAATCAGTGCAGACACCTATAGACAGCAACACTGATTATTGTATGCTGCTGGTGGGGGAGGCTCCCCCCGCTCTCCGCTGACTGTGTTAATGGTGGAATTGAGAAAATTAAGAAAATTGCATAATGTATGGCCTACCTTAGATATGCTTTTTTGAAAAGTGAAATGCGGTTGTTATGATCTCATGCAGACAGGCGCCCAGGTCTGCTCAATGTAAAAGTTGGGCGTATTTCCCTACCCAGGAGCCACACATGCTGCATACAGAAATGAATGGCTGTACATGAGGACCCTGGATACAGACTGCATACAGGGGCGTGCGTCTTAATGCTTACGTATGTTTAAGCAACTACCATACAGTGTCTGCCACCCCTCTCTACCAATACCCTACTTACCACTTAGTATCTACACCCCTCTCTGCCAATACCCTACTAACTGCTCAGTGTCTACCATCCCTCTCTGCCAATACCCTACTAACCGCTCTGTGTCTGCCACCCCTCTCTACCAATACCCTACTAACTGCTCAGTGTCTGCCACCCCTCTCTACCAATACCTTACTAACCACTCAGTGTCTGCCACCCCTCTCCGCCAATACCTTACTAACCGCTCAGTGTCTGCCACCATTCTCTGCCAATACCTTACTAACCGCTCAGTGTCTGCCACCCCTCTCTGCCAATACCCTACTAACCACTTAGTATCTACACCCCTCTCTGCCAATACCCTACTAACCGCTCTGTGTCTGCCACCCCTCTCTACCAATACCCTACTAACTGCTCAGTGTCTGCCACCCCTCTCTGCCAATACCTTACTAACCGCTCAGTGTCTGCCACCCCTCTCCACCAATACCTTACTAACCGCTCAGTGTCTGCCACCATTCTCTGCCAATACGTTACTAACCGCTCAGTGTCTGCCACCCCTCTCTGCCAATACCCTACTAACCGCTCTGTGTCTGCCACCCCTCTCTGCCAATACCCTACTAACCGCTCAGTGTCTGCCAACCCTCTCTAGAAATATCCTACTAACCGCTCAATGTCTGCCACCCCTCTGCCAATACCTTACTAATCGCTCAATGTCTGCCACCCCTCTTTGCCAATACCTTACTAACCGCTCAATGTCTGCCACCCCTCTGCCAATACCTTACTAACCGCTCAGTGTCTGCCACCCCTCTCTGCCAATACCTTACTAACCACTCAGTGTCTGCCACCCCTCTCTGCCAATACCTTACTAACCGCTCAGTGTCTGCCACCCCTCTCTGCCAATACCTTACTAACCACTCAGTGTCTGCCACCCCTCTCTGCCAATACCTTACTAACCGCTCAGTGTCTGCCACCCCTCTCTAGCAATACCTTACTAACCGCTCAGTGTCTGCCACCCCTCTCTAGCAATACCTTACTAACCTCTCAGTGTCTGCCACCCCTCTCTAGCAATACCTTACTAACCACTCAGTGTCTGCCACCCCTCTCTAGCAATACCTTACTAACCACTCAGTGTCTGCCACCCCTCTCTGCCAACACCTTATTAACAGCTCAGTGTCGGCCACCACTCTCTGCCATACCCTCCACTGGCATTCCATTGCCCAACAAATACAATTCAAAGTATTAACAATAACATTCAAAGCCATTTACAACTTTGCCCCGAGCTACATCACCAAATCTGTCCTTTCTGCTCCTCCCAAGACCTCCTGCTCTCTAGCTTCCTTGTCTCCTCCTCTCATGCTCATCTCCCGGACTTCTCCAGAGTCTCTCCCATCCTCTGAAACTCCCTACCCCAATCTGTCCGGCTATCTCCTACTTTGTCCACTTAAGAGGTCCATGCAAACTCATCTCTTCAGAGAAGCCTATCCTGCCTTCAGCTAACAACTGAATCTTCTACCTCCGTCATTACTTCATCCCTCACAGTTAATACTATTTGTTCCACTAGCCCCCCCCCCCCCCCCATATGAGATTGTAAGCTCCCAGGAGCAGGGCCCTCCTAAAGCCGAGTACACACAGGCCGAAAGTTGGGAGACATTTGCCGGTTCAAAAAAAAAAAAACGGCCAACATTCGGCCTGTGTGTATGTTGGTCTGGCCGACAGAAGCCAGCCGTTCGGTCGGCTTTTGTTGGACGTGCATGCTGGAAAACCAGCAACCGACCAACTCCCGATCAGCGCCCTCAGCCAATGGCAGAGACTGCTGATCGAAGTGTTCTGGCGGGGGGTCGTCCCCCTGTCAGAACACAATAGGTCAGCGGGGGAGGTCACTGTACTAACATTGGATAGTTAGTACAGCAGCTCAGATCGGAGCTGACAGTCCCCCCCCCCCCCCCCCCCCCCGTGTGCATGAGGACTATGGGTTACAGTATTTAACACACAACTACTGCCCTTTACACTGGTTTACTGATGGAGATCGGAAACACCCCATAAATCGTGTGCTAATAATATACATAGTTGACCTCCTGACACACAAGCCAATATTTTCAACCAGCACTTTGGAAAAGGAAGAGAAAAACTGCGTAACGCCCGGGGGTGGGGTGGGGTGGGGTGGGGTGGGGGGGGATCTGGACTGCAGCAGCGACAGCAGAGTACAAAAAAAGTTCTGACGCCAATACCAACCAATCAGAGTCCAGTTCAGCCTCTCCTACAGCACTGGGACCGAATGTGATTGCCCACTATTAGGAATGGCATACCGTCTACATAACTGGTGCTTATGATCGCTGACACTCTGTACAGTGTTGGAAGCACGTTCGTACAAAACAAAAAAAAAAGTAAAAAAAACATTTGCCCACGTCATGTCTTGCTTTTTGCATATTAATATAACGTCTGTGGTATAACCACAAGTAAATGGATACTGGCTTCGGAGAACACAGGAAATACGTGTATAGTTAGTGGATGGGATACGCAGGACCTAAGTGGCCTTTAATGGCAGCAATTTAACTCTTCGTGCACCGGCTCCAGACAGGCTTCCAAAGAACCATTCTGCATTGGCTGTCATACAGTATATAGTATTTACTGTATAGATGACATATAAAAACTCACCTAAAGTACAATAATGCACTATTGCACTTTAATAGTCAAGTTTTTATATGATATTCATTATTTGGAGGCAAAAGGTTTATAGCTTTTTAGAGTGTCACCCTCTTTATTAGTCTTATTATATTTACATTACTATATAAATATGCACGTGGTTTCAGTTCTATCTATTTTAGATACAGCACTGCAGCTCTAGATATCAAGTTAATGCAAATAAGCTTAAAGTTCATTTTTATATATATTTTTACGCATATATTAGTGTGTGTGCGCAGGTGTGTCTAATGGTGGCCATACATGCTTTATTATTTTTATTATTTATTTTATTATTATTTATTAATAATTATTATGATCTTCATAACTTCCCTTCCGATCGATTTAGACGCGACCTAGATCGGATTCGATCAAACTGACTCAGTTAACCAGGACAGAAAAATTTTGATCATTGCGTGTTGATTGACAGCTCTGTTCATGAATACGATCATGAATCAATCGGTCAGATTATGAGATTACATGTTGGAAACTGAGATGCGATTGTTAACTTGCAATCGCTGGTTAAAGTGGTAGTAAACCCACGTTTTCATCTTTTACCTACAGGTAAGCCTTATTACAGTACTGTGAAGATCTCCTAAACTTGCACTATTCAGGAGATATTCAGAGTGCATACAGACGGTGACGTCACCGGGGCATGTGCTCTGAAGGGCTGGCATACCGTGTCGGATCCTTAAAACCCGTGCTGTAAACGGCGGCAGTGATGTGCGCGGGAGTGATGTCATCGCCCCCCAAGCCGCTCATGTAGCCGGAGGCAGCGAACCCGGAAGGAAGACCCGGTGAAGATGGAAGCGCCTTCAGCTGTGACGCTGGAGGGCTTCATTCTAAGGTAAGTCTCTCATAATGTGCTAGTATGCAATGCATACTAGCACATTATGACATTCCCTTGCAGGGGATTTTTTATTTTTTTCTTCTTTAACTATTGATTAAAATCCAATTCCTGGTGTGTAGCATATCGATTGAATGGGGTGTGAACTTGATTATTCCTATTGGAAGAGATTGATTGGAAAAAAGTCAATCATTTATCGAAGTGTGTGTGTCTACCATTAAAGTAGAATTCAAGCAGTATTAAACCCAAAACCAAAAAATGTTATATATTGCAGCTTGCCATTCGTTAGAAGCGGTGGCTGCATTCGTTTTATTTTTTAGGCCGCGTTCACACCGGCTGCGACTTTGACAGTTCCAAATCACATTACAAGTCGCACCCAATATCCGGCAATGGAACCGTTCATACCGCCATGACTCATGTCGCAGCGACTATGAAAAAGGTTCCTGCACTACTTTTTACCAATTTCATTGCGACTTGCATAGATTTCTGTTAAATGAAGTCACAAGCTGCAATGAAATCGGCATTGCAAATCGCACTGATGTGCGATTTCAAAGCTGCACCGGTGTGAATCAGGGCTCAGGCTTTTTCCCCTCTGTTTTCACCTGGTGATCTGGCCAGTAGGCCACCTCCTGTATTAGAGTGCCCCCCACTCTGGATGAAGGAGCACAGGGGCCCCCTTTGGACAGCAGCATTGTCAGTCTAGGGGGAGGGGAGTGTCAGCTGTTCTAGTAGATTTAAATATATTAACAAACTGAAGGCAAACTCCAGCTTACAGTTTATAATCAATTACAGTAAACAGTTTTTTCCTTTTTGGTATAAAAGGTTTTACATAAATAAATAAAAGCTGATCATTGTAAGTACCCATGTCAGTTGTAAATGGTTTGTCTCATCCCTGTATCGGCTACATCTGCAAGAGAGTTTGTTCTTTTGAAAAACAAAAGACTTGCCGGCTGGATCGCCAGATTGATAATAGAAGAAAGAAAACTTAAAAAAGAAAACGAATGCAGCCATCAAATTTAAGAATTGAGAAGCTGCAATATAATAAATGTTGCTTTTGGGTTTAACAGCTTCCCACTGCAGCTGCGCATATATGCAGCATCTCGGCGGGTGGTCGTTAACGCCAGGAGGTCGCATATATGTGGCTTTATGGTAGACAGTTTTCTGCGCTCCCAGCACAGTCACTGGCGGGGACCAGAAAGCTCCCGATGCATACTTGAGATCGGGAGCTTTTCGGTCATTTGACCCCTATGACAGCCAATGACAGTGGTCACATGACCCAAATGCCTGCTTCCGCCTCTGGGCCTTTGAGAGCTTCTAAATGCCGTGTGGTGGAAGCGGGCATTTGGGTTATGTGAGGGAAGGGGTAATACTCCTTTAAGCTCTCTTAAAATAATACTTTTTGTGGAGAACTGTAAATCCTAATTTACACCTGAGTGTTTTGTTGCCCCCTTTCCTACGTGCAGCAGAGTTTCGACATTAAGAATCCCATCTTTTCAATTATACCCGGTCACATCTTAGCGGTCAATTGCTTGTAGCTCAATGCTTTATTGTAGAATCAAGCGTTTTTGGCCCTATAGACTTTAATGTAAAAAAAATAGGAAAATACGCACAAAAAAGGCTCAAAATGCCTGAATACTGTATAATCAAATGTGAATGGGGAAAAAAGAAAATCAGGACTGCATATTCTTTTCTTAGTTAAAAAATACAGTTCTCTCACTTTGTTTATGTTGTCACTCTCTGCACTGGGAACATCCTATAGCAGTGATGGTGAACCTTGGCACCCCAGATGTTTTGGAACTACATTTCCCATGATGATTATGTACTCTGCAGTGTAGCTGAGCATCATGGGAAATGTAGTTCCAAAACATCTGGGGTGCCAAGATTCGCCATCACTGTCCTATATTATCTATGTAGGAGCTTCCTATGGACATGCGTGTGCTACAATGGACTCTTGGGTGTGCAGGAAAAGGGTGACAACCCCGAAGCTGGATTGGGTAAGCGTTGTCACCCTAATTAAGGAAGTGCCTGTGCATATACCTAGTAGAATTACTAACTCTAATTTACATTCACTCAGATCTCTGGAAAATATTGCGTGCAATGCAGGGAAAAACAGACACACACCATTAGTATGCTGTGCTTTGTGGTGCGCTGCAGTGCAGGTGCATTGCTCACTATTGTACTAGTGTGGTGGGGTGTCGTACGTTGACTTGGTTTGCAGTAAAAGTGCAGTAAAATGTCAATAGATATGAATGGGTCCCTAACATTTTTGACATTACAGGATCATATTTGGTGGTTAATGATCCATATGTGAATTCCACTTTCGTTGGAAACTAGGAAAGAAGAAAAGATTGATCGCACACTTGAATCCAAAAGATGCTGTAGAGATTTCTTTATTGTCATGAGCCAGACAAAATTGCAATGATGATCAGTTGACGCGTTTCACACGAAAAGAATCGCGCTTGTTCGCGACTTGTGAACAAGCACGGTTCTTTTTGTGTGAAACGCGTCAACTGATCATCATTGCAATTTTTTGGATTCATCTTTTGGATTCAAGTGTGCGATCAATCTTTTCTTCTTTTCTTGATACTGCCTACGGTGAAGAGCCAGGATTAGCACCTTGGACCGGGTGTGTCCATTTTTGCCTGAAGCGGTGTGTGCACCCTTGTTCTGTTCATTGGAAACTATATTGACCTTAGGAGTCACAGTCTTGCTTTGATTTTACAAACTGAATTTAAAAAATGGTGCCTGTAATCTGATTGGTTGATATTTGCAGATCAAACCGACATGAGAAACTATTCTTATACTGGAATCAGAGCTCCACTACCAACAGCTTTTCCTGCCACGTAGAAGATCTGTTTAAAAAGCAGGAACTATATATTGTACCTGTAAAATGACTGAACTACTTCAACAGTCCTTCGTTCTTTTGGAATGGCTTTGCACCAATGCATTGCGGTAAACTGCTCTCCTAAAACTCACAAACGATCTGCTAACAGCTAAATCCAGTACTCCTTCTCTTAAGCCCCGTACATGCAATCGGATTTTCCGACGACAAAACCGTGGATTTGTTTCCGAAGGATGTTGGCTGAAACTTGTCTTGCATACACGCGGTCACACAAATGTTGGCCCAGAATTCCGAACGTGAGAACGCGGTGACGTACAAGACGTATGACGAGCCGAGAAAAAGGAAGTTCAATGGCCAGTGGGGCTCCTTCTGCTTGATTCCGAGCATGCGTGAATTTTTGTGCGACAGACTTGTGTACACACGATCGGAAATTCCGACAACAGGATTTGTTGGCGAGAAATTTAAGAACCTGCTCTCAAACACTTGTGGGTGGAAATTCTGACAGCAAATGTTCGATGGAGCATACACACGGTCGGACTTTCCGACAACAAGCTCACATCCAACATTTGTTGTCGGAAAATCCAATCGCGTGTACGGGGCATTAGACCTATCTGCTGTATTTGACACTGTAGATCACCCCCTCCTCCTCAAAAAACTCCACGCCTTTGGTCTCCATGACTGTACTCTTCGCTGGTTCTCATCCTACTTATCCAAGCGCACCTTTAGTGTCACTTACGACTCTACTGCCTCCTCTTCCTTTCTCTGTTGGGGTCCCCCAAGATTCTGTTCTTGGACTTCTCCTATTCTCTATCTACACCTCGCTTCCTATGGCTTCCAATACCATCTCTATGCTGACGACACCCAAATTTATCTCTCTACCCCTCAGCTCACTTCTTCAGTCTCCTCATGTATCACTAACTTACTAAGAGACGTATCAGCCTGGATGTCACACCCTCGGACTCAATCTATCCAAAACTGAGCTCATGATTTTTCCTCCCCCCATGTGCTCCTACCCCTGATCTCTCTGTCAAAATCAATAGCACTACTATCAGCCCCTCTGCATGCCAAGGTTCTAGGTGTAACCCTGGACTCTGAACTATCTTTTCGGCCCCACATCCAAACACTTTCCAAATCTTGCCATCTCAACCTCCACAACATGTCCAAAATTCGCCCCTTCCTAACCAATGACACCACAAAACTCCTAGTTCACTCCCTGGTTATCTCTCGCCTCGACCACAGCAACTCCCTCCTCACTGGATTACCTTTACATAGGCTATCCCCCCTTCAGTCCATCATGAATGCTGCTGCCAGACTCATCCACCTTACCAACCGTTCAGTGTCTGCTACCCCTTTCTATCAATCCCTCCACTGGCTTCCACTCACCCAACAAATTAAATTCAATATTCTAATAACAACTTACAAAGCCATCCACAACTCGGCCCCCAGCTACATCACTAACCTAGTATCAAAACACCAACCTACTTGTTTCCTTTGTTCCTCCCAAGACCTCCTGCTCTCTAGTTTCCTCATCACCTCCTCCCATGCTCGCCTCCAGGACTTTTCCCAAGCCTCTCCCATCCTCTGGAACTCCCTACCCCAATCTGTCCGACTATCTCCTACTCTGCTTGCTTTTAGACAATCCCTGAAAACCATTCTCTTCAGAGAAGCCTATCCAGGCCCCACCTAACAACTGTACTTTTACTTTCTCCTTCATATCATCCCCCACAGCTATTACCTTTTGTATTACTTGACCCTCCCTCCTAGATTGTAAGCTCTAACGAGCAGGGCCCTCTGATTCCTCCTGTATTGAATTGTATTGTAACTGTACTGTCTGCCCTCATGTTGTAAAGCGATGCGCAAACTGTTGGTGCTTAATAAATACTGTATAATAATGTATGTTTGCTTTACCTCAATTCATGGTACATTGCTTCCAGTGCCATTCACTGAGAATGGTGCCCCAACACCAATGTACAGTAGGTGCCAATGGGCCCACATTGCAGTGAACCACAACACACATTAAAGTGGTTGTAAACCTCAGACATGAAATATGAACAAAGCATATCCCTCTATAGTGTCTACGTTTCTATTAAGAGCACTAAGTGTCATTTCTGTCTGCTCCTTCTTTCCTCTGCTATCAGCATGAATCGCTACTGACAAGTTTTCCTGACACCAAGAGAAAAAAGGTGACGGGGAGGGATCTCCAGCTGACTGACAGCCTCAGCTCTGTTCATGTGTGGTGTGTGAAGGGGTGGGGGTATTCTTTCCCTCCAATCAGATCTCAGAGCTCTCCTCACTCCCAATTTCAGATCTCCACCCCTTTGTTCTGCAAGCTCAGACAAGCTTTAAAAATTCTGCATTTTGAACAGATGTAGAGAAAAGAATACTGGAGATAAACAGGTACAATTTTTGTAGGAGGATTTGCTTCATCTCTGTGTATCACCTGGGGCCCGCCACTTCACTGATTAAGTCGGAGCTCTACCCAAAAGGGGAAGCTCTGCTTGCCTGCCTTCTCTCCCCCCCCCTCTCCAATACCGCATTTGGCACCTTGTGGGGGGAGGGGACGATTTAGGCAGAATTTCGGCTCTCACTGCAGCCAGGCCCATTGAGAAAGCGCAGCGCGATTTGCTCATGCGCAATAAGAAATCGGCTGTAAAGTCGTAAGGCTGGGTTTCTCTTACCCAAGATAGAGGCGCCAGCACCCAAGAGCTAATTCAAGAATCGGCTTGGGTAAGGACACGCGGGATCCCTGGACAGGTAAGTGTCCTAATAATAAAAGTCAGCAGCTACAGTATTTGCAGCTGCTAACTTTTAATTTTTTTGCTGGGCTTTCTCTCGCTCTCATGTGTTATGTGCATGCAGTAACGCCCCAAAAGCAAACGTATGAAGGGGCCCTTATAGTAAAGGCAGCATACTTTTTATACTTTTTTTTTTACATAACCTATAAGTAGGTGCATTTATTAAGCTTCTGATGACATATAACAAGCCGCTACGTTTTTTTCTTTTTTCCTACCCCAAAGAAACGAAAATTTAAAAAATTTAAATTTCACAACAATTGAAGAAAAAACAGTCCTTTCAACTGCTGTAAGATTATCAGCCTTTTCTGATACAATCTAGTAGTCATTAATTGCAGATTGTTAAGGACAGGACCAGGTGGTGCTCTAAATAATGTCCCAGGATTCTTAGCAATTAGAATGGGTCAGACAGTGCTGGGCCCTTTATCATGTCCCATCAGGACAGGTCAGATTGTACTGGTCCCTGTATAATGTCCAGCAAACATTGTCTTGAAAGCAGGTTGGCTATTAGGACAGGACTGGGTAGTGCCATTGATCGTTGGCAGCAGATTATTAAAACAGGCAGTTTTGGATACATATCTAATTATTAACATCATTAAGACTTCCTGATGCCAGATTACGACTAAAACCCTCAGAAGCTTCAATGTTCAAAGGGGAACTTTTATCTTCATTAAGTAATATCACAATAGCTTAACACAGTATTCTGGAATAGGGAAAGAAGTGTGCCTGAGAACAGAACTGTGGAATAATCCCTGATAATTGAATTATCGTTGTAGTGCTTTAGCTTCCATAATTGAAAGTCACATGACATTGTGTCAGGTTTTGTTTGAAAATCACATTGCAGCAAATACTGTTAGAGCAAAAGACAGTTAACCCTATAGAGTATTCTTGGTTCAATCTAGAGGATGCAGTAAGCATGGAACTGCCATTCCCTTTGGCCCCAAGGCCTTAGATACAACATTCTAAAAAAAAACATGTTCTTACCTTTAAGCTGATCAGCTGCTACGATCTGTCCAACGCGTTCGACCACCAAACTGTCCTCCATCATGTAGCGGTCGTCCAGGTACTTTGCGGTTTTCTCCGAAATGTGTACTTTACCCGCCACTCCCAACTGTTCCATAAGATTAGCGAGGTTGACATCATTTGACCAGACGTCGAACTTGAACCTTCTCATGCCCAGGATGCCACAAAGAACAGTGCCTGTGTGTACACCTACACGCATGTTGACCATCTCTTTCTTTTCCTGGCAAAACTGCTCTATTGCTTCAATCATGCCGAGGCCCATTTCGATGCAACAATAGGCATGGTCCGGCCGAGGTTCTGGGCATCCTGCCACGCAATAGTAGCAGTCGCCAAGGGTGCTGATTTTTTCACACCTTGTCTCCTCACAGAGACGGTCAAAACGGCCAAACAAATCATTAAGAAGACTCACAAGGGCATGGGCTGATTTGTTAGCACTCATCTTAGTGAATCCCACAATATCCGCAAACAAAATGCTTACTTGTTCTATCCTTTGCATCTTGAAGGGCCTGAAGACTATGGGTGTCTTCTGGATTGAAGACTTCTTCTTGCGACTTTTTGGGCTGGAGGCAGAGTGTCGTTTAACGGAGCTTTCACTCTCATCATCCCCTTGCTTCATGAGGTCATCTGCAATGATCCTTGGCATGACAGAATGAATCATCCTTTCTTTGAGAGCTTTCTCAACTTCCAGATCTTTACCATGCATGATGGATTGGCCAACTTTTAAAAAAGTGCTGCGGGATCGTACTTCAGACATAATGAAGAGGTGGACTCCAATAGCATGAATGCACACATGTAGTAGTGCTCTGCTTATTAGTTCCCAGTGAGCCATACTTTCTGTCATAGGAGGAAAGCATGCTTTGTAACGAAAGTGGTAGCCAAAGGTCTCAAAAAGGATAGAATATGCTACCCCAAGACAGGCACTGAGGTACAACGGCAAGTGCATGACTGTATAGAGCAGAAGCAGAACTTCCACACATATAGAAAAGCTGCCCACCTGGGATAGGCAAGATGTGAAGTTGGAAAAAGAGGAAGTTTTGTTAGAGAAGCCATCATTATCACTTTCATTGGTCAACACCAGGAACTGGGACGCCAGAGTCAAAGCAAAGACCAGCAGAGTGACGAGAAGGGAGACTACCATACAGTGACGGGGGTAAGGTTTAGTAAATGTAAAGAAAAAGAAGCCTAGGCACACCATGAGGAAGCACAGAGTTGGTACAAGGTGGGCAATCAGTTTGGAGTTCAGATGGACGCCAAAGTAGATACTCCACAGGAGTGCCGATACTGAGAGGTACAGAAGAGCATAGCGAAACCTACGCTGTGTTTGCGGAAAGCATCTTTCCACACAGGCCTCTTCTAGGTTACTGGAGTCAAATTTTGGGTTCCACCAGTTGGATGTAGACCTTTCAAAAAGCTGGGGGAGCTTCTTCTGCCTACGAACTCCTCCACCTCCTCCACCCTTCTTTACTCCAGACTCCCCTGAGCTACAGCTGGATGAAATACTGTATTTGCAACGCCTAGACGGAGCTTGGTGGTGCTGCCTGTTAATTTTCACAGTTACGCTACTAGAGTCCCCGCTGCCATCGCACCTTACCTCTGTATGATGCAGCAGCTGCTGATTGACAGGAGAAGCCATATTGTTAAGATGGAGTTAGCCTGGGACTTTTCTGTATGCCCGACTTGAGCCCCCCTCCTCCTTCCACCACCTCTCGCACTATCGCCCCCCTTCTGCTGCCCAGCTAACCTTCAGCTACAGACTAACTGAAGAGGTTTGACAGCTCCCAGCCTGCCCCAGGCAGCACTCCCTTGCCGCCTCCATGCAAAGTATCTGCCTGCACTGGCAGCTAAATACAGTAATTCAGAAAGCGTGCAGCTATCTCCAGATACAGGCAGACCACACCAGCATAAGGCAATGCAGTCCATACATTTACATGTACATGGAGCAAATCAGAGGCACCAAAGGAGGCAAGAAAACCTGCAGCCTATCATCTCCCCCCCTCCCTCATTCCCTCTGTAAATATTTAGGGAACCGCTCACTCAGTACTGTAAGCCCCGGGGGTGAAAATAAGACATATATTCCATCCACGCTGGTGGGGGGGGTGTCTCCATCCTTCATGGGGAATGGATCTAGCCATGCTGGGACATCATGACAGGCAAAGTCACTGCCGGGGGAAGCCTCCTAAAATGACCGGCTCATCCCTCTTCTTTGTTGGGGGTGCTTGTCCAAAAAGGTGGGGCGCTCAAGGCGATCTTCCCTCTGGATCCTTGCTCAGGTATGGATTTGGAAGGGGTGCTTTGCTGTGCAGTGCCTTCTTCTTCTGTGTTGCCAGCCGGTTGGGGAGCCCTGGTTCTTGGGGCCAAGGGGGACACAGAGAGGAGATCTGAGGCTTTGGCTCTCCCTCCTCAGACATGAGGGGCCTCTCCACCAGCACAGACAGGCCGCTCTCAGTTCTCCTCTTTCCTGGCTGCTTTTCCTATGCTGGGCTGAGCAGGGAGGGGGGGGTGAGGAGGAGGTGGAGAGACAGAGAGGGGAAGGCAGGCAGAGAAGAGAGGGAGGGGAGAGAACCAGGGACATGGAGGGCTAGAGGAGAAAAGAGAGACACAGTTATGTGACTGCAGAGGGGGGGAAATATAAAAAAAAAAATGAGAGGCTGGATGAGAGAAAGGGGAATGCAGCTGATGCAGGCAGGCAGGCTTGGAAAGGCAGGCTTAGATGGATGCCTTAGGCACTACTGTTCTGTCTTCATAATACACACTTAGTCCTGTCTGGCAAAATTACGTGCACAAAATTCACACTCACCTTTTCCTTCTGCAAACTCTGCATGCTACATCACACCTAGCTGGGATCATCAGGATACACACACATATATATATACTGTATATATATATATATATATATATATATATATATATATATATATATATATATATTACTTTAAAAAATGCAAGAAGAAAAATATATATATACTGTATGTACATTTAAAAAAATAAAAAAAATGTAAATAATAAAATATTTATATATATATATATATATATATATATATATATATATATATATATACAGTGTATATATATATATATATATATATATACAGTATATATATATATATATATATGTAAAAAAAATATCTATGTATTCACCACTTTCTTCTGCAAACTCTGCATGCTGCATAACACTTAGCTGAGGTCATTGACATACCCACACACACACGTGTGTAAAATACATAAAATAAATATAATAATATACTAAAATAAACTATAATAAATAAATACAAATGACAAAAAAATAGAAGAGTATAACATATATTTTTTTTATATATATATATTTTTAAGGCTGCATTCACACATGATCGCACGCGGAATCGGCGCAATTCCTCCCTGCGAATTTAAAATGGCTGCACATTGCGGGACGCGATTGCGATGCCATTGCTTCCAATGGCACCCCAATCGCAGCGCGATTTTGCAGCGACAGTCACAGAGCCGGCGTCCGCAAACACGGAAGCAAGACGGTTGAAGATGGAAGCAGTCTCCAGCGATGGAATGCTTAGTTTTCAGGTAAGTTTCACGTAATGTGCTAGTATGTGATGCATACTAGCACATTATACCTTTACCTTGCAGGTAAAAAAAAAAAAAAAAAGAAAACGTCCAGCTGTTTACAACAACTTTAAAGTGGTTGTAAACCCTAGCAAAAAAAAAATCTGAAAACACCTGCAAGACAAAGGCATAATGAGCTAGTATGCATAGCATACTAGCTCATTATGTATTACTTATCTTAGACCAAAGCCCCCCGCCGCGGTCCTCGTTCAACGCTCCGGACGGCGACATCTCTCCCGGAGTTACTTCCGGGTATCACGGGCTCCGGCGCTGTGATTGGCCGGAGCTGTGGAGCTGCCGGTAATGGCACGTACGTGCTCTTGCTTTCGTTTGCTTCGATGATGTCGGCACATGCAAATACAGGGGATATCTCCTAAACTGTTTAGGCTTAGGAGATATCCAGGGTAGGTATTGTAGGCTTACCTGTAGCAAAAAGTGTGTTTTAAGGGTTTACAACCAATTTAACTGTGTGCCTAGCTAATGTTTCAATGTAGTGGATGAGGTGCTTCTACTACTGGAAGACATGGATTCATGTTTCTGCTTTACAGGAACACAGGATCCATGTCTTCTGTACTCACAGACTGATAATCTGCCTTGTTTACGTAGGCAGACTGGCATTCTGTCAGTGTAACGAGTGCTCAGTGGGTGTTAGTGGAGATGGGGTCCGCAGGACCCGCTGTGTAAAATCACAGCGGGAGCGAGCCGGCGGTGGTGCACACGCGCGCCCAAAACCCGGGTGTGCAGAATCACGTATATATACAAGATTCTGCACAGCGCGGCCGCCCTGTAGCATTAAATCTGCTATGGGGCAGTTGGCAAATGGTTAACACCAGCTCTCTTTTGGCGCACAAAGAGAAAAACTGGCTCAGACAGATTTTGCTAAAGCGTCTCAGCTACAAGTTCTAGACAGGTACATAAATTTGGCATGTTCTCTGCCACTTCTGGAATGCATGAGAGACACTTTCGCAATATCTGCCTGCGCCAGTCTTTATTCATTTTGAAGTATATGCTGCAGCTGTGATCTGCGATTTTCTGCACTGGATGAATGCAGGCCACTGCTAGGGCACAATTGTTTTCTATGTGCCCCTCTGGCACCACAATGCAGGTGTACATTGGGCATGTCTGCATTTTTCCGCACTGCATGTCACCGCGCAGCAGCACAACGCACCATGCGGCTGTGCAGTGATATGAATGAAGTATCATTTCAAAAAAAGCTGAAAAAAAAACGCATTACACCTCTGGGGCTGACACTAACAATAGCCTGCACAGTAAAATGCTGCATTTTACTGTGCAGGCTAATGTAAACCTAGCATAAAAAGAAAATCTTGTCTTTACGTTATGGACATATTTATGTGTTAGTTAGGTCACTCTTTCAGGATCATAAAAATCACCTAAAGCGTGCCATATTTACGCTTTACAAATCTGATTAGTGGGACAAATGGCGGAAGCTGTGAGAGATCTACAGTATGTACACATCAGTAAGGTGTACAGTATATGAATCTGTCATACCTCTGAGGACTTATTTGCCCCATAGGAGTGTGTGCAGCCTATTGTATTAGGGTGTGCACCCCAAAGCTCAGATACACATGCCTTTCTCTGCAGTCTCAGCTGCACAGGGCAGTAAATGAATGGGAAGTGTTCTGTGCTGAGCGGCCTTCTTGTTCATTCACAAACCACAGCATAGTAAACACAGTTTACTATGCTTCAGTCATGAATGAACACATTGAGCGAGTGTGTTCACGGTGTTTATTTAGAAAAGGCAGGGGCCCCTTTCCCCCACTCTCCATCCTGAAACATCCCCTGCAGCAGCCGGAGGGAGAGGAGGGAAGCCAGCAGCTCTGCGGAGCGTGGGGGGGGGGGGGGCAACATGGCAAGAGCATGGAGCTTGGGCAGTAGGGGGAGACAGCACCGCACATAGTGATTAGGATATGCCCAGGCACAGGCACACCTGGCACACCACCTGTGCAAGCCTATGATTCGCCCCGTGTGTGGTGACTGGTGTTTTTCTGCACAAAACAATTGGTTTCCATGTGCTCTGTTTCCACCACAACAAAGCCTCCAGAGGCAGAGCAGTGCGGACGGAGAAATGCAGCATGTGTGCATCTGAAGTGACCTTCAGTGAACAGGGATGAATGAAATGTCATTGTGACATTTCAATAAGGTTAAAAAGACAAAAAAGCTAAACAGTACCCTGCGTTGTGAAAAAGGCAAGGTGCCGTCCCCACCACCAGCACAGAACAAACACAAGCTCGTACAATACAATTAATCAGGACTATCACAGGCATCTCCCCTGCAAAGTGGTGGAGTTGTACAAGCAAATAAGCTATCTGGAGAATTTGAAAGCATAAGGGCTCATTCATACCGGCAACCATGCTGAATGAACAGCACCTGGTATGCATTAGTTGGTATTGAGCCAATGCTTCAACTCCAGTGCATTGTACTGTTTATTTTTTCTAACTTTATTAAAATGTCACAACTTACAAGTAGCATTTCAATAAGCTAATATGGACACTGCATGGTGCAATACGGTGTTTTGCATTGCAGCAAGCTGAACTAGAAAAAAAAATACTGCATGCCGTACTTTTTTCTCAGTGCATACCACCAAAAGGGTGGTGTGAACTGACCTGAAAAGGAACAAGGCTTTTTGCCTTGTTTTGCCTTGCAGTCATGTCCAGCGCAGTCCCAATGCACCTGCTGTGAAAATGTCTCAAATATCAGTTCCAGAGCAACTTAAAGCAGAACTAAAGGGAGTGATACTTACCTTTCCTCAGGGCTTTTTTTTCTTAGAGAATAGGTGCAGGAACTCCTCTCTTCTGAGTAACCCCTTGACTCCACCCCCTACCCACTTCCGTACACCATTGGTTCCACCCCCTACCCACCTCCGAGCACCATTGGTTCCACCCCCTACCCACCTCCGAGCACCATTGGTTCCACCCCCTACCCACCTCCGAGCACCATTGGTTCCACCCCCTACCCACCTCCGAGCACCATTGGTTCCACCCCCTACCCACCTCCGAGCACCATTGGTTCCACCCCCTACCCACCTCCAAGCACCATTGGTTCCACCTCCTACCCACCTACCAGTACCACCCCTTTTAGAGAATACAGAACCAAGTATCATTTTGTGGTGCTAAGCAGAGATGGGGGACTCGAGTCACCTGTTTGAGGACTTGCGACTTGCTTGACAAAATTAAATAAATGACTCGACTTGACTTTGACTTGTCACTAATGACTTGCAACTTGACTTTGACTTGGGCTGTTTGACTTGCAATGACTTGGCACCACCAGTGCTGTGTCTTGGCCTAGGCAAAAGCCGCCCCCCCCCCACAAAAGAAAGCTCCCCCCCGATTCCCGGCTTTGGGGTAGATCAGTATTTTGACTTAATTTGTGACTTGACCAAAATAAATGACTTGACTTGACTTGCTTGACTTCTAGCAGGGACTCGACTTGACTTGCTTGCTTTTCGCCACAGTAACTTGGGACTTGCTTGTGACTTGAAGGTTAAGACTTGAGACTTGCTTGTGACTTGCACATGTGTGACTTACTCCCATCACTGGTGCTAAGTATTTTGTATTGAATTTAGTAATGATAACAAGAAAGGCAGTAAAATAGACCAAGCAACAATGGACACCCCCAGGGACAATAGATCCACCCCAGCAACAATGGACTCCCAACAGCCTAGCATCAATAGACCCTCCAGTAGCCAGCAACGTTAGACCCCTCCCTCAATAGTAGATTCCCTCCCAGCAACGATTGACCCCCCTGCAACATAAGACCCACCCCAGCAACAATATATTGCTCACCAGCAACAATAGACCTCGCCAGCAACAATAGACCCCCCCTGCAACAATAGATCCCCTTTAGCAACAATAGATTCCCCAGTAGCCAGCATCAATAGACCCTCCAGCAGCCAGCAACAAAGACCCCTCCCTTAACAGTACATCCCTCCCAGCAACGACTGACCCCCCTGCAACAAAAGACCCAGCCCAGCAACCTTAGATCCCTCACAAGCAACATAAGAACTCCCCAGCAACAATAAACCCTCTTCCTTCTCAAAAATAGATCCTGTCCAGCAACAATAGGTTCCCCAGCAGCCATCATCAATAGATCCTCCAGCACACCCCGGCACCTCTTGCGATTACATACATTCAGTTCTGGAGGTGCCGGAACTGCGTTCCACCGCGTTCCCGCTGAAAAAAAGTCCTGCCTTTCCTGCAACGATCCTGTCCCTCACGTGCACTGGCATCTTCTCCTGTCTGATGGGTTTTTGCTCATCTTCATTGGTCAGCACAAGATGACATCATACCTGCGCATGCACAGAAGCTAGTCATTCCAGCACAGAGGAATCAGGCCAGCCGCTGTAAGCTGAGCATGCGCAGCTCAGGTTAAATCCAGGAATGCTGTAATCAGGCAGGTAGGTGTATTTTATTACAGTACATGTCTCTTCTGCCATAAAAAAACCTGCCTGCTCACAGTATGTAACAGCTGAACTTTAGTTTCGCTTTAAGGAAACATTTTGCTGTAGAGTTCTCTCAAAGATGCAAGATGATTATTTACAAAATCAACAATATACTCCGACATGGAAGAGGTCTTATTTACCTCCACTTTCCTTATCAGCAATATGGCGGTAACTCTTTATGAATATGTCATAACGATAGCGCAATACAATAAAGATGTCACAAATAAGAACTAAATGAATTTGTTGCATGCATCGGTAGTGACAACGATAATATGTCAGGATTTCCATGAATTTGGCACAAGGCTTCCGACTACATACAGTGGCCTTAACCCAACCCCTTAATGTAATCCATTACCATAAAACACACCTGTCCTGCCACCTAAAAATAAAGTGTATCTAAAGTAAAAGGAGTTTTAAAGTTTTTAGATAGGGTGCTGAGGGAGTTAGGGCCCCTGTCAGGTTTTTATTGCCGTCTGTTCCCATACTGGGGCAATCCACTCTCTCTTGATCTTAATGACAATTACACATGTGATTGGTGTGATAACTGGTAAAAGCATCAACACCCATACAGAAATGACTATCCATACACAAACGACGATGCTTGCCAGAATTGTCCTCAGACAAAAAAACAAATTTGTTGCAAAATTATAGAATCAGTTGTTCCTGAGAATAATGAAAGGATATTTACATAAAACAGATAAAGTTTTGCTCCGTAATGGGTACCCACACGTTTGATAACTTTTTTTTATAACCTTGATATCCCAATTCCCAATACTCTTGTTTGCCCAGACACAAGCAATTATAGTTACCAGAATTGTCTAGTTTTCCAGCATGCTGGTAAATTTCCACAACTGCTACCCGTTTTATACAATGTTATGTAAGGGTATACTAGGGTGTATGTACTATGCCCCAGCATGTTTGACCCCCAAAGTCCACTGCCCTGGCTCGCTTGAAAAGGTTGGTGTGGTGCACGGTTCAGTTGTACTTTTGTAATTTGTGTAAGCTCTACCCATGCCTGAGCGCAGAATTGAATGCTGGTGCAGAATAGATCTGCATAATGAGAGCGCAGGTAACATGCAGGTATCATGCTCTGGCCTGACAGAATGTGAGCGCAGGAAGCGCACTCATGCCTAGCACAATAGGAGCACAGGAGGTGGGTCAGCCTGGAACAATGTCAGTGCAGAAAGCATGCGCACAGGAAGCGTACCAAAGCCTGGCACAATGTAAGCTCAGGAAGCGTACCGGGGCCTGGCACAATATGAGCACAGGAAGCATACCGAAGCCTGGCACAATGTGAGCTCAGGAAGCGTACAGGGGTCTGGCACAATGTGAGCACAGGAAGCGTACCAGAAAAAGGCAGAGGAAAAAAAAATACAGTCCGTGCCACCCACATGTCCAGCGTCTAAGTGCAAGCTTGTCAAAGCTGTTGGCTCTCCAACTCCTTCCTTTCAGCCTGGTGAATTCTGCCCCCTTCCATGAATTCGCACAATGTGCTGTACCACAATAGCAGGTTCCCAGTCATTACTATTTTTCACGTAAGGCCATTCCATCTCTCTACCATTACGTGGAAAGGAATGTTCTGCCATCGTTGGGCAAGGCAGTCAGCCATAAAATCTACCTTACTGCTGACACATGGTCCAGCAAGCATGGACAGGGACGATATATTTCATTCACAGCACACTGGGTAACGCTGCTTGCAACTCGAAAGGATGCAGGACAGGGCTCGGTGCTGCAGCTTGTTGTGCCCCCATGTCTCCATACAGCTAGTGGTGATGATGCCAGACCTGTGAGCTCTACCCCCTCCTCCTCTTCCTCCACCACCTCCATGTCCTCCTCTGCAGAATTGTCCTATGAACATCAGGTACCCTCTAACCTTTCAAAGGGCTATTCCCAGAGTCAGGATAAAAGGTGCCATGCAGTGCTTCAGCTGGTGTGTTTAGGGGACAGGAACCACACTGGAGCAGAGATTTTTGCAGCTCTGCAGGGACAGGCCCAGAGGTGGTTCACACCATGCCAGCTGGAGCCAGGAATGGTGGTGTGCGATAATGGCTCAAACCTCCTGTCCGCCCTTAGACAGGCAAAGTTGAAATATGTGCCATGCCTGGCACATGTCCTCAATTTGAGGGTGCAGCATTTCCTAAATACGTACCCAGGGTTGCAAGATGTGCTAAAGCTGGCTGATATTCAGCGGGAAATCCATCTGCCCCGTAGACCGTCTGACTTGTGACATGCCCACCAGGTGGAACTCGACTTTTTCAATGCTACAGCGGCTATACTTGCAGCAGAGGGCTGTCAACGAGTACCTGTGTGAATACGGTACGACGACAGGCTCAGGCTGCCTCTACTTTTTTTCCCCAGGCCAATGGCTGATCATTAAGGATGCATGCACTGTATTGTCACCATTTGAGGAGGCCACAAGGATGGTGAGCCGTAACAGTGCATGCATCAGTGACACAATCCCTGTAGTGTTCCTGCTAGAGCAGACTCTGCGTGGCATTATGGACAGGGCACTGGAGGCAGAGCAGCAGTACGAAGAGGAGGACTTCCTTTCCTCTCAAGGCCCACTTTATCCAGACACCATCATTCCTATGTCACAGAACACACAGGAGGAGAGAGGGGAGGAGGATGAGGAGGAGGATTCATAGGCTTCAAAGAAGAGGAAGACATGCGTCAATCTGTAAGCGATGGCTTTGCAACCAAAGGACGCTTGGGAGTAGTACGTGGCTAAGAGTTGGAAGTTCCAGATTCTCTCATCCTGAGTGACCCAGAAAAGTCTGCTTCTCAAGCCTCGGCAAATTTGAGGCGCATGGGCAACCTCATGCTTCAAAGCCTGCGAAAGGACCCAAGAATACGTGACATAAAGGAGAAGGATGATTACTGGTTGGCAACCCTCCTTGACCACTGTTATAAGGGGAAGGTCTCAGAACTCATCCCGTCCCCACAGAGAGTGCAGAAGATAAAATCTCTTGGGGACACGTTAAAGAGGATTTTATTGAATGTTTTTCCTGACTCCAGTAGGTTACAGTGTCGAAGAAAACCTCGTTTTGAATCTTCTGTTGTTCAAGAGAGGAGCGTTGGAGAAAGCGTCCGCCTAAGTGAGGCATTTCGAAATTCTTTTAATCCTCTCTGCGCAAGGCTGTCGGCTTCCACGTCCCATTGGCAGCGTCTGCATCATAGGGTGGACGATTACCTTGGGGCCAAAACAGAGATGGAGAGCTTTCCAGTTGACAATCCACTGACTTACTGGGTCATGAGAATAGACCACTGGCCAGAACTTGCCCAGTATGCTATTGAGTTGTTGGGCTGCCCTACATCCAGCGTGCTTTCAGAACGGGCATTCAGTGCTGCAGGAGGTTTCGTTACTGAACATAGAACGTGTCTGTCCACAGACTCCGTGGATGTTTGACTTTTATAAAAATGAATCAGTCCTGGATTACCAGCTATGAAGCCCCTGATGCTGATGTCACTGATTAAGTCTTTTTGGAATGTGGAATCTCTGCAGGAATTCGAGGCTGCCTAACTTTGAGGGTGTTCAATCATTTCATCTGGATGAATGTTTTTGGTATAGGTTTCCTGGGCACAATTAACACCCAAAGACCAACTTTTCAGCACCTGTTTGACAGGTGCATATCATTGCAATTTTTTTTGCCTTCATCAAGAGCACCTCTATAGGGTTACGGTGGGAATGCGCCCCTGACACCCAAAGATTAATTTTTCTGCACCTGTTTGACAGGTGCATATCATTGCAATTTTTTACAGCAAAGCCAATTCTTGCTTTCATCAAGAGTACCTCTATAGGGTTACGGTGGGAAGGCATCACCGACACCCAAAGACCAATTTTCCTGCACCTGTTTGACAGGTGCATATCATTTCAATTTTTTACAGCAAGGCCAATTCTTGCTTTCATCAGGATTACCTCTATAGGGTTACGGTGGGAAGGTGCCACCGACACCCAAAGACCAATTTTTCTGCACCTGTTGGAGAGGTACATATCATTGCAATTTTTTACATCAAGGCCAATTCTTGCTTTCATGAAGAGCACCTCTATAGGGTTATGATGGGAAGGCGCCACCGACACCCAAAGCCCAATTTTTACACACCCGTTACTTCTACACAAAGTCAAAGTGACACCAGAATGTATCCAAAAAATCTCTAATCTTGTTCCAAGTGCACTACATTGTGACCGCATCATATACACTGGCTCCCCAGCTGTAGTTGAGCAAAATAAAGGCAGCTTGCAGGGAAAATGTCATTTTTTTTTTACTTTATAAATGCAATTATTGCTGCAGCAGATTCTAGACATGGTACAGATCTTCTACTTTACAGGTAGACTAAGGGGACCCACAGGCACTATATTGGAAGGAATTTTTCATTTTTAGGCTTTCACTTTAAAAATCAAAAAATCACTGCTCATTTAAAAATTATGTTTTTCACAAACTTTTTTTTATTGATACATGTCCCCCAGGGCAGGATCCGGACCCCTATAACCATTGTATGCCCAATTACTTGCATATAAGCCTTCAAAATGGGCACTTTTGATTTTTGATTCGGGTCCCATTGACTTTAATTGGGTTAGGTATTCAGGTCTGAACTTTCGCGGTGTTCGAAAGTTCTGGTGCAAACCGAGCAGGGGTCCGTTCGGCCCATCCCTAATACCCACAACATGATGCTGTCACCACCATGTTTTACGGTGGGGATGGTATGTTCAGGGTGATGTGCAGTGTTAGTTTTCTGCCACACATAGCGTTTTACTTTTAGGCTAAATTTTGGTCTCATCTGACCAGAGCACCTTCTTTCACTTGTTTGTTTTGTCCCCCACATGGCCTCTCGCAAACTGCAAACGGGACTTCTTATGGCTTTCTTTCAACAATGGCTTTCTTCTTGCCACTCTTCCATAAAGACCAGATTTGTGGAGTGCACAACTAATAGTTGTCCTGTGGGCAGATTCTCCCACCTGAGCTCCTCCAGAGTTACCATGGGTCTCTTGGCTGCTTCTCTGATAAATGCTCTCCTTGCCCGGCGGAGGGGCTGTCCCGGTGTCAGAACACAACAGCTCAGCGGGGGAGATTGCTGAACTAACCTTGCATGATTAGTACAGTGGCTCTGACCGGAGCTGACAGTTTTTTTTTTTGTGCAACCCAGCGAAAAAAAACTGTTAGTGTGTACCCGGCATTAGGCTTGGTTCATACTGCCACGACTTGGGATCCGACTTGAGACCCCAAGTAGCGTGACATGTGAAATCCCATGTTAGTCAATGAGAGCCATCTTAATTAGAACTACTGAAGTCACTCCAACTTTAGAAAAGATTTCTGTACTACTTCAAGGCGACTTCCATCAGACTTGTGCCTATAGACTTTAATGGAAGTCGCCTCCAAGTCGGATCCTCATCTATATTGATAGGATTTGGATCCAACAATACCCAGGCATTCCCTGAAGTTGCTTCAAAGTCGCACTGAAGTCGCCTGGCAAAGTCGCACTGTAAGTTGCGCAACTTTCAGGTCACAGCACTGCAAACCGAGCCTCATTTCAAATGTCAGTCTTCTAATTATGGTTAATAAAACAAAACACAAACAAACATACACATCAAAGGTAATTAGGCTTGATTAGCTCGTGGCTTATCTCACTAGCTATCCAAGCGTAATTACCTTTGCTGTGTATGTTTGTGTTTTGTTTTTTTTTGCTTAGGCTCCATTCACTGGCTCCCATTGCTGTCAATCAAATCCAGTGAGTCCTGCTGTCTTTTTCAATGGACACAGCAGCGGGACTCATGAGCGTGCCCGTACGGGTGCCCCCATGAAAAGCGGCTCTCCGTAGGGGCACCCGATGAAGAGGAAAAGCCAGGAGCGCCGATAGGCACCCCAGAAAAGAAAGATCGGGGCTAGTCTGTGCAAAACCCTTGCATAGAGCAGGTAAGTATCACAAGTTTGTTATTAAAAAAAAAAAAAACGAACCTTTACAATCACTTTAAAGTATAACTAAAGGCAAAACTTTTTTTTTTTTCAGTTTTGGATAGGATGGAGAGGGATTAGAACACCTGTCAGTTTTTATTGCTGTCTGTGCCCCCGTTAATGAGATTCCTCCTCTCTATCGGTCTAAGGTTAGTTTATTATTTTCACTCCACTACATTTTTTCTCATGGACTTCATTATATTATATATAATCCCCCTCCACCTGTGGCACCATCCGAGCCTACTTATACCCCTGTTTACCCCACACTACCATTGGGGTACATTGTGTACCATAGTAATCCTAATATTTATTAATGTTCACAGAAGCCACCTAGTAATTATTTTACTAGGTGGCTTCTAGAGAGATCCAGACAGTCTAGATGCTGGTTCACCCCTGGTGATGCTTTGGATTGCGGTCATGGATCACCTTCCCACATTTCCCGTGTAAGATGTTCCTGGTTAGCCTCCAGCCCCCGGCAATGCACCTCCCACACACAGCTTTACTGACTGCAAGTAATTTAATAGAGCTTAATTTATTTGATATTCTATAGTATCTCCCTGATGGGTTATGGTCCTTCTGGCAACCTTTATATCACTATATTTCAGATCACGTGCTTGCTCCTGATGAGTGGTAACTACCCAGGCACGAAACGCGTCGATTAAAGTAGGCGCCGTGCCCTAATTTTACATATATACATGCTCAACAAGCCATATTGATTAGACATCATGTGGTTATAGGATCCATATGCAACATATCATGGGGTTCTACTCCCATGCAGGCTATGTGGAAGAGCTAATTTGGAGGTTATACATTATTTTGAATTGTATTATCCCCATATGTGCATAATTGTATATATATGAACTACAACAAGACAATCAATATAATTCTGTATAATTGTTTATTATCCTGTTATTTATAGAATATTTGTATCTTTTAGTATGGCTGTATATATGAATTGCATCATGGAATTTATTATCATCATGCATTATCTTTTTACCCATGTTATTGAGCTTATCAATTAATAAATATGTTTCTATACAATCATTGTACTCTTTTTCAGCTACGCGCTTCATTTAAAGTCCCAACTCCTGTTCTTCCCCCCTTTTCTTTGTTATAGAATGAATTAAGGTGAAAAACCTTGAGGGTTTACAACCCCTTTAATATACAGACACTCACTTGCCCAGGGATCCACCCGGGCCGGATTCTTCATCAGTCTTCGGATCCCAGGTGCCGCTATCTTGACTGTGGGAAGCTGGATGTGACTCTCTTAAGAAAAACTTTCACTTTTGAATGAAGTTCCACTTTAATTGGAGCTTACACATGAATGCATGGGAACAAGGAGAAGGAAAGTTAATGCATCTGGGAGGGCCATCAGTAAGTGAACCTGTTGCTTTGCCCTGCACGGGCTTAGCATAGATGTAATTTAAAGGAGAAGTCCAGCCTAAGGTCGTTTGGCTGGACTTCTCCTAAGGGTCACAGGAGTGCAATTCGGTTTTCACTCCTGTGACCCGTTTTCAGCAGAGAGTGGTCTGAAGTCCGCTCTCTGCTGATGTCACACAGATCATTCCAGGCACCGTGTCATCCCGACTCTGGTAGTCTGAATCCGCCAGGTGCCTGGACTGATAGCTGTCTCACCCTCTCAGTGAGCCGCTGAGAGGCTGAGACGGACGCTCTCTGCCCCTCCACAGCTCAGCGCTCCAGTGAGCGTGGAGGAGCAGAGCAGGAGAGCTGCTGATTGACAGTCTACAGCTCTCTGCCCGGGGAGCCGAGAGAACCGAGCCATCGCAATGTTGCATCAATTTGTTCTCAGTGCAGAGACGCCGGGGGACAGATGAAGCATCGGACCGATGCTGCATCCAACTAGGTAAGAATGATGGGGAGAAAAAAAGCCAAACCCATACTTCTTTTAAGTGAATTACATAAGGGAAGGTCTTTGACTTGCTACCATAGGTTCCAGTGTTTTGCACAATTATTGCTGCTCAGATTTGTATCACTTTATGGGATAATCCCATTTCGTACACTGTCTATTATTATACAATTACGCCAGAATAATTAGCATATGTACGTTTCACTCTGTACGTGAACAGGTTTGTACATCTTCTGATTTCCAGTACAACAAGGAAGACATTTCTGTGTAATTGGGGACACACCCTTTATCTTATACACATTTTGCCATGCCTGAGCTTGTCTTCTTGACAAGCTAATTAACACTTTAAAGGCTTACCCATGTTGTTAATATCCCTTTATTGGATGACAGTTTTCCAACAATCTTGCTAAAGTTTTGATTTACATTGGTTTCTTCACCTCTTCTGGCAGACTAGAGGTATAATTATTCCTCTGAAACAGATTAGGAGTCATGAACCCAATTTGAGGTGGAGGTCACAGGATGAAGTAAATGTAAGACAGAGCTCAACACTTAGATTGGGGTACAAAATTGGGAGTAGGAACTGCTGAGCTTGCAAAGTCTATTGATCCTGCAGTGAATTGTTACTCAGTGAACCTCTTGGTCAGATCTAATATTTATGGGAAGAACACCATTCAGAAAGAAAATCTACTATATTCCAGGTTTCCGAAAGGGGTACAGCATCCTACTTATGATCACTGCACTCAAACTGGCGTTGGAGGAGCTCAGGGTGAATGCTCTCTGGTTTACAAGCTCGCTAGGCATAGGCTCTAGACACATTGAGCTTTTTGGGCGTGTGGAGCAACATCCTACTGTTTTGAGGTATCCATGACCTCTCCTAATCTCTACAAAGCAATGGTATTAAAGCCCTACTCACACATTTTTTTAAATTTGTTTAAATAAAGTAGGTAATAGTTAAAATCTCTGTGAGGATCTGGTCACACTTATGGGTGGTGGCAACGTATGCCAAAAAGCGTGGTGCCATTGATTGTGAATGACACCTCAATGCATTGTGTAGTAGTGCCCAATGCATGCATTGTGAATGGCACCCCTTAGTGGTGCCAAACTCACCACAGTGCATTACAACACATATACATGTATACTATGAGTTGTGGTGCACTGTGTTTTGAAAAAAGGGTGAAAAGGGGGTGGACACAGCTGGCTTCGGCTCTCAGTCACGTACTAAGAACCGGAGCCAGTTGTCAACCAGGCAGCTAGGTGGATCCTGCCAATATGTTCAGGATACTTCCAGAGCTTTAAATTCACTCCACTATGTCAGCTGAGAGCAGTCAATAGCCCACTCTCAGCTGACTTTGGGTCACAGGAGAGTAAAAGTTAAGTGCACTCCTGTGACCCACAAAAGAAGAATGGGCAAGAAGATTTGGCCATATTTTTCTATTAATGCAACACACATTACCACATACCGTAACACATGCTAATGCACCGCAATGGATTACTTTTTTAAATCAACAAAGGTTTTTATTGAGCTTGTCAAGAAATAACAACATCCAGTTGTACATGAATATAAATGCTTCTACAGTCAATAACTTATGCATAAGTATGTTATCTTTACTACTCCTACATATCAAGGTATTCCTAGCACTCTACTTCCAGCACTCCATTTCTCCACCAACATAGCCTGCATCCTTCATGTTTCACATGAGGAGTATCTTCCTCTTTAGGGACATTGCAAAAGTCGAGACATTATCAGTTCTCTGGGACTTATACCAGGTGTATCTAGCCAGCATGACCATATGCATTCGAACCTGCCCGGACATCTCCTATGTTGGTAAATATATTTTTCCATAATAAGGGTATTTCCTATGTGAGTTATCCAGGAGCTCCTTGTGGGTGGCAAAGCGGACTTCCAGCCCATTAATATAAGTTTCCTGGCCTGGAACAGTGCCCTAGAGAATGCAATCCTGATCATTTCCTCAGGGATCACATCCTCCAGAACCCCCAGTGTACAACATATAGGGTCTATAGGTACTGTCGTTTGGAACACCCCATTGAGCGTACCAACCACCTCTCTCGAGTACTGGTGGAGCTTCGGGCAGCACCACAGGAAATGGATGAGATCCCCGCCGCGCTGCCGGCAACGATAGCACATAGGGTCCGCCAATCTGCCCATCTTGTGTAATTTTTCCGGAGTGTAATGTACCCTCAGTATTATGTACAATTGGGAGACTTTAGAGCCACATTCAGAGAGCATGTGGTTATGGATTGTAGGGCTTCATCCCATTGATCTCCCATAAGTTGGCCTAGGTCTTTCTCCCACGCTGACATTGCCCTACATGGGTATGCCCGCAGGTTTCCTGTAAGTAGCATTTGGTAGCATTGGGATATAATCCCTTTCGTTGCATTGCTGGAATGCAGCATATGGAATACTGGGGTGGGTGACAGTGTCCACTCTCCCGCTTCCCCCTGCGCAGCCACAGCGAGTCGGAGCTGAAGGTAGAAGTACCACATTGTAGCGGGTAGGTTAAATTTACCATTTTCAAATATGTGTGATAGCAGAGCTACACCATGGGCACACCATCTGGGCCCCTACTGCAGCCTAGCCAGCTCCACATATGTGCGATTCCCCTATATGGGGCTAAAATCCATGAACCCCCGTACCCCCTGAAGCTGCCTGCCCTTGTTCCATACTTTTTGTATCAGCGAGAGTGTTGGGGTCTGTTTATTGAATTTCATAAATTTTTGTGCTTCCAATTCCATCGGGATGGTCTCAGCTCCAGAGGCAAACAGCATCAATCGCGCTGTCGAGCCCTCCGGATCTTGGGACATAGAGCCGACCAAATTCTGCAGCTGGGCCGCAATATAATACAGCCAAGAGTTGGGAACTGCCAACCCTCCGCCGTCCTTAGATTGTTGTAACTGCTCCAGCCTGATTCTAGGGGGCTTAGTATTCCACAGCAGGTGCCAAAAAAGGGTGTTTACTACTCTGAAAATTTTTAAGTGTATTACTACTGGTGAATTGTGCAGAAAGTATAACAGCTGGGGCATTAGAATCATTTTGATGAGGTTGGCCTTGCCCGCCAGTGACATTTTAAGGTTGTTCCATGTATTAATTTTATCCTGAAATCGAGATAGTAAAGGGTTTATATTTTGGGAGCTATATTCCCTGAGTCTAGGCGAGATCTGTACCCCCAAATATTTAAAGCTAGTAACCACAGGGATGGGACATGAGTCTGGGAGTTCTACCTCCCGGTCCTCATCTAACAGCATCAGGGCTGATTTAGACTAGTTTATGGTCAAACCAGAGTAGTGGCCAAACTGCGTGATTGTAGACATTACCCCTGGCAGTGAGTGGCTGGGGTCCCCCAGAAAGAGTAACATGTCATCCGCATATAACATTTTTTCATGCAGGACTCCATACTGGAACCCGCAGATCCAGGGGCTAGTCCTTACCATGGCCACCAGTGGTTCAATAGCAATTGCAAAGAGCAGGGGTGACAGCGGGCATCCCTGCCTCGTTCCCCTGCCCAAAGCAAAAGCAGGTGACATTCTATTCACCATTCTTATTGTCGCCTGTAGGGAGGCATAGAGCAACCTCACCCATGCAATAAACTGGTCCCTGAATCCAAATTTATCTAGTACAGCCCACAGATACCTCCAGCTAATGCTATCAAACGCCTTGTTGGCGTCTAGGGATAGGAGAGCCCTATGGCCCCCATTATCCGCTTCTAATTGCATATTCATGAACAGCCTTCTCAGATTTGTAACTGTGGATTTTTGTGGCATAAAGCCAGAAAGAAGTTAGAGGTAAAACCCATTTCTCACTCTAATGAGAATGTGTGTTTGTTTTTATCATTGTCACCATTAGAAAAAGATCCTATCATCTTTTCCTTACAGGAAATGAGCGGGTGTCTTCCAAAGAAGACGAAGAGTGTAGTAAAGACCTAATAGAGCAGTGGTTCACAACCTGGGGTCGAATGATGATTTGTCAGGGGTCACCGAATCCCAGGCTGTTCCTGAAGCCCTCACTGCTCTCCTAGCTTTTTTGCGGCTGCCCAGCAGGGCTAACCCTGGTGCCTGTGGCCACACATCTGGGCTGTTCCTGGAGCCTCAGCCTCTTCGCAGCTGCACATTCAGTTCACGGCATGGCTGGGGGGGCAGAGACTAGAGGTCAGCTGACTGGTAAGGAATGTAAAGTGGGAGGGGCTGGAGGAGACCCTATTTCCTGATTTCGGCATAGGTGTCACTGCTACGAGACATCACAAAGTCAGAGACACAGTGAGTAACACTACCTGTGATTATAGTTGCCATTAAAAGTCCCCAGCCCCCATCAGCAGATGACCTTGATCAAGAGCACCTAAGTTGGCTGATCAGAACTCCCCCCAGTACTGCCACTGATCCCACACCCCACCAGCACTGCCACTCATCCCATTCCCCCCACCAAGGAGTAAGAGAACAAGAAAGATGTCTAGAGAGAGGGATGGGGGAAAAAAACAAGAAATAAGGATAGAGAGGGATAAAAGGGAAAGAAAGGAGAACAAAGGGAGAGGGGTACACCCTAAAATGTACCATAAGGGGCTTTATGCTGTACGAGTGGAAGGGACTCAGGGAGCGCTAAATGTCTGTGGGCTAGGGGTGCAAATTACTTGTCTTGCCTTGGGTGCTGACAACCCATGCTACGAAAATAATTTTACTGTTAGGGGTCCCCACAACTTGGGAAATTTTATCAAGGGGTCATGGCACTAGAAAGGTTGAGAACCACTGTAATAGAGGCTCTAAGCATTACTTGCTCCATTCAAAATAATTCAAAACATGTTGGTTGAAACTGAGCTCTGAAAGCAGCTACCTCCTCAACCTTCCCTCTTTTGTAACCCAGTAAGTACAATAGGTATGCACATTGGTTACAACAGTTTTAACATTGGCACGCAGGTAGGGTTGCCACCTTTTGGTCCAAAGAAACTGAACCAACATAAGACGGGGTAGGGCTACGTATACTTAAAGGTTTTTTTAACCCATTTATATAAGACTATGTCAGGACCCTCTATTAGAGGCTGGCATAGCACACTATGTAGGTAGTCTTAAAAAGCAAGCAGTCTAAATACCATATTTCAGCTGTCTTCAGGCCGGTCACGTAACTCACGGCCGCTTTACAGCTCCAATGGATGTCTTCTGCGGGAGGAGCCGTGATCTCCCTCTGATGTCAGCCGGGGAGATCACGTGGCTGCTCGTCTCCTCCGCAGAAGCTCTGTCTCGTAGCTGTAAATTGTCCGTGAGTCACGTGACCAGCCTAAAGACAGCTCAGATTCGGTATTTAGACTGCTCTTTTTTTAAAACTACTTACATAGTGTGCTATGCCAGCCTCTAATAGAGGGGCTGGCAGTGACCATTGTAGACTTTTATATTTCATAGTAGCGGCGGGGGGGGGTGCAGAGACAGAGACACAGCTGATAGGCAGGAAGGAGGGGATGAGGGGGGAGAGAGGAGAGCAGAGCAGGGCAGCGTATGACAGAGGGACGCACTTTGACCACGGTGGTCAGGGCTGAGCAGCCCTGGTTATCGTGGTCAGTATAGAGAGGGCATACAGGAAGTGGCAGATTCAGGGAGTTTTTTTTACAGCTTAGAGGGGGGCAGATTACACAGCACAATCTTTTTTTTTTGGGTTAACAAACACTTTAAACCAGTGTGGCTTAGTCATTGAATGCTAAGGTAACCTATAACGTAGCTTATAATGCCTCAGTCTCCTCCTGACAATCAAATTGACATGATTAAAAACACATCAACAAAACTAATGAAAAAAAAGATTTAAAAAAATTGGTAAAAAAATTACATTCTGACTTCTGAGAAAAATATAGTTTAGGAGAGGGAGGAAATTATTAATTAGGATTAGAAAGTTTTAACAATAGTGTTGCTGTAGCACTATGCATTGTTACTGAGAATGCAGAACTCTATCCACAAGATGGCAGCATTTATCACTTTCACTTTGCTATAGCTCTAACAGGTATTCAGAGCCTTCTGGGAGTTGTAGGCTGGAAACAGAACTCTTCTCACAGTAAAGCAAAAGTTGAACTACAGAGCCCATGAGCAATCAAGGGGCGGGAGGCTATAAAAGAAAATGCTCAGGAAGACACAGGAGGGAGTTGGAGAGAGATGTTGCATGTGGAAAGAGTGAATATGCATTGAAAGGGGGCCCGCCACGGCAGGACAAACGTCGCTTCTCTGGATCATCACAGAAGGACCGAGTGAGAGGATCGCTGACCCAAGCATTGTTGATAACAGTTCATTTTAGTTCTTGTTGCCAGCTAGGCTTGTCAAGGTTATGAACATTCTTCAATATTAGCCTAAGAGACCAATATACTGTATCATTGCCCTTTATCGCTGCAAGCTGCCATTCCTTGTCTGCAATCATGGTCACTGCTAGGGAGAATCTTTTCCTGTAGCTGCATCTACTTTGACCCAGGTCATTTTGAGAGGGTGCTGTTGCTGCTGAAGTCCAAACTCACCTTTTTTTTCTGAGTTTATTTTGACTTTTTTTTTCATTTAACAAAGGATTACAAAAACACAGTACTTCACCATAAAATACATTGTAAATTACAAAAGACATTAAGTCTCAGACACAACATAACAGAAATACAATAACCTACATGTATATAAAAGGTGTATCTCCTAGAACCTTATCATAGTTACCAAATATATCAAAACTCCCAGATTCTTCCCACGGGAAGAGACAAGAGGTGACATGAGAGGTGGAGACACCCCGCTTCTAAATGTAAAAACTCTGGCAGATCTTCCCCCAGGAACTAATCTAGGGTGTTATTAGGCTTTTTCACCTTTTAAAGTGAACTACGCCTGCAATTCCACCCCCTTAAAGTGACTCTTGCCAACAACTCTATAGCCTAAAGTGACCTTTGCCAACAACTTGGCCTCTTAAAGGGAACTATCCTGTTCTTTCTACTTCTTACACCTTGCACTGGGTGCTAACATAAGTGCCTCAACGAAACCGGCAGAAGAACCAACCTTTAGACTGTTTTATACTCAGGGTCTATCCTTTTAGAAGTACTGGTGTGCAGGAGGTCTAATGCCGTGTACACATAGCTGGACTTTTCGACCAAACTTGTCCGACGGATCGAATCCGTCGGACAATTCGACCGTGTGTGGGCTTCATCGGACCTGCAGCGGACCTTTTCTGTCGAAAATGTGACGGACTTTAAATTTAGAACATATCGAGTCCAGTCGAAAAATCCGTTCGTCTGTTTGCTAGTCCGACAGACGAAAACCGACGCTAGGGCAGCTATTGGCTACTGGCTATCAACTTCCTTATTCTAGTCCAGTCGTACGTCATCACAGTCGAATCCGTCGGACTTTGGTATGGTTGTGTGTAGACAAGTCCGATTTGATGGAAGTCCATTGAAAGTCCGTTGAAAAGTCCGACGTGATTCAGTCCGTCGAAAGTCTGGTCGTGTGTACACAGCATAACAGATTTTTCAGGCTTAAAACTAGACTCTCCTGACTGAGAGCCTGCAAGTGCTATTCACATACGCCTCACTTTGGGAATGATCTCCCAGTCAGAGGGCTATTGTTTATGCTCATGGTCCTGCAGGACATACAGTAGGTGGCCACACTTTAAAGGGTATTTGACTGTACCATATAGTGCTGACTCACTGGGGGTTATTTACTAAAGGAAAATCCACTTTGCACTGCAAGTGCACTTGGAAGTGCAGTTGATGTAGATCCAAGGGGGGCATGCAAGGAAAATAAAAAAACAGCATTTTAGCTTGCACATGATTGGATGATAAAATCAGCAGAGCTTCCCCTCATTTCAGATCTACCCCTTAGGTTGAGAGCGACTGCACTTCCAAGTGCACTTGCAGTGCAAAGTGGATTTGCCTTTCGTAAATAAACCCACACTGTGTTTAACATCTAACATCTAAACTGTTGGTTTGTCTTACCATTCTATTTCTATCAATACAACTTGTTTATTCTATCACAGCTGGTGTGTATCCTTCTTGTGTGACTGCCGGGAGACCTCTCAGCCAAGGTATTTTGGTGGTGTCAGCAGGGTTGGGGCCAAGGTAAGAGAAGAGGACCCAAATCAATCTGAAGCTCCTTCGGGGGTATCCCTACATTACAATATATTTACAATTGAAGTTTGCAAATAGTGTTTCCAGGCTTTATTAATGCAAGAGGCGCTGTAATTGTTTACAGCCAAGCCCCGCAAATTGCATGGGATAGAATGGATGCAGTATTGTTGGCATAGCTCCCAACTGTCCCTGATTTCGAGGGACTGTCCCTCATTCGGGACAATGTCCCTCTGTTCCTCTTTCCTCCTCATTTGTCCCTCATTTTGGTCTGATCAATATAGTTGTATATAAAATGCACTATTTATCTTTCAAAAAGTGTTTCCCAGTGCTAAACCTTTCATCCAATTTCTAAATTGCTGCATTCGTAAATTCCAAAGGCCAGTATAAAGCAATAGTAGGGGTAAAAAAAGCACTTGTGGGTTTAACTAATCATTTTTTCTGTACAATTCTCCTTTAAGGGAGGAGTGGCTGGGGCGTGTCCTTCATACTTTTGCTAATAGGTGTCCCTCATTCCCTTCTCAGAAAGTTGGGAGGTATGTTGTTGGTAAATACCAAAGATTGACACTCTGCTTAGCAATTAAAGAACTGGGTGTCATTTATTAAACTGAACAGGCAGCCACCCTACCCGCCAGTCTTTTACACCTTAATAACAATGCCAACACATTTAAATATAGATGATAGAACATATCCTATCTAGTGATTTCAGGGACAGTTTTTAAAGCTGTAGTCCCTTCTATACATGACCCCATAGATAAACCTGCACTACCCTTGCTAAATCCAAGACTTCTGCTTCCTTGTGTGCCCTACAACCAACTATTTGCAGAATATATAGAGAAGGAAAAAGTGCTGCATAGACCTAAAAATCCGAAACGTCTTTCTATTTTTAAGTTTTGATCAAAAGAGGAGTAAGGATTTTTTTAAAAAAAAGGAATCTTACTTACCTAGGTGGAAGCAGCATCGGTGAGAACCGAGCGAATGAGAACTGAGCAATAAAACACTGCTGATTGCTTGGTTCTCAGAGCTCTGTAAGCAGAGAGCTGTTGACTGTAAGTCACTGCTGTCTGCTCTGCCCCAGCCCCCCTCCCATTAACTGAAGTGCTTGGCCGTGGAGCGGTCAGCTCAGGCTCTCAGCGGCTCGCTAAGAGGCGGAACCTGGTTCCAGTCCAGGGTTGTGGGCGGATCCTGACCATATTGTTGCGATCTTTCCCCAATCTGGACCAGCTCTGTGATGTCAGCTGACAGTGGGCTTCAGCCCGCTGTCTGCTGAAAACAGGTCACAGTAGTGCAGAGCAAACTGCACTCCTGTGATCCATAGAAGGCGTACAGGCAAACAAGCTTTGGCTGTCCTTCTCCTTTAAGTTTTAGCAACTTTTTCAAGTTTATCTAAACCCAAAAATGTATTATATTGCAGCTTACCAGTCCCTAGATGTTGTGGCTGTGTTAGTCTTCTTTTGCAGGTCAAGTACATTTTCTGCAAGTACAGAACAATAACTGTTGATCCTGTTGAATGCAGCCACCACATCTAGGGTAAGCTGCAATGCACTAAAATTTAGTTTTGTGGTTTACATGCACTTTAGTTATTATGACTTGTATAACATGTTAAAAGAACAAGAGTTTGGGCTATTGAACTTCAGAGGTTTAGTGCAGGGGTCTCCAAACCACGGCCCACAGACCACATCCAGACAGCTAATTGGAGTTTGTGATGACAAAGAGGAACTTTAATGTGAAGGGCAGACTCTTATATGAAACAGGGGTCTGATGTGAAGGGGGGTGCTCTGATGTGATGGGGGCTTCTGATGTGAAAGGGTGCATTGTGATGTGAAAGGAGAACTGTGATGTGATGGGGGGGGGGGGTTCTGATGTGAAAAGGGGACTACTGATGCGAAAGGGGGGACTTCTGATGTGAAAAAGGGTCTCTGATGTGAAACTGGGACATTGATGTCATAGGAGAGCTTCTGATATGATAGGGAAAAAATGAGGACCCCTGGTTTACAATAAAAGGTGCTCCAATTGTATTTTTTCCCACCAATTCTCCATATTAATTTTAAATATGGCATATAGCTGTATTATAAATAGAAGCCTGCACTGTGTGATCATATCCTGCTAATCTCTAGTCAGTCATATGGGGATATGACAAAGAGACCAGCACCTTGTATGACATCCTGCATCCACAGACACAATATACTTTCCCAAACATAGTATATACTCCACCCATCCTATTAATTTGTTATAGCTAGATCAACATTCCCATAATAGGAGATTAAATACATCTGTCAAGCAGCGCTCATTCAGGCTCCCATATTTTACAGGTGCAATAAAGAAAGAAATTACTGTCAGTTCCACCTTCTGTAAATGAACTCAGCCCTTAACAAAAACAATTGAGTACTGTCCGTGTTATTTTTTTTTATTTGCATCTACAGTAAAACCTTGGATTGCGAGCATAATTCGTTCCAGAAACATGCTTGTGATTAGGGATGAGCTTCAAGTTCGAGTCGAACTCATGTTCGACTCGAACATCGGCTGTTCACCAGTTCGCTGAACAGCGAACAATTTGGGGTGTTCGCGGCAAATTCGTAAGCCGCAGAACACCCTTTAAAAGTCTATGGGAGAAATCAAAGGTGCTCATTTTAAAGGCTTAAATGCAAGTTATTGTCATAAAAAGTGTTTGGGGACCTGGGTACATGGATCAATGCAAAAAAAGTTTTAAAAACGGACGTTTTTTCAGGAGCAGTGATTTTAATAATGCTTAAAGTGAAACAATAAAAGTGTAATATCCCTTTAAATTTCATACCTGGGGGGTGTCTTTAGTATGCCTGTAAAGGGGTGCATGTTTCCCATGTTTAGAACAGTCTGACAGCAAAATGACATTTCAAAGGAAAAAAAGTCATTTAAAACTACTCGCGGCTAAGTATTAATGAATTGCCGGTCCGACAATACACATAAAAGTTAATTGATAAAAACGGCATGGGAATTCCGGGGAACCCCGAACCAAAATTTAAAAAAAAAATGATGTGGGGGGGTCCCCCTAAATTCCATACCAGGCCCTTCAGGTCTGGTATGGATATTAAGGGGAACCCCGGCCAAAATTTAAACAAAAAAATGGCGTGGGGTCCCCCTCAAAATCTATACCAGACCCTTCAGGTCTGGTATTGATTTCAAGGGGAACCCCGTGCCAAAGTAAAAAAAAAATTGTGTGGGGTCTCCCCAAAAATCCATACCAAACCCTTATCCAAGCACTCAACCTGGCAGGCCGCAGGAAAAGAGGGGGGGACGAGAGAGCAGCCCCCGCTCCTGAACCGTACCAGGCCACATGCCCTCAACATTGGGAGGGTGCTTTGGGGTAGCCCCCCAAAACACTTTGTCCCCATGTTGATGGGGACAAGGGCCTCATCACCACAACCCTTGCCCGGTGGTTGGGGGGGTCTGCGGGCAGGGGGCTTATCGGAATCTGGAAGCCCCCTTTAACAAGGGGACCCTCAGATCCTGGCCCTCCCACCTGTGTGAAATGGTAAGGGGGTACAAAAGTACCCCTACCCTTTCACAAAAAAAGTGTCAAAAATGTTAATAATGACAAGAGACAGTTTTTCACAATTTCTTTATTTAAATGCTTCTTTCCTCTATCTTCTTTCTTTTATCTTCTTTCTTCTATCTTCCTTCGGTTTCTTCCTCCATCTTCTTCTTCTGGTTCTTCTGGTTCTTCCTCCGGTGTTCTCGTCCGGCATCTTCCTCTGCGGCGCCGGCGTCTTCTTCCCTTCATCTTCTGGGCCGCTCCGCATCCAGCATGATGGGATGGGAGGTTCCCACTGTGTGACGCTTCTTCTCTTCTGACGGTACTTAAATAACGGAGGGCGGGGCCACCCAGTGACCCCGCCCCCTCTGATGCACGGTGACTTCCCTGTGGCATTCCCCGTGATGTCAGAGGGGGCGGACAGGGAAGTCACCGTGCATCAGAGGGGGCGGGGTCACCGGGTGGCCCCGCCCTCTGTTATTTAAGTACCGTCAGAAGAGGAGTGGCGTCACACCGGGTGGCCCCGCCCTTCGTTATTTAAGAACCGTCAGAAGACGAGAAGCTTCACACAGCGGGAGCCTCCCATCCCATCATGCTGGATGCGGAGCGGCCCAGAAGACGAAGGGAAGAAGACTCCTGCGCCGCGGAGGTAGATGCCGGACGAGAACACCGGAGGAAGAACCAAAAGAAGTAGAAGATGGAGGAAGAAACCGTAGGAAGATAGGAGATAGAAGAAAGAAGAAAGAAGATAGAAGAAAGAAGAAGCATTTAAATAAAGGAATTGTCAAAAACTGTCTCTTGTAATTTTTAACATTTTTGACACTTTTTTTGTGAAATAGTAGGGGTACTTTTGTACCCCCTTACCATTTCACACAGGGGGGAGGGCCGGGATCTGGGGGTCCCCTTGTTAAAGGGGGCTTCCAGATTACAATAAGCCCCCCGCCCGCAGACCTCCACAACCACCGGGCAAGAGCTGTCGGGATGAGGCCCTTGTCCCCATCAACATGGGGACAAGATGTTTTGGAGGGCTACCCCAAAGCACCCTCTCAATGTTGAGGGCATGTGGCCTGGTACGGTCCAGGAGGGGGGACCCTCTCTCGTCGCCCCCTCTTTTCCTGTGGCCTGCCAGGTTGCGTGCTCCGATAAGGGTCTGGTATGGATTTTTGGGGAGATCCCACGCCATTTTTAAAAAAAAATTTTGGCGCGGGGTTCCCCTTAAAATCCATACCAGACCTGAAGGGTCTGGTATAGATTGTGAGGGGGACCCCACGCCGTTTTTTAAAAATTTTGGCCGGGGTTCCCCTTAATATCCATATCAGACCTGAAGGGCCTGGTATGGAATTTAGGGGAACCCCCCACCTTTTTTTTTTTAAATTTTGGTTCGAGGTTCCCCTGTGGGGAATTCCCATGCCGTTTTTATCAATGAACTTTTATGTGTATTGTCGGACTGGCAATTCATTAATAGCCGCGAGCAGTTTTAAATGACTTTTTTTCCTTTGAAATGTCATTTTGCTGTCAGACTGTTCTAAACACGGGAAACATGCGCCCCTTTACAGGTATACTATAGACACCCCCCAGATACGAAATTTAAAGGAATATTACACTTTTATTGTTTCACTTTAAGCATTATTAAAATCACTGCTCCTGAAAAAACGTCAGTTTTTAAAACTTTTTTTTGCATTGATCCATGTCCCCTGGGGCAGGACCCAGGTCCCCAAACACTTTTTATGACAATAACTTGCATATAAGCCTTTAAAATTAGCACTTTTGATTATTCATGTTCGTGTCCCATAGACTTTAACGGTGTTCACGTGTTCAAACAAATTTTTTGCCTGTTCACATGTTCTGGCGCGAACCGAACAGGGGAGTGTTCGGCTTATCCCTACTTGTGATCCAAAGCACTTGTATATCAAAGCGAATTTCCCCATAAGAAATAATGGAAACTCAGATGATTCGTTCCACAACCAATTATTCATGGTTCTGATGTCTTGAAAGCGAGGCTTGAAGCGCTCGTGGAGCGCAGCATGGAAGGGATGATGTTGATGGCGGTGCGGAGGACAGTCTATGTGGACAGCTTTACCATGGATGCCTGCATACTTAGATGTGCCTGTTTTAACCACTTCAATACCAGGCGCTTTTCCCCCTGTCGTTTTTAAATGAAAATTGCGCGGCCATGCTACACTTTATCCAAACAGAATTGTTATCATTTTGCTCCCACAAATAGAGCTTTATTTTGGTGGCATTTGATCACCTCTGGGGTTTTTATTTTTTGCTAAACAAAAAAAAGAAAAACGGAAAATGTTGAAAAAAAAAAAATTTATTTCTTCGTTTCTGTTATAAAATTTTATAAATAGATAAGTTTTCTCCTTCACTGATGGGCACTGATTAGGGTGCACTGACGGACACTGATAAGGCGACACTGATGAGGTGGCACTGATGATGGGCACTAATATGCAGCACAGATGGGCATTGATAGGTGGCACTGATGAGCACTGATAAGCGACACTGATCGGCACTGAAAGGCTGCACTGATGGGCACTGATAGGCAGCACTGATGGACACTGATAGGTGGCACTGATGGGCATCACTGATAAGCACTGGCAGGCATTAGTGATGGGCACTGATTGGCATCATTTGTGGGCACTGACTGGCATCAATTGTGGGCACAGATTGGCATACCTGGTGGCCGTAGATGGCATACCTGGTGGTGATCAGTGGTGGGCATCCCTGGTGATTCTGGTGGCATCCTGGGTGGGGCTGTGCGCACGGTTTGTTTGAGCTCCAGGTCTCTAGTCCCACAAACGGTTCTTAAATGAATCACGGGATGGACCGATCAGATCCATTTGACACAGGCTTTATATGCTTAGATAGATGGTACCCGAGCCTCGTAAAGAAGACTCAAGATCCTGCAAGGTTTTGTCTGTAATGCGACCTCCGGGTGCTTGACCCTGCAAAGTGGAATCCTGGAAACCACAGCGCTAAGTGTGAGGAAGATCCTGCCAGTAATCGGCATTCCAGGCTCACTGGCGCGCGGCAATGGGCACTACCGCGCACGGGCACGCGCGTGCGCACCCCGGTTGGCGCCAGGTGGGCTATTTAAACCTGCCTGTCACACTCAGTCCCCGCTGTCTGCTCTACAGCGTTCCATGTGCCAAAACCTGATCTGATTTGAAACCTTCTGTTATCTGACCTGGCTTCCTGTTTGACTATCCAGCTATCCGCCTGCATCTGACCCTCTGGCTTGCTTAGACCATTCTCCTGTCTGATCCTTGGTACCTCTGCTGTCCTCCTGATATCGACCACCGGCCTGTCTGACTACCCTTCTGCTTGATACCTGTTACCAGCCTGCTACCTGCTGTTGTCCTAGTTCCAGTCCAGCATTCCAGTACCCAGCCTGCTACCTGCTGTTGTTCCTGGTTCCGGTCCAGCGCTCCAGTATCCAGTCTGCTACCTACTGTTGTTCCTGGTTCCAGTCCAGCATTCCAGTACCCAGCCTGCTATCTGCTGTTGTTCCTGGTTCCGGTCCAGCGATCCAGTATCCAGTCTGCTACCTACTGTTGTTCCTGGTTTCAGTCCAGCATTCCAGTACCCAGCCTGCTACCTGCTGTTGTTCCTGGTTCCGGTCCAGCGCTCCAGTATCCAGTCTGCCTCCTACTGTTGTTCCTGGTTCCAGTCCAGCATTCCAGTACCCAGCCTGCTACCTGCTGTTGTTTCTGGTTCCAGTCCAGCGCTCCAGTATCCAGTCTGCTACCAACTGTTGTTCCTGGTTCCATCCAGCATTCCAGTATCCAGTCTGCTACCTGCTGTTGTTCCTGGTTCCAGTCTAACACTCCAGTTTTCTGCCTACTTACCTGCTGTTGTTCCTGGCTCCAGTCTGCATTCCAGTCTCCAGTCTTCTCTTCAGTTCCTGGTTCCTGAGTTCCCACCACTCCAGGACTTCTGGGTGACTGTTGATCCTGCCAGGCACCCATACCACTCCTTACTCCTGTGTCCTCTGTCCCCATTCCAGAGGTCCTTGAGTGGGAGCTGTAGGGGAGGTCTCTCTCTGCACTTCAGGCTCAAAACCTACTAGGTACGTGACACTAAGGCATTCCTGCAGGGTGCTGTACAGGTCCAAGGGAGTGGACCCTAAACATAAAAAGGGTACCCAGTCCTTGAAGGTTCTCAAGTGACAGGAACCCGCCGTGAAGGGTGAAGATTGGGCCCTTAGTTTCTAAGCTGCCCTGTGCCTGGACGGGTAAGTGAAACCCCTTTACTTATTATTGTGGGGTGTCCCAATAATTGTAACAATCAGTCAAGCTAGCTAGAAGCTGGACACCTGTGTGCGGTGACCATACGGGGGAGTTTTGGGCAAGCTGTGGATGTCTGCAACGTGTACTTTTTTTGCTTGTGTCTCGCTGTTGTTTACCTGTATGATGGCGCACAACGGTGCGTCATTTCACCTTGGTTCACCAGGGCGCATGTGTGTTCGCAAGAGTACCGCTATGCTCAGTTAGCAGTTTGTTTGTTTGGCGGCCATGGCGCACACGGCTTCGCCGCACATTTGCAGTAGCCTTTAACTGGGCGCACGAGGATTTGCGTCATACGCAAATACAGCCATGCCCGTTCGCGGAACCACGTGCGTGCGCACGCACGCAAAGAATGTTCTGGTGCACACCCAGCTTATTTAAGCTGCGTAGGCCAAGCATGCTGTGCTTTCAGAAGGCAGCTGTGGGACACAGAGCAGGCTCTGAACAGACACTTGCAGCGGTTCATTTTTTCCTTACCTGGATCACGTGAGTCACCAAGTGTTGCTTGGCAGGCTAAAGGTGCTTAGCAGGATTGTTACATAGGGGCTTGGCGAGCCCTATTAAAGGGTCTCCCTTCTGGGGTGTTTTAATACTACACCCAAGTACTCTCTTTTTGTGGCTAGTAAATGTCTTTAAAAAAGTGGAGCAGGACTAACACTACAGGGAAGGGCACACCGATGTCGTAAGTAGTTCATGATGAACCTAGTCATATCCTTAGTGTTGTATCCCCTGAAAGACCAGAGGCTTCTGGGCAATCTGAGCCTCTGCGCCTATCTGGTTTTGTGCCTACAGTCAACGCTGCTGCTTTACCTTTTATCACTAAGGATGAACTGTATTGTGGCCTCTTTAGACGCAGAGAAGGCCTTCGATTCTGTTGAATGGGGCTATCTCTGGGAGGTACTTCGCAGATTCGGTTTCGGCCCGGTCTTCCTCTCCTGGGTCAGGATGGTGTACAGGGCCCCGACGGCTAAGGTACGGCTAAGGTACGCACGGGTACGCACGGGTACGGTGCTTTCTCCGGCATTCCCCCTTAGTAGGGGGACCAGGCAGGGGTGCCCTCTTTCGCTGGGACTTTTTGCCCTGGCGATTGAGCCCATGGCTGCCCTCCTCCGTGCTGCACCAGAGATTCGGGGAATCACAAGGGGTTCAATACAGGAAAGGGTGTCGTTATATGCCGACGACACCTTGCTGTATCTTAGGGATGATGGTACTTCCCTACGGGCAGCCCTGTCGGTAATTAATAATTTTGGCAAATTCTCGGGCATATGCATAAATTGGGGGAAGTCAGTCCTGTTCCCTCTCCATGCTGGCTCTGCCTCCTCGCAGGCAGATGGGCAGCTTAGTAGAGTCCCTCAGTTTAAGTATTTAGGTGTAGAAATACATCGGAAATTAAAAAAATATATAGCCCTCAACCTAAACCCAGTAGTTAATCACCTTTCTCAAAGATGCGCCACATGGAAATCCTTACCTCTAACACCAGTGGGCCGCGTTAACTTAATCAAGATGTCGGTATTACCCAAGTTTACCTATTTATTCCGTCAAACTCCAATCTCTATACCGATAACCAGTATTGTTACCTCATTTATCTGGAATGGGAAGGCCCCTAGATTAGCTAGATCAACTCTACAACTGCCAGGTGTGCTAGGGGGACTGGCCCTGCCCTGTTTTCTGAAATACTACTGGGCGGCGGTCCTGGTGACTGTTAAGTGGTGGTTCTCGGAGGACCCGACTAATCCTGCTTTCGCCACGGAGGCGGCATTGGTTGGTTCGTTTGCGGAGTTGGGGAATTTGGTTTATAGGGGCCCCAGATCCAATCTTCGGGTGACTCTTCCCATGAAGACGACCCTTAAGATTTGGGACACGGTCCAAAAACAGCTCATGGGACCCAATGACTGGTCCCCTGCGACTCCCTTATGGGGAAACCCTCGCTTGCCTCATTTTCGCTCTATTCCTGACCCGGTCGTGTGGGCTAGATATGAGGTCAAAACTTTGAGGGACATATTAGTACAGGGTCAACTGGTTTCTTTTGATGCCTTAAAAAGAGATAAGGACCTCCCGAACCATATGTTCTTCAGATTTCTTCAGCTGCGCCATGCATTCCGGTCCCAATTCCCTGGCCCACTGAATTTGGAAGGGTCGCCTGTGGAAAATACACTTAAATCCCCAGATACTGGGAAAACACTGTCCACACTGTACAATATATTTGTGTCCCATGACACATCTAGAGTGTCCCAGCTGTGTGAGCTATGGCGAGGGGATATTCCGGAGCTGACAGATGAGGACTGGGAGGAGGGGATTCAGCAATTTTTACCCCTTACAATTTCGGCTAGAGATAGATTCATGCAACTGAAGTTTCTTCACCGTGCATATTACTCTCCAGTACGTTTAGCGAGAATTTACCCTGATTGGTCGGCGAGGTGCGCTAGGTGTGGTTCGGATGATGCTGACTTCTTCCATATAGTCTGGTCCTGCCCTGGTGTGAAGGATTTCTGGGAAAATGTACTTGCTGATATTAACTCCATTGGGAGATTGATGATTCCATACAGCCCGATCCCTCTCTTGTTGGACATTTGCGACTTCCTAGAGGTCTCATGGGGGAAGAAACTATTCATCTTCTATGCCACATTATACGCTAGAAAGGCAATCCTATTACAGTGGAATCAGTCCCAGCCACCCACCAGACAGCTTTGGCAGTCCTTGATAAATAGGGCACTACCATTATATAAAATGACATATATGGGAAGAAATTGCCCCAAAAAATTTGGGAAAATTTGGGCAGCATGGGTGAAGGCAAAACATCTAACTATTGACTGAGGCCCCCGGGTTGTGGCTCACGAATACTGATATAAATTGGCCCTCATAAATGGATTTCTGTGTCTACCTGTGAGAGTGTGGGATTAAGGTGTACGAACTAAAGGTAATCAATGTGACCTCTTATACCTCCACCCGAGATGGGTGTAATGTTCTTGTTAATATACTGTTGAATTCACTGCTACTCCGGCATTTGTTAAGAAATGTAAGAAACCTCTGAAAGATGTCTCTATCTATGTCTAATACGCTTTAAACTGTTTTTTTTGGAAAACCTAAATAAACTTTTTTGTTAAAAAAAAAAAAAAAAAAGGATGAACTGTCCTCGGCCCTAGCCGGGTTAGAGCACAGGATTGCTGGCATAATTGCCTCCATCCCGCAGGGTAGCAGGAAGCGTGACAGATCCCCCTCCCCTGAGCCTCCTAGTCAGGAACAGGAATGGGTTGAGGATGGGGAAGAGCTTAAAGCTTAGTACACTGTGGAGGGACCAGCAGATGAGTCTGCTTCCGGACAAGAAGATATCCAGTTGATGTCTGCCTCTCAGTCGCAGAGGCTTTTGTACCTGACTCTGACTGAAATGATTCGTTCTACCTTTAAGTTGCCTCATGCAGAGGTGACTGAGCCCCCGTGGCCCTCTTTGGGATCCCTGAGGCCCTATTTAGGCCCCACAGGCTTTCCCTCTACACCCCCTGTTGGAACAGGCGGTGTATGCTGATTGGGAACATTCTGACCAGATTTTTGTTCCTTCTGATGCCGCATACGCACAACCGTATTTTCCATCAGAATAAGCTCTGACGGTTTTTCCATCGGAGTTCTGATGGAGTTCTGCTGAAATGGACTTGCCTACACACGATCACACCAAAGTCCGATCGTTTAGAACACGATGACATACGACGGGACTAGAAAAGGAAGTTCAATAGCCAATAGCTGCCCTTGCGTCGTTTTTGGTCCGTCGGAATAGCATACAGACAAGCGTTTTTCCCGACAGCGATTGATTCCGTCTGAAAGATTTAAAACATGTTCTATTTCCAGGTCCGGAAGAATTTTTGATAGAAAAATTCCGATGAAGCCCACACACAATCGGAATATCCGATGGAATGATTCCATCGGACCTTTTTTGCCGAAAAGTCCGGTCGTGTGTGCGCGGCATAAGAGGTTTTCCCTTTTATATCCCATGGATGAAAAAGTTCATTAAAAAATGGAGCATGCCAGCACTAGATGCAGCAGTCTCTTCCCTAAACAAGAACTTAACTTGTCTGATAGATAACGCACAGGGTTTGAAAGACCCTGTTGACAAGAAATTGGAATCATTATTAAAGGCTTCCTTTTCTTTAGCCAGTTCAGCTATTCAGCCAGCTGTTGCAGCAACTGGTATCTGCCAGTCCATAAAGGATCAGGTCAAACGGCCTAATAGGCCTAACCAGGAGGATGATCTGCCTGAAAGTAAGACAGATATTTCTCGAGCGCTGTGTTTTGCTGTTGACGCCTTAAAGGATTCAATACAGCAGGTTTCTCGTTTGGCTCTCTCGTCGGTACATGCGCAGACTCTTATGGCTTAAGAACTGGTCAGCTGAGCTTCCTTGTAAAAAGTTATTGCCAGGTTTCCCTTTTCATGGGGAATGTTTATTTGGTGATCATTTGGACAAATATATCCAAAAGATCTCCGGAGGGAAGAGTTCTCTACTTCCTGTGAAGAAAAGCACCAGACGTCCCTCGGTTAAACCTCAGGGACTGCTTCCTCCAATGTCTCAGCGTCAAGGCGGTTCCGCCGCCAACAGGGCACTAGGACCAGGGGCAAGCCGCAGGGCAAGGGCCAGAGGAAGCCCTGGGTCCAAGATTCTTCTAAACCCAGCACCAAGCCCTCCTTATGAGGGGACGCCCCCACTCCACCTAAATTATATCTTGCGGTTACAAGCTAGAGTTGCGGGGGGTTCCCCCTAAGAGGTTTTTAAGATCCAGCGTTCCCTCGGATCCTCCAAAAAGAAACGTATTGCTTCAGGCACTACATCATCCAGTACATCAAGGAGTGATTGTAGAGGTTCCAGTATCCGAAAGGGGCACAGGGTTTTACTCAAACCTGTTTACGGTTCAGAAAGCAAACGGGGAAACAAGCCCCATTTTGGACCTAAGATCCCTGAACAAGTATCTACTGATACAGTCCTTTTAATGGAGTCTGTCCGCTCAGTAGTAGCCTCACTCTAGAGGGGAGACTTTCTAGACTCCATCAATATAAAAGACGCGTATTTACACATACGTATCTTTCAGCCTCATCAGAGGTTCCTACGTTTTGCAGTAGAGGAACGTAATTTTCAGTTTGTGGCTCTACCCTTCGGGCTGGCTAAAGCTCCCCGGGTGTTCACAAAGGTCCTAGCACCAGTACTGGGTCTTTTAATGGCCCAAGGGATCCTGGTTGCTCGGGTATCTGGACGACCTCCTACTCAGAGATCACTCAGTACGGGCTCTAGTACAGAGCATAATATACACAGTGAGGTATTTGAAAAGCTTAGGCTGGATCATAAATACCGAAAAGTCAGCCTTGAAACCAGCTCAAAGTCTAAAGTATTTAGGTCTGATCCTAGATACGGTTCAAGAAAGAATATTCTTGCCACCAGTAAGGATCTGTGCCCTGAAGGTTCAGGTGTATCAGATAATGGGCACCAGACAACCCTCCATTTGGCTCTGTATGAGTCTTCTAGGGAGGATGGTGTCCTCCTTCGAGGCAGTGCCCTATGCCCAGTTCCATTCCAGACCTTTACAACAAGACATCTTGTTGGCCTGGACCAGAAGAGGAAAAGCCCTAAATTATCCAATACGCTTATCTCCTTGGGCACGCTTAAGCCTAAACTGGTGGTCACAGCATCAGAACCTGCAAAAGGGAAAATCCTTTCTCCTGGGAACTTAGAGAGTACTGACTACAGATGCCAGTCTCTCAGGCTGCGGAGCGACCCTAGAAGGGCTCACAGCTCAGGGGAAATGGTCAGGGACACAACAGATCCTGCCCATCAACGTCCTGGAATTACGGGCAGTACGTCTGGCCCTACGGTCCTAGACGGTGGAGCTTCAGAACTGCCCTATCAGGGTTCAGTCCGACAATGCGGCTGCAGTGGCCTATATAAACCACCAAGGCGGTGCCAGGAGTCGTTCAGCTCTGAAGGAGGTGAAGCACATACTAGCCTGGGCAGAGGGACATGTGCCGATTATATCAGGAGTAGAGAACTGGAATGCAGATTATCTCAGCCGCCAGCAGATCTGCCCGGGGGTATGGTCCCTACACCCAGGGGTGTTCCAGGAAATTTGCCAGCGTTGGGGATGGTCAGAGGGCGACCTATTGGCATCCAGATTCAACAACAAGCTACAGCAATATGTGTCCCGAACAAGGGATTCTCTGGCAATCGAGCAGATGCTCTGATAGTTCCATGGAGACAGTACTCTCTGGTTTATGCTTTCCCTCCGATCCCTCTCCTTCCACAATTGTTGCGCAGGATTTGGAAAGAGGGGGTTCCAGTCATTCTGGTGGCACCAGCTTGGCCCGGAAGACCCTGGTTCCTGGAGATTGTGAGACTGACAATAGATGGGCCTTTCACGTCGCCCTGATCTACTGTATCAAGGTCCTATATTCCACCACAATTTACAGTCTCTAAATTGGACGGCATGGCTATTGAAGCCAGGGTGTTAAAGGACCATGGCATCTCGGATCAGTAGTGTCTACCCTAGTAAATGCTAGAAAAGCTGTCACTAGGAAAATTTATTATAAGGACTGGAAGACTTATATTGCTTGGTGTGAAGCCAGAAAATGGCATTCTCGGAAATATGTGAGAATGGGAGAATGCTCTCTTTTCCACAGTCAGCTGTGGAAATCAAATAGGCTTTGAATACAATCAGAGGTCAAGTTTCGGCCCTATCAGTATTCTTCCAAAGGCCTTTAGCCTTCCATTCACTGATCTGAAACTCTATGCAGGGGGCAACTCGTTGTCCCCTGCACAACACTATGTGTCCTTGGGACTTGAACTTGGTGCTGTCTGTGTTACAGAAACAACCATTTGAACCTATCAAGGAAATTCCATTAGACTTGCTGTCACACAAGCTAGACTTCCTGATGGCTATCACCTCAGCTAGAAGGGTGTCAGAGTTGGTGGCCCTTTCATGCAGGGAACCATACTTGATCCTTCACCACGACAGGGTGGTGTTACGACCTATTCCATCCTTTTTGCCAAAAGTGGTGTCGGCCTTTCATTTAAATCAGGACATTATTTTGCCTTCTTTTTTCTCTCAGACTCATTCGGCTGATAAGAGACAACTGCATTCTTTGGACGTTTTCCTGGGCAGTCAAGTTTTATTTGTTTAGACCTGCGAGGATCAGACTCCTTTTTTGTTTTACCAAAAGGACCCAAAAAAGGGCAGGCAGCTTCCAAAGCTTCCATTGCCAATTGGGTCCGTCAAATGGTCATTCAGGCCTACGGTTGAAATGTAAAGCTCCCCCATTGTGATTCTGGCAAGATAAACAGGTATTTTCTGTGTTTGCTGAAAATGTTTTTAGTTTGAAAAAAAAAAGAAAACAAATGCCGCCACCACATTTAGGGACTAAATACTGAAACAAATAGCATTTTTTGCTCTTGGGTTTAGTTAACCTTTAGGCCCCTTTCACACGATAAGCCTGCTCAGATCCACCAGTCCTTTTTTCAGGCGGATCTGAGCGGACCACCCATTGACTCCTATGGGCAGGCGGGTGTCATCTCCGCTGACACCCGCCTGCCATCCGATCTGCTCAAGATACGTTCAGCCATCCGTCTGGCGGATCGGATGAGATCTGATGAAAACGAACATGCTGTCCGTTTTCGTCCGATCCCCCCATAGAAAGCAGCGGGGCTCTGACAGGTCCCTCTCCGCTCAGTGAGCAGAGACGGACCTGTCATCCGCTGGCTCAGTGGAGATCAACGGAGCGGAACGATCTCCCGCTGAGCTGGCAGACTCCGCTGAGGGGATCCGCCCCCTGTGAAAGGGGCCTCAATGACCCTGTAATCTATTTTTTTATGAAATAGTTTCATACTGTGTTTTTGGGTGTCTTATAACATTCTTTGTGAGCTTCCGAACCTCTTTTTTCCCCCCCTCCCTACTGTTTGCTTTGATCGAGCAGTATACGTTAGTTGTAGTTATGTGCGCTGCTCTATACACTCTATAAATCCCATAGTCTAATTGGATGCAGCCGCTGTTCAGCCAACAATCTTCTGCCAAGCGCCTTCAATTTTTCAATCATAAGATGTCAGGCAGAAAGTGACCACCCAAGTAGCAAATTTCGTATAGTGTGTACCCAGCTTTAGCCAGGGTCGCCCAATCTAAATTTTGCTATGGTTTTATTTATGCCCCTAACTACAACCATATGCTTGCTGGCATCCTTATTTCCTATGATAATACAAGCCAAGCATTATGGGACTATAAATACCACCATTACTAATTCTCAGGACACACAGTAAAGAATCATGTAACAAGAGGCAACAGTCCTGCACTGAAAAGTTGTGGAAAAAAAAGATACATTTTATAAAATCAGATAAAATAAAAAACTGAGCAGGCTTTCCTGATTTTAGAAGAGAAGAAGAAGAAGAAGCGTTGTACACCTGTTAGCATTAACTATTAATTGACTTTTACCTATTGCCTGAACCAACTCTTATCAGGAAGGTGTAGAAAAATATACAATGCCTTCCTATCCATGAGGGGGGGCAAAGAAATGGGAATCTAAATGTAAAAAACATCTCGGTTCTCACTGTAATTTTTTTGCATTCTACCTGCAGTGCTTACTGTAGGTTATTACCGAGCTGTCTGCATTAGTATGGGTGTCAAGGAAGGCCAAATGCTGCACTCTAGTGGATATAGTGCTAAACTACAGTCTATGAATATAAAGGCTGGTGCTGTTATGTACTGCACCTATAGTGGCTAAAAAAAGAACATTTTAGATTCATTATAGATTTTATGAAAACATTAATTTTAGATTTATTATACCTTCAGAAAATGCATTCAAATGGTTCAGATAATAACGTTTATCTGTTTATTGCTATTTGAGAGATTTTGTGGAGCTTGGGGTCCCTGGTTCATAAGGATCTAGTAGATCTTAGTCCTTAGTAGTATGTCCTCTAGGTTCCCTCATTTAACCCTTTTAGAGATGTAGAAAAAAGAGTGCACCAGGCTATTCTTTGGTTTTGGATGTGATTTTATTAGTTTTAATGTTTACAGGATTCTGTGCATTTTAGGGGTTCCAATGGGCTCCCTTATCGTGGCTTAATGAATTTAGACTGGGAAAAAAATCTATACAGTGTAGTATAGAAATCTTGAGGGTTACAATTTGGGAAACAACATAGATCCTGCTGATTTCACAGGAGATTCACTCATTATATTTGTTTGTAGGACATTGTCAGCAAGACATAAAGTTATGGTAAATTCAAAATATTACCATTATTAGTGGAGGTAAGGAGAATCTTCTAATATGGATCTTCCCACAGTCAATGGTATATCCTCTCACTTCCTGTTGTGTCTCCAGGAAAGAAAATTAGAAGAAATCTCCCTAGGGGAGAAGCAAACTAAATTTGACAGGGTTTGTAACTGTTCTGTATTGGCTCTAGATACACCTTAGATCAGGTTTAGCTAGTTTGTCCTAAAGCTTCAGTAAGGGTGTAGAATCCATGCACCAATTGTATACTTTTATTGGTAATTTATTACATTTTCTTACCTCTAATTCGTTACCTCTAATTCCATACACCCCCCCCCCCCTCCGACCCCCTGAAAACATAAATGGACTTACATAAGATAATTGAGCAAAGCACACGATCACTTTACTTTGGCTGCTGAGAATCAGGTCTGGGACAAGGGGGGTTGGGGGCAAAGGGGCAGCTGCCCCGGGCACAGTGGTCTCATGTGGGGAAGGGGGGACATGTGACAAATTTCATCCACTACAGGCTGATAGGAGCAGTGACAGCAACATGACTACTCTTGTCAGCTTAGCTCTGGAAGCAGCGAGCCAATTCTGGAAAGGAGGTGTGGGCTGTGCTCTCTCTCTTCTTCCAACTCCTCCTTCTTGCCAGTGCAGAATTCCTTTATTTATTTAAACACAGATACTGGCTTGTTAATACAGTAGCACTTTCAGAGCAGAACCCCACTGTGCAGGGTTTAATTACATACCCCTTACCCATATGCTTCTGTTGCCATTTTACATCCCTAAGCTCCTGTCCCGGAAGCAGAAAATGTGGGTAGGGGGCAGGTAAATAAATGCTAAAAGTCCAGATCTAATGGCACTCCTGTATTAATTAGGCGGTGGTGCTTTCCCCCTCCAACAGCACTTCTCTCTAACTTGCAAAGCAGCAGCAGCCTCTGGGGATTACAGGTATGAATGGCTTAGATTATCTTCAGACCCATTTATAATGTATGAATGGATTTGAAGGTAAACAAGGCCATTCATATGAATATAGAAAGCTGAAGTGAGGACACTGGGGACTCACTGATGTACTCACTTGAGAGATCAGAACAATCAATGGCTTTGCTTACAAGCACAAATCCATTCGCAAATACGGGAGTGGGATTCAAGTTGCATGAGACGATCAGGTTTACTTATGCATGGGTAGGGGGTGGCGCAGTTTGGCATCTTTGCCCTGAGTGCTGGAGGACCTTGTCTTGGCACTGCGAAAGATTATATTAAACCCTGTTAAATATAATAGGCAAATTTGGTTCAGTTTTTTTTTTCAGTACAGTTGCAATGCTCCTTGTAGTATATAATATAATATAAAATATATTTTGTTGCCTGATGTCACTTCTCTATCTATTGACTTGTTTCTTGGAAAGAAGACAGAAGAAATCCACACGAAGCAAAGGATTTCAGTGTCTACAGTACCGTTAGTGGTCTTGAACCCAGCACCCCACTACCAAAAGGTAACCGTGCCAAGTGCCAATCCACCACCACACCACTCGGAAAAGAAATTGCACATTTAGTCTGTGGACAGCACAGATTTTAGGGAAAATTTCTATCCTTTCTCCAGCCTTTGATTCTAGACATAATCCCTGTAATATTTACAGATTATCCCTTGTGGTTAACATAATGAGATTAAGGATTTAGAAGCTCATTTATGATAACTGACAGGCGCTGTCATAGTCCTCATGCCTGATGGAGGATAAAGATTAAATTTGCTGTTCTTATTGGCCAAAATTGAAAATGAATGCAGGATCAATACATAAACAGATAAATGATAATGAAAGTGAATCTGTACTAAGCAGGGGCGTAGCTTGAAGCTTGTGGGCCCTGATGCAAAAGTTGACCTGGGGCCCCTCCATTACCACCTTCTGCTTCCACCACATGCCAAAATACTCCCACCACATGCCAATATACTCCAAGTGGCTAAAGATTTATTTAAGATCTTTATTTTCACATTAAGAGGATAATTCAAAAGATTTTAGACTAACTGTCCACATTTTGACATATCTTTCCAAGTCATTTGAATATTCTGGAACAGGGATAGGGAACCTTTGAGAGGTGGAGAACAACATGAAAGAGATCAAAGATTACCAGGGTTCGGCGCCCTTTTTTTTTTTTTTTTAAAGAAATTAACTAGCAAGGCCTAACTAAAAAATAAGAAACACTTATAATCATATAATAAAACAAATGTCACTGTAAAAATATAAACTTAGCCCGCCTTAAAGGAGTTGTAAAGTCTCAAGGTTTTTCACCTTAATGCATTCTATACATTAAGGTGCGAAAACTTCTGTGGTGCAGCTGCCCACCCAGATCCCCCTTTTACTTACCTGAACCCGGTCTTTCCAGCGACGAGAACAAGCCCAGCAGCTTCAGCCGCTGTCTCGGGTCCTCAATGGATAGATTGATAGCAGCAGGAGCCATTGGCTCCCACTGCTGTCAATCAAATCCAGTGACACGGGAGCGTCTGTGTCTGTGTCAATGGATGCAGCAGCAGGACTCGGGAGCGCGCCCGCACGAGTGCCCCCATGGAATGCGGCTCTCTGCAGGGGTACTCAATGTCGAAAGGAGCCAGGAGTGCCGCTGGGCTGGGGACCCCAGAAGAGAAGGTTCAGGACAGCTCTGTGCAAAACTCTTGCACAGAGGAGGAAAATATAACATGTTTGTTTTAAAAAAAAAACCTTTACAATCACTTTAAAAGTGGACAGTGTCAGTAGGGCAGTGGACGGTGTCAATAAATGACGGTGTCATTTAATTATTTATTTTTTTACAATTTTATTTTTGATTCATTTTTACAATTTTTTTTAGAAACCCGGTGGGGGCTTTGGTGAAATATTTGGAGATATAACAGATCCCTCATGTCTCGCTTTTGAGACAGAAAAAGTAGATTGAGGACACGGCCCTCAATCTCCATCTCTGTAGCCTCAACTGCATATAATGAATGAACAGGAATAGCTCTGTACAGACCTTTTTGTTCATTCACAAACTGAAGCATAGTAAACACAGTTTTCTGAGCTTCATTAATGAATGAAAACTGTGAGTTATCGGTAACAATTACATATTTGCCGGCCCTTTCTCTGCTCTCCAGCCTGAAGATCCCCCGCAGCAGCCAGCGGGAGAGGAGAGGGGGGAGAAGCCTGCAGCTTTTTTTTTGGGGGGGGGGGGGGGCTGACAGGAGAGCACACAGGGGGCCCGAGCAGTAAATATAAGAATAACCTGGACAGGAGGGGTTGCGGGGGTGGCATATACAGGAGCTGATCCACTCCTTTTTCTTCCTGCAGGAAGGAGAGGAGGAGAAGCTGGCTTTCAGTGGTTGCAGGAGGAAAATGGTGGGGATCCTGTCTACTCCTCCCCTCCTGTCCAGGCGTAGAACCTAATGTGACAGGGAAGCCGCATGGGCCTCCTAGAGCAGTGGTCTCCAAACTGCGGCCCGGGGGACAGATGTGGCCCTTTGTATAAGGTCAGAGAGTGTGTGGACGTGCTACAGGAGATGGTCAGAGAGTGTACAGACATGCTACAGGAGATGGTCAGAGAGTGTGCAGACATTCTAGAGCAGATGGTCAGGGAGTGTGCGGACATGCTACAGGAGATGGTCAGAGAGTGTGCGGACTTGCTACAGGAGATGGTCAGGGAGTGTGCAGACATGATAGAGGAGATGTTCAGGGAGTGTGCGGAAATGCTACAGGAGATGATCAAAGAGTGTGCGGACATGCTACAGGAGATGGTGGGGGAGTGTGTGGACATGATAGAGGAGATGGTGAGGGAGTGTGTGGACATGCTATAGGAAATGGTCAGAGAATGTGCGGACATGCTACAGGAGATGGTCAGAGAGTGTGGGACATGCTTCAGGAGATGGTCAGAGAGTGTGCAGACATGCTACAGGAGATGGTCTGAGAGTGTGTGGACATGCTACAGGAGATGGTCAGAGAGTGTGCGGACATGCTACAGGAGATGGTCAGAGAGTGTGCAGACATGCTACAGGAGATAATTGCAAAAAGTCATGTCACCACAGAGTGGTACTGTGGACATGTGTGGATATAGTGTGCCTCATCCCTAAATCAAGATATCGGATAGAGGGAAGCATGGGATAACGTTCCTTAAAAGGGGCCTATACCTACTGGGTATTTAGTAGGGATGGGATACACGCAGGGGCGTACCTAGAGCATTGGGCACCCGTGGCGGATCCTATAATTTCCGCCCCAACTTTAAAATGTAAAAACACCCCACTGTGCCCCCTGCATACCTCTGCACCTCCCAATATCTCTTTGTCACTACCCCCCCACAACTGCACCTCTGGACCCCTTAAATTACACAGCCCCCCGCAGCTCTGGACCCCTTTACACTACACAGCCCCCCCCCCACAGTCCTGGACTCCTGCATATTACACATTGCCAGCCAAGCTCTGGACCCCTGCATATTATACATTCCCCCCTCCAGTTCTGGACCCCTTCATATTATACATTCCTCCCACTCCAGTTCTGGACCCCTGCACATTGTAAATTGCCCCTTCCTACCTTACTGGGGCATTCATGCAGAGCTGGAGACACAGCAGCGCTGACAGAGGGTGGGAACTGCTGGAGTGTATTTTCCATACTAACAAGCTAATGATTGGTTGCTAGGACCACCTAGCAACCAATCACCTGCTGGTTAAAGGACCCCTGCATATTATACATTGCCCCCCCCAGTTCTGGACCCCTGCATATTTTACATTGCCCCCCCCCCAGTTCTGGACCCCTGCATATTATACATTGCCTCCCCCCCCAGTTCTGGACCCCGGGATATTATGCATTGACCCCCCCCAGTTCTGGACCCCTGCATATTATACATTCCCCCCTCCAGGGGTGGACTGCCCCCTGTTGGTATGCCACTGGATACACGTGCTCTACATAATACCAGACGTAAGCTTGTAAAATTGAACCAAGGTAAGAGAAATAGATCCATTTAACCTCTATATATATTGGCCATGTGTATTTTGATATTTCTACTGAACATGTACTTTGTCCAGTGGCCTTACCCAAGACTTTATCCCCAATGTAGGTTATTATACCCCTAGTCGGTTTCAAATAGGATACATACCTCTCCACTCCTGGCTGGGACACTCCCAGTACTCTAGTAAGTACATTACTATACCCAATCCCCTAATGGACTTCACTATATATATTTTATACCCCTCTTTCATTAGCTCTGCATTGTATATCTTTAGGTGTGTCCCAATATCTACCTATAGGGGGGCCTGAACCACCATTCCCGCTCTCTCCATGTGAGATTATTTGTTATTGTGTTTTTGTAAGTAATAACATACCTCTTTAAACTTTAGTATGTGTAGTACATTCAACATTATCCTTTCAACATGGTTCGTAGTATCTTGCATTTACTGTAACCACTTGGGGGCTCCTAATCCATAATCCGAAGTTTTTGGTGATACCAGACAAATATTTGGTTTTAATAACACAAATTAAAAAGGGTACCATATATACTCGAGTATAAGCCGAGTTTTTCAGCCCATTTTTTAGGCTGAAAAAACCCCCCTGGGCTTATACTCGAGTGAGCCATCGAGTATAATCCGAGGGGGGGCCATAGAGTATGTTTTTTCATTACTAAAACAGCGTGTGTCTCCCGCTGTGTTATGCAGTCTGTTTGGCCGTCCATTGTAACAAAGCCCCTCCTCCTCCTCGTCTGTGATAGAGGAACACTGATACAATGCTGGGAAACTGTATCAGCGTTCCGTCTATCAGAGACGCTTAGGAGGCGGGGCTTTGTTACAATGGACGGCCGAACAGACTGCATAACACAGCGGGAGACACACGCTGTTTTAGTAATCAAAGGTATGGCTGCAGATGGGCACAGTGAGACTACAGATGGGCACAGTGAGATTACAGATGGGCAAAGTGAGACTACAGATGGGCACAATTAGGCTGCAAATGGTCACAGTGAGACTGCAAATGGGCACAATTAGACTGAAAATGGGCACAGTGAGGCTGCAGATAGTCATTGTTTACACAGTAGCTGCTGCATTTTCCCACCCTAGGCTTATACTCGAGTCAATATGTTTTCCCAGTTTTTTGTGGTAAAATTAGGTGCCTCGGCTTATATTCTGGTCGGCCTATACTTGAGTATGTACGGTACTTTGTATACGCAATTCCTGTTTTAAAACTTTTTGTTAATCTTCAATAAAATATATCTTTATTATACAAAAGATGGTCAGAGAGTGTGCTGACATGATACAGGAGATGGGGTCAGAGGCTGCGGACATGATACAGAAGATGGGGTCAGAGACTGCAAACATGATACAGGAGATGGAGTCAGAGATTGCGGACATGATACAGGAGATATGGTCAGAGATTGCGGACATGATACAGGAGATGGGGTCAGAGATTGCGGACATGATACAGGAAATGGGGTCAGAGACTGCGGACATGATACAGGAGATGGGGTCAGATTGCGGACATGAAACAAGAGATGGGGTCAGAGATTTAGGACACAGCTGACAGCACTGAGAGATGAGGTGATAATCACCTTCAGTCCTGTCGTGTCCCGGTCGGTTTCATCTGTCGTGTCCTAAACTCCTCCACTCACAGCCCAGCCGCTCCATTCACAGAAGTCTCCGGAGGTGTGCCCACTTCATTCAGGGCAACACTATGATGGTGTCATTGTGCATGCGCCCCCTGTCTGAGACTGAATGGCTGAGTTGGGCCGAGCTTGCCCAACTTTCTAACTGCACATGCGCTCTTCAGGCTCTGGCAAGCTCGGCCCAGCTCAACCGAACTTGCCCGAGCCCGAATGGCTGTGCTGGGCCGAGCTTGCCCGAGCCCGAACAGCAAAGCTTGCCCGAGCCTGAGCAGTGCATGTGCAGTTAGAAAGTCGGCCCGTGGTCATGTTTTTACAGGTGGATGCTGCGGCAGTCCCAGGAGAAAGCCAATTATCCGTGATTCTTCCTGGGACACGGTCAGACTGGGACATGGGTCTGAAATCCATGATTGTCCTGGGAAAATCGGGACTGTTGCCAGGTATGCCCATTGTGAGTGTGTACATTACAATTACAGGCCTGAGGCCTCCCCTCAGGCCACCGTACATCCACAGCAGTGAGCACTGTGTGTGCATTACAGGCCTCCTCTGACAACCAGCATCCAGGGCACTGTGCGCATTACAGGCCATCCCTCAGACCACCATCCAGCACTGTGCAGCATTACAGGCCTCCTCTGACCACCATCATCCAGAGCACTGTGCATGCATTACAGGCCATCCCAGTAAGACCTCCATCCAGCACTGTGCAGCATTAGGCCGCCTCTGACCTGTGACCTCCGGCATCCAGAGCACTGTCCAATACATGCACTTATAGCAAGGAATGATACTGTGACTCCAAAAAGCAATATTTTTGTAACGAAACTTGGGTTTACAGAGTAAAGACATTATATAACCGCAAAATCTCTGTCTGTGTAGTTTGTTCAAACCATAAATAATAACATGATATTAAAGCGGTTGTATATCCGCAAAATTTTTTATTTTTTTTTAACCCTGTAAAGCAGGGGTCTCAAACTCAAATTGCCTGAGGGCCACATGACAAGTTTTCATATCCCATGGGGGGCCGCATGCAAACTTTTAAAACTTCAAAAGCAATGAACTATACCAGCAATAATATACTATACTATACCCAGCACTGGTGTCAGCAAACGCATTATACCCAGTACTGGTGTCCGTAAGCGCATTATTAACCCAGCATTGGTGTCAGCAAACGCATTATTAACTACCCAGCATTACCCCTCCCACACTGCACAAATAGCCACACACTCCATAAAATACCCCCCACACTCCATAAAATACCCCCCACACTCCATAAAATACCCCCACACTACACAATTACCCCCCACACTACACAATTACCCCCCACACTACACAATTACCCCCCACACTGCACAATCACCCTCCACACTGCATAAAATACCCCCCACACTGCACAAATTTCTACCCCAGTCACCCCACTAAGGACTTTGCCTCAGTGTGATGGCTCACTCACCTCTCCTGGCAGTCAGGATCATCTGCCTCCCAAATCCTCTCCTCCTGGCTTCCATACAGGCCTAGTGACAGGGGACCCAGAGAACACAATCTCCCGCCCTGAGGTGGCAGCAGGACCCTGGTTTGGAGCTCTGGTCGATCGTCAATGCCTAGGTGGGCGGATCGATGAGCGGATCCTTCCTCCGCTCCATTCTCAGCTCTGTTCTCTCTCTGGGCTGCAGCAGCGTGCAGCGGAGAGGACAGAAGAGATGGAGAGGTAAAGCCGATGGCCGATATATGATGACGATTTTTGTGGCCGATATTTTAGGCCGATTTGAAAAAAAAAAAACCTCACCCACTCCACTCCTCCCTGCTTGCTCCTGTCACTCTACCAAACACTTGATGTCCTCAGTACAGATGGCACTGGTTGGCTTAGGCAGGTGGCACTGGCAGGTGGCACTGTCTGTCACTGGCAGGTGGCACTGGCAGGTGGCACGTTGCACTGTTTGGAGGGTGCACTGATTGGCACTGACAGATGGCACTGGCAGGTGGCACTGATTGGCAATGGCACTGGCAGGTGGCACTTATTGGCAGTGGCACTGGTTGGCACTGGAAGGTGGCACTGGCAGGCATTGGCAAGTGGCACTGGTTTGAAACTGGCAGGTGGCACTGGTTTGGAACTGGCAGGTGGCACTATTGGCACTGACAGGTGGCACTGATTGGCGTGGCACTGGCAGGTGGCACTGATTGGCGTGGCACTGGCAGGTGGCACTGATTGGCGTGGCACTGGCAGGTGGCACTGATTGGCGTGGCACTGGCAGGTGGTGGCAGGTGGCACTGGCAAGCACTGGTTGGCACTGGCAGGTGGCACTGATTGGCGTGGCACTTGCAGGTGGCGGAAGGTGGCACTGGCAGGTGGCTTTGATTGGCAGGGGCACTGGTTGGCGGTGGCACTGGCAGGCACTGGTTGGTGGTGGCACTGATTGGCGGTGGCAGGTGGCACTGGCAGGTGGTACTGGTTGGAGGTGGCAGGTGGCAATGGCAGACTGGTTGGCACTGGCAGGTGGCACTGATTGGCAGTGGCACTGGCAGCTGGCACTGACAGATGGCACTGACAGATGGCACTGATTGGCACAGGCAGGTGCCACTGGCAGGTTTCACACTGAGCGGAGTGTAACAGTGTGTGAAACTGACAAGGAGCTGTCCACACTCAGCGCTTGATGCTTGTGTGAAGCTGACACGTAGCACAGAGGAGAGAGACAGAGGGATCTGTCAGAATTGAGGTTGATGTCGGGGTGGGCGGGACCCGGCCGAGGTGGGCGGGGCCAGCAGCTGTCAAACACCAGCCAATGATTGGGCTGCTTAAGAAAAGGGGCGGGCCACATACACGTAGCTGCCCGCCCAGATCCCATTGGCTGGTGTTTGATATTGGCCGGGTCCCGCCCACCCCGGCCGGGTCCCGCCCACCCCCGACATCAACCTCAAATCTGACAGATCCCTCTGTCTCTCTCCTCCTGTTACCTGTCAGTTTCACACAAGCATCAAGCGCTGAGTGTGGAGAAGGAAGGAAGAGCAGCGGCCAGTGCTATATATCGACCTAATGGCCAAATATCGGTCGACCTCTAGTCCTTTATCAGCCCTGCCTGCGGGCCATTTTTAACCGGTCCGCGGGCCGCAAATGGCCCGCGGGCCGGTACTTTGAGACCCCTGCTGTAAAGCAAAAGGCATAATGAGCTAGTATGCACCGCATACTAGCTTATTATGAAATACTTACCTTAGAACGAGGCATCGGTATCTTACCTGGTCCACGCCGAGGGAGCTGTCATGTTGCCTCGGCGTGTCTTCCGGGTATCGCGGTTCCAGCGCTGTGAGTGGCTGGAGCCGCGATGTCATCACTCCCGCGCATGCGCGCCGGCGATTTCTTACCCGGCAAGGTCCGGCAGTTGCCGGGCTTCAGCCGAGAATCCCCTGTGCGCATGCGCCGCTGCAGTCAGCGGCTCATAGCAAGGGGAATATCTCCTAAACCGTAAAGGTTTAGGAGATATTTTTTTTACCTACAGGTAAGCCTTATTATAGGCTTACCTGTAGGTAAAAGTAAAAAAAATGACTATACAACCACTTTAAGTGTTTTTTTTTACTCTAGGAGTATATAATGAGTTTTGAAATTCTAGAGAAATGCTTTAAAAATGCATTACAATTTAACTAACACATTAGATTTTAGTTGACTAAAACTATTTTAGTTGACTAAAATGTACTGGAGATTTTAGTCGACTAAATATGACTAAAACTAAAACAATTGCAGATGACTAAAATGGGACCAAAACTAAATCGAAATTTGCTGCCACATACACGTAGCTGCCCGCCCAGATCCCATTGGCTGGTGTTTGATATTGGCCGGGTCCCGCCCACCCCGGCCGGGTCCCGCCCACCCCCGACATCAACCTCAAATCTGACAGATCCCTCTGTCTCTCTCCTCCTGTTACCTGTCAGTTTCACACAAGCATCAAGCGCTGAGTGTGGAGAAGGAAGGAAGAGCAGCGGCCAGTGCTATATATCGACCTAATGGCCAAATATCGGTCGACCTCTAGTCCTTTATCAGCCCTGCCTGCGGGCCATTTTTAACCGGTCCGCGGGCCGCAAATGGCCCGCGGGCCGGTACTTTGAGACCCCTGCTGTAAAGCAAAAGGCATAATGAGCTAGTATGCACCGCATACTAGCTTATTATGAAATACTTACCTTAGAACGAGGCATCGGTATCTTACCTGGTCCACGCCGAGGGAGCTGTCATGTTGCCTCGGCGTGTCTTCCGGGTATCGCGGTTCCAGCGCTGTGAGTGGCTGGAGCCGCGATGTCATCACTCCCGCGCATGCGCGCCGGCGATTTCTTACCCGGCAAGGTCCGGCAGTTGCCGGGCTTCAGCCGAGAATCCCCTGTGCGCATGCGCCGCTGCAGTCAGCGGCTCATAGCAAGGGGAATATCTCCTAAACCGTAAAGGTTTAGGAGATATTTTTTTTACCTACAGGTAAGCCTTATTATAGGCTTACCTGTAGGTAAAAGTAAAAAAAATGACTATACAACCACTTTAAGTGTTTTTTTTTACTCTAGGAGTATATAATGAGTTTTGAAATTCTAGAGAAATGCTTTAAAAATGCATTACAATTTAACTAACACATTAGATTTTAGTTGACTAAAACTATTTTAGTTGACTAAAATGTACTGGAGATTTTAGTCGACTAAATATGACTAAAACTAAAACAATTGCAGATGACTAAAATGGGACCAAAACTAAATCGAAATTTGCTGCCAAAATTAACACTGGTGTCGGTTTATGAGTTTTTTTTTTTGTTTTTTTTTATGGGACACCTGAGGCACTTCATACAATGCTTCCATTAGCATTGTTAATGTATTTATTGTTATTGTTTTGTCTCTGTGGGTTTTCTTGTGTATGGGACTGGATTTTCCTTGTGGAGCTGTTTTTACCTTCCAAGATATACAGTACTGTGCAAAAGATTTAGGCATGTGTGAAGAAATGCTATAAAGTAAGAATGTTGTCAAAAATATATATTTTGATTGTTTTTATTTTTTATTAATTTTATTAATTTTTATTAATTTACAAAATGCAAAGTGAACAAACAGAAGAAAAAATGTAAATCAAATCAATATTTGGTTTGACTACCCTTTGGCTTCAAACCAGCATCAATTCTTACACCAGCATCAATACACTTGCACAAAGTCAGCGATTTTGTAGGATTAGAGTCAGGTGTATGATTAACAATTATACCAAGCAGGTGTTAATGATCATCAATTTCATATGTAGGTTGAAAAACAGTCATTAAAGCGGAGTTTCGCGAAAAATTTTTTTTTAGATGTCAGCAGCTGCAAATACTGCAGCTGCTGACTTTTAAAATAAGGACACTTACCTGTCCGGGGGTCCGGCGATGTCGGCACCCGAGACCGAACCGTCCCTCGATCCTCGGGTGCTGCCTCCGCCATTCTCACTGAGGGAATCAGGAAGTGAAGCGTTGCGGCTTCACTGCCCAGTTCCCTACTGCGCATGCGCGAGTCGCGCTGCGCGTCTACACTGGTCCCCGTTGTGTTGTGGGAACTGTGTATTTCCCACAACACAACGGGGGTGGGCGGGGGTTTTGCTAGCTCGCTAGCTGCGGCTATCTATTCCCGGAAGTGGGTGCAGATACCTGTATTATACAGGTATCTGCACCCCCCTCCCCCCTGAAAGGTGCCAATTGTGACACCGGAGGGGGGGAGGAATCCGATGAGCGGAAGTTCCACTTTAGGGTGGAACTCCGCTTTAACTGAAACAGAAACAGCTGTGTAGGAGTTAAAACTGGGTTATGAACAGCCAAACTCTGCTACAAAGGTGAGGTTGTGGAAGACAAGACATGGCAAAACGCAAGGTAGTTATACTGCATCAGCAAGGTCTCTCCCAGGCAAAGATTTCAAGGAAGACTGGAGTTTTAAGATGTGCTGTTCAAGCTCTTTTGAAGAAGCACAAAGAAACGAGCAATGCTGAGGACCATAGACACAATGGTTGGCCAAGCAAGCTTAATACAGCTGATGGAAGACACATCATGCTTACTTCCTTTCAACATCGGTAGGTGTCCAGCAGTGCCATCTGACGGAAATCAGTGGACCCAGGTACATCTACAGTCCAGAGAAGTCTGGCCTTCGGAAAAGTGGTCTTCATGGAAGAACTGCGACTAAAAAGCCATACCTCCGACATGGAAACAGCCCCACACCATGATGTTCCCACCTCCAAACTTTACTGTTGGTATGGGGGTGTTTTTGGGGTGATGTGCAGTGCCATTTGACCTCCAAACATGATGTGTATTATGGCATCCAAAGAGTTCAATGTTGGTCTCATCTGACCAGACTATATTCTCCCAGTATTTCACAGGTTTGTCTAAATGTTGTGCAGCAAACTTTAAACGAGCTTCAACATGCTTCTTCTTCAGCAATGGAGTCTTGCATGGTGAGCGTGCATACAGGCCATGGCAGTTGAGTGTATTACTTATTGTTTTCTTTGAAACAATTGTACCTGCTAATTCCAGGTCTTTCTGAAGCTCTCCACAAATGGCCCTTGGCTCTTGGACAACTCTTCTGATAATTCTTTTCACTCCTCTGTCAGAAATCTTGCGAGGAGCACCTGATCGTGGCTGGTTTATGGTAAAATTATGTTCTTTCCACTTCTGGATTATGGCCCCAACAGTGCTCACTGGAACAGTCATAAGTTTAGAAATTCTTCTGTAACCAATGCCATAAGTATATTTGCAACAATAAGGTTGCGAAGGTCTTGAGAGAGCTCTTTGCTTTTAGCCATCATGAGATGTTCCTTGTGACACCTTGGTAATGAGACACCTTTTTATAGGCCAGTTGAGGCTGAACCAGCTGATATTAATTTGCACTGACAAGGGGCAGAATTAAATTCTAATTACTGATAGATTTCAGCTGGTGTCTTGGCTTTCCATAGCTTTTTGCACCTCCTTTGCTTCATGTGTTTATTACTTTTCCCTGTGTTGTTCCATTTTATTACACATAACTTAATTTCTGAACTTATTTGTTTTGGTTTCTTTGTCTGTATGGATTGCATGGGTTGTTACCGACATATGGTGAACATTTAATGTCAATAGCACCTTTAGAAATATATTTACCTAGAAAAAAGGTGACGTGTTCAATACTTATTTTACCTCTTGTATGTGTCTGTTTTATTTTAGTTATTGTTTATGCCCTTCCCCGTCTATCCATTTCGACCTTAGCATTCCTGGCTTAGTTTTGTGAATTCCTGTTATTTACAAGAGATAATAATTACTTTAGAAGCTCAGACTTAGCCTCTATAAACTGAGTATTTGTTCAGCGCTGCTGTGACCATCTGCTGCCCAGACTGCAGCTGCCCCCTGTAGATTTCTTATTTTTATACTTAAAGCATTTCTTTCTATTTACAAGGAGGCTTCTGCTAAGGGCTGAGACTGAGTTCCTCCGACGATTTCTTTCATTCACATGAGCAGCACATGTCTGAGTCAGAGTAAACCTGTGATGGAAAAAAAAAAAGATATTAATACAAAAATTGATGTCGCAAGTTTAGGCACCATGAAGTGCAAGTACGTCACAGAGCTTTTAACTTAGGGCTCAAGCAGGCGAACAGGGCTACAAGGGAGTGGGAGAAAGGTAAGTGGTGGGGCAAGTTCCCTTCAGCACTGCTGATTTTGTACGTTTGCCCACTGACAAAGAAATGATCAGTCTTTAATTTTAATGGTGTTATTTTAACAGTGAGAGACAGATTAACAAGAAAAATATCCAGAAAAATGCATTTCAAAAAAGTTATAAATTGATTTGCATTTTAATCGGTTGCTGACCGGGCCATAGCCGAATGACGGCTACAGCGTGGTCAGATAACTCTGGGAGGTCGTCTTATTACGGCCTCCCAGAATTGCACTCCCGCGCACACCCTGGGGCGCGCACCCGGGAATGTCTGTGACCGGAGGACCCGGTGCGTCACAGGGCCAATGACAGCGACCCGTTATCACGTAATCGCTCCGTTCAATGACGGAGCGATCAGTTGTCAAAAGACCGGTGCATGTCCGGTTCAGCTCCTTCCCTCTCCTCGCACCGATCGGTACAGCATGTGAGGAGAGAAAGGAGCCAGGTGCAGCAGCGCTGTGGACTGGATCTGAAGTGCCCATAGCGCTGATCACTGCCCACCCATTCTCCAGCCATGCCCATCCATGCTGCAGCCATGCCCATCCATGCTCCAACCATGCTCATCCATGCCCAGCCATGCCCAGTCATTCTCATCCATGCCCAGCCATGCTCATCCATGCCCAGCCATGCCCAGTCATTCTCATCCATGCCCAGCCATGCTCATCCATGCCCCAGCCATGCCCATCCATGCTCAATCATCCCCATCCATGCTTATCCATGGCTCCTCCATGGCTCACCATGTCCCTCCATGGCTCATCTGTGGCTTATTCATGCCTCATACATGGCTCATCCATGTCACATCAGTGCTCACCCATGCCACATCTGTGCTCATCCGTGCCTCATTCATGCCAAATCAGTGCTCATATGTGCCACATCAGTGATCATCAGCGCAACATCCATACCACGTCAGTGCTCATCCATGCCACATCAGTACTCATTCGTGCCACATCCATACCACATCAGTGCTTATCCATGCCACATCAGTGTTAATCCATGCCACATCCACGCCACATGAGTGCTCATCCGTGCCACATCCATGCCACATCAGTGCTCATCCGTTCCACATCTATGCCACATCAGTGCTCATCTGTGCCACATTCATGCCACATCAGTACTTATCTGTGCCATATTCATGCCACATCAGTACTCATCCATGCCACATTCATGCCACATCAGTTCACACCTGTGCCACTACAGTGCCCATCATTGCCACTACAGTGCCCATCATTGTCTCACAAAAGTGTAATAGGTAGTAAAATTAGATGTGTAATTTATGCTCCTAGAACACCTGATGGTGCTCTCTGCATTTTGGGTATCTGTATGTTGCCGGCTGTGTAAAAGTTTCACACATGTGGTATCGCCATACTCAAGAGGAATAGCAGAACGTATTTTGGGGTGTAATTTTTGCTATGTACATGCTATGTGTTAGAAATATCTTTTAAATGGACAACTTTGTGTAAAAAAAATTAAGTTTTCATTTTCTTTCCACATTTTCCAAAAACTTGTGGGGAAAAATGACACATTCAAAAGACTTAGTATGCCTCATAGATTATATGTTGGGGTGTTTTCTTTACAAAATGGTGTCATTTGGGCGTTTCCATTGTCCTGATGCTCCAGGGCTTTCAAAAAGGGTAAGAGGTAGTCAAGAAATTAAATGTGTAATTTATGTTTCTAGAACGTCTGATGGTGCTCCCTGCATGTTGGGCCTCTATAATTGGCAAGCTGTATAAAAGTCTCACACATGTGGTATCGCCATACTCAGGAGTAGTAGAATGTATTTTGGGGTGTAATTGGAAGTATGCACATACTGTGTGTGAAAAATAATTTATTATGACAATTTTGTGAACAAAAAAAAAGAAAAAAAATCTTCGTTTTGCAAAGAATTGTGGGAAAAAAATACAACTTCAAAAAACTCACCTTGCCTCTTACTAAATACCTATGTAGCGGTACCCCTGTAGGGGCTGCTGGTTTGTTCATCATCATTTTGTTACTCTGCTTCCGATCTCCCATACACGCACATGACACCAAACAGTCAATGTTTACGTTTTATACCTCTTTATTCGTGGAGTTAATCTGGGGGTTGTTCATAGGTAGATATGAGATGATCCGCCAGACCCCATTTTACAAGGGTATCATCCATAGCCGTAGCTTTTGTTAATGGACTTCCCTTATACAGAACTCTCAAGATGAACAGAAAGTCATTACTCTGAATAATTCCCTCTGCTTGACTGATAGAATTCCTTTGGAGTATTACTGCCAAGTCACAGGCCCTCACCGCCTATTTCCATTACCCGCATGCTAATGCTCCTCAGTTCCTGGAAGTTACTGTTCTTATGGTTCCTGCACTTGTTTCTCTGGGTTGTCACTGACCTGTTTCCTCCCGATCAACAGTCCATGTTTCACTCACAGAAAGTCGATCACCCAGTTCATTTCCTCCGCTTTACTCCTACTTTCTCCTCGCTCTCCCAGCACATAATCGCGTGGGAATGCCCGGCTCTTCCCCAGCGTTACATGCTGGCTCCACTGCACTCCAGTTGCCCGCCTGGACCTCCTGGAACACTCCTCAACCTCCTTTCTCTCTCTCGGGCCCTCGACCCTCTCCTGTCTCCCGGGGCCCTGAGCCCTCCTCCATCTCCCGGGCCCTCAGCCCTCCTCTGTCTCCCGGGTCCTCGGCCCTCCTGTGTCTCCCAGGCCCTCGGCCCTCCTCTCTCTGGAAGCATGTGACCCCCCCTTATATGAGAGACCTCCTCTCAACCAAACAAATTAATGATTGGTCCGGACTCTCACATGAGCTTCCTGCCACTCAGATCTCAGCCCATCCTCTCCTTCCCAGAACAACTCAACGTCAGGCAGAGGAGGTATCTCTGAGTCTAAGTGTAGGTGGCCACACCCCCTTCTATTCTGACACTCACAACCCTGAATCAAAACAACCAGGCCTAAATTTACCTACAACTTAATCCTATTCTATCAAACCACACTATAGCACCTACCCTAGGGTAGAGGGCGCTACATCTACTTTCCAAAAAGGGGTCATTTGGGGGGTATTTGTACTTTCCTGGCTTGTTAGTGTCTCAAGAAATGAGACAGGCCATCAGTACATCAGGTGTTTAATTTTCAGAGATTGGCACCATAGTTTGTAGACTCTATAACTTTCACAAAGACCAAATACAGTAAAACCTTGGATTGTGAGCATAATTCGTTCAAGAAACATGCTTGTAATCCAAAGCGCTCGTATATAAAAGGCAAATTTTCCCATAAGAATTAATGGAAACTCAAATAGTTCATTGCACAACCATTTATTCATAAGACCATCAGTTTATAGTTCATATAAAAAGATTATAGCAATGTGACCAGGTTGTGTAACCATAAAATGTCCATCCACAAATGGAAGCCTCCACAAGGGGATTAGAAGCAAACTCCAGCAGGAGCTACAGGGTATAAAAGAGAAGACAGGAGCCTCTAAGTGTAACAATATAGTTAGATTTAATGAAGGTACAATATTTAGCAACTCACATGGTTAATGATTAAAAGAGGCACGTCTAAGTATGCAGGCATCCGGGGGAAAGCTGTCCACATAGACTATCCCCCACTCTCACTGCTGTCAGTCTGCAATCGTGACCGGGAAGACTACCCTGCAGTAGAGTGATTGAACCGCTTGTAAAGAACAGCGTGGAAGGGAGGACGTCAGGGCCGGACTGGGAATAAAAACCAGCCCTGGAAATAATTTAATACCAGCGCCATAGCATTATTATACCAGCCCAACATCATTATTTTCTTGTTCATGAAAAGGAAAACCATGCATTTTAAAGCACATTTGAAGAGCGTATTATATATAGATAAGACAAATATGAAAGCACATTGGGCTAGGAATATACAGTGGGGATAGAAAGTATTCAGACCCGTAAATTTTTCACTCTTTGTTATATTGCAGCCATTTGCTAAAATCATTTAAGTTCTTTTTTTTTCCTCATTAATGTACACACAGCACCCCATATTGACAGAAAAACACAGAATTGTTGACATTTTTGCAGATTTATTAAAAAAGAAAAACTGAAATATCACATGGTCCTAAGTATTCAGACCCTTTGCTCAGTATTTAGTAGAACCACCTTTTGATCTAATACAGCCATGAGTCTTTTTTGGAAAGATGCAACACTTTTTTCACACCTGGATTTGGGGATCCTCTGCCATTCCTCCTTGCAGATCCTCTCCAGTTCTGTCAGATTGGATGGAAAAAGGTTGGTGGACAGCCATTTTTAGCTCTCTCTAGAGATGCTCAATTGGGTTTAAGTCAGGGCTCTGGTTGGGCCATTCAAGAACAGTAACAGAGTTGTTATTTTAGCTGTGTGCTTAGGGTCATTGTCTTGTTGGAAGGTAAACCTTCGGCCCAGTCTGAGGTCCTGAGCACTCTGGAGAAGGTTTTCGTCCAGTATATCCCTGTACTTGACCGCATTCATCTTTCCCTCGATTGAAACCAGTCACCCTGTCCCTGCAGCTGAAAAACACCCCCACAGCATGATACTGCCACCACCATGCTTCACTGTTGGGACTGTATTGGACAGGTGATGAGCAGTGCCTGGTTTTCTCCACACATACCGCTTAGAATTAAGGCCAAAAAGTATCATCAGACCAAAGAATCTTATTTCTCACCATCTTGGAGTCCTACAGTTGTTTTTTAGCAAACTCCTTGCGGACTTTCATGTGTCAAGCACTGAGGAGAGGCTTCCGTCGGGCCACTCTGCCATAAAGCCCCGACTGGTGGAGGGCTGCAGTGATGGCTGACTTTCTACAACTTTCTCCCATCTCCCGACTGCATCTCTGGAGCTCAGCCACAGTGATCTTTGGGTTCTTCTTTACCTCTCTCACCAAGGTTCTTCTCCTCCGAAAGCTCAGTTTGGCCGAACGGCCAGCTCTAGGAAGGGTTCTGGTTGTCCCAAATGTCTTCCATTTAAGGATTATGGAGGCCACTGTGCTCTTAGGAACCTTAAGTGCAGCAGAAATTTTTTTGTAACCTTGGCCAGATCTGTGCCTTGCCACAATTCTGTCTCTAAGCTCTTCAGGCAGTTCCTTTGACCTCATTATTCTCATTTGCTCTGACATGCACTGTGAGCTGTAAGGTCTTATATAGACAGGTGTGTGGCTTTTGTAATCAAACACAGCTGGACTCAAATGAAGGTGTAGAACCATCTCAAGGATGATCAGAAGAAATGGACAGCACCTGAGTAAAATATATGAGTGTCACAGCAAAGGGTCTGAATACTTTGGATCATGTGATATTTCAGGTTTTCTTTTTGAATAAATCTGCAAAAATGTCAAAAAAAATGTTTTTCTGTCAATATGGGGTGCTGTGTGTACATGAAAGAGGAAAAAATGAACTTAAATGATTTTTAGCAAATGGCTGCAATATAACAAAGAGTGAAAAATTTAAGGGGGTCTGTGCCCATCATTGCAGCCTCACATGCCCATCATTGCGGCCTCACCGTGCCCATCATTGCCACCTCACCGTGCCCATCATTGCTGCCTCACTGTGCCCATAATTGCCGCCTTACCGTGCCCTCATTGCAGCCTCACCATTATTGCAGCCTTACTGTGCCCATCATTGCAGCTTCACATGCCCATCATTGCAGCCTCACCGTGCCCATCATTGCTGTCTTACTCTGCCCATCATTGCTGCCTTACTGTGCCCTCATTGTAGCCTCACCATGCCCTCATTGCAGCCTTTCTGTGCTCATCATTGCCGCTTTACTGTGCCCTCATTGCAACCTCACCATGCCCTCATTGCAGCCTCCCCATGCCCTCCTTGCAGCCTTACTGTGCCTATCTCATTGCCGCCTTACTGCGCCCTAATTGCAGCCTCACCATGCCCTCATTGCAGTCTTACTGTGCCCTCTTTGCAGCCTCACCGTGCCCTCATTGCCGCCTTACTGTACCCATCATTGCCACTTTACCGTGCCCTCATTTCAGCCTTACTGTGCCCATCATTGCAGCCTCACATGCCCATCATTGCCGCCTTACTGTGCCCATCATTGCAGGCTCACATGCCCATCATTGCCACCTTACTGTGCCCATCATTGCCACCTTACTGTGCCCTCATTGCAGCCTCACTGTGCCCTCATGGCAGCCTTACTGTGTCCATCATTGCCACCTTACCGTGCCCTCATTGCAGCCTTACTGTGCCCATCATTGCAGCCTCACCGTGCCCACCATTGCAGCCTCACCGTGCCCATCATTTCAGCCTCACCATGCCCATCATTGCCGCCTTACCGTGCCCTCATTGCAGTCTCACCATTGTTGCAGCCTTACTGTGCCCATCAGTGCAGCTTCACATGCCCATCATTACAGCCTCACCGTGCCCATTATTACCGCCTTACTGTGCCCATCACTGCTGCCTTACTGTGCCCTCATTGCAGCCTCACCATGCCCTCATTGCAGCCTTACTGTGCCCATCTCATTGCCGCCTTACTGTGCCCTCATTGCAGCCTTAATGTGCCCATCTCATTGCCACCTTACTGTGCCCTCATTGCAGCCTTACTGTGTCCTCATTGCAGCCTCACCGTGCCCTCATTACAGCCTCACCATCGTTGTAGCCTTAGTGCGTGGATTATGCACAGCGGGCACCTAAGTGTATAATCATGTTCGGCCGTGCTGTGACAAAAGTCCCGCCATCCTCCTAGACCAGCTCGTGTGATAGACAGAACACTGTGTCTATCACACAAGCTGGTCTAGGAGGAGGGCGGGACTTTTGTCATAGCGTGGCCGAACATTTCACAGCTCCTTGACACAGCAGTCTCCCGCTGTGTGTGAGAAGGAGGGAGGGGAGCGCTGCGCTGCAGCCACAGCATAGCCATAGATCCAAAGTGGCCCCAGGGCAGGCAGCCTCCCAGGAAATGTCCCGGTATCCTGGTAGGCCAGTCTGACCCTGGACGATGTCGTTGGCTGCATACTTAGATGTGCCTCTTTTATTCATCAACCATATGAGTTGCTAAATGTTATACCTTCATTAAATGTAACTGTATTGCTCCACTTGGAGGTGCTTCTCTTCTCTTTTATACTCAGTTGTGACGTGACACTACAGTACTTGCATATCAAGACATCGCTTGTATATCAAGTCAAATTTTATTTAAAAATGTTGCTTGTCTTGCAAAACGTTCTCAAACCGAGTTATTCTCAAACCAAGGTTTTACTGTATTATACACTTATTTCGGTTATTTTTTACCAAAGATATGTAACAGTATACATTTTGGCCAAAATGTATGAAGAAAAATTACTAATATGCAAAATATTATAACCGAAACAAAGAAAAATGCATTTTTTTACAAAATTTTTCGGTCTTCTTTTCATTTATAGTACAAAAAATAAAAAAAAAACAGTGGTGATCAAATACCACCAAAAGAAAGCTCTATTTGTGTGAAAAGGGGGACAAAAATTTCATATAGGTACACTGTTGCGTGACTGAGTAATGAGTAATTGTCATTCAAAGTGTGAGAGCATTGAAAGCTGGAAATTGGTGTGGTTAGGAAGAGGGTTTAAGTGCCCAGTGGGCAAGTGGTTAATGAGTGAAATAAGTATTTGATCCCCTATCAATAAGCAAGATTTCTGGCTCCCAGGTGTCTTCTATACAGGTAATGAGCTAAGATTAGGAGCACTCTCTTAAAGGGAGTGCTCCTAATCGCAGCTTGTTACCTGTGTAAAGGACACCTGTCCACAGAAGCAATCAATCAATCAATCAGATTCCAATCTCTCCACCATGGCCAAGACCAAAGAGCAGTCCAAGTATGTCAGGGACAAGATTGTAGACCTACACAAGGCTGGAATGGGCTACAACCCCATCGCCAAGCAGCTTGGTGAGAGGGTGACATTCGCAAATGGAAGAAACACAAAATGACTGTCAATCTCCATCGGGTTGGGGCTCCATGGAAGATCTCACCTTGTGGAATTTCAATGATCATGAGAAAGATGAGAAATCCACCCAGAACTACACGGGAGAATCTTGTCAATGATCTCAAGACAGCTGGGACCATAGTCACCAAGAAAACAATTGGCAACACTACGCCGTAAACGATTAAAATCCTGCAGTGCCCGCAAGGTCCCCCTGCTCAAGAAAGCACATGTACAGGCCCGTAATGAACATCTGAATGATTCAGAGGAGAACTGGGTGAAAGTGTTGTGTTCAGATGAGACGAAAATCGAGCTCTTTGGCATCAACTCAACTCGCCGTGTTTGGAGGAAGAGGAATGCTGCCCTTTACCCCAAGAACACCACCCCCACTGTCAAACGTGGAGGTGGAAACATTATGCTTTGGGAGTGTTTTTCTGATAAGGGGACAGGACAATTTCACTACATCAAAGGGACGATGGACAGGGCCATGTACTGTCAAATCTTGGGTGAGAACCTCCTTCCCTCAGCCCGGGCAATGAAAATGAGTCGTGGATGGGTATTCCAGCATGACAACAACCCAAAACACACAGCCAAGGCAACAATGGAGTGGTTTAAGAAGAAGCACATTAAGGTCTCTAGGAGTGGCCTAGCCAATCTGCAGACCCTAATCCCATAGAAATATGTGGAGGGAGCTGAAGGTTTGAGTTATCAAACAGCAGCCTCGAAACCTTATTGACTGGAAGAGGATTTGCAAAGAGGAGTGGGACAAAATCCTTCCTGAGATGTGTGCAAACCTGGTAGCCAACTACAAGAAACGTCTGACCTCTGTGATTGCCAACAAGGATTTTGCCACCAAGTTCTAAGTCATGTTTTGCGAAGGGGTCAAATACTTATTTCACTCATTAAAATCAAATCAATTTATAACTTTTTTGAAATGCATTTTTCTGGATTTTTTTGTTGTTATTCTGTCTCGCACTCTTAAAATAAACCTACCATTAAAATTCTAGACTGATCATTTCTTTGTCAAGTGGGCAAACTTACAAAATCAGCAGGGGATCAAATACTTTTTTCCCTCACTGTACGTGACTCTAACCCTCAAGAGAACCATATAGGTTATAGAACAAAGCAACAGTTTTGCAAACCCCACCAGCTTCATATACTGTTTTTTCCTTCTTCTGGCTTTCCTGCCCCTCATCTTGCTGGCAACCCCCAAATCATATATACAACTGCATCGCATCGGTCACCTTGGTGGAAGACAATCAGTCCAAATGAGTGCAGCACTAACTCCACCCTATGCACAATAGATCATAAACATATACACTATATTACCAAAAGTATTGGGACACCTGCCTTTACACGCACATGAACTTTAATGGCATCCCAGTCTTAACCATAAGGGTTCGATATTGAGTTGGCCCACCCTTTGCAGCTACAAATCATCATTGTGTGGAGGGGGGATTATGGTGTGGGGTTGTTTTCCAGGGGTTGGGCTTGGCCCCTTAGTTCCAGTATAGGGAACACTTAAGGTATTAGCATACCAAGACATTTTGGACAATATGATGCTCCCAACTTTGTGGGAACAGCTTTGGGATGGCCCCTTTCTGTTCCAATATTACTGCGCATAAGTGCACAAAGCAAGGTCCATAAAGACATGGATGAGCGAGTTTGGGGTGAAGTAACTTGACTGACCAGGCACAGAGTCCTGACCTCAACCCGATAGAACATCTTTGGGATGAATTAGAGCGGAGACTGGGAGCCAGGTCTTCTTGTCCACATCAGTGCCTGACCTCAGAAATGCGCTTCTGGAAGAATGGTCAAACATTCCCATAGACACACTCCTAAACCTTGTGGACAGCCTGCCCAGAAAAGTTGGAGCTGTAATAACTGCAAAGGGTGGGCCAACTCAATATTGAACACTACAGACTAAGACTGGGATGCCATTAAAGTCCATGTGCGTGTAAAGGCAGGCTTCCCAATACTTTTGGTAATTAGTGTATGTAACATCATTCAATAAACTCCAAGGTGCCCTGTTTACATACGGTATATGATGTTATATTTTAAAGTGCATATGTGCAGTGAAATCAATATTAAAGTTTCAAAGTGTGATATTATCAGTACAAGAAAATCACTTAAATATCAAATAATCTTTAACATGTTAATATAATTTCAAAAATATAATGTCAATATTTTAATTCAAGTAATACATGATGAGCTTGCATGAAAGTGCTTCTTCAGGCTCTTCCTGTCTCCCAGTTATACTCCTACCTTTTCACCCTGTCACACAGGCTTCTAATGGAAACTACAAGTGTCTGTTTCAACACACATTATGCAGGCATGGCCCACTGATATCACAACCAGTAAAATGCCATGCAGCCATCTCTTTTTTTTTTTTTTTTTTTCTTTGCCACATCAGTCAACTTTAACCAGAGACTACTTTCAGATTGGTACTCATATACGTCTCTTATCTAGTCACATCATTGTGGCCTTCCATAGTTATCCCTCTTTTTTTTTTTTTTTTTTTTTATATAAAGTGACATACTACAATTTGCATTTGATATCTATAGTCCCGGACTACGGGACCCATATCATGCAACTTATACCTCGGGGCCTATTGGCCACATTTCCTAACATTACCATTATGCGTGTTTATATATTTTATTTTCTTTACTCTTAACTAATCCTTCCCCCCACCCCCCTAAAACCCTCCCTTATTGACCCCCCATAATACCCGGGCACACCTGATGGGCAACGACAGATCTGTGCATTGTTCTCTCTTATCTCTAAATTACACCTAGTATGACTATGCCTCATTGCTAAAGACACAAACACTCTCAGCGCACAAGTAGTACTGCTTGCGGACACGGCATTGCTTGGACCCACGGATTCCACAACCTCACAAACTTGTTATAATTGCCAGCCCTAGTATAAAACGTCCTTTCACTCCAAACTGTGGAGTTGACTGTTCTGATCCAATCTTCCGAGGTCGGGGGAGTTCTTGATTGCCAAAGCTGGGCTATTAATTTCCTAGCTTGGAACAAACATCTAGCTACCGCCACCGCTGTGTTCCTGTCTCTCAACCCATTGTCGACTTGACCGAGCACACAAGTCTTAGAATCAAGCGCTAAGTTAGTTTTGAACGTTATATTTATTTTCCTTATAATCTTGGACCAGTACCTGACTAGTTTTGGGCACCGCCATATCATGTGGATTAAATCGCCTGTTCTTCTACATCTAGGGCACTCATCATTAATTCTGCGGCCAAACATAAAAAGCTTTTTTGGAGTATAATAAGATCTGTGTAGCAGCATCAGATGGGAAGCCATTTGTGAAGGTGAGACCGACACCTCTGTTCCAAATTCCAGAATCTTTTTCCACTCAGCGTCCGTTATCTCCCCCACATCAGCTGCCCATCTGACCCTACCCCCAGGAAGGCCTACCTGCATATTTATTCGCTTTATTAATTGGGTGTATGTCTCTGAGATTAGCCCCTTGGAGGTCTCTGATTTAATTATTGTGTGTAGCAGCGGAATCCTACACCATGTGGGGGGTTGCCTATCAAACTGCTTACTCAAGGCATGACTAATCTGTAGGTAGGTATAGAATGCACGATTTGGCATCCCATACTCATACTTCAATTCCTCGAAAGATTTCAAGATATCCCCCTCATATAACTGTATCAGCCGACTTATCCCGCACCTACCCCACAACCTGTTGCTATCCACAGATAGTAATTCCTGCAAGTTCTTGTTATTCCAGATTGGTGAATATTCTGAAATTCCTTTATATCCCATTATTCGCTTGGTTGTCTGCCATACCCTAGTGATCATTTTAAGAGTCGGGATCTCTCGTTGTAGTGACTCTGCCTCCAGTGCTTCCACCAATGAGCTATGTGGGCAACCCTGCAAAATGATTTGGGCGCTCCTACTTCCCCCTCCATCAGTAGCGCATCCGCCCAATTGTTGTAGCTGGGCTGCCAGAAAGTAAGTAAAAGGGTGGGGAACCCCCAGTCCCCCCTCCGTGGTAGGACACTGCAGTTTTTGTAGGCCTATCCTGGCCTGCCCTTTTTTCCATATTAATTTCCCAAAAAGAGATTGAATTTTTTGGAACCACTTCTCTCCAATCCAAACTGGGGAGTTGTGGAGCAAATATAGCAGCTGAGGTAGCTAAACCATTTTAATCAGATTGGCCCGACCCGCCACAGACAGGGGGAGTCTGCTCCAAATATCACATTTCTTTTTGAATTTTTGCAGGAGGGGGGCCAGGTTATCCTCAATAAACGCGCTGGGATCTCTGGATAGCACAACGCCGAGATACTTCATTTTCTCCGTGACTTTCAATTGGGGCAAGCTAGTCGGGATCTGGTTGGCCAATGGATCGACCGGCAGGAGCGACGATTTCTCCCAGTTAATGGTTAACCCTGAGAACTTTCCAAAGTCCTCTACTAGGTGCATGACCTTCTCCAATGAGGAAGCCGTGTCCCCAAGGAAAAATAGGACATCGTCCGCAAAAAGCGCTATTCGCTCTTCCTCCCCTTTCCTGAGGAATCCCTGCAGTTCAGGTGATGATCTCACCGCTCCCGCTAGTGGCTCCATGGCTAAAACATACAACAAGGGTGACAAGGGACACCCCTGTCTCGTCCCTCTTTCGAGGGAAAAGCTTTCCGAATAATCATTGTTTAACTTAAGTCTTGCCCTAGGATTTCTATAGAGGATCTTTAACCAGCCAATAAATACAGGGCCAAATCCAATCCTCTCAAGTACCCACCAGAGGTATTCCCACTCTAGGCTATCAAAAGCCTTGGCAGTGTCCAAGGACAGTATGGCTCTAGACCCTGCATTCTCGGTCGGCACCTGGAAGTTCAGGTAGGCCCTTCTGATATTAGTACTAGTAGACCGACCAGGGATAAACCCAGATTGATCTGGGTGTACCAGGTTTGCGATGCATTTGTTCAATCTAGATGCTAGCACCCTTGCGACAATTTTGGCATCTGAGCACAACAATGATATCGGTCTGTATGAGGTGACTTCCAGTTGATCTTTCCCCTCTTTTGGAATCATTATTATATCAGCTTCTGACATTGATAAAGGCAGCCGCCCATCCTTGAACGACTGCTCCAGTACCCTTAAGAGCTCCGGGAGCAGCACTTCCCCATACTTTCTGTAAATCTCCAATGGCAGACCACCCGGGCCGGGAGATTTCTGGACTGACATCTCCATGACAGCCGCTTGCAGCTCCCCCAAAGTCAGGGGGGACTCCATCGCACTCCTATCCCCCTCCGATAGAACGGGCAGATCCACCCCCTCTATAAACCTGTCCATACTACACCGGTCCGACCCTCGGCGCGACCTATATAGATCTCTATAAAACGCAGAGAAGGTCTCTAGGACCTCGGCGGGATCGGAAGTTATCTCTCCAGCCAGTGTCCTAATCGAGGAAATGGCCGATGGAGATAAATTGGACTTCGTTATAAGTGCAAGCGTCCGGCCTACTTTCTCCCCTTCACCGAAATAGTTTTGTTTCTGGAAAAGTCTTTTATTCTCTGCTCTTCTGTTAATTACCTCTCTATACTCTTGTTGTCGATTGAGCCAAATCGCCTGCCTTTCAGGAGTTGGATCCGCCACATATTGCGCCTCTGATTTCATAGCTTCCCTGCTAGCCCTCGCCTCCCATTCCCTTGACTTTTTCTTTATTTTGGCAACCTGTTGGTGTAGTAATCCCCTAAGAAACGCTTTTAGGGCATCCCACACTACCCCCGCAGGTGCTGTACCTGAGTTAAATGTTACGAATTCTTTTAGTTTGGAGGTTACTTCTTCTGGGCAACTTATCAAGTCCAACCAGAGCGGTTTTATTGTCCACCTTTTCCGGCCAATTCTAGTGTTTAAATTCAAGGTCAAAGTCAAGGGAGAGTGATCTGAAATTCCCCTCGACTTATACTCTATGTTCCTTACTAATTGCAGGGCCTCGTAATTACCTAATGCCATGTCTTAGCGCGAGAGAGTAGAGTGTGTCCCTGAATAACAGGAATACTGCTGGGTATTTGGGTTGTGAGATCTCCATAGGTCGCACCACCCAACCTCTCTCAGGAGTTGACCTAAACGTCCCTCTGATAATCTCTCTGGGCGATTCACTGGTGGGAATCGGTCCATTTTATTATCCAAGACAGTATTAAAGTCTCCCACCAAAATTATAGGTACATCAACCTTGTTATCCACGAACTCCAACAGATCCAATATGGTCTCTGTTTTAAACGGAGGCGGAACATAAATATTTGCTAGGACTAGTGGTCTGTTTTCCACAACGCAGCTCAAGAATACGTAGCGACCCAGCGCGTCTATCCTGGCTTCTCTGCAGGAAAATGAAATACCCCTACCCACCAATATGCTCACCCCTCTTGAGTATGAGGTATAGACAGAATGATATTGCTCTTGAAATTTATAGTTCTGAGCATATAATTTGGTGTCGTTGGTGAGGTGAGTTTCCTGCAGACAAGCCAGTTCCACGCCATAAGCCTCCATCGCCAAGAACACCGCTGCCCTTTTAGCCGGGTCGCTCATACCCCTAATATTCCAGGAACCTATTTTTAACGTTTTTAAAGACATCTAGCTAGGATAAAGAATAAAAGAAAAAAATACCAAAGAAAAAAGAAAACCAATGCCTTTGTGAATTCGTGACTACAAAACCTGCCAACTCTATGGTTGTGCTAGCCAAGATAAAAAAGGAAAAAAGAAAAGAGAGTGGGGAGGGACAAAGAACCCCCGTATCCAGGGATCCCTCTCTCTCCGCTCTACATCCCCTGATTGCAGATTCAAAAACACGTGTACCAGTATGCGTTACCTTTATAAACCCCCCCCTCCTAACTATATGTGATTTACAAGCACCCCTTTGCCCAACCCTATGTCTCACTACAAACTCCCCTCCCACCCCCCCTCCCACTGTATTCATCCCCCCTCCCACCTCCCCAGTTCGTGACCCCCCCTCTTGCCTAGTTAGGCTAGCCCTGGGGGCTGCACTTGTGACCTGGTTTTTCCCCCCTCCCAACCATTCTGAGAACAACTCCCCTCTCGTGAAAGAATAAGATACGTTGTGTCTTACTACCACACTCTTACCCCCCTCCCCCCTTCCCACTACCCTCTTCCAAACTTTCAGAACAATATTTGAAACATTCATAAACCGTGTAATCGCATCGTTTGTTCGTGCTTCCATCTATCACACCCCCCCTCCCCCCCCCCCCCCCCCCGTGTAGTCTACTGTTTGCTCTAAGAAAAACGAGAAATTAACAAAAGAAAAAGAAAGGGAGAGAAAAAAAAAAAAATTACATTTTCCTCCCTTCCTTTCCTAGTTTAACTAGCCTTTGTTCCACCCCTAACTCAGCAGATCCTTTTTGTTATCTTCCAGCCATTTTGTTGCCCCTGTTGTTGTGTCAAAGAAATGGGTAGTCCCTAGGGCAATGATACGCAGTCGAGCGGGATACAGCAGGGCATACTCCAATTTATAATTCCGCAAATTACGTTTAATGTCCCTGAATTCAGCCCTTCGTTTTTGGAGGTCTGGGGAATAGTCGAGAAAAAATAAGATCTTAGTTCCGTTATACAGAATATCTCCCAGTTCTCTGGCCCTGCGCATCAGGGTTAACTTATCCCTGTAGCTAATAAGCTTCATAATTATTGGTCTGGGGTATCCCCCTGATGGTGGGGCCCTACTTGGCACTCTATGAGCTCTTTCAATGGCAAAGAGATGGGAGAAAGTTTCCGCCCCGAATATTCCCCTGAGCCAATTCTCAAAAAACTCCTCGGGGTGGGGGCCCTCACACCGCTCCGGTAGTCCTACCACCCTTACGTTGTTTCTGCGGGACCTGTTTTCCATTTCCTCGATTTTAGCGTTGTGTAGACCCATCTGCGTTTTTAATGCCTTAAGCTCTCGTTTTAATGGGATTAGATCGTCCTCGGCCTGGCTTACTCTCTCCTCCAGTGTTGTTGTTCTAGCGATAGTCCTTTGCAGTTCTTGGCTTACTATAATTAACTCTTCCTTTAACCCAGTTAACTGGGCGCACAAATCGGTTAGGGAGGTCTTACAGGAGTTGACAGCGCATAAAACGTCTTTCAGTGTGGGTTCCGCTTCTACTGGTGCGTTGTGTACAGTAGCATTGTTAGTCACTAGTCCTGCGGACACCCCCTCTGAGCTTTTACTGCTTGCTGTTTTTGTTGTGTGCGTTATCGCTGGTCCTTTTCCTAGGCTCTTCCTGTCCCCTGCCTGCGGTCTGTCCTGCTGGTGCTGGATATTTTTAGATGGAGATAAGGTAGAGGTGGAGGGGTGCGCAAATTTTTCAAGTTTAGCCGCTGCTGCCGCTGCTGCCTGATTTCCCTTTTCTTTTGAGGTGCGGGTCGTTTGGGAGCTAGAGTTCTCCTGTGGCTGCATCTCTTCTCCCTTTTTCCTAGTCATATCTAATTATATTAGTCCAAGGGATATATTAAAAAATTTAACCGTGCGTAGAATTTGTGCTATGCAGCTTTTTTTTTTTTTCCTCTTCTTTTCCCCCTTTCCCTTCCGCTCCCCCTCTCCTCTCCTCTTTACCCTTCCTACCCGCACTCTCCCTACCTCCTCAACTTTCCCCCCCCTCTCCTCCCCACCTCCCACCTCCTCACACCACCCTCGATAACGTCACAGACCCAGCAGTATCCTCCAGGCAGGCACTTAGATAGTCAACCAACCAAAGATCGACCGATAGCGCTGCACTGTCAATACTCCAAGCTACAACCCCCTCCCCCAACACAGCCCTCCACCAGCTAACAGGGGTATATTATCACAAGAATAGGAAAAAGACGCAGGGTGTCCGTGTAATAAACTGCCTATGTCTTCACCCCCCCCTATCCGCAGTGGTAACCCGCCCCACGGAAAGTAGGTGGAGATGATCCGCTTTTCAATAAGCACAATAGGTGGCAGTTGCAGTAGCAGTAGCAATAGTTAACAGTCAGTACCTTGGTGCTACTCACATATTGAAACTCCTGGCGGTGGCTATAACTCCTCTTTTCCTGTACACACGCTGTACACACGCTGTCTCAGCCGCCTCCTCCCGCTGATGACGGGATCGTTGCCCGGGCGACCGCTCAAGCAGAGAGCCCGACTCCCTTCTCCCCGCCCCGAGGGCTCGGGTCTCGTCCTCTCCCGGGCGGCGGTACCGCAATCCCAGCGTCACACTCCAACTCAGACAAGCGGGCGGGGGAGCCAAGCAGCCAGACAAGTATACCACAAGGGGAGAGAGCTCACTCAGACAGACTCCAGGCGCCAGGCACAGCAGATAGACACGGAGGCATCGGGCTGGGGGAAGCTCGCGCTCACCTCCACTCACTCCAACATCCGGTCTCGCATCCGGTCACGCCCCCCCCTCCCATGCAGCCATCTCTAAAGTGCATGTAGACAAAACATGACTTCAAAGAGATTGCAGGAAATCAGCAGCACCGAAATGCAACACAGGATAAAAAAAAGAGAAATACAGTATTTTAATTTTAAAAAATAGCAATTGTTTCCAACACAGTGGTTTAGCAAACTAAATGCCATTAGATGCATAGGAGGTTGTGGAAATGGAGCATATATAGGAAAAATATAAGGTGTTTTTCTTCCTTTAGGTGCAGCAGTGACCTTTAAAGCTCATGCTTCTCACGAGTTCTGGCAAAAGTCCACAGCTATCCAGTTTTGGATAGTGAAGCATTGATAGAAGCTCTTTACAGCTGATGACCTGTCGGAAGGTAATTACTTTGTCTTCCCATTTGTCAGCCACATCTGCTAAGCATGTGTGGGTTATCCAAAGTCCCAGAAAGACAAACAAAGAACTCATTGAACGGCAGCAGACAGTTGGAATTTTCACCCTGCCGAGTTTATGTTGGCGGACTGAAGGAAAACTGAGTTATCAGATCCACACCTAGAGGGTAGCAGGGTTGAGCACAGGATGTAAGTGGGAGAGAAGAATTTAAAATGCAAATTGCAATGTTGCAAGTAAAGAGAGGAACATGGAATACTTATAATACCCAATCCAGTGCAAAATCTTGCTATTGTACATTCACCTAACATTGCAATAGCATGACAATGCACCACCTAACACTCTCAAGCCATTTTGGCTAGCAGGAGCAAGCCTGTTTAAAGTTCGGAATGCTGAGGGAACGAATCACACAAGCACAGACACAGAGAGCAATAAAAACCTAATAGGGGTTCTAACGCTTTCATACCCTATCCAAAACTAAAAAAAAAAAGTGAAGTATTAAAGAAAAGAAAAGTGGCAAAGAAATGTCAATTCACTGGGACAGTCTCGGTGCTGATATCATGCCGGGTTGTGAGCGGCTTTCTTAGTGAGTTTTTACAATATTTTTGTTGTCACACTGTTTAAACTGGATAACTGGCTCTGTTCTACAATAAACTTTTATTGAAACTACTACACTATCACTGGCTTTCTGTTGGGTCCTTGGTGAGCTTTATCCAGGGCCGTTTTTAATATTAATTGGACCCTGGGCAAAAATTTTCTTGCCCCCCCTCCCCCCCCCGTGCAATTTTACTCTCCACCTGCTCTGAGACATACAATAAATATCAGCTAGACTTAAAATCAGTTTACTGTATCAGATCAGGCAGCAATTGCGATTGGTTGCCAGTGGTTACAGCATATCATTACTGATATGACCAAGAAACATGCTGTGCCTGTTGTACTTGCTACAGCTTATGGTCTGGTGAGTGTGCATTTGATTCATGTGGTGGTATTCGGTGTTCTCGTTACACTACAAGGAACTGCTGGATGGTGAAAGATCTTTTTTATCTGAATATATACAGACTTTGTTTTAAAAGAGACTTCACGTTTGGCACATTGAACACTGTTTTTCTTTTAACTGTACTTTACGATGTTGTAAACTTAGATGCTGTGTTGACCCCTCACGATACCCAGTAGCCAGGCCTCAATGAGATATGGATGAAGAAGCTGAAGAGATATAAATTCTGGACTTGAGTGGATGAAGGCCCAAGAGTAGGTCTCAGGTGAACCTCAACCAAGTAGTGGAAGAGTATACCTAGGTAGAGACACAGAGAAAAGATCCAGTGGTTGCCATGGTTACAATAAAATTACAGTTCTGGCAGTGGACTAATCCCGAAGAAAAAGATTGAAGCCACTACCAGAAACAAACAAACTGCTGAGCAATGTCAACAAATGCTGAGAGATGGTTTACTGTACCACAGAATAATGTATCTCTGTGACTTGTTGATCCGGCAGGCTGAACTATCAAAAGAATCCATGTGAAAGTGTGATATTGGGGTGTTCACAAAACATTCACCTGGTTCAAGAGGCAGGCCATGTGTGTTGGTCTTTTCCAGTTATTGAACAAGTCTGTCAACACTATGTGGTCTTTTCAGTGTCAAGGGTTCTAAGAATTCTCTGAATTTTAGTCAGAGTTTATATTAGTTAGTTTAACTGTTATATGTAACTTGTTGGACCATGCTTGGCCGTGTGAGTGACTTGGCATTGTGTAAATGTCACTTTTTTTGCTGTGTGTGTTTTATGAAAATTAATAAAAAGGGTTCTAAGAATTCCACCTCTGAACACACTTCTGTCTCACTTGAAGTACTGGCAATTGACTTTCTTACATTCAATATATTAGAAAAAGGATACAATTACATTCTCATTGTGGTAGGCTACTTTACCAGTAGTTTTCGGTGACAGTTCCAACTCATGACCACACTGTCAATATCACCTCTCAGATGGTGTGGAAGGACTTCTGCCTTTCTTACCATACAAGAAAAAGAAACGCTGCAGCAGGTGTATAAAGATAAGGCTGATTGGAGTGTCTTGCAGAGTGCTGTCCCCGGCCCGCCTCTGTGGGAAACTTGTAAAGAAGAAAGAAATAGCTGCACATCCAGAACTTCCAATTGCCTTTTATTTTGTTTCACAAGGAAAACACCAAGGACACCAAACTGTGGTCACGTAGATGTGTTTCACACATACAGTCAGGTCCATAAATATTGGGACATTGACACAATTCTAATCTTTTTGGCTCTATACACCACCACAATGGATTTGAAATGAAACAAACATGATGTGCTTTAACTGCAGACTTTCAGCTTTAATTTGAGGGTATTTACATCCAAATCAGGTGAACGGTGTAGGAATTACAACAGTTTGTATATGTGCCTCCCACTTTTTAAGGGACCAAAAGTAATGGGACAATTGGCTGCTCAGCTGTTCCATTACCAGGTGTGTGTTATTCCCTCATTATCCCATTTACATAGAGCAGATAAAAGGTCCAGAGTTCATTTCAAGTGTGCTATTTGCATTTGGAATCTGTTGCTGTCAACTCTCACTATGAGATCCAAAGAGCTGCCACTATCAGTGAAGCAAGCCATCATTAGGCTGAAAAAACAAAACCATCAGAGAGATAGCAAAAACATTAGGTGTGGCCAAATCAACTGTTTGGAACATCCTTAAAAAGAAAGAACGCACCGGTGAGCTCAGCAACACCAAAAGACCCGGAAGACCACGGAAAACAACTGTGGTGGATGACCGAAGAATTCTTTCCCTGGTGAAGAAAACACCCTTCACAACAGTTGGCCAGATCAAGAACACTCTCCAGGAAGTAGGTGTATGTGTGTCAAAGTCAACAATCAAGAGAAGACATCACCAGAGTGAATACAGAGGGTTCACCACAAGATGTAAACCATTGGTGAGCCTCAAAAACAGGAAGGCCAGATTAGAGTTTGCCAAACAACATCTAAAAAAGCCTTCACAGTTCTGGAACAACATCCTATGGACAGATGAGACTACGATCAACTTGTACCAAAGTGATGGGAAGAGAAGAGTATGGAGAAGGAAAGGAACTGCTCATGATCCAAAGCATACCACCTCATCAGTGAAGCATTGTGGTGGTAGTGTCATGGCATGGGCATGTATGGCTGCCAATGGAACTGGTTCTCTTGTATTTATTGATGATGTGACTGCTGACAAAAGCAGCAGGATGAATTCTGAAGTGTTTCGGGCAATATTATCTGCTCATATTCAGCAAAATGCTTCAGAACCCATTGGACGGCGCTTCACAGTGCAGATGGACAATCACCCGAAGCATACTGCAAAAGCAACCAAAGAGTTTTTTAAGGGAAAGAAGTGGAATGTTATGCAATGGCCAAGTCAATCACCTGACCTGAATCCAATTGAGCATGCATTTCACTTGCTGAAGACAAAACTGAAGGGAAAATGCCCCAAGAACAAGCAGGAAGTGAAGACAGTTGCAGTAGAGGTCTGGCAGAGCATCACCAGGGATGAAACCCAGCATCTGGTGATGTCTATGCGTTCCAGACTTCAGGCTGTAATTGTCTGCAAAAGATTTGCAACCAAGTATTAAAAATTGAAAGTTTGATGAATGATTGTTAATCTTACTTTTGGTCCCTTAAAAAGTGGGAGGCACATATACAAACTGTTGTAATTCCTACATCGTTGATCTGATTTGGATGTAAATACCCTCAAATTAAAGATGAAAGTCTGCAGTTAAAGCACATCTTGTTCGTTTCATTTCAAATCCATTGTGGTGGTGTATAGAGCCAAAAAGATTAGAATTGTGTTGATGTCCCAATATTTATGGACCTGACTGTACATCTTGTACTTAATCATTACCCTAATGCTTAATAATTATCATGTTAGTTAGACTGTTATATGTAACTTGTTGGGACATGCTTGGCCGTGTGAATGACTTGGCATTGTGTCAATGTCACTTTTTTTCGCTGTATGTCTTTTATAAAACGAACAGGTTTTTAATCAATGCCGAAGGTGTAGGGTGTGTCCATAGAAGAACTAACAGTTTTGTATCTACTAGTACTCAGATGCAACATATTATCAAACCATTCATCACATGCTCTACAGTTGGGGTGGTCTATTTATTACAGTGCCCATGTGGGCTCCAATATGTAAGGAGGACTAAACGCCCCCTACAGGTTTGCCTCAATGAACATATTACCAATATCAAAACTGGGTTCAGGAATCATTCGGTGTCTAAGCACTATTTGCTTCTGCACAACAAAGACCCTTCCAAGACAATTTTTCTGGGGATTGAAATACAATCCCCATTGGAGGGGAAGTTCATTAGTAAGGGAAATATCTAAACTAGATATGTCCTGGATCCATAAGCTCAAGACCTATGTTCCATATGGACTAAATATAGATGTCGATGTAAAGGCTTTTATTGACAATTCATAGGATCAGTATTTGTGTACTTGATCTGAGTCCCGTGTGTAGTCCTTTAATACTAAATGCACTTTTAATTATTTTTAATTAATTAGAATTGTGGTAATTTGACTTTTAGTTTATACAATCTTTTGTTTATAGTTATTTTTATGGCTCAATAGGGGCAGCTGGAGATGTATTTTCCACATCTATTCACATGTGAAACTAATATATGATTTTCCATGTGGTACACTTAGTTAGTTGCCCACTAGGAGCCACATATGGTACCGGATATATATGACTAATGGGGTTTCTAGTAATTTGTAATCTATTTAATATAATCCCTGCCCACCAGGGGCGCCGTATGGGTTCTGATTATGGGGTTGGGGCAATCTGTAACCTTCAATTTTCCTCTGAAGTCAATACAAGAGTTTAAGATGGAAATGTAACTAACAAACCTATTGTCTGATCAAGGGGTTAATATGTGAGACATAGGTTCTTGTTGTAGGATATGGGTTGATTATCCAGCCCCTTTTTGTTTTGTATGCTTTGGCTTATCATTCGAGCGGAATTTCTGTCAGTGATCCATTTGTGTTAATATAATCTTAGATAATGTCTGTGTTTGGTGTGATCTCCATCAGAAGAGGGATGCCCATACATAAAATGGCGCTTTTGCGGCCAGCCACCCAGGACTCAGAACAAGGCATGGCTGTGTTATATAAGGTGGTAAGTCAACAAGCTACCTGTTCCCCAGGACGACGTCACTTTATGACAAAACGCGTCTGGAGGAAAGGATGTGTTGATGTCTACACGCTGTTTTGTAACCCAGAGGATGGGCGATCTGATGTTAGCCGGCCGGCTCTTTTAACCTATGCGAGTGTTTTACGATTTTGATGTAAGTGCAATACTTTTTCTACTTCATAAAGCCAAGGCAGAATTACACTATGGTTATTTTTTCTTTCTGGGCCTTCTGCTGACTGGAACGAGATCCGACTTCACGGTGGTTGTAAGATGTAAGAGATCCTACAGCAGCGATCCATCCCACACTCAAATCCCTGTACAAGCATCTGTGCAATCTCAAAGGCCTTGGCTGGGCTATAGCCACATGCCTGGTTTGCTTACCTTCTGGTAAGCAAGTTTTCTTAAGGTGGCGGCGCACTTTTTATGACGTGAATCACTGTGGTGTTTACCAAGAGAGAGATCTTCACTTACCATCAATACACAGATTCATGCCATTTATTTATTATGCTTGCTTCGCAAGGATTTTGCATATATTAGTTTGGACTATCTAGCGTGGCTCTCCATTTTTTTATGTACTCTTTGTGTTGTGTATCCTACACCAAACCTCAGCTTTCTTATTTTTGTGTTTACATTAGCACGGTATTAGTCCATTTTTAGTATTTCAAATGCTAAACCTTGTTTGGAATCAGTACCCTATCCAACTAAACCATAAGCCTTTTGAATTCCTTGGATCGCCAGTATTCTAGACTCAGTATAAATTTGCACACATTTTGGTAAAGATCCACAAAACCTTATATATTCAGATCTGACTCTGAATATAGATTTCCTTCTCTATGTCTGATCTGTGGAATGTGTGAGAAGCAATTTTATTCTCTCATAAGCTAAGGTAGCACTCTAATGCAATACCATTTCTAATCCATCTTATGTTTGAAAACTTTCTGCCACTGGACAAGGAAATATTTCAGATTTTTTTTAAAGATGAACATCCAGGCAGATATACAAGACACAAATTATTGTATTGTTTTGGAATGCAAGCAATATAAGTATGAATTTGGCTTGGTATCGGTCCCTGTGCAGCAGAACTCAGACTGGGAGTGAGAGTCTCAGCACAAAGAGGCAATCACTTGTGGTGCAGTGTTCATGAGCTAACAAGGAACATGCTGATAGGAGAATAACAAAGAGATGAGCTTATCAGTACGCTGCTTCGCTTTTCACTGTCATGCCACAGGCTGAGGGAGGATAAAGCCTTGTACACACAGGTCGAAAATTGTCCTGTTCGGCCCAAATGTACAGCTGTCTGTTCTCAGGTCTCATGACCGGCTTCTGTCGAATGGGGATGCTGGAAAACTAGCATCTGACCCTCATTCAATCAGAACTGGTACACAATGGCTGCAAGCCCTGACCAGTGTGTTCTGGCTGGGGGGTAGTCCAGTTGTCAGAACACATAGACACAGCGGGGGAGATCAGCGCACTAACATTGCCTGTGTTAGTACAGAGATTGCTCCATTTTTTTTCATTCGGCCCGCTGGGTTGAAAAAAAAAACTGGAAAATAATGGTGGCCACCCAAAATATTGACACTTTGGGCCCAATTTGGACATTTTCACTTAGGGGTGTACTCACTTTTGTTGCCAGCGGTTTAGACATTAATGGCTGTGTGTTGAGTTATTTTGAGGGGACGGCAAATTTACACTGTTATACAAGCTGTACACTCACTACTTTACATTGTAGCAAAGTGTCATTTCTTCAGTGTTGTCACATGAAAAGATATAATAGAATATTTACAGAAATGTGAGGGGTGTACTCACTTTTGTGACATACTGTATATACATACAAAGGGACCTAAAAAAGTATTCATACCCCTTGAAGTTTTCCACATTTTGTCATGTTACAACCAAAAGCATAAAAGTATTTTTTGGGATTTTATGTGATAGACCAACACAAAGGGGCACATAATTGTGAAGAGGAAGGAAAATAATAAATGGTTTTCAACATTTTTTATAAATAAATATCTGAAAAGTGTGGCGTGCATTTGTATTCAGCCCCTTGTAGTGTCAATACTTTGTAGAACCACCTTTCTACCACATCTAAAGAGTGACGTTTTTGCCCATTCTTCTTTGCAAAATAGCTCAAGCTCTGTCAGATTGGATGGAGAGCATCTGTGAACATCAATTTTCAAGTCTTGCCACAGATTCTTAATTGGATTTAGGTCTGGACTTTGGGTCATTCTAACACATAAATATGCTTTTTATCTAAACCATTCCATTGTAGCTCTGGCTGTATGTTTAATGCCGTTGTCCTGCTGGAAGGTGAACCTCTGCCCCAGTCTCAAGTCCTTTGCAGACTCTAATGTCATGTACACACGAGCGGGCTTTCAACAGACTGAACTCCGACGGACCTTCGACGGAGTTCCGATGGAGTACCGACGCAACGGACTTGCCTACACACGATCACACCAAAGTTCGACTGATTCGAACGTGATGACGTACGACCAGACTAGAATAAGAAAGTTCATAGCCAGTAGCTAATAGCTGCCCTTGCGTCGTTGTTCGTCCGTCGGACTAGCATACAGACTAATGCCCCGTACACACGGTCGGACATTGATCGGACATTCCAACAAAAAATCCTAGGATTTTTTCTGACGGATGTTGGCTCAAACTTGTCTTGCGTATACACGGTCACACAAAGTTGTAGGAAAATCCGATTATTCTGAACGCGGTGACGTAAAACACGTACGTTGGGACTATAAACGGTGCAGTAGCCAATAGCTTTCATCTCTTTATTTATTCTGAGCATGCGTGGCACTTTGTGCGTCGGATTTGTGTACACACGATCGGAAATTCCGACAACGGATTTTGTTGTCGGAAAATTTTATAGCAAGCTCCCAAACTTTGTGTGTCGGAAAATCCGATGGAAAATGTGTGATGGAGCCTACACACGGTCAGAATTTCTGACAACAAGGTCCTATCACACATTTTTCGTTGGAAAATCCGACCGTGTGTACGGGGCATAACAGATTTTTCGACCGGACTCGAGTCCGTCGGAAAGATTTGAAACATGTTCTGTTTCTAAAGTCCGTCTGATTTTTCGACAGCAAAGGTCCGATGAAGCCCACACACGATTGAATTGTCTGGTGGATTCGTTCCGTCGGACCTTTGCTGTCGAAAAGTCTGGTCGTGTGTACACGGCATAACAGGTTTTCTTCTAAGATTGCCCTGTATTTGGCTCCATCCATCTTCCCATCAACTCTGAACAGCTTCCCTGCCCTTGCTGAAGAAAAATCCCCATAACATGATGCTGCCGCCACCTTGTTTCACGGTGGGGATGGTGTGTTCAGGGTGATGTGCAGTGTTAGTTTTCCGCCACACATAGCGTTTTGCTTTTAGGCTAAAAAGTTAAATGTTGGTCTCATCTGACCAGAGCACCTTCTCCCACATATTTGCTGTGTCCCCCACATGGCTTCTTGCAAACTGCAAACGGGACTTCTTGTGGCTTTCTTTCAACAATGGCTTTCTTCTTGCCACTCTTCCATAAAGGCCAGATTTGTGGAGTGCACAACTAATAGTTGTCCTGTGGACAGATTCTCCCACCTGAGCTGTGGATCTTTGCAGCTCCTCCAGAGTTACCATGGGCCTCTTGGCTGCTTCTCTGATTAATGATCTCCTTGCCCGGCCTGTCAGTTTAGGTGGATGGCCATGTCTTGCTAGGTTTGCAGTTGTGCCATACTCTTTCCATTTTCAAAAGATGGATTGAACAGTGCTCCTTCATGATGCTGTTTGCTCACTAAGGTTCTCTAACAAACCTCTGAGGGCTTCACAGAACAGCTGTATTTATACTGAGAATAAATTACACACAGATGGACTCTATTAACTTATTAGGTGAATTTTAAAGGCAATTTGTTCCACTAGATTTTAGTTAGGGGTTTCAGAGTAAAGGGGGCTGAATACAAATGCACACCACAATTTTCAGATATTTATTTGTAATACATTTTCAAAACCATTTATCATTTTCCTTCCACTTCACAATTATGTGCCGCTATGTGTTGGTCTATCACATAAAATCCCAATAAAATACATTTACGTTTTTGGTTGTAACATGAAAAATGTGGAAAATTTCAAGGGATATGAATACTTTTTCAAGGCACTGTGTATATATATATATATATATATATATATTTCTATATCTACCTATCTTTTATCTATTGTTTGTTTTGTTTGCTAGCCCTGAAGAAGGAGGAGTCTATTCCCCAAAAACGAGTTGGCTGGATGTACATGCTGCTAATTTTTATTAAAGGTCCATGAACCATATTTTAGAAGTCACATTTCTCTGGACACTGGGTGCTACCGTAATTTCTTTTTATCTACTTCTACTTTAAGCCTGGGTTCACACTGATGCAAATTTACAGTGGGTTTGATGCGTTTAGGAACACAAAGATTCGCAGGTCATGTTAAAAGCATAGTATTTCATGGCTTTGGTTCACATCTATGCGTTGCGAATTTGGTGCGAGAAAAAAAAGGGTCCTGTACATGTTGACTGCGGGTGCGATGTAAATTCCTATGGTGCAGTGTGAATATTATCTTCATAGGCTTCAATTGAACTTGCAGTAAACTTACAGCACACAGTTCACATCTCAGTGAATTGTTCACTGTCTGCCTCCGGAAATTCGCAGTAAAATCACGGTAAAATCGCTGTAAATTCGCACCTATCCACCTCAAAACGCAAGGCAAATTCGCACCTTACACAGGTCAAAAAACGGACCAAATTCGCAGTACATCACATCGCAGTAGTGTGAACCTAGGCTAAATGTCACTTAACTCCAACAAAGATAAATCAGGCTTCCTCTTCTGCAAAACTTGGGTGTGCTGTGTGGCAGAGGTGTGTAACACTCAGAAATACAAATCCTTTGGAAGGTAAAATACCTCCAATAAATGTATTTCAACTGTGTATAGCTATTAGTATGGAATGCAGCATTATTAGAGCAGTATGATGAACTACAAAGTGCAGTAAGCTACAACAACCTATCAGATCTTAATAGATGGAAGGCCAATAAGTGCAAAATGAATACAAATTGGTTGTTGTGGCTTACTGTACTTTGGTGTTCTTTTTTTTTTTTTTAAAGATTCTTAAGCCTCGTACACACGAACGGATTGTTGGCCAACAAAACCGTGGACTTTTGTCTGAAGGGCGTTGGCCCAAACTTGACTTGCATACAAACGGCAAGGAATTGTTGGCCAACAAATACGAACGTAGTGACGTACTACGTTGTTTTTCAGCTCTTTAGCGCCACCCTTTGGGCTCCTTCTGCTAATTTCGTGTTAGTAGAAGTTTGGTGAGCACTTTTCATTTTGCGCTTTTCAGTTTGCGCTTTTCAGTTCCTTTCTGAGCGGCCGTTTGTCAACCAGCCATGTTGCGGAATCGGAGGAGATAACGTGTTATTTAATATTGGCCTTGGAGGTATTGCTTTGACATTATTTTTTTGGTTGAATAATGATTTTTTTTTTTTTGCCACTTCAGCAAAGTGTTTATATGGGAGATATTGTTTCAACTTACAGTTCAATCTTGTCCCTTAACAAATTCACATCATTGTGGCGTAATCTTTCTTTATCCAATTATTGAAAAGTAATAAAAGAAACAAGCAATACAAATATCCCCAATTAATTAATTACCCCTAAAACCCCCCCTCACTACACCCAGTTACCCCAACTAACTCCCCCAACCCTACCCCCTTACTCGTCCCACTGGAGTCATGACCTATACCTATCACCATCCTCCTCCTTCTCTTTTACACTATTTGAGTGTGAGTCATCTAGTTAAAGTTTATTTTGAAATTTATGTTGGGTGAGTTATCCGGCTATATTTTCCCACACCTCTGCTGCCTGAAGTGAGGACTTATATTTCACCCAGTCCCTCCACGTCTCTTCATACGTTTCCATATCTAACCCGTCGCTGTGTCTCAAATATTCCAGGCAGTGGATTTCATTTATTTTGTTGAACCACTCCCGCAGTGTGGGTCTCCTTCTATCCATCCAGTGTCTAGTAATAAGACTTTTAGCCGCTTAGAGGAGGTGCGGTAACAGTGATTTCAGATACCTCTTCGTGGGCATATTACTCCCATGATGTAGACATACCCAAGGGTCGTCCGGGACCCTCATACTGGTGATCTCAGATATAATTCTCCTTATCTCCCCCCAAAATGTTTTAATTTCCGGACACAGCCGCCATATATGCTCCGTTGTCCCTATGTCCCCACAACCTCTCCAACATAATTGCGATGATTCTTTCTGTATTTTATATGCTCTGTCCGGGGTGATATACGTTCTCGCCAGGGTTCTAAAATTCATCTCAGTTAACCTAAAGTTCAGGTAGCGTTCACCCTTTCCAGAACCAGCCCAACCTTCCTTTCACTGATCTTATTACCCAATTCCTCCTCCCACTTCTTAAGATATGTCGGGCACTCCACCTCTCCCAATTTAATCAATATTCTATAGATCCTAGGCACACCTCCCCTCCCTTTTTTCTCCAGAAACACTTTTTCCAGGGGGCGTAGGTCTTTCATCGACCTTATTGGCTGCGGGAGTGAATCAACAAAATGCTTCCACTGCCTGTACTTCCATATATCCATAATAAACCAATTGTCTTTAGCTTTTAACTCCTGATATGTACACATCTTACTCTGACTCATGATGTCTTTTAGTTGGACCTCGTCCTTCAATATCCACCTCCCAAACAGATCTTCCCTCCCAGGCAAAAAGTAGTTTGTGTCCTTAAGCGGGATAAACGGTGAATTATATCCCCATTGCTCCCTGTCGTGCAATTTATCCCACATAGTTAGTGCATGTTTGGTGATATCCAAAGTTTTCGTGCTCAATTGTCTATAATGTGGTGGTATCCACACATTCTTACCCAACTCAACTCGACTCATTATATTCTCTATTTTCACACATTGTTTTTCTTTATAGTTTTCTACCCAATCTAAGATACGTGATAAAACTATAGCTACATAATATTTTTTAATATCAGGTGCCCCCCACCCCCCCTTCTTCTTATCATTAACTAATTGTGCAAAATGTATTCGTGGTTTTTTCCCCCTCCATATGAATTTTAGAAACAAAGTGTGCAACTTATTAAAATAGCTCTGCGGGATTAAGATTGGGAGCATTTGAATTTCATATATAATTTTGGAAGGATTGACATTTTAAATAGATTTATTCTGCCTCCCCATGAGAGTTGGATCCGCGGGAATCTATTCAAGTCGGTCCTGACCTCATTGAGGAGTAACATAAAATTTGCTTGGAACAGTGACTCTTTCGCTGTAGTGATTTTAACACCTAGGTAATTAAGCTCGTTTATCCCCCATGGATGGGGGAATGGAAGGCTCTTTTGGTATGCCTTTTCCTTTCTTTATCTTCAACTATTCCAAAATTTCTGACTTAGTTGAATTAACCCGGAAATTCGATAGTCTGCCATAAGCCTTTATAGTCTCTAACAGGTTTGGGAGGGTGATCCTCGGGCGGGTAACGTAAAGTAGTATGTCATCCGCAAAGGCGGCTATTTTGTACTCTTCTCCCCCTATTTTAACCCCGCTGATGTCCGGGCTGAGCCTTATCTTCGCCAATAAAGGTTCCAGCGTCAGCACGAAAAGCAGTGGGGAAAGTGGGCACCCCTGTCTAGTGCCGTTATACATTGTGAATGGTTCAGATAGAGTACAATTCATTTTTACTCTTGCTGTGGGGTAAGTGTATAGGGCCTTTATCCATCTGAGCATTTTGTTACCTAGACCAATCTCCTCAAGTGTGTCCCACATGAAGCCTCAGTCTACCCTGTCGAAGGCTTTTTCAGCGTCAATCGACAGGAGTAGACCTGGGGCTCCCCTGTCCTTCGTTTTCTGGGTCACCATTAACGTCTTGATGCCATTATCTCTTCCTTCCCTACCCGGCACGAAACCCACTTGATCTGGGTGGATAATCTCATTGATTTTCTTTTTCAGCCTGTCGGCTAAGATCTTAGCAAATAGCTTCGTGTCAACGTTCAGAAGAGAGATGGGCCTATAGCTGGAACATAACGTGCTGTCCTTCCCTTCTTTCCAGATGATGGCAACGCTAGCTTCTAGTGCTTCTTTCCTCATCTTCCAGTTCTTCCCTATCCCGTTCATATATGAACACATTATAGAAATCAATGATTCCTGGAATTTTTTGTAGTAAAGAACGGTCAGCCCATCTTGGCCTGGGCTTTTCCCATTTTGGGTATCCTGTAGGGCTTTCTTAAGTTCCTGTTCAGTTATAGGGGCCTCTAACATAGCTTTATCATCTTCCGCAATTTTTGTTAAATTTACCTCTTTTAAAAAAATTTTATTGTCCTCTCGCTTGCGTCTGTTAGACTCGTGTGAGTTATTTGAGTTTGATGCGTACAGCTCTCCATAGAATTCTTGGAATGCTTTCGCAATATCACACGTTTTATATTTAATTTCCCCAGACTTAGTCTTTATTTTTTCTATATAGTTAGTCATTTTCTTTTTTCTCAAGGCCCTGGCTAGGAGTTTGCTTGGTTTATTACCATTGATATATCTTTCTTTCTTAACCAAATTATAAATTTTACGCATTTCCTGTTCTGTACAAGCCCTCAACTCTTCTCTTCTTCTTTGTAAGTTTATCCAAACCTCCCTCACTCCCTATGATTTATGTTGCTGTTCTAATTCTTGGATTTCTTTTATCAGGGCTGTCCTTTCTTTTTTCAATCTCCTTTTTTTTTCCGAGCCTACCATCATTAGTATGCCCCTGATATATGCTTTATGGGCCTCCCAGACTGTAGCCTCATTTACCTCCCCGGGCACATTGATTTTAAAGTACCAATCCAGTTCTTCCTTGATTCTCTTTAGAATATCTTTATCTTGGAGAAGGTCTTCGTTCAATCTCCACCCTGTACCCTGTGTATGGGGTTCCCCTATTTTCATTTGTAAGCTCACCGTTGCGTGATCAGAAAACGTCATATTACCAATAACCACCCCCATAACCACCTCCAGTAACCGATGTTCAACCAAGAAGAAGTCAAGTCTCGAGTACGTCGCATGCATGGGGGAGTAAAAAGTGTAGTCTCTTGTATCGCCATGTTGTATCCTCCACACATCGACCAACTGAAGATGGTACAGCTTCTTTTTGAGTTTGCCTGTCCCCTGAACATGTGACGAACAATCTTTTACAGGGTCTAAACATAAATTAAAGTCCCCCGCTATGATAGCCCTCCCACTCTTAAATTCTTCTAATTTTGCCAGGATACCTATTACGTTTCTATATGTGTTCTTGTTTGGCCCATAGATGTTTGCCAGTGAGGGCTTTGAGCCGTTAATTTTACCTTTTAAGAAGAGAAACCAAGAATAATGATTTGATTTGGTATATTTTCTATATTTTTGGATGCATAGAATGCTCGTTTTGGTTAAGTTCTATTGGCAGATAGCATGTCTAATTTTGTTGTTTTCTTTTTTTAATGCACAATAAAAAAAATTGTGTAGAATAATACCTGGCTATGTGTTTTACTTCAAATGACAGTTTGGGAGTAGGCAATTACATTTAAAAAAATACAATGTAAAATTGACAAGGGACACCAACATAGTTGTATCTTTGATCTTACAAACTACGGGATAATGGTGTTGTGGTAACTTGCCCAAATAAAAAAAAAAAGCATAATAATATTATTCTTGATATCACTATCGCGTCCATAGACACGAATGCCGGACTCGGCCAGCCCCCCGATGCCCGCGTCATTAGATTTGATTGACAGCAGCAGGAGCCAATGGTTGCGCTGCTATCAATCTATCCAATCAGGACACGAGACACCGGCCGGAGCTGGTGTGCTTGTTCCTGTCGCGCAAATTTCTGGGCTCAGGTAAGTATAAGGGGGGCGCTGCTGCATTAAAAAATGTTGTTCACCCTAATGCATAGAATGCATTAAGGTGAAAAATGGCAAGGGTTTACAACCCCTTTAAGTCTTGGCTTTCTTTTCATTGTTGATTATATAAAACAAAATCTGAGCTATCATATGTAACAATGGTGGTCACTTAACTGACAGGGCTTACAAATGAATGTGCCCCCCCCCCCTAACATAAACAGGAAAATCCACATGCCAGCGGTGCTATCTAAAGTGTTTTCAAAGCATGAAGCATTTCCCATATGGATGGTCCGGTTGTACAACGTGCTCTTTCATGTAAACTCAACTTCAGTTTGATCGATAGTTTCCCTTGAAACAAGAAGCGCTCATGGTATACTTTGCAGCCACACAAACCCTGCATTGTCTGATAAGGAAAATAGATCACTGAGAGACTCTTGTTAACAAGCACAAACATTTTTATTGTACGTTAAGAGGAAGTGCTCACTGAGAGGACTTTAATAGTAGAGCAAAGAAGTGTAATGATAGAATAAAAAAGACAGCTATATTTATTGGACCATTGAAATGGCACCTGCTGTACCCACCAACTGCAAATCTAATATCTGAATCCATCGTTTATATACACAGTAGAGGCAGCCATTTTGTGGAAGACACAGACATTAAGAAACCACAGCTTACACAGGCAAGAGTTTTGCTGAGGATTTGTCTTTATTATTTTTGGAGCAGGTTAGCAAGGGAACGGAGCTTGTAACTGGAAGAATATCGTAGAAAATATTTCTGGTATCTGCGGGGATGAGTGAAACTGGGAGCTTTCATTTTCCCAAATACTTCCTCAAAAACTGGGAAATGTTCGCAAAATTTTTCCATTTTGGCAAATTGCATTGAAATGAACGGGGAAGATAAAAATTGTGTTTTTTGCTGGTTTTATAGGGGGCAATGCAATTTATATAGCTGCTGAGGGTTACAGAAGGTTCTTTCACCTATCCTGGATCTGTTCTTGTGCCAAAAATGCAGCTTCTTATTAGCCTCATTATGTTACTTTTTTCACAGAAAGAAAAAAAGACAGCAAGAAAAGTAATGTAAAAAATTTAAACAACAGTACACAAAATACACAAAAAAGGGGAAAGAACACTAAATTAAAGAAGCTATTCATAATACATCCCCTTAAAAACCATACCCTCTGCAAAAGAAAGTCCATATCATTTCTTTTTTTTCAAGCAAATTTCACCAGAGCAGCTTATGGAGTTCTTGCTTGGGTTACATTTTTTTCAGTAGGGCAATTGCTTATTTTGCAATGAATGAAATTTCCCCAAAAATCAATGAACTCATCCCTGATCACCTGTTTTAGCCTATTATGTTTAATCAATACTGGACACAGAAATTGAGCTTCTGAATGGTTGATATCTACAGTTTTTCAGCCACTTTCAATCATAGGGCCATCCCCATTTCTAATGTATAGCATCATGACCTACATAGGCAGGATATTATAAAAATGTAGGGTCCATTTAAAACATCAGTATGGTCTTATCAGAGGCTTTAAATAAAATTTAAAAAAACAATCTGTACCAGGGGCGTTGCTTGGTCTACAAAAGATCTGGGGCTAGAGCCCATAGCAGCGTAGTAAAGAAAGTTATACGCTTGGGTGGGTATACACATGTATATAATATACGTGTGTGTGTGTATATATTATGTGTGTGTATATATTATATCCCCCTCCTCTTGGGGACCCCTGAAGAGACTCAGGGCTATGGGCCCCAGATTCGGGGCTTTAGCCCCAAAAGCCACCCTCTAGCGACGCCACTGATCCGTACGATGCTTTACACAGGGATATTAATATTAATGCAGTTTAAAAAACGGAAGCTTGCAGGAAAGCCCAGTCCTGTGATCTGTAAGTCATGTAGCCAGCTCCAGCCCCAGTCACAGAATTGATTGTAATAGAGTGACTCAAGGTAGGCTTTATACCATAGTCTGCATTTTATGAATGGGCCATAAAATGCTTATGGAGGTAGGAGTACCTTTGAGGGGTTTAAAGACATTGTTATAAGTAGGCCCCTATAGTGTTACTCAGTTTTGTCAAACATTATACCTATAAATTCTTAAAAAACGAAATTCAGAACAGGTTTAAGATCTGTCCAGAACATCCACACATTGCCCACGTCCATCCACATGTAGACAAAACCATAAGCCCTATCAAGAGTCTCAAAGTCAGAATTGTTCCAATAAAGAAGGTTTTTCATATATCAACAGCCTCCTTTAACTATATTTCTGCTCTGATACACAATTCACTAGTCATTTATTGCCTTTTCTAAGAACACCTGACAGTTATGATTAAAGATGGCAGTCTTTGTGTGAGTTGGGCAAACAATATTTTTTTTATTCAGTCAAGATCAGTGTAATATTCCTGACTTAATTGGCTCCTCTTAAACTATTGAAAGAACTGAACATCAGTATTCAACAAAATGGCTCCCTCAACCATGCACAGCTAACAGGAAGTGTGCACTTTTCGTTATTAACAACACATTTCCATTACCCTTGTCAGCCATCTGGCTTTCTAACTTCCTTCCTTTCACACTAGATTTCTGTATGGCTATGATTTTATGTTATCCTGAAATACAGAGTCCAACTAACCCAATACCTATAACTGTTAGCTGCATTTAACACACAACAGGAAGTGCACAGTGACAGATAGACAGGAAACTCACCGATTTCCTTTAAGTCAACATTACTGGAATTTGTATTGATATTTAACTATTATCTAAATAAGCCCATGTGCTTTTTTTTTTTATTTTTTTAATTCAGGTTAAAAGTGTACATATCCCAGGTGGTGCCCCTTCATCAGGTTTTCATTCTGTCAGATGTTAGCCAAGCATTTTTAATTTAATGGACAAAAATACAAAATCAGACACTGGGACAGGACTGGTCACTTGTACAATACCAAACTCAAGCTAATAAATAAAACAACATTTTATTTTACTATCTATTGGTTTGTAACTATATCTATGATATCTTTGAGATATTTTTGGCCTTCGCCAATATTCACATATTTGGAAAAAACCAAGCCTACTATTGATAAACCCTGCTCATTCTGAAGCCCAGGACAAGGATGGATTTGGAAGTATACCAATTAAGTGGGATGAGGTAAATCTGTAATCAAACTGTTATAAAAAGTTGAGACCTGGGCATTCTTAGCAATGGTCTTTGTTTCTGCACCAATTCTATTTTATATGAACAACACTTGGCAGGGTTGACATAGGTATAGTTGTATAATTGTTTAACTATTAAAACATCAACTTATCCAATCAAATTAAACTATTTTGCCACAATTTTAGGTAATGATCAATGTATTGTGAGTTCTGAGACAGCACATGGCAGCCATTTTGCTAACATCCCACTATCTTGTCTGCTGACATTTTTTGTACTTCACTGTGGTGCTGGAAAGAGTAAAATTGTGGGTTTTGATTTAAGGAAGCCTTGATGTTGTGGAACAAGAATGCCTGTCACCATCTGGATTATTTAACATACATCCCCAGTGTTTGATAGGATGCAGATTACAAAATAAAGTTCCAGTTTAAAGATAAGGCCACTAGTAAACGTGGCAGTATAATTATGATACAGGGTGTTAAACAGAGTTTTGCAGGTAACTGGAATTCCTCGTAAACCTTGTAATTCATAATCGGTATGGTGTTGTTATTGTAAGGCAAAGGTCAACCCAACATGGTAAGATTGGAATAACAGTTGTCTGCACTGCTAAAGCAATACCAGTAGTATTGGCTCCTTTAGTTTTCTTACTTATAACTTCTTTCAGCACCAGAGTGACTAGTAGTGAATTCATTCTTCTATGACAAGAAGAATCGTTTTTTATCATTTCTGCTTTATTCCTTGACAAGTCAAGTGCATGATAAATAATGCCATCACTAAAAGATCGTAGGACCTTCATATTTTGTTGAAATGCTGTGTTTTTTTTTATTTTTCGGTTTTAAATATGAGAAGGCATAGGATGAAGAGAAGTTAAGGTTTTTTGTAACGGTTCTTTGGGGCTTCCCCACATCCGGTCACATCGCAGTTAAGGCTTTGAGGCTTTTTGCTGATGCTGCTAAGAAGGTCTGGCAGTTCACGTGTAATGGCCCTCTCAACCTTCTCCATCAGACAGCCGCCAATATATGAGCATTGGTTAGATAGAAGCTTGAAGCCAGTAATTGGGTTTACTCCAAAGAAGTCCTTGTAAGCCTCTCTGTTTGGAAGATCAAACTTGCTGACGTTTGTTTTGGCCAAGATAGACTTGAAAATGAAGAACTTATCAGGGTCCTCAACAATGTCTTTAAAGACCAATTCACCATCACTGAAGAAGGTCATCTTGTCCTTGTAGGTCTGAAGGTAGCGGTCAACCAACAAAGCATGAATTCGGACTCTGATAGCATGCTGACGGATGAAGGCAATCTTGTTTTCAAGTCTGTTTTCAATGACTTGGGTGAGATCTTCTAGAAGAGAGATCTCTTCCTTAAGAAACAGTTCTCTGTGTGTATCAGGTTGGTAATCTTGTGGCCAGAAAGAACTGACATAGACTCTTGGTGGCTCAGTTACATTGATCAGAGGAGCCAAGCTCCAGAAGAGAGCTCCATATACCCTCATGAGCTCTTGTGTTGCCAGATTATCAGCTTTGTTCAGGATAATACGTATCTGAGACTCACGCCCTTTCAACTGTTTGAAGAGCATCTCCAACTCGAGACCTACATCCAGTTTGGTAGGGTCAAACACCACAAAGATGAGATCAGCTCTATCAATAAACCACTGGCAGACATCATTAAATGGATAACCTGCAAAAGAAAGTTTTGATCATTAAATGGTAAAGTATAGTAACCTAACCTAGCTCAGCTTGGCAGAATTGAGCTAAATGATTACTGTAAAAAAGAATTGCTGCAAACTCAAAACATTGTAGTGTTTCTTTAAATTATATTAAAAACAAAAAAACAAAAAAAACAAAAAAGCAAAATAGAGTACAAATATTTCCAGATAGCACTGGCACTTCCAATAAGTATACTTACCTCTTTCTTGCTGTTTGCGATTCTCAATGATTCCAGGGGTATCCACCAATGTGACCCTCTCAAGAAGTTTGTGAGGAATTTCAATGCCTATTAGCTTCTCCAGAAAATTCTGACCAAATTTTTCCAGTGGAGAGAAGGAACGACTGCTGTCGGCAGCCATCACAATGCCTTCGATAGTCTTTAGCTTTGGCCCATGCATAACGACAGTGAATTCAGAAGTTGTGGGCTCAGCACCTGCCAAAAATTAACAATATGGATTTATTGCTTTGATGTCTACAGAAAACCCCAAAAACTTTGTGATAACAGCAAAAATACCACAAAAGTTACCTGTGTACAGTTGATGGGGTGTTTCTTCCAACCCCAAGAGGTAGTTGATCATGGTGGATTTGCCAACACTCCACGGTCCCAAAAATAACACCATCGGTTTAGAAGTGATCTCTCCATCTGGAGGAACAGAGCAAATATGACGCAACAATAATTTTTTTATGGGTCATGGACTATTAGGAAAAATATTTTGGATGAACAATTAATACACCCTGTACCTTATATTTGTGATGTAATAATACAGCTTAAATCCAAAATATACAGTGCCTTGAAAAAGTATTCATACCCCTTGAAATTTTCCACATTTTGTCATGTTACAACCAAAAACGTAAATGTATTTTGTTGGGATTTTATGTGATAGACCAACACAAAGTGGCACATAATTGTGAAGTGGAAGGAAAATGGTAAATAGTTTTTAAATTTTTTTACAAATAAATATCTGAAAAGTGTGGCGTGAATTTGTATTCAGCCCCCCTGAATCAATACTTTGTAGAACATACTTTCGCTGCAATTTTTGCTGCATATCTTTTTGGGTATGTCTCTACCAGATTTTCACATCTAGAAAGTGAAATTTTTGCCCATTCTTCTTTGCAAAATAGCTCAAGCCCTGTCAGAATGGATGGTGAGTGTCTGTGAACAGCAATTTTCAAGTATTGCCACAGATTCTCAAATGGATTTAGGTCAGGACTTTGACTGGGACATTCAAACACATGAATATGCTTTGATCTAAACCATTCCATTGTAGCTCTGGCTGTATGTTTAGGTTTGTTGTCCTGCTGGAAGTTGAACCTCCGCCCTAGTCTTAAGTGTTTTGCAGACTCTAACAGGTTTTCTTCTAAGATTGCCCTGTACTTGGCTCAATCCATCATCCCATCAACTCTGACCAGCTTCCCTGTCCCCGTTGAAGAAAAGCATCCCCACAACATGATGCTGTCACCACCATGTTTCAGTGGGGATGTTGTGTTCAGGGTGATGTGCAGTGTTAGTTTTCCACCACACATAGGGCTTGATTTACTAGAGGCAAATAGGCTGTGCACTTTGCAAAGTGCAGTTTCCCTCTGCGAGTGCAGTTGCTCCAGAGCATAATAAATGAGGTAAGGCTTCACTTTGCAAAGAGTACCCAATCATGACCAAGGAAAATTAAAAAAAAAAACATTTTTGCTTGCACATGATTGGATGATGGCAGTCAGCTCATTTACTAAGCTCTGGAGCAACTGCACTTGCAGAGTGCAATTGCATTTTGCAAAGTGCACGGTCTTTTTCCCTTTAGTAAATCAACCCCATAGTGTTTTGCTTTTAGGCCAAAAAGTTCAATTTTGGTCTCGTCTGACCAGAGCACCTTCTTCCACATGTTTGCTGTGTCCCCCACATGGCTTCTCCCAAAATGCAAATGAGACTTCTCAAGGGTTTCTTTCAACAATGACTTTCTTCTTGCCACTCTTCCATAAAGGCCAGATTTGTGGAGTGCACGACTAATAGTTGTCCTGTGAACAGATTCTCCCACCTGAGATGTGGATCTCTGCAGCTCCTCCAGAGTTACCATGGGCCTCTTGGCTACTTCTCTGATTAATGCTCTCCTTGCCTGGCCTGTCAGTTTAGGTGGACGGCCATGTCTTGGTTGGTTTGGACTTGTGCTATACTCTTTCTATTTTCGGATGATGGATTGAACAGTGCTCCATGAGATGTTCAAAGCTTGGGATAATTTTTTATAACCTAACCCTGCTTTAAACTTCTCCACAAATTTATCCCTGACCTGTCTGGTGTGTTTCTTGGCTGTCATGATGCTGTTTGTTCACTAAGGTTCTCTAACAAACCTCACAGAACAGCTATATTTATACTGAGATTAAATTACACACAGGTGGACTCTATTTACTAATGAGGTGACTTCTGAAGGCAATTGGTTCCACTAGATTTTAGTTAGGGGTATCAGAGTAAAGGGGGCTGAATACAGATGCACCCCACACTTTTCACATATTTATATGTAAAAAGTTTTGGAAACCATTTACCATTTTCCTTCCACTTCACAATTATGCTCCACTTTGTGTTGGTCTATCACATAAAATCCCAATAAAATACAATTACGTTTTTGGTTGTAGCATGCCAAAATGTGGAGCATTTCAAGGGGTATGAATACTTTTTCAAGACACTGTATATGTAAAATCACTGTACATATGTGATTATCAACATAGTGCTCTTTCCTATGGTAGGTAATGGTCTTGCTAAATCTCCATCTATACATAACAGGACATGACCTTATTAATCTAGGCCATGTCTCTCTGAGGCATGACATTGTCAGCTGGTTTGCAAGTATGATGCATTTCGACATAGCACTATTAGAAGTGTCCTGAATTCAATAAAACTGATGCTATAAGCAATTGTACAAGAACCATATTAGTATGTGCATGTGGCTCTCATGAGGACTAAAAACTCTCGAAAATTTTAGGTCAGTACAAAATATCCGCATTGGTTAGATTTGGTAATCAGTGTGTAGGTCTAGACCAGTGAAAGAGAGTCTGAAAACTAATACAGCCATCACATCTAAGAATTGGTAACCATAACGGGCACAAGTGGCTGCATATGATGGGCACAAGTGGCTGCATATGATGGGCACAAGTGGCTGCATTTGACGGTCACAAGTGACTGTATTTGATGGGCACAAGTGGCTGCATTTGACGAGCACAAACGGCTGCATATAATGGGCACAAGTGGCTGCATTTGATTGGCACAAGTGGCTGCATATGATGGGCACAAGTGGCTGCATTTGATGGGCACAAGTGGCTGCATATGATGGGCACAAGTGGCTGCATATGATGGGGCACAGTGGCTGCATTTGATGGGCACAAGTGGCTGCATATGATGGGCACAAGTGGCTGCATTTGATGGGGCACAGTGGCTGCATATGATGGGGCACAGTGGCTGCATTTGATGGGCACAAGTGGCTGCATATGATGGGTACAAGTGGATGCATATGATGGGCACAAGTGGCTGCATATGATGGGGCACAGTGGCTGCATATGATGGGCACAAGTGGCTGCGTATGATGGGCACAAGTGGATGAGTATGATGGGCACAGTGGCTGCATTTGATGGGCACAATGGCTGCATTTGATGCGCACAGTGGCTGCATTTGATGGGCACAGTGGCTGCATTTAATGGGCACAGTGAGGCTGCAATTGATGGGTGCGGGGTCAGTATTTTTCAGTTTGTTTGCACCCCCCCCCCCCCCCACTCCACCCTTCCCAAAAAAAACATTTTTTTGAGTACCAGCCGCCACTGACCAGAACTATGTTGAATTCAATTTGCATAATGCGCCAAACTCTCTGTATTGCCAACTCCTAAAAAAGCTAGCTGTATAGATAAAGTTAGGGAGCTGATGCTAGTGGATGATTAAGCAAAGGCAGGTTAGCCATGTCAAGCGAGGCTGCGTTGAGGCCTGGGTTAGCAGACTCACAAGCTGAGTAGGCCAGGCAGGATACAAGTACCTCAGGCAGTTCTACCCACCTGTGGCCGAGTCAGCAAGGGTACGTCCATGATAAGCTGTTAGCAGAGGGGAGGGAAATGACATGTCAACATTAAATAACAAGACAAGGGAAGTCTATGCCCCCTAGCAAGTCACTGCAAAATTAAAAAAGATGGTGTGGTACAGTAACCACTCACATACAAAATGCAATACTGTATGTCCTCCATAAATTGTCACCTAAGGAGTGAAACTCTGAAAATGTTCTGTGGAATTTAAGACCTAAAAATAGCCCAAAATGACCCATTTCATAAGGCAATAACTACTTGACACCTGAACTATCTATCTGACCTGGCAGGAAAAGGGATCGAAGTTGCAACTTAGAGCTTACACAGGCCTATAGTTCTCTGATTCAAATTGAGCACCCCTTTCAGAGGTTCACTTTAGGATTTAAGTGCACTCAAAACAAGACATTGCATTAGACAGACCATTATGCTGTGTGGTATGTAAACACATGTGAATTAAATATATGTACTGTCCAACTATTCCAGTTTTGATCGGACAGTAGAGTTGCCACCTTTTCTTCAAGCCAAAACCAAACACTTTAGCGGCACAATTTTTTTTTTGTTGAGTATACACTATAGGATTGTAAAAGACCTAAGACACCTTTGAGTCCCTCAAGGAGAGTAGTAATGCAGCCCGCTAAGTGCGCCACAGTGAGTGTTTGCCAATGTGCATTGGGAAGGGCTGAAAGAGGCATTGTTAAATAAAACAAAAGCGTTCTTGTACCCATAAAATATGATTAAATTAATAAAACAAAAGTCTTTGTAAAAATATGAATTAGCCTACCTTAAAAGCAGACAGTGTCAGTCAGTAGGGCAGTGGACAGTGTCAGTAGGACAGTGGGTGATGTCAGTAGGACAGTGGATGGTGTCAGTAGGACAGTGGGTGATGTCAGTAGGACAGTGGATGGTGTCAGTAGGACAGTGGGTGGTGTCAGTAGGACAGTGGATGGTGTCAGTAGGACAGTGGGTGGTGTCAGTAGGACAGTGGATGGTGTCAGTAGGACAGTGGATGGTGTCAGTAGAGCAGTCGACGGTGTCAGTAGGGCAGAGGACGGTGTCAGTAGGGCAGAGGACGGTGTCAGTAGGGCAGAGGACGGTGTCAGTAGGGGCAGAGGACGGTGTCAGTAGAGCAGTGGATGGTGTCAGTAGAGCAGTGGACGGTGTCAGCAGAGCAGTGAGCAGTGTCAGTAGAGCAGTGGATGGTGTCAGTAGAGCAGTGGATGGTGTCAGTAGAGCAGTGAACGATGTCAGTAGAACAGTGGGCGGTGTCAGTAGAGCAGTGAACGGTGTCAGTAGAGCAGTGGATGGTGTCAGTAGAGCTGTGGATGGTGTCAGTAGAGCAGTGGGCGGCGTCAGTAGAGCAGTGCATGGTGTCAGTAGAGCAGTGGGCGGCGTCAGTAGAGCAGTGCATGGTGTCAGTAGAGCAGAGGATGGTATCAGTAGGGCAGTGGGCGGTGTCAGTAGAGCAGTGCATGGTGTCAGTAAAGCAGAGGATGGTGTTAGTAGGGCAGTGGGCGGTGTCAGAACGGCATTGGATTGTATCAATAGGGCAGTGGACGGTGTCAGTAGGGCAGTGGACGGTGTCAGTAGGGCATTGGATTGTATCAGTAGAACAGTGGACAGTCTCAGTAGGGCAGTGGACGGTGTCAGTAGGTCAGTTGGCGGTGTCAGGAGGGCACTGGATTGTATCAGTAGGGCAGTGGACGGTGTCAGTAGGGCAGAGGCAGGTGTCAGTAGGGCAGAAGCTGGTGTCAGAAGGGCAGAAGCTGGTGTCAGAAGGGCAGAAGCTGGTGTCAGAAGGGCAGAGGACGGTATGAGGGAAGTGGATGGTGTCAGTAGAGCAGTGGATGGTGTCAGTAGAGCAATGGACTGTCTCAGTAGGGCAGTGGATGGTGTAAGTAGGGCAGAGGATGGTGTCAGTAGTTTTTTATTTTATTTATTTTTTTACAAATTTATTTATTTTACATTTTTTAACAGTATTGTTGGGGGGCTTTGGTGAAATAGCAGGGTTCTAAACAGACCCATGATAGCTCACTTTTGAGACAGAGAAAAGGACTGAGGGCGGATTCCTTTCTCTGCAGCTTTCTCTGAAGCATGATAAACATAGTAAATTGGAAGAAATTTACTGTGTGTGTACCCAACGTTACCTAATTCCCTCAATCTCTGTGACTGGTCCCCTGCAGTTTCTGTGAAAGTTGTGACAGGCTGTGGTAGCACTCCAGCATCTTCATTGTACCATAGAGGGTTAATGTATGGTATGCAATGATTCTGAGGCTTTGGGTGGAGGAGGAGAGCACTGCAGCTGGCTGGAGCATGGAAACATACAGTAAGTGAAAGTGGCTATTTACCCCCAGCAGTGCAAGTGTGGACTTTTTAGTGCTGTACAAAAAAAATCTGTAAAAAAATGCTTATGGTCATTATACATTTACATCACGCCCCTTCAGGATCTACCTTTGCTCGTCAGACATTAAAGTGTTTGTTACCCTAGGAAAAAAAAAACAGATCCTGTTCCCTTAAAGCATGAATAACAGCACAGTGCTTGTGCTGTGTAATTCGGCTCCTTCTTTCACCTAAAAAACCTGGCTGATCCTGCCTGGCTATACCTTCCCCACTGTAAACTGACCACAATTTATCGTGGCTGCTGAGCCCTGACACCGTGGTCAGTTTACGCGTATCTGTCATCTGCTGTGCCTCCTGTTTTCCTCTGTCCTCCTCCCCCTCTCCTCCCAGACTGTCTTTGTGTCAGTGCCCGCCCCCTCCCCTCCTGCTGCTATCATAACTGCAATAAAAATCTTCCATCCCCTCTGTACCATAACGCTATGTGCCCCTGTGTCTGTGTTACATAAAAAAGATGCCGATCTGTACCTACATCAGAGCGTCTCCCGGTGCTCACGTGACTCCTCTGCTCTCTCTTCTCTCTCCTCCTCCCTGGCTGACGTCAGCGGGAGTGCTCAGCCCCGCCCGCTATAGCTGTCAGCCGGGCAGAGAGCTAAGGAGTCACGTGAGCCCTGGGAAACGCACTGATATAGGTACAAATCGGCAGCTTTTTTATATAACACACACACAGGGGCACATAACGTTATGGTACAGAGGGGATGTTGGCATAACAACATCTGCAGAAGGTCATAATTTGCTCCTGGGTATGGAGGAAGTCATCGTCTACAGCAGGCTAATTTTTCAGAGGAAATCCACCACTGCGGGGCACATGAAAACTTTGACAAAAGACACTGAAGCCAAGGAAGAAGCCAGCTTTAAAATGTCATAATGTGGACAAAGAAAATAGGGGTAAATCATACCTCCTAACCCTCCATATTTTGATGACACTGTCCCATTTTTCAGACCCCAAACAGGTTTGGCTTAGCAAAATGGGGATGGATTTGACCAAATATATCCAGAAGTGGTTTCTAGTTTGGGAATTTCAAAGTAAATCATAAATATCCCAATTTTTTTTATACACTTTTATTTTTAAGATACAAGCTAGGAAGTATGGTAATCACAGAAGGTCAGGAGAACAATCACACTTATTTGCATAGCCCTTGGATGTGATGGCTAATATAGTTTTTGTGTCTTTGTGACCCTAAAGGAAAGCACAAAGAACATTGTCTTTCTGGTGCAAACCACTAGTCCCATTTTTCCACCATGTACCAGGGATGAAGAAGGGCACACTTCTTTGAAGTACAGCCTGAATGACAACTATGGCTGCTTCCATAGATACAATGGAGAAATTAATGTAACCGCAAAGGGACAGGAAGCTTGTTATTCTTGGAATTAACAGATGAAAATAAAGTGAAAAAAGTCTGATATAAGAGAAAACTACTGCAGGCACCACTTCTAAGGACTGGGAAGCTGCAATATATTACAGGTAGCACAGTGGCTAAGTGGTTAGCACTTCTGCCTGGCACTAGTGTTGCTGGTGTTTTCATGTTCTCCCTGTGCTTGCATGGGTTTCCTCCCACACTCCAAAGACATGCTGATAGGTTAATTGGCTCCTGTCTAAATTGGACCTAGTATGTATAATTATGAATGTGGGTTAGGGACTTTAGATTGTAGGCTCCTTGAGGCCAGGGACTGATGTGAATATACAATATACACTGTATGTGTAAATTGATGGGTGCTATATAAGTACCTGTAATAAAGAAATGTTTTGTTTTTGAGATATTCTTTAAAGCGGGATTCCGGCCAGCTAAATTTTTTTTTTAATGCCAGCAGCTACAAACACTGTAGCTGCTGACTTTAAATAAGTAGACTTACCTGTCCTGGGTGCCCGCGATGTCGGCTGCCCGAGGCTGACCCATCCCTCGGCTCTCGGGTCCCGGCACTGCCATCTTAGGTAAGGGAAACAGGCAGTGGAGCCTTGCGGCTTCACTGCCAGTTTCCTACTGCGCACGCGCGAACGGCGCGGCACTCTGTGAATGGCCCCGTGGTGTTCTGGGAACACACACAGTTCCCAGAAGACAACGGGGCCGCTCACCGAGGAGCAGAACACGCCGCCGAATAGGAAGAGGCAGATTAGGAAGACTGCCTAGCAACAAGGCTTTAGGTAAGTATAAAATGTTTTTTTTTTTCCAAAGGTTTTTTTTTTTTTTTTTTTAGGATTTTTGGTGGAATTTTTTTTTCCAGGGTGGCTCGCCACTTTAGGATAACTCACACTGTTTGATACACAGAGAGATAATATATGCATTTGAAATACAATGAATAAAAAGTGACTTTACAGTCTCACTTTTTTCTAGAGTACCATCTTATACAGTATGTGATTATATATACACCACAATGACACTTTTCAGCCAGACCTCTAGTCATGCAAACTGTATTTAAAGCGGACCTTCAGTCATTTTTTCAACTTTCCATCTATTAAATCTTCTGCCCTTGTTGTTTTAACTTTTGATAGTAAAACATTTTTTTCTGCCAGTAAATACCTTATACAGCCCACTTCTTGTCTGGTCATTAGCCTAGGCTTATGACATTATGCACAGCTCTCACTTTTGTGAGAGTTTGCCAGGAAGGGAGGGGGGGGGGGTGAGTCATAAGAGGGTCAATGAGAGCTGCAGGTGTGCCTCTGTGTGTCTGTGTAAATCCAGGAAGTGAATAGGCAGCAGCTTCAGCTGCCCACAGCTAAAATGGCTGCAGCCAGACTTAGTGGAGGGAGATTTCTGCAGCAAATTTGGCAAGTACAGAATCACAGTGTATATAAAATAAAATGGCAAGCGGTTGGAAGAAAGCTTCAGAATGGCAAAGATGTTTTTATTTCAAATTATGTAAGCAGACTGCAGTTCCTCTTTAAAGGGGTTGTAAACCCTTGTTTTTTTGTTTTTTTAAAATAACAAACATGTAATACTTACCTCTACTGTGCAGTTCGTTTTGCACAGAGTGGCCCTGAACCTCCTCTTCTGGGGTCCCATGGCGGCGCTGGTGGCTCCTCCCCGCATCCAGTGTCCACGTTGGAGAAGCGTTCCCCTTGGTGGACACCCGTGCGGGCGTGCTCCCGAGTGCCGCATCTGTGTCCATTCACACAGAATGCAGGACTCGGCCCCGCCCCCCGACGCCCGCTTCATTGGATTTGATTGACAGCAGCGGGAGCCAATGGCTGCGCTGCTATCAATCTATCCAATCGGGACACGAGACACCAGATACAGATGGTGTGCTCGTTCCCAGACGGAGGATGACAGCGTCCAGGTAAGTAAAACGGGGGGGCTGGGGGGGTGCCGCAATAAAAAAGCTTTTTCACCTTAATGTATAGAATGCATTAAGGTGAAAAACCATGAGGGTTTACAACCCCTCTAAACTTTCTGGATGCTAAGAGCATAGGGTCAGCATGCATATATAGTATACAACAGGAGTCCCCAAACTACGGCCTTCCAGTTGTTCAAGAACTAAAATTCCCATCATGCCTAGTCCTGTCTGTGAATGTCAGAGTATTACAATGCCTCATGGGACGTGTAGTTCCGCAACAGCTGGCGGGCCGTAGTTTGAAGATCCCTGAAATATGTTCAAGTTTAGTTATTGCTAATTCACAAACATTCTGTTGTTGTCATGCAAAGTATAGTGGTTAGTACAATCCATGGCCAGAATGCCATATTGTTTAGGCATAATGCACGGAGACCTAAAGCTGCATGGTTTGGATGACTATGCATTGCAAAAGCTGGAGTCCCCAATATGTACTTTTAAATAAATCTTCCTTTTTTCTATCTCTAAGCCTTTCCATACATAACCTTTTGGCACTCAAATATACAAGTTTTTTTTGGAAGCCCCATTCAATGTACAGTATGCTTACCTGTAATCTCATACTGCCTCAGTTCATTGTATTTGTAGGAGAGTTCCAAAGGTTTTACAGCAGAGTGATATAGTTTCTTTAGCTTCTGTAGGACCGCTGTAGAGAAATATGAAATGAATTCAATGAGATTGAGAAAAAAAAAATCCTGTTTGAACTTAAAATTTTATGAAATAAAATAAAAGCAAAGATAAACCAAAAGGGTGCAACTAGATTGGGCGTCTGCATATATCAGCAAATATGCACAGAAATTCACTCACATGCTCTTTGTGACCCATGAGCATACATATTTTTGCAATTATGCCATCTGTCACCCTAAGGACTAACAATTCTTTTGAATCATATGCAAACATAAAAAATATAATAATGTAGCCGGCCCGCCAAACAATGTGAACGGGGCTGTGTACTTCATAGAGAAGAGTAATGCCGTGTACACACGGGCGGACTTTTCGACCGGACTGGTCCGACGGACCGAATCCGGCGGACAATCCAACTGTGTGTGGGCTCCAGCGGACTTTTTCGGTCAAAAATCTGACGGACTTTAGATTTGGAAGATGTTTCAAATTTGTCCGACGGACGAGTCCGGTCGAAAAACCCGCTCGTCTGTATGCTAGTCCGACGGACGAAAACCGACGCTAGGGCAGCTATTGGCTACTGGCTATCAACTTCCTTATTTTAGTCCGATCGTACGTCATCACGTACGAATCCGTCGGACTTTGGTGTGATTGTGTGTGTCCAAGTCCGTTCGTTTGAAAGTCCAGCAGACGTACACTGAAAAGTCAGTCGGAAAGACTGTTGGACCCAGATCGTGTGTAGGCAAGTCCGTTCACTCAAAAGTCCGTCAAAAGTCCGTCAAAAGTCCGTCAGAAAGTCCGTCGGACCAGTCCGGTCGAAAAGTCCACCCGTGTGTACGCGGCATAAAGGTGCAAAAAGTACCAAAAATACACTGCTGTCAGTGCAACTGCCTATATTGTCACAAAAAGAAAAGATTTTTGGTACCTGAACTTAGCAATGTGGCCCTTCTCCTGTGATTGCTCCCAAAAAAAAAAATAGACACCAATATTGATTATTTTTTAGGCCTCATGCACACTGGACGTTAAAATAACGTTATAACAACGCCAATAGCTTTGCAGTGAGTTTATCAATGTTTTTGCAATAGCGTTAGCTTTTTTTTTGTTTTTTTTAATGGATCAAAAACACTAAAAAACGCTGGTGAGCCGCATTTTTGAGCGTTTATCTGGGTTTATAAGTGTTTTTTGACGTTAGAGCGTTTTTACAGCTGAAGACAGCTGAAAACCTCTCAGAATCCACTAGGTTTTTTTTTTTTACAGCCAAAAAACGCCCCAGCCAAAAACAGTTGATAACAGCCTATGTGTGCATGGACACATAGGATAACATGATGGGGAGTTTATTGACCGCAGAAAAAAACTTGTGAAGCCAAAAACTAGAGCTGTAAAAAGTCAAAAAACGTCCAGTGTGCATGAGGCCTATAGTAAGAATGTATTCACCCATTGGGCAAAGGTTCTTGTAATGACACCTATTATATTGCCTTTAGACTTTTTATTTGACACATTTGATTACCTGTGTAGTCATCTGCTGGTTTTTCGTCAGCAAGTTTCAAGGTATTATCTATGTGGCTTCTGTCCCTTCTTATGAACTCTTCTGCTTCTTCAAAGTCATCTGTAAAAAAATTACAAGACAGAAAGAAAACATTAGCCGATCAAAATCCTGAATGACAAAATTTAACATCTAACAAATGACTGTCCTCCTGTATATCAGTGTTTTTCACTCAAAAGAACCCTTTAAAGGTTCTGCACAATCCCGACGCATCCATTCTAAAATTTAAAGAACAAAACAAAGAGAGAAAAAACAAATTCCTGGCGGTGTTCTTTTGGGTTGAGATCAGGGCTCCGCGCAGGCCATTCAAGTTCCTCCACCCCAAACTTACTCATCCATGTCATTGTGGGCCTTGCTTTGTGCACTGGTTCAAATAATTTGGTGGAGGGGGATTATGGTGTGGGGTTGTTTTTCAGTGGTTGGACTTGGCCCCTTAGTTCCAGAGTTGAAGGGAACTCTTAAAGGATCACTAAAGATAATTAAAAAAAAAAAATAACAAACATGTTATACTTACCTCCACTGTGCAGCTCATTTTGCACAGAGTGGCCCCGAACCTGGTCTTCTGGGGTCCCTCGGCGGTTGTCTTGGCCCCCCCCCCCCCCCCCACAAGGACTCAACACCTTCATGTGAGCTCCCTCACATGGTGTTGAGTGCTTGCGGGCACGCTCCCGTGATACAGCCGGCGGCCATAGCCGATCACTGTATTACTCGGCCCCGCCCCCCCGGGCGCTCCGCGTCATGGGATGTGATTGACAGCAGCACGAGCCAATGGCTGCGCTGCTTTCAATCCATCCACTCTAGCCAATCAACGGCCAGGCTGAGCGGCGAAGAGGATGTCGGGGGCAAGCGCGGGACTTTCGAGGGGTCAGGTAAGTAAAACAATGCATTAAGGTGAAAAAACGTTTGCCTTTACACCCCTTTAAGGTGTCAGCATACCAAGTCATTTTGGATAATTTTTTGCTCCCAAATTTGTGGGAACAGTTTGGCAATGGCCCCTTCCTGTTCCAACATGACTGCGGACCAGTGCTCAAACAAGGTCCATAAAGACATGGATGAGTGAGTTTGGGGTGGAGGAACTTGACTGGCCTGCACAGAGTCCTGACCTCGACCCCATAGAACACCTTTGGGATAAATTATAGCGGAGACTGCAAGCCAGGCCTTCTCGTCCAACATCAGTGCCTGACCTCACAAATGCACTTCTGGAAGAATGGTCAAACATTCCCATAGACACACTCCTAATCCTTGTGGACAGCCTTCCCAGAAGAGTTGAAGCTGCTATAGCTGCAAAGGGTGGGCAAACTCAATATTAAACCCTACAGACTAATGCCCTGTACACACGGTCGGATTTTCCGACGGAAAATGTGTGATAGGACCTTGTTGTCGGAAATTCCGACCGTGTGTAGGCTCCATCACACATTTTCCATCGGATTTTCAGACACACAAAGTTTGAGAGCAGGCTATAAAATTTTCCGACAACAAAATCCGTTGTCGGAATTTCCGATCGTGTGTACACAAATCCGACGCACAAGGTGCCACGCATGCTCAGAATAAATAAAGAGATGAAAGCTTTTGGCTACTGCCCCGTTTATAGTCCCGACGTACGTGTTTTACGTCACCGCGTTCAGAATGATCGGATTTTCCGACAACTTTGTGTGACCGTGTGTATGCAAGACAAGTTTGAGCCAACATCCGTCGGCAAAAATCCATGGATTTTGTTGTCGGAATGTCCGATCAATGTCCGACCGTGTGTACGGGGCATAAGACTGGGATGCCATTAAAGTTTATGTTCGTGTAAAGGCAGGCATCCCAATACTTTTGACAATACAGTGTATGTGCAATAAACGTGTAGTTCATTCCTTGCCTGGAGTGTCCCTTTAAAGTCAATACATTCAGCTTTTTCGGAGAAAATAAACTGTACGGTCAAAACCTGAAACAAAATAATTTATAATCCAAAGCTATATATATTTTTGTCATTCTACTCCACCATCACCCGCTGCTCCTTCAATGACCCTTCAGATTGTTATACTGAAAATTACATTTTATGGATCAATTTACACTTATCATAGATTATTTTGGGCCGTACACATGATAGGATTTTCCGACAACAAATGTTGGATGTGAGCTTGTTGTTGGAAAGTCCGACCGTGTGTATGCTCCATAGAACATTTGTTGCCGGAATTTCTGCCAACAAATGTTTGAGAGCAGGTTCTCAAATTTTCCGACAACAAGACTTGTTGTAGGAAATTCCGAGCGTGTGTACACAATCCTGACGCACAAAAGTCCACGCATGCTCGGAATCAAGCAGAAGAGCTGCACTGGCTATTGAACTTCATTTTCCTCGGCTCGTCGTACGTGTTGTACGACACCGCGTTCTTGATGTTCGGAATTTCTGACAACATTTGTGTGACCGTGTGTATGCAAGACAAGTTTGAGCCAACATCCTTCGGAAAAAAATCCACGGTTTTGTGAGTACATAGGCTTTCACATTCTGTTTGCTTGGTCTCTCATTTTGTTTTGTAACCACTTACGTTGTAATTAAAGTTGTGTAAAATGTGTACACCACATTATTTTTTCATTCATTTTAATAATATGCTGTGTTTTTTTTCTTTTTGCAATTAAAGCATACCCTGAGCCAAAACATTATTTTTTTATTTTGTGTAATCGAGTGAAAGAGAGTGCCTTGTACACACGACCGTTTTTTTCCGTCGGATCAAACGCTGAAGGTTTTTCCGACAGAGTTCCAACGGAATTCCTCTGAAACTGTCTTGCGTACACACGATCACACCAAAGTCTGACCGTCAAGAAGGCGGTGATGTACAACATGTACGACGGGACTAGAAAAAGGAAGTTCAATAGCAAGTAGCCAATAGTTCCGTCTATTACTTGCTTCAGAGCATGCGTTGTTTTTGGTCCGTCGGAACAGCATACAGACGAGCGGTTTTCCCGATAGGAATTGGTTCCGTCAAAAATATTTAGAACGTGTTCTATTTCTAGGTCCGTCAGGATTTTCGAAAAAAAAAGTCTGATGGGGCATACACATGAACGGAATGTACGATGAAAAGCTTCCGTCGGACTTTTTCTGTCGGACATTCCGCTCGTGTGTACTGTACACGGCAATAGAACAGTTGTCGGGTTTTTATTGCTATCTGTGTCCCTGCCGGGAAGATTCACCCTACCTGTTTGTCCTGGTAACCACTGTCTCTGGGAAAAAAGTAATGGAAGATCCAAAATTTTGCAATTGTCAATGGAGAAGGATGTGAATGAAAATCTTCCAATGTGGACGCCTGTTGTGGTGACCACTTGCTAAAAGGGGATTTCTTCCCAGTTTAGAGAGATTTCCTCTAACTTCCTGTTGTGTCTCTTGGGCGGGAAGTGGGGACAAATCTCCTCAATGTGACACATGATCTTTTCCTACTATTTCTAATATACAGAGTATATATATATATATATATATATATATATATATATATATATATATATATATATATATATATATATATATATATATATATATATATATATATATATATATATATATATATATATAAAACATATTTACGAGTCTGTTTACAGGTTTAAATCTGATGCCTCACCGTATGCCTTGTGCTAAAAGAAAGTGATAAAATTGATAAACTATTAAGGTTTTTCCCTACCATAAAAAAAGGGCATTGCAAATCATAGTTATTTTATTAGCCCGTTTAGATATCTGAAATGTCTACCTTTAAGCCTTCTTGACTTTGTCCTGACAGCTCGTTTTTGAGATGGTTTAGCAGGCAATTGTGATGCTGGTTCAACAATAGGGTTGTTATTTACATCAGTGTTCTCCTGACCAGTGGCTTCCTCTGCTGTGAGTTTTGATTCTATACTCTGCTCTGTGCCATCAGCTGCATCTGATAGAACAAGTTCCTCTGGTTTAGGGTCTTCTGCTGACACGTTCTCTACATTACTGTCTTCTGTATGGATGTTGTTTTCATCAGTGTCCTCCTGAAAAGTGGCTTCCTCTGTTGTGAGTGTTAATTCTATACTCTGCTCTGTGCTATCAGCTGCATCTGATAAAACATGTTCCTCTGGTCTAGGGTCTTCTGCTGACACATTCTCCACATTGCTGTCTTCTGTATGGATGTTGTATTCATCAGTGTCCTCTGCTGTGAGTTTTGGTTTTATACTCTGCTCTGTGCTATTAGCTTCATCTGACAGAACAAGTTCTTCTGGTTTGGAGTCTTCTGCTGATACATTCTCTATATTACCATCTTCTGTATGGCTGTCTTCATCAACATCATCATCTGGCTCTTCTTTAACTTCTGGTAAAATGTCAATGTTCTCATTAGCATTTACAACTTGTGCTCCTTCATCTTCTTCTGAAATGTTTGTTTCATGAATTTCTTCTTTAGCATCTGATGCTAGCTCTTCTGGGGATTCTTCTTCAGCTATATAATCATCATCATCATCATCATCATCATCAAATTCTTGTTCTTCTTCTTTCTCTTGTTCTGAAATCTCCTCTTCAGCTATATCATCCGTAGAAGGTACGTTTGGTTTATCTTCTTCATCTTTACTTACTTCTGAAGATTCGTCACCAGTTATGTCATGCTCAGCCCCTGTCTCAAGTTCTTCATCTTCTTCATCTCCCTCTCTGTCAAAGTCTGGTCCATGCTCTTCAGTTTCTTGTTCGGATGATCTCCCTTCAGCCTCTAACTCAGCTTCTTCCTCAGCCCCGGTCTCAAGTTCTTCATCTTCTTCATCTCCCTCTCTGTCAAAGTCTGGTCCATGCTCTTCAGTTTCTTGTTCGAATAATCTCCCTTCAGCCTCTAACTCAACTTCTTCCTCTTCTTCTTCAACTATTTCATCTAATGATTCATCTCCATTCTCATCATTTTCTTCATCTAAATGTGTTTCCTCTTCTAAAGACTTGTCTCCAGGTACATCATCCTTGAGATTTAATCCTGGTTCTTCCTCCTCCTCTTCCGATGTTGAGTCCAACTCTGTTTCAGAATGTTGATCTTCTTCCTCTGCTGATTCAAGATTTTCCTCTGGCACATGGCCAAACTCTTCAATCACATCTGACTCTGATTCCTCTTGAAGAACAGCTAGCACTTGCTCATTTTCAGTAGTATCAGGGACCGGTTCTTCCTCCTCAGCTTCAGAACTTTCCTCAAAAGTATGCAAAGTTGCAGCCTGTTCTTTTAAATGATCTTCCTCTCCCGCCTCTGTCTCAGGCTCCTGTGTGCCGTCCTCTTCTTCAATTGTACTGGTTTCATCACCAATTACTTCTTCTCTGTCCTTGTCTTGGCCTTCTGCAACAACAGTCTCCACGCCTGCGTCATCTTTTTCTAGTGTAATATTAACAGTCTCAGAAGGGGATGCACCAGGAGTAACATTTTGTTTCTCTTGCCTGGCCTCTGTAGCCACATTTCCATAATCCCGACTCTTCTCTATAAGGATTTGTTCAGCATTAAGTGACTTTTCATCCCAAGTGGGGTCCACAGAACCTGGATGGCCATCAGCAAGGTTTCCAGCATCCTCAGAGGCATCGGGAGAGGAGACTTGAAGTTCTAAACAGTTAGAAGACCATCAGTCAATGTCATTGGAGCACTGGGTTCAGGAGAAGCACAGCAAACATTTCTGCTCAGCTGCTGCAAAGTGCAGTATTTGCGGCAAGTGTTTTCTCTATGTAAATCAGTCCATGCCATGTCCAACCTCATGTAAATAGATCTTTATTTATGCATTCTTTAAACACCCCTTAAACACCCCAAGCCTTCAAAAGTTCAACTGTTCCTGACAAACAGGAATTAAAATAACTTATATTGCAGTGAGTAGACCCCCTCTTGCTGCTTTTTATAAGCTATTTTTGTGTTACGTCAGCAATAAATTATCTTCATAAGCCTTAAAGATCAAGATTTTAAAATTTACAGTAACTCATGCGTGGCTTTGAGGTGTGCAATTATGTTAATCAACTGCTGGAGGCATTATTTAATTACATTCTAATAAAAGATACTCAGGTAATGACTGTTTATCTCATGACCCAATTTTGCTATGCTTTAACTGTACGAGGTTTGACAAGACATACAATATACTGTATTTGCTTTAAATGAATGTAAACCCTCTCACCAAAAGCTCATATAAGCATTATATGTTTTTTCAAAAGCCATTTTCCATCATTTAAAATCTGCAGCTTTCATTAAAATAATACCTGGAGATCGTGTCATGAAGGTCCTTGTTCGGTGACTTTCTATTATAGGGTGACAACGCTCTATCTCTGGCATTCAGTTGTGTTCCTACATTTTCAACCTGTTACATGGGGTTCTTTTGGAGACTACAAGTGGCCTTTTAAGCACTCATCATGCAGGTGTGGTTAACTGTTGTCACCATAAGGAAACCTTCTCTGGGAAATACCCTGCAGCCATCGCTAGAGTGCATGTAGATATGACGTTGTCACAAACAGGCTGCCTAAGATCAGCAGCACTGAGATCCAACAAAGGATGAACAACAGGTGAAAACAAGTATTAAAAAAAATCCAAAGGCTGTAATAAAAAACAATAACAAAACAAAAAAAAAAAAAACATGTTATACTTACCTGCTCTGTGTAATGGTTTTGCAAAGAGCAGCCCCGGTCCTCTTATTTTTGGGTCCTGGCTACTCCCCCCTGCCCATTGTCCCCAGTCTCCAGTAGCAAACCTCTTGCTATGGGGGCAATCAAGCAGCCTCGCTCCTGTGAATGGACATCGTCCATTCACACACACAGAGTGTGGCTCGACCCCACACCCTGCTCTTTCCTCATTGTCTCACTGGCTGTGATTGACAGAAGCAGGGGCCAAAGGCTCCCTCTGCTGTGTGAGCCAATGAGGAGAGAGAGATATGGGAGAGCGGCTGCTCTCGTGCACATCGCTGGATTGAGATGGGGCTTAGGCAGGGCTGGACTGCGACAAAAATTGGACTTCATCCAGGCGGGCCCACTTTAATTTTGCAGACACGCACAAAAACAGTACATAAACTATACGCAATTGCGCAAAAAAAGCCTCCCCCTTACATCAGAATCCCTAGAGAGCCCCCCTTACATCAGGTTCCCCAGAGAGCTCATCCCTACATCAGGGTCCCCAGAGAGCCCCTCCTTATATCAGAGTCCCCAGAGAGCCCCCCTTACATCAGAGTCCCCAGAGAGGCCACCTCACATTAGAGTCCCCAGAGAGCCTCCGTCTTGCATCAGGGTTCCCAGAGAGCCCCCCTCCTTACACCAGAGTCCCCAGAAAGCCTCATTCTTGCATCAGGATCCCCAGAGAGCCTCCCCCTTACATCAGGGTCTCCAGAGAGCCTCCCCCTTACATCAGGGTCCCCAGAGAGCCTCCTCTGTACATGAGGGTCCCCAGAGAGCCCCTGCTTATATCAGGATCCCAAGAGAGTCCTCCTTACATCAGAGTCCCCAGAGAGCCCCCCTTATATCAGAGTCCCCAGAGAGACCCCACCCCTTACATTAGAGTCCCAGAGAGCCTCAGTCTTGCATCAGGGTCCCCAGAGAGCCCCCCCTTATATCAGAGTCCCCAGAGAGCCTCAGTCTTGCATCAGGGTCCCCAGAGAGCCTCCCCCTACATCAGGGTTCCAAGAGAGTCTTCCCCTTACATCAGAGTTCCCAGAGAGCCTCCCCCTTACATCAGAGAACCTCCCCCTTACATCAGAGTCCCTAGAGAGCTCCCCCCTTATATCAGAGTCCTCAGAGATCCCTTGCTTTGCATCAGGATCCCCAGAGAGCCCCTCACTTACATCAGGGTCCCCAGAGAGCCCCCCTTACATCAGGGTCCCCAGAGAGCCTCTCCTTACATCAGGGTCCCCAGAGAGCCTCCCCCTTACATCAGGGTCCCCAGAGAGCCTCCCACTTACATCATGTTCCCCAGAGAGACTCCCACTTACATTAGGGTCCCCAGAGAGCCCCCCCCCACTTAAATCCACTTTCCAGTATTTGTTTTAAAAAAAATGGCAACTGTTTATGATACTCATGGATTTAACAAACTCAATTTTAATCTGTTTAGGGCTTGCATTTATCCATTTGAAATGTTTAAAGGTAAAAAGTCTTACCTAAAAGCATAGATCATAAGATGCCTGTTATCACCATCATTAGCCGGTAATCCCCTCTGTGCACCTCTTCCAAAAAAATGGTTTTGCTTTGTATTAGGAACCTGACATTTCTAACCTCAGAGCCAAGTCTCATCAACTGCCTCCTGTCCAAAAACAGCACCTCAGTGGCCAATATGGACACTCCCATTGGACAAGGGGGATAGCAGTGGTATAAGAAACATATAACACAAAGATATGAGAAAGTCAGGTCATTAACAAAAAAATAAAACATAAACTAGTTTCAGAGAGGCACACAGATAAGGATTTTCCTGCTAAAGTTAATAGCTTGCATCTTGAGGTATATGCAATTAGAATTTTTTTTTTTTACTTTTTTAGGTTTTTTATTTCTGCAGGGTTTAACTTAAAGTGAGGGTTATATGACTTTTACTTTCTACAAGCTTGCACTTCCATATATTTCTTACTGTTTTAAATATAGAGATTTGTATATTTTCCACTAGAGGGAGCACTTACCAACGGTTAAGAGGCCCTGTCACCAATATATTTTGAATGCTTACTTGCAGTGGTTTTCAATTCCATAAACAGAGTGTTTATTCACTTGCAACTTCCTAACGCAGACCCCTCTCCCTCTCGCAATTCATAGCCTTCTCCTCCTTCTGTAAGTGCCTAATTACTTTCTCTGCTGGCCCAGCTCCTGCACACCTCCCTTCACGTTCTTACATAACCTTTTCTGTAACTGCTGGGAGCAGGGAGAAGGGGTATACTACAAAGTGTCACATGAACAACAGCTTTCAGTCTGTTGGGGCATCTAACATCACGATCAAGATGGTGGCGTCCAGCAGCAATATCAGGGCTTTTGGGTGCCTACACAAGGGATGTATTTTACAGATAAAAAACATGCATTATATGTTAAATGTACATATAATCTTATGGGACAATGTTCTGGTGACAGGGTCTATTTAACAACCCTTTAGAAGAGATACACTATAATGTCAAAGGTATTGGGACACCTGTCTTTACACGCACATGAACTTTAATCGCATCCCGGTCTTCATCGAACAAACATCGACACACTCCTAAACCTTGTGGACAGCCTTCCCAGAAGAGTTGAAGCTGTTATAGCTGCAAAGGGTAAGCCAACTCAATATTGAACCCTACGGAATAAGGCTTGGGATGCCATTAAAGTTCATGTGAGTGTAAAGACAGGTGTCTCAATACTTTTGACAATATAATGTATCAACCACATCGGGAATACATTGTTTTCAATAAGTTTGTTGTGATGTGAGAAATAAGCAGTAAAGCACAGCCTTTAAAGCATTCTGTAAAAAGCAAGAAGCAGCGTATATAATGAACAAATGTGGTTACCCTCATGTGTATACATATATAATTACAGATCATACACCTAAAAAACGTTGTTAAAACATGAAAACATATTTATAAGGATTATTTACTTCAATCTGATATTTCTATTAAACATAAAGCAGGATTAAACCCAAAAACAAACATTTCTTATGTTACAGCTTACCAATTCTTAGATGCGATGGCTGCATTATTTTCCTTTTTTTAGGTTTTCTTTCTTCTATTCTCATTTTGTGATCTGGCCAGTAGGTCTGTTTTTCAAAAGAATAAGCCCTCTTGCAGTTGCAGGGATTATACAAACCATTTCCTATTCACAGGGGTAGTTACGTGGATCAGCTTTTATTTATTTAACAGTTGCTGTAACTGCTTATAAAGTCTTAGCTGGAGTGCCGCATCAATTTGTTAGTGTAGCTAAATCTGTTAGTAACATTTCCCTCGCCCAGATTGACAAAGGTGGTGTCCAAAGTTGCCCATTAGAGTGAAGACACTTTAATGCTGCGTACACACAATCGGAATTTCCACCAACAAATGTTTGACGGGAGCTTGTTGTTGGAAATTCTGACCGTGTGTAGGACATTTTTTGTCGGAATTTCCGACAACAACAATTTGGGAGCTGGTTCTCAAATTTTCTGACAACAAAATCCGTTGTCGGAAATTCCGATCGTGTGTATACGATTCCGACGCACAAAATTTCACTCATGCTCAGAATCAAGCAGAAGAGCCGCACTGGCTATTGAACTTCATTTTTCTCGGCTCGTCGTACGTGTTGTAGGTCACCCGTTCTTGACGTTCGGAATTTCCGACAACATTTGTGCGACCGTGTGCATGCAAGACAAGTTTTAGCCAACATCTGTCGGAAATAAATCCCAGGATTTTGTTGTCGGAATGTCCGATCGTGTGTATGGGGCATAACACAGGAGATGTGTTACTGGCCAGATCACCAAGTGAAAACAGAGGGGGAAAAAAGCCTAAAAAAAGAAAAACTGATGATTGTTTTTTTGGCTTTGGGTTTAATGCCACTTTCAATACTCTATTACTGCTCCAGTTTTTAAATTGAGACCACCATACAGAACCAGAAATCAGATGGATGTGAAAGGAAAACAATGAAAAGAAAAGTCCAAATAGAGAATACACAGCATGACAGCTGCCATTTTGTAAAGCAACCAGTATTCTTCGGATAGTTACTTTGTCCCCAGCCAACTCCTCTCTAAGTGGCTTCCTTTTCCAGACCCAGTTGTACCGTGTCATATAACACTGACAGGGGGAAAAAATGGTGCCTTGCAGACGTAGCTTCTCACTTCAAAGCAAAGTAATAAGCCTTTGATGGCCAAAACAATGCTAAATTAGGAGACATTCCCAGTATACCCAAAATAGGTACAACTTTTGGGAGAAAAGTGTATGGAAATATATGCATCTATTTAACCAAAAGTTGATATTTAATTTATATTTATATTTAAATCATAATATTATATTTATATTATATCCAAAAATTATACAGAAGAACAAAAGGAACAGAATATATCAAATCATTCCTATTAGTCTCTGCCCCATGGGGTTGAGTTAAGGGGATTTGTCAAAAAAAATGCCAAAAGAAATAATTCCGTACGCATGACATCCTGTATATTCAGTCTGTGATTATACAGGTGGCCTTGGCTCCTGACCCTCCCCTCGCTGTAGGCTCAAGCACTGTCACGCAAAGTAGGCTATATGCTCTTCCATACACAAAAGCCCCATTAGTGAGGGCTCCAGTAGTGTGGGTGGTGGCTGGGTAAGTATACATGCTTGGGGGGTGTGCTATGTGTGGACATTGCCACTTTGTTCAAAATGGGCACTGCGTCTCTTTAAAACTGAACTCCAGGCAAATATTACAAATAAACATACTGTATAGCCAATACCTTTTGTTTTAGTTTTGGATAGTACATCTAAATATTTAAAAAACAGCAATTAACACAGTTATGTAGTCAAAGTGATACTAAAGTCTTGTTTTTTTTTTCTTTAAAAATAACAATCATGTTATACTTACCTGCTCTGTGTAATGGTTTTGCACAGAGCAGCCCAGATCCTCCTCTTCTCAGGTCTCTCTACGCTGCTTCAGACCCCTCCCTCCTGTCGAGTGTCCCCACAGTAAGCAGCTTGCTATGGGGGCACTCAAGCCAAGCCGCAGCACCGTGTGTCCATTCAGACATGGAGCTGTGGTTCGGCCCCGCACCTCTTTCTCCTGATTGGCTAACTGACTTTGATTGACAGCAGCAGGAGCCAGTGGCGTCGCTGCTGTGTCTCAGTCAATCAAGAGATTGCCAAGGCACTCATATAACATCGCTGGATAGAGATAGGCTCAGGTAAGTATAAGGGGGGCTGCTGCTCACTGATGGTTTTTTTATCTTGCATTCGAGTAATAAGATGAAACAGGACCGGATTAAGAGCATCATGGGCCTGGTGCTGAGCATTTTGGTGGCCCTTTCTATGGAAATAAATGAAATGAAATTGCAAACAATTTTTATTTAAACAAATTAAATTAAGGAGAGGGGGTGAGAGAGAGAGGGGGTGAGAGAGAGAGAGGGGGTGAGAGAAGGGTGTGAGAGAGAGAAGAGGCGAGAGAGAGGGGTGAGAAAGGGGTGTGAGAGAGAGAAGAGGCGCGAGAGAGAGGGGGGTGAGAAAGAGAGGGGGTGAGAGAGAGAAGAGGTGAGAGAGAGGGGGTGAGAGAGAGAAGAGGTGAGAGAGAGTGGGGGTGGGAGAGAGAAGAGGTGAGAGAGAGGGGCTGAGAGAGAGAAGAGGTGAGAGAGAGTGGGGGTGAGAGAGAAAAGAGGTGAGAGAGAGGGGGTGAGAGAGAAGAGGGGGTGAGAAAGAGGGAGGGGTGAGAGAAAGAGATAGGGTGAGGGAGAAGGAGGGGGTGAGAAAGAGGGGGTGAGAGAGAGAGAGAAGAGGTGAGAGAGAGGGGGTGAGAGAGAGAGAAGAGGGGGTGAGAAAGAGGGAGGGGTGAGAGAAAGAGATAGGGTGAGGGAGAAGGAGGGGGTGAGAAAGAGAGGGGGTGAGAGAGAGAGAGGGGAGAGAGAGGGGGGTAAGAGAGAGGGAGGGGGTAAGAGAGAGGGAGGGGGAGTGAAAAAGAGAGGGGGGTGGGAGGGAGAGAGAGGGGGGTGAGAGAGAGGAGGGGAGAGAGAGGGGGTGAGATTGAGGGAGGGGGGTGATAGAGAGAGGGAGAGGGAGTGAAAGAGAGAGGGGAGAGAGAGAATAGAGGGGAGAGAGGGGGGTAAGAGAGAGGGAGGGGGAGTGAAACAGAGAGAGGGGTGGGAGAGAGAGAGGGGGGTGAGAGAGAGGGAGGGGGTGAGAGAGAGAGAGAAACGGTGCCTTTGGGTAGTCTTAACAGGGTAGTAATGTGTGCACAGCGCACCACGGCAAACTGTGGGTGGAGCCACGTTGCGGTAAGAGTGGAAGGGGCTGCCCTACACGCGATGCATGAGAACATGCGCACTCTGTCAAATGTGCATGATGTGAATGGAGCCTTTCACTTACCATCCATGTAACAGGGGTACTTTAATATGAAAGACCCTTTGCTGCCTCTCTGTTAATCTCTGCATTTTTATTCAGCTCCTCTCAGTTCACCCGTGCATTCTAAATTTCCCTGCTAACCTCTGCACCCTGAAGCTTCTCCTGCAAATCCCCTCATCTCTGCTTAACTCAACATGCATCTGCTCATCTTTGCACCTCAGGCCCCCTGCACATCCCCTCTTTGGTCATTTTTGCCCTCCAAACTCTAATCCAATCCCTCCTCTTTTTACCTCTGGACACCTCTCTCCTCCCCACCCACCCACATCCATCTGCTCACCTTTGGTTGAATGAAAAAAAAAACTGACAGCTCAGGTTGGGGGTCACTGTACTAACAATTGACATACCTCCCAACATTTTGAGATGGGAATGAGGGACACCTACTAAGAAATGTATGTTGACATAGGACACGCCCCCTGCCACAATCCCTTGAAAGGAGAATTAACAAAAAAAAAAAAAAGGTTAATTAAATCCACAAGGACTTTTTTTTTACCACTACTATTCCTTTATATTGGCTTTTAAAATGTACAAATGCAGCAATTTAGAAACTGGATGAAAGGTTTAGCACTGGGAGCACTGAGCATTTTATATATAACTACAGTGGGGATGGAAAGTATTCAGACCCTCTTAAATTTTTCATTCTTTGTTATATTGCAGCCATTTGCTAAAATCATTTAAGTTCATTTTTTTTCCTTATTAATGTACACACAGCACCCCATATTGACAGAAAAACACAGAATTGTTGACATTTTTGCAGATTTATTAAAAAAGAAAAACTGAAATATCACATGGTCCTAAGTATTCAGAACCTTTGCTCAGTATTTAGTAGAAGCCCCTTTTGATCTAATACAGCCATGAGTCTTTTTGGGAAAGATGCAACAAGTTTTTCACACCTGAATTTGGGGATCCTCTGCCGTTCCTCCTTGCAGATCCTCTCCTGTCAGGTTGGATGGTAAAGGTTGGTGGACAGCCATTTTTAGGTCTCTCCAGAGATGCTCAATTGGGTTTAAGTCAGGGCTCTGGCTGAACCATTCAAGAACAGTCACGGAGTTGTTGTGAAGCCACTCCTTCGTTATTTTAGCTGTGTGCTTAGGGTCATTGTCTTGTTGGAAGGTAAACCTTCGGCCTAGTCTGAGGTCCTGAGCACTCTGCAGAAGGTTTTCGTCCAGGATATCCCTGTACTTGGCCACATTCATCTTTCCCTCGATTGCAACCAGTCATCCTGTCCCTGCAGCTGAAGAACACCCCCACAGCATGATGCTGCCACCACCATGCTTCACTGTTGGGACTGTATTGGACAGGTGATGAGTAGTGCATGGTTTTCTCCACACATACCGCTTAGAATTAAGGCCAAAAAGTTCTATCTTGGTCTCATCAGACCAAAGAATCGAATTTCTCACCATCTTGGAGTACTTCGGGTGTTTTTTAGCAAACTCCATGTGGGCTTTCATGTGTCTTGCACTGAGGAGAGGCTTCCGTTGGGCCACTCTGCCATAAAGCCCCCACTGGTGGAGGGCTGCAGTGATGGTTGACTTTCTACAACTTTCTCCCATCTCCCGACTGCATCTCTGGAGCTCAGACACAGTGATCTTTGGGTTCTCCTTTACCTCTCTCACCAAGGCTCTTCTCCCCCGATAGCTCAATTTGGCCGGACGGCCAGCTCTAGGGAGGGTTCCGATCGTCCAAAATGTCTTCCATTTAAGGAATATGGAGGCCACTGTGCTCTTAGGAACCTTAAAATCAGCAGAATTTTTTGTAACCTTGGACAGATCTGTGCCTTGCCACAATTCTGTCTCTGAGCTCTTCAGGCAGTTCCTTTGACCTCATGATTCTCATTTGCTCTGACATGCACTGTGAGCTGTAAGGTCTTATATAGACAGAATAATCAAACACAGCTGAACTCAAATGAAGGTGTAGAACCACCTCAAGGATGATCAGAAGAAATGGACAGCACCTGAGTTAAATATATGAGTGTCACAGCAAAGGGTTTGAATACTTAGGACCATGTGATATTTCAGTTTTTCTTTTTTAATAAATCTGCAAAAATGTCAACAATTCTGTGTTTTTCTGTCAATATGGGATGCTGTGTGTACATTAATGAGGAAAAAAAATGAACTTAAATGATTTTAGCAAATGGCTACAATATAACAAAGAGTGAAAAATGTAAGGGGGTCTGATTACTTTCCGTCCCTACTGTATATAGATCAGATCAAAATGAGGGACAAATGAGGAGGAATGGGGGACCGAGGGACATTGCTCCAAATCAGGGACAGTTCCTCCAAATCAGGGACAGTTGGGAGCTATGCACTTTGAGCATGGAGTCTCTCTAGCAGATTCTTTTGCACACGTTACAAGATACACTTTACTTGCTTCAGCCCGAAGGCATGGAGGGAAGCTGCTGTGTTTTTCTCAGGACTTCATACACCGTGCTTCAAGCTTGGTCCCTATGAAGATTCCAGTACACAGCAGGCCCTAAGTGAACCATATAGCCACCAGTTCACCCCTCGAACAGAAACCCTATCATTGTACACCACCTCCTGCTCTTCTGAGCTGGCTGGACCTCCTTCCCTCCAATTACACTTTGTTCCCTGTTCCCATTGGACACTAAGACAGTGGTTCTCAACCTGGGGGTCGGGACACCCTCGGGGGTCGAATGATGATTTGCCAGGGGTCACTGAATCCTGGGCTGTTCCTGAAGCCTGCACTGCTCTCCCAGCCTTTTCGCTGCCGCCCAGAATGGCTGTCCCTGGAGCCCGCGGCCGCCCACTCAGCCTCTTCACAGCCGCCCATTCAGTTCAGAGCATGGCTGGGGGACAGTGACTAGAGGTCAGCTGACTGGTGAGGAATGTGAATTGGGAGGGGCTGAAGGAGACCCTATCTCCTGATTTCGGCATAGGTGTCACTGCTGCGAGACACCACAAAGTCGGAGACACAGTGAGTAACACTACCTGTGATTATTGTTGCCATTAAAAGTCCCCACTACATTTCACGGATCAGCAGATGACCTTGATCAAGAGCACCTAAATGGCTGATCAGAACTCCCCCCAGCACTGCCACTGATCCCACCCCCCACCAGCACTGCCACTCATCCCAACTCCCCACCAAGAAGTAAGAGAAGGAAATAAAAATAGAGAATACATGGAAGCGAGAGGAAAATAGGGGGAGGAACAAAGAGAAAGATAGAGAGAGAAAGAATAAGAGAAAGAACAAAAAAGACGGCGAGAGAGGGATGGGGGAAAAAAACAAGAAATTAGGATAGAGAGAGATAAAAGGGAAGGAAAGGAGAACAAAAAGAAAGAGTGGTACATCCTAAGTGGAAGGGACTCAGGGAGTGCTAAATATCCGTGGCTTAGGGGCACAAATTACTTGTCTTCACTAAGCAATATTTTACCGCATCCGAGTATACGGTAAAATAACACACATCGTTAAAAAAAAAAAAAATCACAAAGAAACTCCTTAAAATCTTGCATGCGTTATATTTCCGAATTAAACCTCAAATACCATATGAAAAAGTGCGGTAAGTTATCGCAAGCATCTCGCTTGTGCAAGTATAAAAGTGTAAGGCAGCCAACAATTTAATCATGGCTGCTCTGGGCTGAGGGCTCAAGGTACCCTATGAGTTGTGTATACAGCCTTGGATAAGCAGAACTTCTTCAGGGTATCAGCATCTGTGAATTTATCCAGCAATTTCCTTTAAAAGGACCACTCAGGATCTTCTCCTCCTCTTGTGCATTACTCTAAATTCCAAAAGACTGGATTCAAACAGCTCCATCCTCTGTGCTATGCCATATACCAGCTTCCAGAGACAATTCCTAAGAAGAATCTAGCTAACACTTGCTCCAGCTTGTACTTACCTGCCTATTTTTTGTTAAACCAATCACTTACCTCAAACCCAGGATCTGACCATTATCATAGTTATCGTAAGCCTGGACCAGTATTTAATTACCGCATGCATATTTATTTATGAATTGACTTTAATGCCTTTTTATGTGTTATTTAACAAGGTTTTTAGTGTTTGCGCTAAACACCGCATACAAGCAATAGTGAATTGGCATTTTCATTATAACATGCGCTAAGTGGTCCGTGACCCTCATAACGCATGCGATAACCTTTAGGGTTCAATTACACTTGTTTCGTCTTCAACATACATTAACGGCTAGTTTGCACTTGCTTCAAAACAAGGCTTCAGACAGGCTTTGTTAAAGCTCTCTGAATGCTAGTCAAACCCCTGTCATTAAATAAAATGGTTAGCTTATGGTCCTGTTTACACCTTGCTTTTGCTTTGCTTCAGCTTCGCTTCAAAGCATCTTCAAAGCCTCCATAGAAGTCTATGGCAAAGCTCGCTTGAAGCCTCACCAAAGCCTCACCGAATCCCTACCAAAGGCTCATCGAAGCTCCACCAAAGCCCCACCAAAGACTTATCGAAGCTCCCCCGAAGCCCCATCGAAGCTCCATCAAAAGCTCATCGAAGCCCCATCGAAGCCCCACCAAAGGCTCATCGAAGCTCCACCAAAGGCGCATCAAAGCTCCACCAAAGGCGCATCAAAGCTCCAGCAAGAGCTCATCGAAGCTCCACCAAAGCCCCACCGAAGCCCCATCAAAGCACCAAGCAAAAGCAAGGTGTAAACAGCACTGTAAGCTACCCGTTTTATTTAGTGACAGGGGCTTTGACTGGAATTCAGAGAGCTTTAACAAAGTGTATCTGAAGCCATGTTTTGAAGCAAGTGTAAACTAGCCCATTAACCCTTAAGTCACCACACAGAAATAACACTAGGACACCTGCCTACAAGTTGTCACAAGAACCTGTGTCTTCATTGGTTCCCCTCACTGTTTGCTCCCATAAAAATTCTAACATTTAGGATTTCCACTTACTTCCTGTCTCAGTGGCAATGATCAAAAGACAGAATAATGGGTGAATCTCCCCAGCGGGGACAGAGACAGCAAAACAAACAACGGAGGGTCTAACACTTCGATACGCTATCCAAAACTAAGAAAGAAAACTTTTTCCTTTGTATACACGTTATTAGAAAAAGAAAAGGTAATTCAAATGCAGCTAATATTATTATCACAGTTTGACTTGATAACAATCAAAACTCCAAACCCACCCTCTGTTATTCCCTGTATTTTCCTTGGGCTTTGCTGTCTAATAAAACCATGGCGAAGTACATTGGTGTGAAAAAGCGCCAGTCCTCCTTCCTAAACATCCAGTGTGAAGGTGCCTGCCCTTTTACTGTGGTAAAAATACATCTGAAATCTGCTAACTTGTCGAGAGTGTGCCCCGCGCGCAATGTGTGGGGTGCCAGGAATTTCCGTGGGGACAGCAGGGGGATTAATCTGTGCAGCTATTTCAGATGGGATCCTGACCTTTCATTATTGTCTCCAACCATCTGATGTCACACTGTTGCTGTTGGCCCCTGAAGAAAAATGGCACTTAAATGAACACTCACCATAAATCGCAAATCTGATCCAGCAGGGGAAGACATTCTTTAACAGGTGTGTGCTTTGCAGGACAGCAATTGCTTCCTAGCTCCACACTATTATAAGTGAGCTCTTTGCTCTATGCTGAACAAAATTTGGAGAAATTCACCAAGGGTCCCCAGGGCAGGACCAATTTTTGGGTCCCAAATTCAACTACTGGACATGTAAAAATACTTAGGCACTGTGTTATGATGAACAACAAGTGACAAGCGAGCCATATCCTGGTCAATGTTAACCACTTACCGACCACCCTATAGCAGTTTAACGGCTGTGCTCAAGCACACATATATTTGTGTAATATATATATATATATATATATATATATATATATATATATTATATATATACACACACACACGATACCTCCCAACTGTCCCTGATTTCGAGGGACTGTCCCTGATTTGGAGCAATGTCCCTCTGTTCCTCATTCCTCCTCATTTGTCCCTCATTTTGGTCTGATCTATATAGTATATAAAATGCACTTATTACCTTCCAAAAAGTGTTTCCCAGTGCTAAACCTTTCATCCAATTTCTAAATTGCTGCATTTGTACATTTTAAAAGCCAATATAAATGAATAGTAGTGGTAAAAAAAGAGGACTTGTGGATTTAATTAACCTTTTTTGGGGGTTAATTCTTCTTTAAGGGGGTGTGGCAGGGGGCGTGTCCTATGCCTACATACATTTGCTAGTAGGTGTCCCTCTTTCCCATCTCAAAATGTTGGGAGGTATAAATATATATATATATATATATATATATATATATATATATATATATATATATATATACACACACACACACACACGTGATCCTGCACTTCTGGGGAGGGGATGCAAATTGTGATTAAACACAGCGGGAGGTAAGCAGCGGGTACTGCGGACTCAATGTCCACCGGCACCCGCCGATTGTTTGGTACAGAGGCAGAATGGCAGTCTGCCTATATAAACAAGGCAGATTGCTGTTCTGACAGGAGGGAGGCATGGATCCTGTGTCTGCAAAGCAGGGACATCGATCCATGTCTTCCCCTGGTACAAGCACCTCCCACACTGTGATAAAATACATACCAGGCACACAGTCAACCCTTTGAGCACCCTTTATGGTAACCCCTTCCCAGCCAGTGTCATTAGTACAGTGACAGTGAATATTTTTAGCACTAATCACTGTATTAGTTTCACTGGTTCCCATAAAAATGTCAGTCAGTGTCCGATTGTTCGCTGCAATATAGGAGTCCCACTATAAGTCACTGATTGCCGCCATTACTAGTATAAAAAAGTTAAAAAAATAAAAATTCAATAAATATATGAACTATACATAGTTTGTAGACGCTATACCTTTTGCGCAAACCAATCAATAAATGCTTATTGGGATTTTTTGTATCAAAAATATGTAGCAGAATACATATTGGCCTATGAATACATATTGGCCTTGATGAAGAAATTAGATTTTTTTTTTAAATTTTATTGGATATGTTTTATAGCAGAAAGCAAAAAATGTTTGTTTTTTTCTGTCAAAACTGTCGGTCTATTTTTGTTTATATCGCAACAATTAAAAAACTCAGGGGTGATCAAAAGAAAGCTCCATTTGTGGGAAAAAAGGGACATTAATTTTATTTGGGTAATTGTCAGTTAAAGTAATGCAGTGCCGTATTGCAAAAAATGCCTTGGTCAGGATGGGGGGGGTGAATCTTCCAGAGCTGAAGTGGTTAAAGGATAAGGTCACCTTTTTTTTTTTTCTAAATTCCAATCCCCTATGTACCAATATAGCATTAATGTACTTATTTTGCAGAAAAGAAAAAGCTTTTTATTTATTCTACACAGCACTTACCTCAGTGTCCAGCTTGTTGTATAAAAAAAAACTTCTCATTACTTCCTGGACAGACCTTAGCATGTGAAAACTGTTAAGACACAGGAAGGACTTCACCAGCTGACCTCATTAGCACACACCCTGCAGCTCCCTTCCCCGTCCAGGAGATGGCTCCCTCCCACCCCCTCAGGTGCATGATTTTCCAATGCAATCAGTAATCACCATTCGTACTAAATACACAGGCATTGATTTTTTTATTTTTCTACCTTACTTTCATTTTGCATAGATTGTTCATTTGGCAGAGTGTGCAGGAGCTGAGCGATCAGATAACAGCCTATGTGGATCAGAGTTGTACTATTGAAAACAGGAGAAGTATGTCCTGGGTTCTGTAAAGCTTACTGTACACTATACAATCTGATTGTATAATCTCCTTTAGATCTACCATCAACTGTGTAGTCCAAGGGCCTGCCTGATTGGATACAGAGTGATTGGATAGATGGTGTGTCCTCCTAATAAACAGTTTTGGTAAATCTAAAGGAGATTGTACAGAGATTGTACAATCAGATTGTATAGTGTATTTCTACCTTTATACAACTAAAGTTAACTAGTTGTGGTTTTGTTGCCATTAATTGTTAACGGCACACCAAACGCATAAGCAAACACACATTTTACAACGTGAAAAAATGAGTGACAAACACAGCAAGACACACAGTAAAAAAGGTGCAAACTGCAACACGCCAAAATGTTCTATGAGCTACTTTGCCACATGTAGAGCAGCCCATTGAAATCAACGAGCTGCCCTGTAAGTATCACGGAAAAAAGAGCCAAAAAACAAGCGCTCCCACTATGCTAGGTGTGAATGAGGGCAGAAACTAAAATTGGTTTGTTTACACAAGAACAATGTGGCTCCATACACATCTGCGCTTTTACAAATGCATGGCAAGCTGCACAGAAAATGCATGCTTTGCCTTGCGTTTCAGAAACGTGCTGCAAACGCAATAAAAAGCACAGTAAAAAAAATTCACCACACTCTGCTCTAAAAAAAAGTTATATAGTTCCTTTGGGGTGATTGTTGCACGTAGGGCAACCCATTTAGGCGAATGGACTTCCCTATGTGCGACAAGCAAAGGCTCTCCAAAAAATGCACGCAGGGATGCGAGTTCCCTCTACACGGAGATGTAAACGGGGTCTGACAGCTGAATGCCCCCATCCACTCCCACCTATGTATAGAAAATGGGTGGAAGGTGGTATAGTAATGAGAGAGGTGTGGTCCAGAGTGGTGAACTATTACGCCTTCTTCTGTGATGCAGCAAGGCAGCGCTTCCTGGATGTCACATGACCTACAGGAAGTGATGGAAGCAAAAAAATGTTTCAAACACATGAAATTTCAAAGCTTCCATGAATGAGGTAAGTGAGAGATTAGCACATTGGGATGGCTGAGCCAAAAATAACAATAAAGAATGCTTCTATTTATTATAAAAAGTGAAATTCTGCCCCAAAAAGGTGAATTTTCGCCTTTAAGGGAAATTGGGGTCAATTCATGAAAGGTTACCACATGCGATATGAAGGTCATGTGACTCGGTTTTTTGAAATATTGCATGAGATAATAAAAGAGACAATTCATTAAAGTAAAGTATTGAATGTGAGGTAAATAGCGCACATTTGTTAAAATAATGAGGTAAATACCGCAAAAAAAAAAAAAGATATAATTCATTAAAATCAATTCACTAAAAAACATTCACATTCGTTATTCATCAAAATGTTGTATATTTTCATTATTTTGCTACTGTGTTTTCAATATTTTGCAATTTATGTTTGTATGTGTCATTGTACATATGCTAGCCAATCAGAGTTTTTTTTCTGATTGGAGTGCCACTTTGATGAATGTTTTATCTGATTTTACAGTTTGAAAGAATTGTCATTTATGAGATTCGTTATTCATCACCTGGTGTTTAATGGCAGTATTTTAGAAAAGTACAAAATAACAATTAGGCCTCATGCACACTGGACGTTTTTACAGCTGCTGTATTTGGCTTCAGGCATATTTTTTTGCAGCCAGTAAACTCCCCAGCATGTTATCCTATGTGCACACATAGGCTGTTATCAGCGTTTTTTGGCAGAAAAAAAATCCCCAGAACTAGTGGGTTTTAAGAGGAGTTTTTCAGCTGTAAAAACGCTCTAATGCTGATAAACGCCTAAAAACGCTGAAAATGCGTCTATTCGGCATCCATAAGCGTTTTTGAGCCATAAGCTTTCGTAGGAGTATAGTATAGTATAAATATAGTATAGTATAGTATAAAAAAAAGCTAAAAAACTCTGAAAAACACTACTGCAAAAATGCCGCAAAACGAATTCTACAGCTACAGCTTTCCACAGCTAACGTTACTGGCTTTTTATAACATCAAGTGCACATGAGGCCTAAGACTGCATTCAAACTTCAGCATTTTGTATCATGGGCAGATTAGATAATGCCGTGATTCTGCCCGCGATTTTAAAGCGCCGATGTGTGAACGACAAATCGCGGGACTCACATTTGAGATTTCATTCATCTGAATGACACCAAAAATCGCAGTGCGGGTCTGCTGTAAAAGTTGTGCAATAAACCACAGCTTGTTGCCCAAAAAAGTTCAGGAGCTACTATTGGGTGACGTGCTTAATGTGATGCAGGTTGCCTCAATTGCAGCGCAATTTATCACGTGACAATTGCGACAGATTAGCACCGCGATTTTAGGTGTCATTTAAATAAATGGCATCTCAAATGTGAGTCTCGCCATTTGTCATTCCCATATCGGCGCTTTAAAATCGTGGGCAGAATCTGCCCCCGATTCAAAACGCTGAAGTGTGAATGTAGGACTCTGCACTGACCAGGAAGTGAAAAGGATACAATGTATTAGGCCCCTTTCACACGGGACGGATCCGTATTGATCCGCCCCGTGTTTATCCGCTGCTCAGCGGGGATCGCTCCGCTTTCCCCAGCTGAGCAGGCAGATGACAGGGCGGGACCCGCACACTGTGCAGGGACCGCCCTGTCAGATCTCCGCTCTCCCCTATGGGGGATCGGAAGAACACGGACCGTCTGTCCGTGTTCCTCCGATCCGCTCTGCAGACGGATAGAAAAATAGGATTTTCTTCCGTCCGCAGAATCGGACGAGAGCGGAGCCGGACGACATCGGGTGTTAGCGGATGTACATCCGCTGACACCCGCTATCCCATAGGGATGCATGTATGTCCGTATTTCATGCTAAAATGGATGCATGAAATACGGACATAGGGTCCGCACGTGTGAAAGGGGCCTTAGAGTGAAAATGTTCTCCTCTGAGCTCAGGAATGAAATAAATTGTTCATCAGAGGGAGAATGTTCATCAGTTCATCAGAGGGAGACTGTTTTGTGAATGAAAACATGATAGAATGTTTTGATAGTTTCACAATATTGCTGTGTGCCTTCTGGTGCAGTGTTAGACCCCTTTCACACATGCAGATCGTTCAGGTCTACCTGTCACTTTTTTTAAGGTGAACCTGAACAGACGCTCCATGCAGTTCTATGGAGTGACAGATGTCAGCGGTGACATGTCCGCTGACATCCGCTCCGCTCCGATCCGTTAAATCCAGATGGATGGAAACCCTATTTTCCATCCGTCTAGCATTCGTCTAGCGGATCAGATGAAAACGCACAGGCGGCCCGTTTTCATCCGATCTCCCTGTAGAGGAGAGCGGAGATCTGACAGGTCTGTCCCTGCACAGTGAGCAAAGGCGGACCTGTCATCCGCCGGCTCAGCGGAGTCTGTGAAAATGGATCTGCATGTGTGAAAGGGGCCTAAGCCTGAAAAAATAAAATAAAAATGCGAAAAAACAACAAAAACAATGCAAAATATTAATGCTAATTAACGCAAAACATAAATATTTAACGCATTTGTTAAATAACACATTTTTTTTAATGCATTGACTACTTTTGAGATAAATATGGCATGAGTTATTTTAAAGTGAAGCTCTTGCCCCCCCCCCCCACACCAAAAATGTGTATCGGTTGACTTTTAATATTATAAGATACTTACCTATCCAGAGATCTCGCGATATCGGCACCCCAGACGAGTTTTCAATCTGCGCTTGGGTGCTGCTTCCGCCATTCCTTTTAGGGGAAACCAGCAGTGAAGCGCGTTGCGCATTCTGAATGGCCCGGCGGCGGTGCAAGGAGGTGGGGGCCGAACTTCTGGGGGACTTCGACACGGTGAGTGGGGACGGGTACCTGTCAAAAACAAGGTGCCAAATGTGGCAGCAGAGGGGGGGGGGAGCAAACAAGTGGAGCTTCCACTTTTGGGTGGAGCTCCGCTTTAACTCAAAAATTGATGCAATATTTATCTCTTAGTGAATTGACCCCCTGACTCTGTCAGTTCTCTCTGGGAAAATAGGTATCTGATGCCAAATTTCGGTAAGAGTTCAGGCAACCTTCTGAATGTGGGAGCCTTTAAATAAGAGATCCCACATCATTTAGGTGCGTTTTGAATGAGTGGCAGGTTAGGGCGTGGAACCCGTTGGTTAGGGACAATGCAGGGAAAGGTTCCTGGTGGGTAGGGACAGAGTAAGGGACACTGTTTAGTGCCGTAGGAACCTTCCAAATATTCCTTCCAGTGAGCCAGTACATTGGGGTAATACAAGGTACCACCACTTCTCCAGCAGAGGCAATCCTTTGAATTACACTACAGTGAGCTGTGTTGTTCACCAGTGTGCCATAATGTTTCTCCAGTGTGATTGCTGTAACTCTGAGCAATTACTACAAAACTACAACGGCGCTAAGGGCCCTGTGTGTGTGTGGTTCTTCCTCAGTGGGTACCATGTTTAAAACAAAAACATACGCAGTACTCACCCCCTAACCTATTCTCAACATAGGAACAAACTATTCTGTAGCCCCATATAACAACTAGGAGGGATTATTACCCTCCTAAGTTGAGATAATGCAGGAAAGTATGCACAAGACACAGGACAGCTCTAAATTTTTCACATGATCAAACAGGCATTTTTTTCACACTTATCAAACATTAATTTTGACACTCTCACTGGTATATTTAACAGAACAAAATGAGAGAAGTGCATTGTTAGGGCTTACATACACTTTAAAATGGGAGCAAACTCCTATGCATAATTTTTACCTTTTAATAAGGCTTACCTCTACTATAGGTACTGTAAATATCTCCTAAACATGCACCGTTTCGGAGATATTTACTGTACATGCTGCCGGTGACATCACGAGCGCATGCGCTCTGAAGGAACGGCCACCCGGGTCATTCCTTCAGAGTCCTGTGTCGTAAATGGTGGCATGCGCGGGAGTGACATCATCGCGGCTCCACCCACTCACACAGCCGGAGTGTCAGGGCTGGGCTCAGCCCTTCCTTCTCTGAGCTGGCCGCTCAGCTGTCAGCTAATTGCCAGCTCCTATCTCTCCACAGTTACTCAGCTGTTGATGATATCTTGCTCGTCAGTCCTGCCTACTTAAGCCGTCCAGCCCAGAGGATCTCTGCCTTCGCCTTAGTCAACATCACAGATGCGCTCTCCTGCACTCCTGTTAAAAGACTTGATTGGCTGACATCCCTTCTGGCTCCAGATCCTACTTGCTGTTTTACTACGCTCATCTTCGGCTCCCTGACGTTTGGCTTGTCTGACTATCCAGTCTGGTTCATGAACTCTGGCTATGTTTTGACTACGTTTTGTTCTGTTTACTTTTATTATTAAACAAGTGTGATTTAACTGTACTTCTGTCTCAGTCTGATTTCATGGTTTTGACACGGAGTCTGCAAACCCGGTAGGAAGATGGAAGCGCCTTCAGTGGTGACAGAGCGTCGCTGGAGGTCTTTGTTCTAAGGTAAGTTTCACATAATGTGCTAGCATGCGATGCATACTAGCACATTATGACATTGCCTTGTAGGTGGCAAAAAAACACAGTGGTTTACTACCACTTTAAGAGTCAGATGTCCTTTAAAACAGGACCGTACCACAAAATGTATTTATTCTTGTCTATATCAGCATACGGTCTCTGCTATAGTGCTGATAAGGGAAATAGGGCCCGGCCTTGTACAGAAAGCTTATCCACATGATAGGGTCACCAAAGCCTTCCCTCCACCGGCACTATCACTTTTGTGTCATTGATACTTAGTCTCCTGGCACAAAAGGATTATGGGTAAAATATGCCTCTGAGGTCAAAGCTGACGCAGCGTAAGTTGCATAGCTTACATACTCAGCCATTAGGAGGGAAAGGGCACAGGCGGCTGGTTATAATTGTCCCAGGCCTTCTCAACACATTGCCCTTGTCAGGTTAACTTCCTGGCTGAGAATGAGGGGGGGACATGTCACATCCAACTAATATCCTTTGCAGCTTGGACAATTATATTCAGTAGCTGCTCTGCCTCCTCTAAGACGGCCTAAAAATGACGATAGGTCATGTACATTTAAATACTTTGGTCTTCCTGGGCTATCATGTGGCCTCATGCAGGGTCCTTTGCAAATAAGCTACTATTAAAATTATTACTATGCACTGTAATATGCAAAAATTAACTGTGCAGTAGATGAAGTTGACAGGAAAGGTGGACCTTGGGTTATAATAGTAATGGATAATTTTCCCAGATTTGACAAGCATAGCCTCAACACTAAACCAACATATAACTGTAGTAATTGCTGTTTGCATCCCCATTGGGGAAATTTCTTCATTTTCTTGCCATTGTGACAACCAGACAGATAGTAAGGGGAACAGGTGTCACCAAAACACCAAAGCAGTAGGACGCAATGAACAGTAAAAACCCAAGACTGATTTTGTTTCCCATTAGAGAGATGCACCACCACATTTTTCTTCTTTTAATACCCTGCCCTGCGACAGGAAGTTAGGGAAAATCTCCCCAGTGAGCAATAAAATCTGATGCCGCGTACACACGAGCGGACTTTACGGCAGACTTTGCCCGGCGGACGGGATTTGGTCGGACAATTCGATCGTGTGTGGGCTCCAGCGGACTTTGTTTTCTCAAAAGTTGGACGGACTTAGATTTGAAACATGTTTTAAATTAATCCGTCGAAATCGAGTCCGGTCAAAAAGTCCGCCGTCTGTATGCTAGTTCGACGGACATAAAGCCATGCTAGGGCATGCTAGGGCACGTACAAATTCGACGGACTTTGGTGGATTGTGTGTAGGCAAGTCCGTTTATTTAGAAAGTCCGTCGTAAAGTACGTCGAAAAGTCCGCCGGGCAAAGTCTGCCGTAAAGTCCACTCGTGTGTACGCGGCATGAGCAGTTCTAACCCTTTCCCTTACTAAACTAAAGAAAATATTTTTAGTTGGAGGTTAGCGTTAAAGTATACCTAAAGCCAACATTTTTTCTTTTAGTTTTTAGATAGAGTGAAGATTGATTAGAACACCTGTCAGGTTCATTGCTGTCTGTGCCCCCCGTTAAGGAGCATCACCCTCTCTATTTGTCTTGTTTTTACTATTATCAATAAAAGTGAAAGTGAACGGAAATTCCAAATTTTGTCCCCAGAAAAGTAATAGAGGGGGAATCTTCGAATGGGGTCGCTAGTTCTGGTGACCTGGGGGTCCCCAGGAGATTCCCCTAATTCCCCCAGGGATTTCCTCTCACTGCCTGTTTGGCTATGGAAGAGGAAGTGAAGGTAGCTCTCCCCAATGGGACAAAGATGGCAAAAATAAACCGTACAGGGTTTATAACACTCCCATACGCTATCCAAAAAGAAAAAAAAAACTTTTGCCTATAGTTCCACTTTAACTATATTGTTGTATTCAATAGCGCAGTTTTGAATGATGTGTTTCTGTGGGTTGCAGTTTAGCACAATGTGGGATGTATTTTTTTATCCAATTTTCCTGATTTTATTTTTTTCCTTTTATGCATACAGGTTTTTTTTAACACAAAAATGGAAATCGAGCCTATACTTATAGCCTGAACAAGGATGAAGGGCAAATGGGAAAATAGGAATGTTTTCTTGCAATGAAATATACATACCCTATATACAGTATATATATTTATATATATGTATGGGCAGTATATATGTGTTACCTAGGTTCTCAACTCAAGGGCTCCAGCGTTTTTGACCAATGTGGAGAAAATAAACTTTGGGTTTCTCAGCATTTTCGGAAAGTTGTGCTGTAGGTCCTGGAGCCTGGAGACTTTGTAGAGCATTGGGTGAGATAAAGCCATCATTTCTTGATCCACATCTTACCTGGTAGTCAGACCTCATTATTCGTCCCAGCTGTCCAGAGGCCTCTATATATGTGAGCTGAATGATGATCAGGTCACTCTCGTTGCTGTAGGAGCCTGCTGCTGAGTGAAAAGGCTGACAGAGCACTAAATAGGTAGTGTTGCCTGTTTGATGGGTACCCTCAGCGGCTGACATGAGTTTAGTTGGAGGTTTGGATTAAATTATTGGGCGCCCCCAATCAGTAGAATTGGTTATGCCATGGGTGCTCAACCTGTGGCCCTGTTGCGGAACTACAAGTCCTATCATGCCCCTGCCTTTGGTAGTCATGCATGTAACTGTCAGCGGCTTGCAATACCTCATGGGACTTGTACTTCCACAACAGCTGGAGGGCCACAGGTTACGTTCGGCAGGTGGTAATGCCTGACAGTGGGGATAATTTTCTGCATTTGTGCACCCCCAAGCCTTACCTTTGCAGAATAAGGGAGAGCGGTTGGGTGCAATAAAACTGCCCCCCAACCGCATGGTTTTACTGCCCCCAATTGCTAGTGTAAATGTGGCCTAACTGTACCTTGCAGTTTACTAAGCAGGTGCAAATTTATAAGCAATCGTGCAAAACAGGGTCAGGATGCTAAAGACTAAGCAAAATAATACAAAACTGATTTTAAAAGTTGCACAAACATGGACTCTTCACAGTAATGTCTCTGTGGCTCAATCAGGGTAACATGTGGCTGCTTAGCATAGTCTCTACAAGACTCTATAACAACGGAGTCTAGCTGAAAATCAATACGTTAGTAAAACACTCCAGTATACAAACAGCTAATTGGTGTTATATAAACATCAAGCCTCTCAGTGAAGCTCTGGTAACACAGGAGGTCCGCTGGAGGGGTTCAAGGACAAATGGAGTACTTTGGCAGCAATAAGGGAGAGGCTATCCACAGGAATTAGGTCTTCTGGAGAAGCTATTTGCTATAAGGGTGCATTTATACCTGCGAATGCACCCACATTCCAATTAGATGTGGAAACCCCAGCTATGGGAGGCTGCTGGCTCACACTTAATTGCAACCACTCGCTCATGCAGTGATCACATGAGAGTGATCCGCCCTGGACCCAAACTGCTATTCGCAGGTATAAATGCACCCTTATGCCCCGTACACACGGTCGGACTTTGTTCGGACATTCCGACAACAAAATCCTAGGATTTTTTCCGATGGATGTTGGCTCAAACTTGTCTTGCATACACACGGTCACACAAACTTGTCGGAAAATCCGATCGTTCTGAACGCGGTGACGTAAAACACGTACGTCGGGACTATAAACGGGGCAGTGGCCAATAGCTTCCATCTCTTTATTTATTCTGAGCATGCGTGGCACTTTGTCCGTCGGATTTGTGTACACACGTTCGGAATTTCCGACAACGGATTTTGTTGTCGGAAAATTTTATAGCCTGCTCTCAAACTTTGTGTGTCGGAAAATGCGATGGAAAATGTGTGATGGAGCCCACACACGGTCGGAATTTCCGACAACAAGGTCCTATCACACATTTTCCGTCGGAAAATCCGACCGTGTGTACGGGGCATTAGACTCCTGCTTGGCTGCATGCCTGGTGGTACTGGCAGTGGAGGGCCGCTCACCTGGCTGCAGATCACTTGTCCAGCTACCTCTGCCTCATCAGAGCTGCTGAAGGAGGAAAGCAGAAAAACATATCTTCCCTTGGCATGTTTAGGAACTCGGAAAGTTTTGGGAAATGGAGTTAAAGGGACCCACACCTGCATTTGGGCATGGTGAGTCAATAGGCACTCTGCTACACTAGGATTCCCTAGACCAGTGATGGCAAACCTTGGCACCCCAGATGTTTTGGAACTATATTTCCCATGATGCTCTACTACACTGTAGAGTGCCAGAGAATCATGGGAAATGTAGTTCCAAAACATCTGGGGTGCCAAGGTTTGCCATCACTGCACTAGACCATGGCCACCAGTCCATACCGTGTGAGTTCTTATTGGCTGTTACCAGGGAATGCAAAGTACAGCAACCAAACTGGCAGCAATAAGCAGGTAAGACAGATCGGAAGAACATGCAGCGTAAGTGAAACGGTAATGAGAAACAGATGCACTAAATTGCAAAACATTTTAAATAAGGGAGCAATTAAAAAAGTAATTACAGCATATTTCTGAAAGGACATTTCTCATTATATACTTAGCAAGTGTACAGTACAAGCAGCTGTTACAGTGACTTAGCACATGGATGTAATCCTAGCTGAAGCTTGCAGCGTTGCTCACTGTAATCTATTTAGGTAAACTATACTTTGATTCCGTGGTCTTAGTATTGTGGCTGTGGGGCTGTGCTCACACCGCAAGGGTTAATTGCTCATTTATTCCCAGGGGAAAAATAGAAGGAGATTTACCTACCTGATCCCCCACTCCTCTCCGCAGCTAGACTGGTCCCTGCAAAGTCTGCACCCCCACACTCCACCAGTTTAAGATCCCTGACATCATCAAGACTAGAGCAGGGTCCATAGTCCTGCAGTGGATGTGAGGATATCTCAGGACAGTCCAGGGAGCACCATCTGTCAGGGGACGGGGGGGTCAGGTAAGTAAAATGGTATCTCCTCTTCTCTAGACAAAATGAGCAATTAACCTTTACAGAGTTGGACTTTAGGTATGGTTAACCACTTCAGCTCCGGACAGTTTACCCTCTCCCTTCAAAACCAGGCCATTTTTAGCGATACAGTACTGCGTTACTTTAACTGACAATTGCGTGGCCGTGTGACATTGTACATAAACAAAGTGTATGTGCTTATTTTCCCACAAATAGAGCTTTCTTTTGGTGGTATTTGATCACCTCCTGCGGCCTTTATTTTTTGCACTATAAACTAAAATACACTGACAATTTTGAAAAAAATACATATTTTTACTTTCTGCTATAAAAATATCCAATAAAAAAATGTAAAAAATCAAATTTCTTCATCAGTTTAGGCCAATATGTATTCTGCTACATATTTTTGGTAAAAAAAAATCCCAATAAGCGCATATTGATTGGTTTGCACAAAAGTTATAGCGTCTACAAACTATGCAATATTTGTATTTATTTATTTTACTAGTAATGATGGCAATCAGCAACTTATAGCGGTACTGCAATATTGCGGCGGACAGTCGAGACACTAACTGACACTTTTTGGGAACCAGTGACACAAAAAAAAAAAATATATATATATATATATATATATATATATATATATATATATATATTTATTATTATTATTATTAATTTATTTTATATTTTTTAAGGTTAGGGGTTAATTATCATTTATTTATGTTTTATTATGGTACATATTATTAATTTATTTTATTTATGTTGATTTTTAGTTATTTGTGAATGTAGTTTACATTTATTTATTCATATATTTTTGGTATTTTATGTTCTACAATTTTTAGTTTGAGCATAAAATCGCACGTACATGCATGACAAAACGCGCAAATGCGCACAAAACCATTTGCACGTTTCTATCCATTTCTATGGGAATAAAAACATGCCAAAAACACTCAAATCTGCCTGATTCGAGCTACAAAAAAAAACTCCAGAACTTTTTTGAGCTTCAGGCGTTTGGCTTCAGGTGACTTGGAGTGGAAATGTGAACCATCTCCATAGAGAATGATTGATTTTTTTCTCCTTCAGTGTTGGAGCTTTAAGCTTCAAAATTCTGAGGTGTGAATGGGGCTTTGGAGGTTTTATTTTAGCTCTGGTATACATTAAGTTAAAGAAGCCTATAAGTAAACCTATCTCAAACCTAAGAAGTTCAAATCTGAGTACATTTAAAAAAACACTCAGGCAATTATTTTCAGTGAAAACTGCATATCAGAATGATCAGTGGATCCAGAAATACAGGCAACCGAAGTTATGTGCAATGCCTACCTGTAAAAGTCTAGCTTGGACCTGCCTGCTCCTGTATGAGTCTTCCTATTGGTCAATGAAGCTCCTTATCACACTGAAGGAACAATCGGGAGGTTCTGGAGGTGGGGAAGTGTGGGGCAAATCCCAGCTTTTAGAAGAAAAATCCAAATTTGCAAATATATACGTTCACCAGCCTATATTGTAGCCCAGCCTGCTTCAACCTTTTTAACATGGAGGAACCATTAAAATAACTTTCAGGGACTCCCTGCTCATACTGACTATATCTACCACACATGGTACATTAGTGTAAATTTAATTTCATGTATGAGAATAAATTAAGGAATTGGGTGTATTTTGCATACTTGACACTTAGTGCTATTCTAATTGTTTTCAGTAAAAGTAACGGAATGAAATAAAAAATAATAATGGGCAGAAAAGAAATTAAGACAGTTAAAACTGTAGTACCTTCTCAAAATGTTCTTCAGGGAAGTTGGAGAAGGACGCTTTTTCATTAGTGGCCATTGGGAGAAGGACCCTCTTACATTGGTGGTCACTGGGCAAAGGACCCTCTTACATTGGTGGTCATTGGGAGCAGGAGCGTCTTACATTAGTGGTCATTGGGAGAAGGACCTCTTACATTAGTGATCATTGAGAGAAGGACCCTCTTACTTTAGTGGTCATTGAGAGAAGGACCCTCTTACATTGGTGATCATGGGAAAAAGGACCCTCTTACAATGGTGGTCATTAGGAGTAGGGTTCTCTTACATTGGTAGTCACTGGGAGAAAGGTCTCTAATGCTGTTAGTCAGAAGGAGGAATGCTCCTTACATTTGTGATTAGTGGAAAGAATATCCCTTCACTGGCTTCCCCTTCCTCACTGTATAATATTCAAAATACTAACCACAACATACAAGGCCATCCACAACATCGCCCCCAGCTACATCAACAATCTTGTCTGCAGATATCGCCCAAATCTTCTGCTCCGCTCCGCTCCGTTCCTCCCAAGACCACCTGCTTTCAAGCTCCCTTGTTGCCTCCTCCCATGCTCACCTTCAGGACTTTTCCAGAGCCTCTCCCATCCTCTGGAACTCTTTGAACCAACATGTCTGGTCAGCCCCTACCCTGTCCACCTTTGGGTGATCCCTGAAAACTCACTTATTCAGGGAAGCCTATCCCACCTCCACCTAAGAACTATACCCGGGTCACCACCGTCAGATCATCCTCGCAGCTATTACCTTTTGTACCACCTCCCCCTCTCTTTAGATTGTAAGCTCCATGAACAGGGCCCTCCTATTCCCACTGTATTGAACTGTATTATAATTGTACTGTCCACCCTCTACATTGTAAAGTGCTGTGCAAACTATTGTCGCTATATACAGTATCTCACAAAAGTACACCTCTCACATTTTTGTAAATATTTTATTATATATTTTCATGTGACAACACTGAAGCAATGCCATTTTGCTCCAATGTAAAGTAGTGAGTGTACAGCTTGTATAACAGTGTAAAATTGCTGTCCCCTCAAAATAACTCAACACACAGCCATTAATGTTTAAACTGCTGGCAACAAAAGTGAGTACACCCCTAAGTGAAAATGTCCAAATTGGGCCCAATTAGCTATTTTCCCTTCCCGGTGTCATGTGACTTGTTAGTGTTACAAGGTCTCAGTTATGAATGGGGAGCAGGTGTGTTAAATTTGGTTTTATCGCTCTCACTCTCTCATACTGGTCACCGAAAGTTCAACATGGCACCTCATGGCAAAGAACTCTATGAGGATCTGAAAAAAAGAATTGTTGCTCTACATAAAGATGACCTAGGCTATAAGAAGATTGCCAAGACCCTGAAACCGAGCTGCAGCATGGTGGCCAAGACCATACAGCTGTTTAACAGGACAGGTTCCACTCAGAATAGGCCTTGCCATGGTCGACCAAAGAAGTTGAGTGCATGTGATCAGCGTCATATCCAGAGGTTGTCTTTGGGAAATAGAAGTATGAGTGCTACCAGCATTGCTGCAGAGGTTGAAGGGGTGGGGGGGTCAGCCTGTCAGTGCTCAGACCATACGCCGCACACTGCATCAAATTGGTCTGCATGGCTGTCGTCCCAGAAGGCCTCTTCTAAAGATGATGTACAAAAAAGCCCGCAAACAGTTTGCTGAAGACAAGCAGCCTAAGGACATGGATTACTGGAAACATGTCCTGTGCTCTGATGAGACCAAGATAAACTTATTTGGTTCAGATGGTGACAATCGTGTGTGGCGGCAACCAGATGAGGAGTACAAAGCAAGTGTGTCTTGCCTACAGTCAAGCATGGTGGTGGGAGCGTCATGGTCTGGGGCTGCATCAGTGCTGCCAGTACTGGGGAGCTACAGTTCATTGAGGGAACCATGAATGCCAACATGTACTGTGACATACTGAAGCAGAGCATGATCCCCTCCCTTCGGAGACTGGGCCGCAGGGCAGCATTCTAACATGATAATGATCCCAAACACACCTCCAAGAGGACCACTGCCTTGCTAATTGACATTTCTCGGTGACAGCGGCTATATAGCTGAGGGCGAGGCCACCTGGTGACGTAAACGGGTGACCCCGCCCCCCTCTGACGCCACGTGACGTCAGAGGAAGGCGGGGTCGCCGTTTACGTCACAGAGTGGCCCCGCCCTCAGCTATATAATAGCTGTCATTGAGAAGAAGCGTCACTCAGCGGGAGCCTCCCATGGAGGCGGAGTAGTTGCGACTTTTTTTTTTTTTTGTCGGCTCGTCGGGCGGTGTGAGATGGATCTACTTCGTGGGATATTTTTTAATAAAGGACTTGTCTAAAAGTGTCTCCTGTCTTTTTTACTGTTTTTGACACTTTTTTCTGTGAAATGGTAGGGGTACAATGTACCCATTACCAATTCACATGGGGGGAGGCCGGGATCTGGGGAAGGGTTGTGGGGATGAGACCCTTGTCCCCATCAACATGGGGACAAGGTGATTTGGGGGGCTACTCCAAAGCACCCTCCCTATGTTGAGGGCATGTGGCCTGGTACAGTTCAGGAGGGGGGGGCATATATTGATTGGTTTGCGCAAAAGTTATAGTGTCTACAAAATAGGGGATAAGTTTATAGCATTTTTATTATTATTTTTCTTTTTTACTAGTAATGGCAGCGATCTGCGATTTTACTGTGACAATATGGCGGACACATCAGACAATTTTGACACATTTTTGGGACCATTGGCATTTATACAGCGATCAGTGCTATGAAAATGTATTGATTACTGTAAAAATGTCACTGGCAGTGAAGGGGTTAACACTAGGGGGCGATCAAGGGGTTAATTGTGTTTCCTGGGAGGTGATTCTAACTGAAGGGGGAGGGGAATGACTAGAGGAAGAGACGGATCGTAGTTCCTAGCTAATAGCAACACACGATCTGTCACTCCTCTCAGAATAGAACATGGATTTGTGTATTTACACACACACTTCCTTGTTCTGTCCCTCGTGCTTGCGATCGCTCGTGGCCGGCGGTCATCGCGACTGTCGGCCATGAGCATCGGCACCCCCGCAGTGCAGTGGGCGAGTGCGCGCGTCTCTGGCGGCGGCGCCTACTATCTCGATCCCGCGAGCCGTTGTATAGCTACGATGGTTCGCGGGATTGTGCCGACGTGCCGCAGTAAAATGACAGCGGCTGTTCGGCAAGCGGTTAAAGGAATACTTCATTTTTATTGTTTCACTTTAAGCATTAATAAAATCACTGCTCCTGAAAATACGGCCGTTTTTAAATCTTTTTTTTTTTTGCATTGATAAATGTCCCCTGGGGCAGGACCCGGGTCCCCAAACACTTTTTATGACAATAACTTGCATATAAGCCTTTAAAATTAGCACTTTTGGTTTTTCATGTTAGTGTCCTATAGACTTTAACGGGGATCCGCGGCTTTCAAATTTGCCACGAACACCGCATAATGTTTGTTGTTCGCCGAACGTCCGAACAACCAAAGTTCGACCCAAACTTATGCTCGGACCGAGCCGTTCGCCCATCCCTAGTCTCCAGAACTAAACCCTATTGAGCATCTGTGGGGCATCCTCAAATGGAAGGTGGAGGAGCGCAAGGTCTCTAACATCCACCAGCTCCGTGATGTAATCATGGAGGAGTGGAAGAGGACTCAGGTGGCAACCTGTGAAGCTCTGGTGAACTCCATACCAAGAGGGTTAAGGCAGTGCTGGAAAATAATGGTGGCCACACAAAATATTGACACTTTGGGCCCAATTTGGACATTTTCACTTAGGGGTGTACTCACTTTTGTTGCCAGCGGTTTAGACATTAATGGCTGTGTGTTGAGTTATTTTGAGGGGAAAGCAAATTTACACTGTTATACAAGCTGTACACTCACTACTTTAGATTGTAGCAAAGTTTAATTTCTTCAGTGTTGTCACATGAAAAGTTATAATAAAATATTTACAAAAATGTAAGGGGTGTACTCACTTTTGTGAGATACTGTAAATCCTGCATAATAATAATAATAATAATAATGATAATGATATCCCTTACATTGCTTCTTAATGGATATCGTAGTTGCTCTGTTCTACAGTAGGGTCATTTAGTCATGGTACACTTATTCTACATCAACCAACTATATTCAGTTGTATGTGTGAAGATGTGACATCTTGTTCTACTTTGCTTTGACTACAAACATAGTTTATGCTGGTACAGTACGGACTTAGCCTATATTTAAGGAATTATTCTAACTAGATGACATTTCACATAGCAAACTTGTCTGGAACTTGATACTAGCTCTACACTGAATTCTGCTGACTGTAGCTTTCAGAGCAGTGTATTTTAAAACAACAGACCATCACTGAGCAGGGACAGCACATGCTGCCTTATGTAGGACGATCTCAAGTCAAAACTTTATTCAGGTCTGGCTCCCTGTTGAGATTTCCCTTCACTTCCTGTGCAATATCCTGAACAGGGATTTAGAGGAGTCCTGTATCGGAGACACAGCAATAAATTGCAGAGGAAGGAAGATTCAGAACCCCTGTCTGATGTGTATTGTCCCCCCTGTTTGAGAAGCATCTTTTCACCTCCTTTGTTCTGTAGTCCACAGAGAAGAACTGGGTGGGGCATATAACCCAGCTTAAAGTGGTTGTAAACCATTTACAAACACTTTTTGCTACAGGTAAGCCTATAATTAGTCTTACCTGTAGCTACCCAGATATCTCCTAAACCTGCATGGTTTAGGAGACATCTCCTGTATTTGCATGTGCCGACGTCATCCGCACATGCGTACTGAAGCAAACTGAAGCAACAGCACATATGTTAGCCTGTGCCGTTACCGGCGACTCCCGCATGCGCGCAAGAGTGACGTCATCGCTCCTCTGGCCAATCACAGCGCCGGAGCCCGCGATACTCGGAAGTAACTCCGGGAGTGATGTCGGCCGCCGGAGCGGTGAACGAGGACCGCTGCGGGGGCTTCGATCTCAGGTAAGTAATTTATAATGAGCTAGTATGCTATGCATACTAGCTCGTTATGCCTTTGTCTTGTGGGTTTTTCTCTTTTGTTAGGGTTTATAACCACTTTAAGATTTCAGTGCAGCAGAAGCAGAGTACAGAGAAGGTGTGAGCTCTATGAATTTCTGGCAGGATCAACAGGTATTTTTGTGCACTTATCAAACAGATACAACAAAACCCTTAAATTGCATATATCAGTGGTTCCCAACCTTTTTTCAGTCAAAGCATGCTATAAAATTATGCACAATCTCAAGGCACCCCATTCTAAATTGTCAAAAAATACACTAATAGTTTTACATAATGCAGCAACAGCCGCACGCATAGGATACCCAATGTTAGAGGCGATTTATTCTTCTTGTTTCTCTTCTCCCTCAGTTTCTCTCCCTAACTCGGCTAATGTGGCCTCAGTGCTGACGCAGAAGGGCAGGGGAGGGGAAAAAAATGATACTATGTAGGCATCCTATGCCCTCCTTATCAACCAATGAAATCATTGGTTGTCAAGACAGAGGATGATATCATTGGTTGTTAAGACAGTGGTGGCTTTTGGGCAATTTTTAGGCATTTACCAAGGTACTCCTGAAGAAACCTAAAGGCACCCTGTTTGAAAAAGGCTGTTATAAACTGTATAAAAGACCAAAAGAAGGAAAATAAGATAAGCCCATTGCTGGGGTTTATAAATATTTTAAAGGGGTTGTAAACCCTTGTGGTTTTTCACCTTAATGCATTCTATGCATTAAGGTGAAAAACCTGCTGTGATGCAGCAGCCCCCCAGAGCCCCCCTTTTACTTACCTGAACCTGGTCTTTCCAGTGACAGGGATGAGCACACCAAATCCAGACTGTGTCTCGGGTCCTGATTGGATAGACTGATAGCAGTGCAGCCAGTGGTTCCCACTGCTGTCAATCAAATCCAATGATGCGGGAGCCGGGGGCGGGGCCAAGTCCTGCTGTCTGTGTCAATGGACGCAGCAGCAGGACACGGTAGCGCACCCGCACGAGTGCCCCAAGGGAAAGCGGCTCTCCAACTCGAGAAGAGGAGAAACCAGGAGTGCCACTGAGGGACCCCAGAAGAGAAGGATCGGGGCCACTCTGTGCAAAACCAACTGCACAGAGTAGGTAAGTATGACATGTTTTTTTTGTTTTGTTTTTTGTTTTTTTAAACAAACCTTTACATATCCTTTAAGACAGAGTTGGACCTATGGTATTATGTGAGTCCTCAAAATCTTTGAAAAACAGGCCAAAACAAATTTATTATAAGGTAATATTGTGCTCTTTGTCTAGAGCAGAAGGGTAAGAGAAAGTAGCACAAAGTTAAAGAGGGAGTCCCGCGAAAATTTTTTTTTAAAAGTCAGCAGCTACAAATACTGCAGCTGCTGACTTTTAAAATAAGGACACTTACCTGTCCCCGAATCCAGCGGTCTCGGCACCCGAGGCCGAACCGTCCCTCGGTCCTCAGCAGCTGCCGCCGCAATTCTCTGTGAGGGAATCAGGAAGTGAAGCTCTGCGGCTTCACTTCCCGATTCCCTACTGCGCATGCGCGAGTCACGCTGCGCGTCCTAACTGGTCCCTGCTATCTCCTGGGACCCGTGTGTGTCCCAGCAGACAGCGCGGGGGGACAGGAAGAGGCATAGACTCCCGTGGGAATCTATGCCGGAAGTGGGTGCAAATACCTGTCTTAGACAGGTATCCGCACCCCCCTCCCCCCCTGAAAGGTGCCAAATGTGACACCGGAGGGGGGAAGTGTTCCAAAAAGCGGAGGTTCAATTTTTGTGTGAACTTCCGCTTTAACTCATTTTCTTTACATTATTCATTCATTTTGTTCTTAGTCTGGCCAACCCTGTGCACTTGAGGGTAAGTTCAGCATCAGCCCCAAGGATTGAAGGTGTTTTGGAGTTAATTAGAGATGTCACAAGAGTTGCTGCCTCACTGTTTTCCGTAAGAAAAATGGTCCCAACAAAAGCAAGCAAGAAAAGTGGTCCAATCTGACAATTCTGGTAGTCTGCTGAATGTCATGCACCCTACTAATTGTTCCAGTGACCATTGTCACTGGGACTGGAAATGTGGAAAATCTAAAATTTTGAGTTCTCACTGGAACAGAAATGAAAGGGAAAGTATTCAATGGGGAAACCTGTTCTGGTGACAACGGTCCAAGGGGAACTTGCCTCACTTTAAAGAGATTTCTTCTCACATCTAGCTGCATCTACAGGATCGGAAGTGAAGGGAAAACTCTCCAGTTGGATAAACATGGCAAAAAACCCGACAGGGTATTAACCCTTCCCTGCTTTGTCCAAAATAAAATATTGGAACAAGTAAGGTACATAAGCTTAATTTATCAGTGTCAAGAAGAAACATTTTCCTCTGACAATCTAATTTTAACTATCGTAGAGACCAATCAGGTTCTCGCTTTCTTTCTCTCATTGTAACATAGGAGGATAAAAGTGAGAATTTGATTAGTTGTTATAGTACAGACTGTGACAATTATGCCACGTACACACGAGTGGACTTTACGGCAGACTTTGCCCGGCGGACGGGATTTCTTCGGACAATTCGATGTGTGTGGGCTCCAGCGGACTTTGTTTGCTCAAAAGTTGGACAGACTTAGATTTGAAACATGTTTTAAATCTATCCGTCGAACTCAAGTCGAAAAGTCTGCTCGTCTGTATGCTAGTTCGACGGACAAAAAGCCACGCTAGGGCAGCTATTGGCTACTGGCTATGAACTTCCTTATTTTAGGACGGTCGTACGTCATCACGTACGAATTCGACGGACTTTGGTGGATTGTGTGTAGGCAAGTCCGTTCATTCAGAAAGTCCATCGTAAAGTACGTTGAAAAGTCCGCCGGGCAAAGTCTGCCGTAAAGTCCGACCGTGTGTACGCGGCATTAGTCTCCCTAAGACGTTGATAAATAAGGCCCAAGGAGAACCACCACACATCCTGCTCACCATCAAATATGCTTATCCTTCTAAAATATAGGCTATTTCTACTTACTGTCTCACTAGTAGCCAAGAGCGCTGATCAACATTAAATTTCCCCAAGGAGCCATTATAATATTGTTTTACTATGCTCTACCAGTGCTCCTTAGCAAAGGCCAAGGCAGTTCAGTCATAAAACTGCTCGTTCACATTTATGTCTTTTAATACATTTATTTATGGGAACAACCCAAGATAGCAAGTTAAATCCTCAAAGGAAACCTTTACTGTGAGAAATACTGAAACTTCAATTGCTAACTCCTTCTAGAAATACTAGTTGCTTGACTAGCTCTGGCGTCAATACAACTCCAGAACAAGTATGCAGCAAGTGTAAACAGACAAAAGTCAGTGCTAGGGTCAGGCAATTAGAAAGTATTGAAGTAATGGATTCGCATGACAGCAGTGGCATTTGCATTTTCAACAGGATATCAGCAATGGCAGTCTCCATGTTGACCTAAGTACAAGTTACTTTAACATGGTCAGTTAAGTAACACGTACAGGATTTGTTTCCCCCCAACCTCTGCTTCACTTACCCTACCAGTACAATACCCACCCGAGAACCCAAAGAGGGTCCAGGATTGGGACCCCTGCGGCATCGAGACTAACCAAGTTTGACCTGCGTGCAGATATGGCCTTTTTTCCACCTGCACTCATGGAAGGTTGCTTGGTTCTACCTATCTAGGTCACCACAGCTTCACCAAATGTGAATAATTTTCTCTTTTGTTTTTCTCCTTTCTCTTAATTAAGGAAATAACTATGTGTATTTAGATACATGCTGCACTGTAAATGCCTCTCGCCTCTCTCCTCTCTTTTTCTGGTGGATACCTTGAAGCTTTTATGGGGTCTCCAATCTGCTTTTTCCGTCTCACCCCTCGGACCTTTGAGAACTACCACCACTTGAATCCCAGCAAACTCACAAGCGCATCTTAAAGTCACTCTGTTCTCCCCTCCTATGAGCATGTTCCTTGCACTGTACCACAAATGATTGGCTCCTTGTGTTGCTCTGCTGTAGAAGGACCACAAAAGGCTTATCATTTCAAATTCCGAAATTTAAACTGCATGCATTTAACAATATGGTTACAAGACAAGACTGCATTGATTTGTGTATTTTTCAGCTTTAAACCTTATTGATTGCTACTTAAGGCTAATAGCTTCACAACTTTATATTTAGTAAAGTTATCATTATTAGACCCTGACCACTGGCAACACCCCTCCTAAGTCTCGTACTTACCTGCCTAGATCCTTACTGTATGGCTGGAGAACCTCTTCAAAATTCTCTATACCACAATCCCTATTCATTCCTATAGGAAGGCCAGCAACTGATGGTCCCCTCCTATCACTAATGCCACGTACACACGAGCAGACTTTCCGGCAGACTTGGTCCGGCGGACCGGACTCCGTCGGACAATTCAATCGTGTGTGGGCTCCAGCGGACTTTTTTCCCCAAAAGTCAGACGGACCTAGAAATAAAACATGTTTCAAATCTTTCCAAAAAAAATCCGCTCGTCTGTATGCTAGTCCGACGGACGAAAACCGACACTAGGGCAGCTATTGGCTACTGGCTATCAACTTCCTTATTTTAGTCCGGTTGTACGTCATCACGTACGAATCTGTCGGACTTTGGTTGATCGTGTGTAGGCAAGTCCGTTCATTCGAAAGTCCGTCGGAAAGTCCGTCGAAAAGTCAGTTGGACCAGTCCGGTCGAAAAGTCTGCCCGTGTGTACGCGGCATTAGGAATTCTATTGGTGAGATCACTGAGGGGTTATCAATATCCCTGATGGATTTATGAATTATTTTTTACAATAAAGAACAGGGAGAGTGGAGACACACGAGGTTGTACAGTGATAAACTCAGAAATCATGCCGGTGAGGTCTCACTTTTGGAGAATCCAAGACATATAAGAAGCCATGAGCCTCCCATCATACAGCCTCCACCTACCTCCTGAAGATCTCACAGCCTTTACACTGAAATATCTCCCTTCCAGATTCACCAGCTCAGAGGTGGAGAATCTGGGAGAGAAGCTGGTGTGCTAAGAGGAAGAAGGCTTCTTTCTTCATAATATCAGCGCCACTGGGTTAAAAATGAATATATATACTATACAGGCAGCACCCGAGTTACGAACGACTCCTACTTACGAACGGCCTCAAATGCCGGCCACTTGTGCTCCACGCAGGTCCTGGATACCTTTCGAGCACTTCCGAACACATCCCACACTGCTGTACTATGCCCCAGATAACATAACAAGCGCCCAGGACATCCCACATCCATGCACAGGCAGTAGTTACACTTATGAATGCAGTGTTCCGACCAGAATTTACACTTACAAATGCAGTGTTGCGACTTACGAACAACTTTGACTTACGAACAAACCTATAGTCCCATAACTCGGGGACTGCCTGTATACAAGTGTATATAAATAAATAAATATATATATATATATATATATATATATATATATATATATATATATATATATATATATATATATATATATATATATATAAAAACATGAATGTATATATATATTTTTTTTCTTAGATACACTGAAAACATGTAATTACATGCTCTTATAAACTTTAGTTTTACTTTTTGAACTCGGCTGCACCGTAATCCCACAATATCTAATGAGATTACAGGCAGCCCACCCACTTTTACACTGATTTTGGCTGTTTTCAGAGGAAACACTTGTCCTCTGTTCTCCCTCAGAAAACGGATGTTCTCAGTTTCATAAACCAGGCTGCAGAGGAGATAATTTTCCTCTGAGAACTGCCGAGAACTGAACTGAGAAAAAACTTCTCAGTTTTATAAACGTACACCTTAGTCAGTGAATAGTGTATGTCTTCTACTAGCAGAGTACAGTCCTTCTGCTTAAAATAGTTCTTCCCGGCGTCAGCCTAGGTACTTGGCATTTAGTAAGCAAAACCTATAATAGTAAGACTTCAGAGGGGTTGGGTTACATTGGTGCTGCCACTGTGGGCTCATCTCAGAGCTGTCTTGTGCTACTGCTTAGCATAGATTTCCCCCATGAGGTCACTAAAGATCTCAATAAATAGGGTGTCAGGATAAACAGCCTCTAGGGTTATTCTAATGTATATTAAAGACACCCAGCCTCTAGCTTCAAGACACATTTAAAAATAACAAATGATATGGGAAGATATTAGCTGGCTTAGGTAGTAGCAGAAACCACTTTAGAATTACAGAAGAATTTTGGTTCTGTATCTATTGCTTTTGGATAATTATCAATGCTAATCCATTGAACTATGGATTAGCATTGATAATTATCCAAAAGCAATTGATTTAGGACCAAAATTCTTCTGTAATTCTAAGTGGTTTCTGTTCTCTAATAAGTTGCATTGTCTTTGACATTGTTATTGGTCTTTTTGCTTTTATTTAAACACTACGGTACACTTTGGGCAACCTTTTTCTTCTTGTCCTTTGTGAATTGGCAATTTTTGAAAACAAAATAAAGGAATTACAAAAAAAAGAAATAAAGAAAGCTACTAAACACTAAACTAAACTAGCTACTCAAGGGGTGAACCAGTATTAATGTAGAACTCTGCCATGGTTATGTAACAAAATCCCCTCCTATTTTGGAAAAAAAAAACTTAAAATATATCTAATCTTAAGAAGAGCATTTTTACTACAGATCCACAGATACAGTGCATTTAGTGCGTGTTGTCACCCTAGATATCTGTCTTTGTGTTATAATTCCCTGTCATAGTTCCTGACTCTGCTCCTCTCTACCTAGGTTTTTTTTTTCAATAAACTGTATGTGTCCCAGCTCCTGTAGTATTTTCCACTCATTTTTAAAATCACATAATAATTTAAAAGTAATAATTGAATTGTCATTCTTAAATATTTGCTATTTTTTTGATTGATGCATCTCCTTGAAATGTCTTCAGCAGAATTTCTCTTTCTAAACTCATATTTCTGTGATTGATCTAACAATGCTTACATATTATCTACTAAACAAAATAAGGTTCAAAAAAGAAAGTCAAAACGCACAGCCAAAAAGCTGATGATGAAGAGTTTGAGGACCATATAGGTTCCAAAAGAGTTCTTTTGGAACCTATATGGTCCTCAAACTCTTCATCATCAGCTTCTATTGACATGGTAATCCCGTTTTGTATGTTTGAAGTTTGTTCCCAGGCCTAGTTCCCAGTATGACTCTGAGAGAACAAGTGCCACAGGGAAATGCCCTTTCTTGAGCATGTCCAAGATGTGCCAAGCTATGCTGATCTCTGTCATTTCTAGAGGATATTCCTCAGATCATGTTTCATAATTACTGTTATTATAACAGATGCTGAAATTTAGAAAGGGGATACCGCTAACCATACAGCACGCATGATACAAACGAAACACAGCTACATATTGGAACCGATAGTAGAAAACTATGACATGTTATTTCATGACATATATCTCCTAAATTAACCTGCATCCTGGGGTTCTCCCAGTGTAAGTTTAAAATAGCTCTATTGTTGTGTATATGTCAGATCATAAAAAGGCAACTATCACTCCATTTTCATAGTGACTTTTGGGACCAACAGTCAGTACTTTCTTATTCCTGGTGTTGTCCAGGCTTGAGAAAGGACATGTTGATGGTCCAAATATTGCTTTGAAAATGGAGTGATGTACAGTATGTCTGTGTCTTGTATCATTTTCTAACTGAGCTTGGATTGGAGGAGTCCAACAGTGATGGTTCCTTTTGGAGATATACGAAGTATTCAACTTGTTTATGTGAATCACAGGAATGTGATTGTGGCCTATATTCATGTTGTAGATCAAATGTTTCCTTGATCTACCATGGTGTGCCTGATGCGTGGATGTTTCTGAAACACGTGGATGATAGTGTCATCTGTCAATTAGCACTCACTAAAAGTGTTGATTCCTATTCTGTATGGGATGTGATGAATCACATATTCATACCTCCCAACATTTTGAGATGGGAATGAGGGACACCTACTAGCAAACGTATGTAGGCATAGGACACGCCCCCTGCCACGCCTTCTTAAAGGAGAATTAACCAAAACAAAACGTTAATTAAATCCACAAGAGCTTTTTTCTTACCACTACTATTCCTTTATATTGGCTTTTAAAATTGACAAATGCATCAATTTAGAATTTGGATGAAAGGTTTAGCACAGAGAAACACTTTTTGAAAGATAAAAAGTGCATTTTATATACAGCTATATAGATCAGACCAAAATGAGGGACAAATAAGGGGGAACGAGGGACAGAGGGACATTGCTCCAAATCAGGGACAGTCCCTTGAAATCAGGGACAGTTGGGAGCTATGCATATTTGTTTTCTCTATTTCTCATTGGACACAACCATTACCACCTAGTCTTCTAGTTAGCTTTATTGAAGTCTGGACCAGATTTTATTCATTGGAACCTGTAGGCACACAGCCTTTGGAGTCCAAAACAACACCCTCTGCTAGGTAAATCTCTTTTGCGGAACAATTTTCAATTTTACTAATCAGAACCACTTACAAAATGTTAATGTAAATAAGCCTAAAGTGGTTGTTAACCCAAAAGTATAAAGGACTGCCAGCCCCTCTATTATAGGCAGGCATAGCACACTGTATAAGTCTTTTTAAAAACGAGGCATGTAAATACCTTTTTAGGCTGGGTTCACAACATTGGGAATTGGATGCCGGTTCAATCCAATTCGCAATAGCAGAAGATTTTGACAGGCTCTCTATGGAGCCGGTTCACATATCTCCGCAGCAGGTTCGGTGCGTTTTGCAGAAAAATGCTGTGTATCTTTTGGTCCGTTTCAGGTTCGAATCCAGCCCAAAATTCAGGCTGAAATCGGACCTGAAACGGTGAACCAAGACGCACCAGACCCCTGCTGTGAGTCGCATGCGGCTCATATGTGAACCCAGCCTTAAAGGCGATCTTCAGTTTGGTGACGTGACTCAGCTCCGATACAGGGCTACTGCTGGGGGAGCCGAGATATCCATCTGAGGTCAGCTGGGGAGGTCACATGGCCACTCAGCCCCTCCTGCAGTAGCCCTGGAGATCGGCCACGAGTCACGTGACTGGCCTGAAGATTGCTCTTAAAAGGTATTTACACATCTCGTTTTTATACAAGATTTATACAGTGTGCTATGCCTGCCTATAATAGAGGGGCTGCCAGTGACCATTTATAATTTTTAATTTCTACCAATAGCGGCAGGGGGAGGGCGGAGACAGAGACACTGAACACGGAGCTAACAGGCAGGGAGGAGGGGGTGAGGGGGAGAGAGGAGAGCAGAGCAGAGCTGTGGATGACAGAAGGAAGTATGCTGACCACGGTGGTCAGGGCTCAGCAGCCCTGATTATCGTGGTCAGCGCAGAGAGAGGGACTAAGGAAGTGGCAGGATCAGCCAGGTTTTTTTACAGTTTAGAGAGGGGCAAATTAGACAGCACAAGTGCTGTTTAATCTGCTTTAAGGGAGCAGGATCTCTATTTTTATAGGGGGGTTAACAAACACTTTAAATGTGGGGCTAATAACTGTACAGGAAAAAGGCCTTCTGGAAAAAAACCCAGACATGAAAAAAAATCTATACCCAGGGGTGGAAAATCCAGTCCTGGGTCTAGTAAAGTGGACCTGTCTCTTGTCCACAGTTAGTTCAGTGTTTGGGTAGACCAAACCTAATTCATGAGACTACATGGAGCATTTCATTAATAGGTAAATAAAATTATATATTTTTTTCAAATATAACTATTATAGAGGTTCTCTCAAGATTCCTGACATGCTACAAACCTCCCCATATGACCTAAATGTATCTACAGACATTAGATAAGTACAAGGCCTATTAAAGTCATGAACTTTGGCAGATTCTGACAACAAGCCTATAAGCCTTCCATGTGCATTTTGGCACATGGTAGGTGTAATTTGTGCTTTGCCTATGTAGAAAAAAGCAATAGGTCCACTTTAATTTTGGCCCCATCAGCTGCATATACTTACCTTTAAAATAGCAGAGGTCAAAATGGCGGGATTGTATTTAAGATGCAGAAAAGTCAAAGGGCCACAAGTGATATTTCGATGGGTCACTATCACACATAGCTACACCCCTGACACAGAAAAATCATCTTACAGGCTCTCTGGTGTATGTGCTCGCTAATGCACAAGAATAGGCGGGGCCGCGTTCATGTGGCATCAACATTATGGCGGCACATAAACTTAGAAGCGAGCCATACACCCCGGTGTCTCTGTATCATAACCTGAAGCTGTCATACAGGTGCCTCTCAATCCCACAATACATGCACATGCTCAGGGTGTGAAATTTTGAAGGAGACACCACAGAGCAGTGTCCCATTCCACCAGTCCAACTTGACTCTGTCACCTCCCTCCCAGTGACAGAACAGTGTCCCACCAGAAACCAGCGTGGACCCCATGCGCTCGCACAATTAACTCTTTTCTCTTATGTACCATAAGGCTAGGTCCATAGGGTCTCCGGCATGTGGGTCCAGTCCAGGTTGCTGGGGCACAGGCAGCTTGGGAGGTAGGCTATGAACTGCTCCCCTCACTATACATGAGACCCGCCACCCCTGCTGGTACTGCTCTCTTGCTGTCTGGCTGTCATATCATCCTTCTCTTGTACTTGGTACTTGTTGCCCCTAGCAATGGCATGTCACCACCTCACGCCGTGTGTGTGCATTACAGGCCCTGTTCGTCCATGCATCATTACCACCATGAACCCCCTTTAAGTAGCTTTAGACCAGGCAAGGACAAAGTTTCAAAAGCTTTACTGGAAACTCTCAGCATAAAATTTCCAAAACAAAGTGCTCAGTCTTTTCCCTAAACGAATGCCGAACTCAGGCTTTTGGCTGCCCTAGCATACCTGCACAGCCAAGAGACCATACACAAAAATCTCTCTACATGTGGAATAGTCCTAGAGGCAGGAAAGGCTTTCTCTGGTAGCTGCAGCAGCTCTGTGATGTGGCTGGATACTACATGCTGTGTCCTGTCTGTGTCTTCTCTTCCATGCACCTGTCCGAATGGGAAAAGGCCTTCCCCGTTTTATTATCAGCATGTGGAGAGAGGTAAAGCTCTATAGAAAGGGGCAGCAGCTGTCTTAATAATCGGACAAAATTGGAGACTTGTGTAGCTTTGCCGACACCACCTGGCTCAACAAACGTCGACTGAGGAATCAAAGGAGATAAAAAAAGTTATCCAAAAAGTGACGACGGCCAATCAACTGAAGATTGACTGTTTAGGTATTTTGACAACCATGGGTACCAGCTGTTAGGAAACAGGATAGCTGGCAACATCTATGGATTTCTCTTATTCAACTTGGATTGAATGAGAGAAATTTTTACATGTATAGCTAGATTTACCTTTCCCCTGTCTTCCATACCGCGTGTGAAGTCACCATCCTTCTGATGAGTTCCTAGGGAGTGGCCAAGCATCCGAAATCCTGTGAAATGATCTCCCTTTAGGAATGGAGATGTCACACTTTTTTTACCTAACAGTTTTTGGACATTTTTGTGCGGCAAACTTGGATAGGGTAGGGGGCCTTCTCTGACCAACTGAACCTTGCTATTAGGTTTCAATGTCTATGGGCAGAGGTAACCATATCTGATTCCCCTTCCCCTATGCCTTTGATCTCACTGTTGTTCACAAGGCTGCTTACATATGGGAGGGAAGAAGAAAGCATGCCATAGTATGTATTCCCAAAGACATTTCTTCCATTCATTATAAGAAATAAACAATACCTTATAGCATCAGAAGAGATATTATAGTGACACAAGGCACCAAGTTGAGCCAGCTTTTCTTTTCCCAGAAATGACTCATAATGGTAGACTGATATACAAATTTAATCCTAAAAGCAGATATTTCCTGAACTGATGTCCTCTAGTAATATTTGTTGGGGACACTACAGGCAACCATCTTCAGCCCAACGCAGCCTAAAATGACTGAGTGCATAGAACATTGGGAAGGTCTTATGCCGCGTACACACGAGCGGACTTTACGGCAGACTTTGCCCGGCGGACTTTTCGACGGACTTTACGACGGACTTTCTGAATGAATGGACTTTGCCTACACACAATCAACCAAAGTCCATCGAATTCGTACGTGATGACGTATGACCGGAGTAAAATAAGAAAGTTCATAGCCAGTAGCCAATAGCTGCCCTAGCGTGGCTTTTTGTCTGTCGAACTAGCATACAGATGAGCGGACTTTTCGACCGGACTCGAGTCTGTCGGATAGATTTGAAACATGTTTCAAATCTAAGTCCGTCCAACAAAGTCCGCTGGAGCCCACACACGATCGAATTGTCAGACGAAATCCCGTCCGCTGGGCAAAGTCTGCCGTAAAGTCCGCTCGTGTGTACGCGGCATTAGTTAACTGCAGCAAAATATCATGTTGAATAGTGTAAACATTCCCCAAAATCAAGCAGTGCCACCCTCTGTAATTCCCTTCCACTTCTTTTAGATACTTGTAGATCTGAAAATGATATGCAGAGAAGGTTTTTTTTTTTGTCCTTTCCTGCTGACAACTAGCCACTACAGAGATTCTCACCCATTCCACATATGGTATTTTAAAGGGCCATTAAAAGTCAAGAGGAAAAATAAACACTCAAAACCAACCTCATGAGAACTGCCTAGTGGTCCTCCCTATCCCAATCAGTGAATACTGTGCAACCAATAAATATTCCCTTGACCGTCTGCCTTTGCCCTTACATATGGTATAGTCTTCACCATCTCACACATTACGAGCATATTCAGGCAGAGCCATCTTCTTTTACTGTGCTCTGTTCCTGTACATGTTTTTATTAATGATTTACATTTTTAGTCTTTTATTTTCTGATGTGCAGAGGTGCATTAGAGGTTGGTGATTCATAAGTAAATCATAGCAATAATAATAATGAAAAAAAAGAAAGTATAAGCATTGTTGTTACAATTACCTTTCATCTTTTTAATTTAGCTGTCCTAATTAAATTAACTTGCGTTTTATGCTTTTAAAAATCTACATCAATAAATTAAGCGGAGCAAAATTAATTGCACGCTTATTTGTTATTATGTAATGGTCTCGTGGACCCAAATCTGAAAATGGTGTGTCATCAGTATGACGAAACCTCATTTAGTTGCCTTGCCAAGATGGTGGCATATGATAGGGGCCTCCTATAACCCCTCTGCCCTGGTCAGATTGCAGCGGTAGTAAGTGGAAGCGAGGTCAATTCACTTACTCTGGCCATGTCTACTCAGCACACACTCAGCTAGAAAACTACCTTAAAGGACCAATAGAAGCATATGTTGTTATGATTTAATGCAAATATACATTACGATTTAGGGTGGTTCAGTGGTCACCTGGGTAAACAAAAATGAAACCTATTCACAGTGCAGTTGGATTTAAAGTATATTTAAAGTTTAGCACATTAATGTAATATTAAAAGTACATTTTAATAGTTTTAAATCTGCAGGATTCAATAAAATAATACCTTGTTATCCTGCCATAAAGGTCTTTGTTCAGACACTTCCTTTTCTACGGTGACAACGCTCTGCCTTTGTCCCCAAATTGTGCTCCGGTGTTGTCACCCAGTCACATGGGCTTCCAATGGAGACAACAAAGTGGCTGTTTTACCACACATTATGCAGGCATGGTCCACTGTTGTCACCAACAGAAAATGCTCCCTTGGAAATTCCATGCATCCACCACCGAAATGCATGTAGATGAGGAGTGGCTGCATAGAGGCTGCAGGAAGTCAGTAGCACAGAGGTGCAACAAAAGATTATAAACAATGGAAAAAAACAAATATTTTATTTTGTTGTTCGTATTAGGTTATGGCAAACTAAATGTCATTCCATTATGCCCTGTACACACGACCGGTTTTCCCGTCGGAATGAACTCTGAAGGGTTTTCCGACAGAGTTCCCACGGAATTCCGCTCAAGCTGTCTTGCATACACACGATCACACCAAATTCCGACCGTCCAGAACGCGGTGAAGTACAACACGTACGACGGGACTAGAAAACGGAAGTTCAATAGCCAGTAGCCAATAGCTTCCATCTCGTACTTGCTTCAAAGCATGTGTCGTTTTTGGTCCTTCGGAACAGCATACAGATGAGCGGTTTTCCCGATAGGAATTGATTCCGCCAGAAAAATGTAGAAAATGTAGAACATGCTCTCTTTCTAGGTCCATCAGGATTTTCGACGTAGAAAGTCCGATGGGGCATACACACGATCGGAATATACAATGAAAAGCTCCCGTCTGACTTTTTCTGTCAGACAGAAACGTACACGACTTTAGGGTTTACATCTTAGGGTCATTTCACACATTTCCGCTGATCCCCGCTGAGCAGGCGGATGACAGGTTCTTGTCTGCTCACTGTGCAGAGCAGACACAGCCCCACTCTCCTCTATGGGGAAATCGGATGGAAATTAACCACCTGTCCGTTTCAATCCGATCCGCCAGACGCATGAAAAAATAGGACCACAATCCATCTGGTTTTTGCGGGCAGGATCAGATCGGATGGTGGTCGGTGTCCACTGACATCTGCCACTCCTTAGAGAAGACTGGAGGGTCCGATCAGGTCCGCCTGAAAAACTGACAGGCGGACCTGATTGAACAACCCGTGTGAAAGGACCGTTAATCTGTTAGTAATAGCAGGTTGGAGAACATGGTAAAGGTGTGGGCCACTACTTTAAAGTGCCTGCTAAAATAAGCCCCTCTTCATACCTATGCAGGTGCAATAGCGTGCCTGTGGTTTTTGTGTTTAAGGCCATTGATTCATTGCAATGGGCTATCCTACATGTGATAATTGCACAAAAGAAGTATAAGCACCATTTTACAAAGCACAGTAATCAGTTATGGAGTGCAGTGCGATTTACTGCCTAAGTCAGGTGGTGAGTTTGAGGTGCCAATGGTTGTGGCTTGGCTGTCGGAGGCCCAAGGAGGATTTTACCCCTTTTCTACCAAACAGATCATTTTTGCTGCAATCTTCTTCCAGGTTGTACTTTTTTCCCGGGCATGTGCAGTCTTACTCATTAAATTTTTTAAAGACGAATACTATAATAACTAAATGAATAACGTTAGTCTGGTATGGTGAATAATGGTAAACATTTTACAGCTTGTCCCTTTAGAATTTTTTATCTGAACAATCAATATGTATTTCTTTCAGATCTGTACAGCAGTGCAGTGTGAAACTTTGCCTCTCTTCCTGTAATAAAGACCGCTCACTTCCATTCTCTCATTTTGTGTAAGGTGATGGTCTTGTATCCACCCCCTCCCACAGCTCTTTGCACAGCTATGCAGTACAGTGATGATGTAATTACTACATTTAGGTGATATTTGGATTTGCAAAGGCATTTGGTTAATAGAAAGTGGATTTATATCCTTTGTGGTTATAGAGAATATATTTAAAGTCAGGCTACCTTTTGTCAAAACCAATATTTTGTAGAAAAAAGAAATATGCATTTATTATTCTTTTGCAAGTGAGCCTGCAAAGCATTACAACCACGACCACACTTTCCTCCAGCTCCGTGTCCATACCAAGGTATGGGCTTTCGGTTAGAGCACAGGAGGAAGTGTCAATGGACTATGAGTGTGGTGATCAATGCACTTTTATTTCTTTGAGAACTACAGGTCTGCCTGCCATAGTGGCACACAGGACTTGTAGTTCATTTATTCACAGATCTCTGCTCTGTCCGCACAGCCGTGCTGATTTCAAATCTAACAGCTGCTGTGGGGGGAAGTAACTGCATGCTATTAGGGTGGGGGTCCGCTTCATACCATGTTACATATAGCATGCTAAATCTAGGTATGATGTAACATAATCAAACAGTTGGACTTCAAATTATAGTTTTTATGCCTAAAGTTCTGCCTTAACTTTAATCTAATCATAGTGTCTCTTTAAAGCAGAGTTAAATATTTTTTTTAATAACAAACATAGTATACTTACTTGGTCTGTGCATAGTTTTTTTTTTTTTTTTCGTTCTCGGCTCCTCCTCCATTCTGAGTGCCCCAATAGCAAGATCCTTGCTATTGGAGCATTCGTAGGGGCTCAATCCCATGCCAGGCTGTGTGCCTCTATTGGAACACACACTGTGGCTTGGCTCTGCCCCCGCTCCCTCCTCACAGGATTTGATTGACAGCGGCAAGAGCCAATGGCTCCCACTGCTGCCCCCATGTCCACTGAGGGAAGAGAGCAGCACTGGCTCGAGATCAAGCTCAGGTAAGTATTTAGGGGGTGCTGCCCATGGAAGGTTTTTTTACAGTAATGCAGAGAATGCATTAAGGTAAAAAGCGTTAAGCTTTAAAGTGTTACTAAACCCACAACACTAAATCAGTCTGCATATGCAGTAAAGCATGCTTGTTATATTCACTGTGGAACCTATGGGGTTAATCCTCTGCATTGTGTAAAAATGCTGTTTGATCCTGTTTTCTCCGATCCTCCCCTTCTTCCGCTGTCCCCAATCCATCTCCTGATAGTACAGAGCCTTGGGGTTGAACTCTGCACATGCTCAGTTTGGTGTGTATTGCTAGAGAGGTTTTTTTTTTTTCTTGGGAGAGTGCATGTGATGAGCACAGGGCCAATTAGCACTGTCTGGACAGAGGGTCAGGGGTCCTGCAGCCTCATAGGACAGTCAGCAGAAAATGAAAACTCCTCCTACACGCTTTAACCAGACACTGGTAGAAGTCACACAACTGCTATATACTGCTGATGAGGAAAGGTATTTAGCATTTTATATTTACTAAAATGTTTGCATTTACATGTTCTGTATACTGTGGGGGACCAGATATAGTGAATGTAGGGTCCTGGGTTTAGTAACACTTTAACCACTTTAAATCCTTAAAGCAAAATTTTTCTTTTTTGATCATTCCATCCTCCCTCTAACAAAGATTCAAACAAAATGTATCAAAATGTGTACCTTTTGGCTGTTTTTTGTGCTGCAAGGCAGCACTTCCTGCTTTTCAGCCTAGGCCAGGCTCCACTGCTTCCTGGGTTTGCTAGGTCACAGCTATCCCAGGAGGCAGTGTACTGTACATCTTCGCATGCGCTTCATTTTCTGTGCATGCTCACAAAATGTTGCCGGCAAATTGAGTGCTCAGATACCTGAACTGGCGGTGATGTGTGCATGTGCAGAAAAACTCCCACACACAGGGCCGGTACAAGGGGTGGGCAGAAGGGGAGGGTGCCCTGGGCGGAGCAATTTACTGTAGGAAGGGGGCGCAGCGCTGGCAGGCAGTGTGATGTTAAACTTTCTGGGCAAGTGACTATCACCGGCTGCCCCTACAACATTGCAGAGCTGCGCCTGCTTGCAAAGCTGTGCAGAGGCGTACTAAGTGGGGGCCGCCCCGAGTACCACACACTGGGGGGTGTCAGGCCTGCCCCCCCTCCGCGATTGAAGCAGTGGCAGCTCCGCGGGGTTAGGCAGCGGCGCAGTGATAGGCACAGGGAGAGTCGATCTATATTGTGATGCGAGGGGGAGGGGGTGTGCGGGGGGTGCAGGGTGACACCGCTGCACCTAACATCCCCTCCTCTCGCGGCCATGGGCTGTCTGTCTGTGCAATCCCGGATGTCACACAGGCACAGCTAAGCAGAGTGAATCCGCCTCCCCCTCCTCTCTGTTTATGTGTAAACAGGGGGAGGGGATCTGCTGAGCATGTGCCGCCGCGCTGATCTGAGGTACTGAATGGGGGGTGGTCTGCACACTGCACTGAACGGGGGCTACACTGAAGGGGGGCTACACTGAAGGGGGCGTCTGCACTGAACGGGGGCTACACTGAAGGGGGCGTCTGCACTGAACGGGGGCTACACTGAAGGGGGGGCGTTTGCACTGAACGGGGGCTACACTGAAGGGGGGGCTACACTGAAGGGGGGGGCGTCTGCACTGAATGGGGGGCTACACTAAAAGGGGGCGTCTGCACTGAATGGGGGGGCTACACTGAAGGGGCGTCTGCACTGAATGGGGGGCTACACTGAACAGGGGGCTACACTGAATGGGGTCGTCTGCACTAAACGGGGGGGCTACACTGAATGGGAGGCTACACTGAACAGGGGCTACACTGAATGGGGGTGTCTGCACTGAACGGGGGGCTACACTGAATGGGGGGGCTACACTGAAGGGGGGTCTGCACTGAACGGGGGGCTATACTGAAGGGGGCATCTGCACTGAAGGGGGGTCTGTGTAACATGCAGGGGGTCCAGAGCTGCAGGGTGCTGTGTAATGTAAAGGGGTCCAGAGATGCAGGGTGCTGTGTAATGTAAAGGGGTCCAGAGATGCAGGGTGATGTGTAATGTAAAGGGGTCCAGAGATGCAGGGTGATGTGTAATGTAAAGGGGTCCAGAGATGCAGGGTGATGTGTAATGTAAAGGGGCCCAGAGATGCAGGGTGATGTGCAATGTAAAGGGGCCCGGAGGTGCAGGGTGCTGTGTAATGTAAAGGGGCCCAGAGGCGCAGGGGTCTGTGTAATGTAAAGGGGCCCAGATGTGCAGGGGGCTGTGTAATGTAAAGGGGCCCAGAGGTGCAGGGGGCTGTGTAATGTAAAGGTATCCAGAGGTGCAGGGTGCTGTGTCATGTAAAGGGGCCCAGAGGCGCAGGGGTCTGTGTAATGTAAAGGGGCCCAGAGGCGCAGGGGTCTGTGTAATGTAAAGGGGCCCAGAGGTGCAGGGGGCTGTGTAATGTAAAAGGGCCCAGAGGCGCAGGGGGAAGTGTAATGTAAAGGGGCCCAGAGGCGCAGGGGGCTGTGTAATGTAAAGTGGTGCAGGGGGCTGTGTAATGTAAAGGGGTCAGTGTGGGGGATCGCTGGACTCCAGGTTAGCAGGACTGGGAGGGATGGGAAGGGGGTCCACTGTAAGTTTACCTTACAGATTTTTTGTAACGTGAACTTACAATTTAACCATTTGCCGACCCGCCGCAGTACATATACTGCGACGGGGCTGCAGCTACAGTATTGGATTGTTGTATTGTTTTTAGTGTATTCTGGTTTTGAAAGGACACTGACTCTTTCTTTATACCCGTGGGGGGGGCGGGGGGGCGCAGTTTGCCATCTTTACCCTGGGCACCAGATGGCCTTGTCCCAGCACTGCCCACACATGCACATTGTGCAGATTTGCCACCAGAGTCTGCCAGGTAGTTGGGACCTGGTGGAGACCAGCGGCATATTTGCGCACGTGCAAGAACTTTACAGGTGGCAACGCAGAGGAGGGCATAGATGGGGCAGTGACGTTCCACTTTATGAATGCGTGGGCCAAGTATTGGTTTATCTTACTGTTAAAGAATAGTGGAGAAAGAAGAAGCATGCCGAAAGTATAAAACTATTAAAATCAGAGAGGAGTGGTCATAAAATATAATACAAAATCATGAAGAATCCAGGGCAGAATGATATTTGACAAACCCAAACTGTTGTGTAAAGGTGCACATGTGCACAATGCAAATGAAGAAAATTCCCCTTTAAGCACAAAGGCATTTTCTGCTCCACAGAAAGTTGTGGAGTCTTCAGTCTAAGTCACAGCTGGTTCCTGCCTGACGGACTGAGGTCTGAGGCTGAAATATAACCTTAAAAGGAGACAGCCACCATCCACAACTGTGCTGTGTGAGAGGGGAGCAGCTGCTGTATAAGTGACAGTGCGCAGGAAGGAGGAGGGGGGTTCAGGACCAGTTGACCATGCAGGGACAGAGCAAAGCAGAATGGCTGCTGGAAGGAGAGAATAGGGATCTGGCAGTGCTGAGCCAGTCGGTGTACAGTTACAGCAGTGTTTCCATACTTAGCACGCTGACTAGAATGATCAGCTACGAGCTCTGAGCCTGAGGGAGCGAATGGCATCCTAAATTTACCCAAGGGCGAGCAAGGGTACAATCCAGGCTGCTTGTAAGGGAAGACATCGGGCTCTCCAAGGCTTTCCCCTGTCCTTTGTTCAGGATATCTCTTCGGGGGCCTGTACTTTTTACTTAAATTTGGCTTTATTGTATGCCGTCACTAAATGTATAACTGAGGCAGGACACAATGAATATTAAGCTTGTAAATGGAAAAGTAGCATTAGGTTTCGAGACATATCATTTGGCAAAAAAAAATTAGGGCCTACAGAAGGAAATGAAGCCTATATGTACCATAACATAAAATGTAATTATGTGTAGACACATACCCATAGCTCCAAACTGTCCCTGATTTCGAGGGACTGTCCCTGATTTGAAGCAATGTCGCTCTGTCCCCCTTTCCTCCTCATTTGTCCCTCATTTTGGTCTGATCCATATAGTTGTATATAAAATGCACTTTTTATCTTTCAAAAAGTGTTTCCCAGTGCTAAACTTTTCATCCAAATTGTAAATTGCTGCATATGTAAATTTTAAAGAGGAAGTAAACCCTGATGGGTGTTACTTCCTCTTTGTTTCCCTACAAAGGTAAAGCATAATGGGCTACTATGCATTGCATAGTAGCTCATTATGTGACACTTACCTGCAGGAGAAGCCCGCGATGTCTTCCTCACTAATTGCGAGCATCCATTCTTCACCCCTCTTCCTTCCGGGGCCGCGAACTCCGGCTCTGTGACTGGCCGGAGTCGCGTGACGTCACTCCCGCGCATGCGTGCGGGAGCCGCCTTTAACGGCACGACCCAAGCTAGAAACGGCACAGCGTGCCCTTTCTAACTCCGGTGCATGCGCAGAAGAAATCCCCCTATGGCGATTTGCAAATATCTCCTAGACCGTGCAGGTCTGGGAGATATTTCAAGCACCTACATGTAAGCCTTAATCTAGGCTTACCTGTAGGTTAAAGTGGTTGTAATGGGTTTACAACCACTTTAAAAGCCAAAATAAAGGAATAGTAGTGGTAAAAAAAAACTTGAAGGTTTAATTAACTTTTTCTTTGGTTAATTCTTCTTTTTAGGGGGTGACAGTGGCAGGGGGCGTGTCCTATGCCTACATACGTTTGCTAGCAGGTGTCCCTCATTCCCATCTAAAAATGTTGGGAGGTATGCACACCCATCTGTGAGAAATCATCAACTCAAGCACTACCACAGCTTGCGGAACCCAAGAAGGGATACGTTTACTGAATATCTTTATGGAGCTTGGAATGATAGTTGTTCGTTATTATTGTAGTGTTTACAGTGGAGGCACTGCACCTATTGCTATGTAGCTATACCCACCAGAGAGGATCTCAAGTCTTGAAGGAGGCCCCCAACTCTCTTAGTCAGTCACTGCCTTGGGGACTAGTCTATTGGGCAGGTTAGAAAACCATTCTTGGACACTACTGTCTGTCATCACCACTTATCTCTTCCACCTCCCCTCTTTCATGACACCTTTCTACTTATCCATATGTTCGTGTTTATAATCCTACTGCCCTATTCTGGTGGCTGTAGACCATCAGACTGCGCGTGCACATCTGACCGCCCTAGAAGCTGTATAGTCAACCTTTGCAGCATTCTTCTTACACGCCTTATGGAAACATTCAATGCTTTTGGGGAAATGTGTGGTAGAATCAATATCATATCTATTATTGCGACCACTCCAAAATTTCTCAAGGGGGTCCATTTGATTAATTACCACAGAGGGCATCACAAAGGGATAATATGTAAGGCTGGGTTCACACTGGAACATGCAGCGGCTCACAGCAGGAGTCCGGTGTGTCTTCAATCACCGTTTCAGGTCCGATTTCAGCCTGAATTTTGGGCGGGATTCGGACCTGAAACAGACCAAAAGATGCACAGGGCTCCAGTGCAATTCGAACCGGAGCAGCTGCTGAGATGTGTGAACCGGCTTCATAGAGAGCCGGTCATAATCTCCTGATATGCGAATTGGATGCAGGGAAACCCACATTCAATTTGAATAGGTGTGAACCCAGCCTCAGAGAGATTTAAAGCTGAAGCTTAGTCTGCTTATTTTTCGCCTTTCCTGGTATTTCCTTTCTCCCTTCATCAATGCGATAATGACAATTTTAATTAAAATCTTATTGATTTTATGACATACCTTATTTTAGAGATCACTTGGTCTCTGTGCTTCTTTATGTAATGTAGATAGATCATGGCTGGTGGGAGGGAACTGTACATAGCTTCCTGGAAAATGTCCAAGTACCCTGCCTCCAGAACCACCAGCCTCAAAGCAAGCAGAAGGCTGGCTCCTGGGAAGAATTATGCAAATATCAAAATGTCTTGATGGGTGGATGTCAGTCTGGAGGAGTCAGAGTACCTAGGCAGACTGCATTTGCATGCTGATCCTCCATAATTGAAAAAAACTGAAATTCAATGAATGAAGGGGGTGGGCCAGAGACAGTTAAAGCGGAAGTAAACCCATCCATAAAACTGTTTCATTTCAGGCACGTGCTGGAAATGTAACACTCCCATTGGTTGTGCTCTCAACCAAACTGTCAAGCCATCCAATGGCTGGTGTCATAACTGATCACATGTGCAGCATCATGGCAGTTGTAGATTAAACAGAGGCAAATATGGCAGCTTCCTTGGCTGAAAACGATAGGAGGGTTTACTTACACTTTAACCTGGAGAGACAAGAGCTAGATGATGCTGAATGTCCTGCAGCTAGGAAATGAGGTGGGCACTATCTGACATGCAGCAGCTTCTAATACACACTGTGAGAAGCTCACAGTGTGCAGTGAAATCAAAGAAAGCAATTCCAGTACAGGAAAAAAAGCCTGTACAACTGTGCAAAACTGAAGGTAAGGCTGGAGTTCAGCTTAATAAAGAATTACGATCTCCAGAATCCAGCTGCTTATCACTGGTATCCCTCTTACATTTAACACATTTGCTAATATCTATTGGGTTTTGAGATGTCAGAACTGTAAAACAATCATAAATAAGTTACAGCTTCACCAATGCACTTTTGATGTAACACAGATGATGTTTTGTTTTAGAATACACCAGGAGCCTATTATTTTTTACATTTTTTACAATGTATCAAGTACAAAAAGCAGCTAAAGTCACTCAGAATTAATGTGCTATTGACCGCTGGATGCCCATAGGGGCAATATGCAATGTTGTGTTGCTAATTCAGAAATACTGCATATCAGAGTTCTTCTTTAATGGGCCCCCCAGTGGGACGGTGACCCACAGCATACATAAACAGATGTACCAGTTTAGGAGTGCCCAGAATGTAAAATTACGCATAGCTCGCTGGGTTACATAACTATGGTTGTTGGCTCTTTATAGCATCAGCCATTTTGTACACTAGAACATGTGACAACACCTGTGACAGACGCTCAGAAGACTAAAGATGTTATTTCAGCTCCTTATTGCTATCTTTAGGTCATCACTCAAAGAACTGTGCTTTGGAATGCCATTCAACACCAGTCTACTTCATATAAAACTACTATAAAATTCCCGGTCACCAACACGGCAATCCCCAGTGACCATTCCAGGCATCCAGTGGCCCAGCAAACTGATGGAGCAACACAAGCCTCTTGGGTATGTGTTATTCAACACTTGACACTTCTATGGGCCAGGTCTTTGGGTACCATGTCTGATACCCTTGGGAGCCTTTTTCATAGAATTTTCTTGGCATATTTTTTACAAGGTAGGTCGTCAGGTCTTTCCTTAACTCTTCCCTTTGCATGGGTTTGAGTCCAGCTTTCAGAATGGGAAAACACATAAATAAATATTTTGGCATTTGGTTAGTTATCCTTTAAAGGATAAGTTTACCTTTGGGAACATGTTACATGTTCCACCCGGTTTTAGGCTGGCACATGTAACATATTCCTGCAGCCACTTGGCAATCCGCTGCCTCTGTGTGACAGCAGTACAGGGAGAAGTTCCCCGTACCAGCTGTCCCTTTTTGAAAAGAACGTGGCCTTGCAGGGCTCCTCCCACACAGATGCATCATTCATTTACAGAGTTCTGCGAATGAATGAACCACAAGTACCGACATCCTTGTCAGCTGTAAGTTCTAAATTAACCAGACACAGTGCAGAGGTGGCTGGTGTTTTTTTCTTTTGGGGGTCGGCAAACAGCCCCCCCCCCCCCCCCAGAGGACAGTCGGGACATCAAAGCCCCGCACTTACCCTATCTAGGAAGCAGGTGGGCAGTGTGTCCAGCAGCTGCATCCCCCTCCTTCTAGGCATCCAATAGGATCGCCTGACTTTCCAGCCAATCGGGAAATGGGTATCAGATCCGCACTTCTTGATTGGCGGAGAGGTGATTCAGTGTTAGAAAAGCGAATATTGACTTGCTTTTCAAACACACCTGTGTGGGCTCTGAGCGCAATGCTCTGCGCCGTAAGTCCACCATATTTTGAAGCCTATCAGAGCCTATGGCTCTAATCAGGTGCTTCAAAAAAAACACCCCCGCTGCTGTAATTCATGCCCCCGGCGTCCTGAAAGGGGCCGGACACATGAATAGGGGGTGGCCGTGGCGGCCGTGGATAGATTCATGCTATGCATGAATCTATCTATTAATTATATAGGGGGTGGTGTGGATAGAGGGGGTGGCGCCCATGCGCCCTTAATGTATGGGCCGCACCTGGGCAGATAGCTTTCACCGACAGTCTGCAAGAGCCTGCCACCGCACCAGTGATCTTCTGATCTCTGGTGCAATGCTTTCCAGGCTCCTAAAAAAACATTTTTATTATTATATTGTATTACATTATTATTATAATTGTGCATTTATTTAATTTTTTTAAAGGCGAACTTATCCTTTAAGTATTTCCGCACTCTTTAGGCCTCATGCACACAGGACGTTTTTTCCCCCCTGGATTCCCTTGCTCCTGGGGAGGAAAGCACAGCTTAAAATATGCACCTAAAGCCGCATTTTGCATGCATGTTTATGCAAGCTTGCTAATTTGGAGTTAATGCATTCTATTGCCAAGAATATTCAGCCATTAAATATGTACATAGCCATTAAAATGTGTTAATATGCAAACACACCTAAACACATCTATGGCTACTACACGTTTTATGCACGTTTGCCCAAATATTCCTCTTCTGAACACGTAAGTGATGGGTTTTTTCTGTCTCTAAATGCCTGTAAACGCCTATGTGTGCAAAAACGCATGGGCCAACATAGAGGGGCATTTAGAGGCAGAAAGTAAGTAAAACGCCTGTAAAAGCGTTTGACGTCTTGTGTGGATGGGGCTTTAAAGATTTATTTAGCAGCACTTAGCAGAACATTTTTTTTCTGTAGGGTTTTTAGAACTGTGTAGTGCAGTTCTGATTACTGGTACAGAAAGTAAAGTAATTATAGAAAGATGGGCTTTAGGCAGCCTGGTTTTTAACCATATTTCTGGCAAAGCAATGTGATCGTTTTTAAACCCATTCAATCTATAAGCACATATTCACCTTCACTTAGCTTCCCCCACTGCTCTGCTCAGCCATCGGGATTATGGAAAAAAATGGGGACTCCCAAGTGTGGAACAACATCTCACCCCATACCATAGTGCCGATGCTTGGTAACAGGCCCAGCAATGTCACATGCCAACTGGTAAACATTCACTCTGTGTATGTTCTAATGGGGCGTACACACGGTCGGACTTTTCGGCTACAAAAGTCCGACAGCCCGTCCGACAAACTTTCGACGGACTTTTGGCAGACTTGCGGCAGACTTGCGGCGGACTTTCTAACGAACGGACTTGCCTACATACGATCACACAAAAGTCCGACGGATTCGTACGTGATGGCGTACACCGGACTAAAATAAGGAAGTTGATAGCCAGTAGCCAATAGCTGCCCTAGCGTGGGTTTTTGTCCGTCGGACTAGCATACAGACGAGCGGATTTCTGGGTCCGGCGGAGTTACGACATAAAGATTTGAAGCATGTTCCAAACCTAAAGTCCTTCAGATTTGCGAATGGAAAAGTCAGCTAAAGGTCCGGGGAAGCCCACACGCGATTGGATTGTCCGCTGGATTTGGTCCGTCGGCGTCCGTCGGACTTTTGTAGCCCGAAAAGTCCGACCGTGTGTACACCCCATTACTGGCAATCTGATTTGAGTTTACACGGGACTGTCTTTCCTCACCCTACTGAATGGAGGGGGGAAGGACCAAAAAGGAAAATAAATAGGTGCTGCTCAGGGTGAGGGCATTAAACAGAACCTGTTGCTTTGCCCTGCATAGTTCACTTGAAATAGCAAAGGGGGCATCACTGACTATAACATTTTCACATAATGGTAAATCCTTTAAGAATAAAACATCAAAAAAGCCAGAGGACACATAGCTCTACCTTTTTGCTAAAACAATATGTGCAGTTCCACTTAGGACCAGGAGAAGAACTTACTTGAAAACTAGAGGTCCTCAACTTCTCAGAGTCTACTCTACACATGTGCGGCATCTGAGAGCCGCCGAACACACCCGAGTATTACAGTCCACATAAATCCCCCCTTAATGGTTTCCATTTCATAAGCTCAGCATTTTTTGGCAGACTTCTGGTCATTGTAGATGATTTGGGCTGTCAAGCCTTAAGCAGACCATTAGGGAATCCCAAATAACACAAGGGACAAGTCAGGCACTAAACACTTTATTTTTGTAATTCTAGCCTCCCCAAACATTTAACAGTTACTCTGTGGGAGAGATGGACACATGGTTGTCTCATAAAGCAATGATATAATGCAGATATTGTATGACATTGTTACATCGAAATTCCCCTTCTATCTTACTTTCACTTTTCAGCCCTTCTTGGCGCTGTTACAGAGATATATTCAAATCCTCTCTTTCCCTGGCCGAAACTGAATCTTAAGCCTGAACCGCTGGATGCAGCCATATTTATTAAACAGAACTCCAGGGGAACTGAAGAAACTACCCTTGCATCGGGACTATCCACACAGCAAGGGTTAAATGTTCGCTTTGTCTAGAGTACCAGGAAAAATAATTTTTATTCACCATATCCCTTGATCCCCGGGCAGCCAGCACTCACCTTCTTTCTCTGATGCTCCAAGTTGTAGACTGGCCCTCGACATCCTCACTTACAACGCAGGACTCTTGAACCTGCATTGTATGTGATGACATCACAGCTGTGGCCATTGGATGGAGCGCCAACGAAAAGAGGCTTTGGGGGACCAGTGGCATGGAAGGAGGTGCATGTGAAGGGTAAGGTAAGTAAATTGAGATTTTTACTGGTACCCTGGGCAAAAACAAACACTTCCCCCCAAAAAGGGTTTTTTTTTTTCAGTTCCCCAGGGTTCAACTTGAAAAAGTTACTCCACCAAAAAAGTGGTGCTTTGGTCATAGGTGGTGCCTGGTGGGCAGAGTCATCCCCTGGCTTGGATGCTCTAACAATAGATCTCCCTGCCATAATCCCTGGCTCTTTTTCTTTCCAATTGGGAATTTTTGGAGTCACTGACAACTGTTGCGTGTTCTGGCTCTTCTTGCTACATTCTCTGTAATACAATGAATAAATAAATTACACAGAGTGTAATGTTCACAGAAGGTGTGTGTACCTAGGAACCAAAGCCCAGAAATCCCCACAGTCCTTGATGGATAATGGATATCATCAGGTGGTTTAGTTTAACTCTGCAGCACCTACTAAACACTGAATATCATTGTTGGGTGGACTAATGCCGCGTACACACGGTCGGACTTTTCGTCTACAAAAGTCCGACGGACGCCGACGAACTAAAGCTGGCTGACAATCCGATCGTGTGTGGGCTTCCCCGGACTTTCAGCGGACTTTCAGTGGACTTTTGCAGCCTCAAATCTGACGGACTTTAGATTTGAAACGTGCTTCAAATCTTTACGTCGTAACTACGACGGACCCAGAAATCCGCTGTGTGCTAGTCCGACGGACAAAAACCCACGCTAGGGCAGCTATTGGCTACTGGCTATCAACTTCCTTATTTTAGTCCGGTGTACGTCATCACGTACGAATCCGTCGGACTTTTGTGTGATCGTATGTAGGCAAGTCCGTTCGTAAGAAAGTCTGCCGCAAGTCCGCCAAAAGTCTGCCGCAAGTCCGCCAAAAGTCTGCCAAAAGCCCGTCGAAAGTCTGTCGGACAGGCTGTCGGACTTTTGTAGCCGAAAAGTCCGACCGTGTGTACGCGGCATTACTCAGTGGTCATCAACCCTGTCCTCAGGACCCACTAACAGGCCAGGTTTGCAAGATAACTGAAATACATCACAGGTGATATCATTTGCTGCTCAGTGATTGCAGTATTCTAGTCTGCATCTCCCCAAGGTAATACATAAAACCTGGCCTGTTAGTGGGCCCTGAGGACAGGGTTGATGACCACTGGACTAACTGACAAGAGCTGCTTATTCTGCCCATGGCAACTAATCAGATCCTTCCTTTTATTCATTCCATACTGCACTAGGGACAGTTTGACTTAAAAAAATATCAAATTTACTTTACATAAGGTTAGCTAGGAACAGAAGAGCTTACAATTTTTAAAACATTTATCATATTAATGTGTATAAAATGGCAAATCACAAATACACAAAGGAACCATACCAAGTAAGATTGTTTGCTGTTTTTGTGCAATCAATTGAGGTCCAGGTACTGACAATGGTATTTGCATGCTATTAGACACAAGTTAATTTTTTTCCATGTAATTTCAGGTTCGGTAATGCAGAGAACCCTGTTTAGGATTTTTCATTATTCAGTCCCATATCCCCATCATGTGATTCCCAGATCCTCAAGAGGTAAGTATACCCCAGGTGGAGTACTCCTGAACTATACTGTGATAGTAATATAGATTAAATAGGCAACAACGCATTTCAAGTTGAGAGGTTTGAAATATATAACATACCATGTGGGGTACAAAATAAGTCTGTCTCTCTCATTGGCGGTGCGTCCATAAGGGCACGTGGGTACCATCTCCTCTCTCCAGCCACCCCTCTAGCACCAATAGATAGATTCGCCGGGCGTCTGAATTACAGCAGCAGGGTGTTTTTCTTGAAGCACCTGATTAGAGCCATAGGCTCTAATAGGCGTCAAAAAAGGTGACCTGCCATGCTGGGCACTCACAGGTCCCACAGCTGTGTTAGAAAGCAAATGAATATTCGCTTTCCTAACACTAAACCGCCTCTCCGCCAATCAGATGCTTGGATCTGTTACCCTTCACCTGATTGGCTGAAATGACAGGCGCTGTGATTGGACGCCTATCAGGCGTCCAATCATAGCAGAGGACGGGAAGAGAGGACGGGAGAAGACATCGAGGAGCTGTCCCACCGCCACCGAGACAGGGTAAGTACAGATGGCGGGCAGGGGGGGAACAGTGGCTGCGTTTGATGGGCACAGTGGCTGCGTTTGATGGGCAAAGTGGCGGCAATTGATGGGCACAGTGGCTGCGTTTGATGGGCAAAGTGGTGGCAATTGATGGGCACAGTGGCTGCGTTTGATGGCACAGTGGCTGCGTTTAATGTCACAGTGGCGGCAATTGATGGGCACAGTGGCGGCAATTGATGGGCACAGTGGCTGAGTTTTATGGCACAGTGGCTGCGTTTGATGGTGCAGTGACTGCGTTTGATGGCACAGTGGCTGTGTTTGATGGTACACTGGCGGCAATTGATGGGCACAGTGGCTGCGTTTGATGGTACAGTGGCTGCAGTTGATGGTACAGTGACAGCAATTGATGGGTTTTTTTTCAGAATTTTTCAGTTTGTTTGCGCCCCCCCAAAAATTTTGAGCACCAGCCGCCACTGGTCTCTATATGTCATGTACAACAGAGAGTACAGATTGGACCAGCCTGGGTATGTCATGTACAGAACAGAGTGGACCAGCCTGGAGTATGTCATGTACAACACAGCGTTAAAGTGGGGCAACCTGGAAAATATAAAGTACAACACAGTGTGCCGGGTGGGGCAAACTGGAGTATGTGAAGTACAACACAGCATTTCGGTAGTTTGGGGAATATAACATATGGCGCAGCCAGAATGGGTACACTTTCGCTAGTTTTATTGTAAACGCTGAATGTTGCCATGTAAGAGGGTATGGGTAGGGTATACCTCACTAACTGAGTGTCTCCTTTTAATATAGGATTTCATATGGGATAAAATAACAAGCAGGGAGAACAGGACCCCCTGCAAACTCCAACATAGATCTACAACCAGAGCTCCTGAGAAAAGCAATAAATGTTGGTCAACTCCTAAGCATTGTACCATAAACTGAAAGATTAGTAACCCTTTAACCTGGACAGTTCAAGAAAGTACAATAGTCTTTTCACTTCTTCTACCGCCCTTCCACCCAGGATTCTAACTGTTACACTCTTTGGTCCAGCTGTCATTTTACACCATAGGGCCACCTCATATTTCTGTAACTGTCAGCTGTCATCCTTTGATCCCTGTTGCCACCAAGGATAGACATGCAGAGAGCACTGTTTGCACTCATAACACACATTCTGTTCCTACATCCTCCCAAAGAGATCCATCTCATCTCAGCCGTACTAACAAGGCTTTTTTTATGTATACCTATGAATGACATCACTGTGCCAGCCATTACATCATGCAGCTTTCACAAAAGTGGTGGTAACATTTTATGGAATGACATCACAATAGCTGTGGGGATGGTAGGGTGAGTATATTCACACAATACACGGGGATTCCATTAAATAAAGTCAAATTTGGGAAAATGCTTTAATATGCAGCAGTCTACTGAAACTGAAAAAAAAAAATTGCTAGGGGGTAGAGTTTTTGGTAGAAGAGACTTTGTAAAAACGTTTTCTTGTGTACACCACCTGCTGTGCATACACAGTGCAGTTTACCCCCACCCACTACCAACCTCTGTAGGATGCCAAGAATAGGACCAGGTGTCAGAATGTAACTCTACCTCACATATGCAGGAGTTATGTCATCACTGGCCACTTAGTGGCCAAAGAGGAACACACCAGACCAAGAAAGTCTGGTGTAAAGTCAATAATTTTCACTCCCTTCTCTCCTTTTTACCCTTTTTGCCCTTATTCCAAAATGCCCATCCTATGTTTACCATTAAAGCCATATGACTATACTTACCCTGTCACCCATTCAACTAATGTTGGTATACTGTATTTGCAAGAGTAATATGCACCCCCCTAGACATTCACTTAAAGAATACATGGGAAGCCCACTATGGCCACACAGGTGCGTTATGGTCACACAGGTATTGGGAATCTATGTATTTGTTAGAATGTATATTACACCTGAATTGCTATGTATCTTTTGATATGTCAATCATGATGAACTTTGTGGACATGCACTCCATCTTCTCCCCCTTATTGTCCCTCAATAACCCTTCTCAAAAGGTTGTGCCCCCCCCCCCCATTTTCCTGCACCCCCTAGAAAAAACGAAATAAAGAGTTTGCAGAAAAAGTGGCAGTGAAGGAGGACTTGTGATTGCTGGGGGGGGGCATAGTAGTTGGTACGTGTGCCCTAAAGTGCAAGGTGTTCACTTGCACCTTATGGCAATTACCCTGGGTACCCAAAAAGTCTTACTAGTCTCTGCCAATATATTCTGTAAATATGTCATCCTGATTCTGGGTTCCTTACCTGTTAAGTCACTGACCTGGAACTAGAATGCAGAACAAGAAACTTTATTGGTTGCATTCTTGGACAGGTGAGTGACTCTCTAGGCAGTAAAGTGAAGAACGGGTTGAAAATTTTAGAACCTATACTGTTTGAAGAGTCATCTTTGCCATACATCCAGTCCTGAGATCTTCAACTACAAGGTTTGGTCCTGGCATACTTCTGCCCTGTGCGCATCGTTTCAGTGGTTCTCAGCTGTTTCTGTCCAGCTGCAGATTGGCATATGGTGGGCAGAAGTGTGCCAGAGTTTCACCTCTGCAGTAGTCTGGATTAGTGGCAAAGAAATAATTGGTAATCACATGACTACCCTCCTCTGAATCCCAAGTTCTTGTTGTCTTGGGGTTCTTCTTTAACACAGTTTGCAAAAAACATAGGTCAATGCTATGAACTTTCAACAGGTACAATAAATGCTACAAAACTCACAAATTCCCATGTATATAAGTACTAACATTGTTTTTATATTTAATTTTCTATTACTGTAAAGTCATTAACTTTCATGGTGACGCTCTAAGGTCACATGCTGATCACCTCATCAAAAGTAGGCAATGAGCAATGACCCCTTTGATATTGAATTGGGAACTTGCAGTCCTCTTGGATCATTAAAAGCTTTCTGTTATTTAACACCCTCAGCCCGTTCCAACGCTCAGCTCCTAATAATGTTTGGAGCAGAAGAGTCCCTGGGATCACATTATCGCTAGGATTCAGTGAAATACATGCATTGAATTCCAGCCATTGCTTCATTTTTTTAAGCTTGTACACTCCATAGCTGCCAACATGTTCAAATTATATCCAAGGACATTATACCTGAGTAAGTGACTCATGATACTTATGATAAGATATAATTAGAACTCCAATTCCATCATTGCATATCATATATAGATAGATAGATAGATAGATAGATAGATAGATAGATAGATAGATAGATAGATAGATAGATAGATAGATAGATAGATAGATAGATAGATAGATAGATAGATAGATAGATAGATAGATAGATATTAGACTTCTTTGCATTTCCTTGCATTCTAAACACACCAGTTCAAAATGTTAAAGGCCGAGATACAACAAATAGATAAGAAGAATATATAACATTCCCAGAACAGGGTATTTATGGTGAAGGTGATCTATGTTAAAAGGAACAGTCCACCCAATGCTGATAGTTCACAGTTTGTACAATAGACCCTGGAGAGTTAAACTACCTGACTATTTATTATATCTCTTGGGAACTCTGTTAGTGAATTCTCTGTGCTAGGTTGCCGGGTCTGCATACCTGCTGTTGTCATTTTTATGGGTTCCCACTCTCCTTGTTTGTTTATTTTTTTCATTTATTTTATGAAAATTGCAATAGGAGAAGCTGGACCACACAGGGGTGGGTAGAGACATCCAAAACCCCCAGTTGGGTCTTGTCAGGAAGGCCGAGTGGTCAAAACCCCCAATTGGGTCTTGTCAGGATGGCCGAATGGTCAAAACCCCCAATTGGGTCTTGTCAGGATGGCCGAGTGGTCAAAACACCCAGTTGGTCTGGTTCAGCGTCAGGAATTATATCAGGGAGATTTCACTGTAGGAATATCCAAGACATATAAAAAGCCAGTGGTTGGTTCAGCTCAACATGATCCACCTATAGTTAAACATAACTTTTTGGTGGACTGGTTCTTTCATGCTGAGGGTCGTTTAAAGGTACAAATACTTACAAGGGTCTAAATTCTAAAATCTAGGTCTTCCCTTTGCAATTCAGAGACAGCCACAAACAGAGTACAGTATGGACTAGTATCTTTATTCAACCTTACCAACCATGTAACTATTTATAATCAACCAGATGGAATTGCAATCATTTCATTTCATTCGTTCACTTCCAGAAATGCTTTCAAGTTATAATTTCTGTGGTAGAATATGTGGTTCTCTCTCCAAACCCTTCTTATGTTGAAAAAATATTAAATTCACAAAGCTCTGACATAAATATAAGGATTTTTATTCTATCCATGCAACTGGAGTTTTGAAATCTTTTTGTATTGAAATATTAAATCTTATTGGATTGAAAATAAAGATCCTTATCCTGATGTAAAAGTGTTGAAAATTAAAATTTGTATAATGACTTCCATTTGCGTCATGTATGTTGGACAGTGGTGTCCAAGTTAGACGATACAAGAAGAGATTTCGAAGAATCTAAACCATTGTGATGCAATTACAGTACACTATTACCATGGGTTGCTACATATTGATTGCAGCAGGCCAGCACCGAGAGTCGGTAAGTCAACTAGACAGGCAGAAAAATGATTGGCTGATTCCTGTTGTTCTTTCTTGATTAACAGGGATTTGCCAGTACTCTGTATATTCCTTAATGTAAAAATGAGTGTTTATGGGTTTGATCACTCCTGTTCCCCATTCCAAATGCAAGACCTTGTAACCTGGGTACCTTTAGTCCTTTAGGGTCATGAACAGTTGTACGGTTTCTTTAATGAATGAAGATACAATAATTATGAATTAAGTATTAGCTGATAAGGTTTGGATTTATCTCCCAGAGCTGTATATGGTACTTGCATTAGCCTTAATCTAGAATAATAAACAGATTGGTAAAGTGGCCTTCCGGCCAGCTTCCTGGCTTTGAGTACTGATTTGCCTAGTCAGCTGAATGGAATGCTGAGACCTGTAGTTCCTCAGTAGCCAGAGCCATGTGTAAACCTATCTTCGCCACAAAGCAATACAAAAAAAAAAAAAAATGAAGCATATGCCAAAGGATCAAGAGTCTCCTACCTGCTCTCACAAGAAGAAAAGCCGCAAGGCAGCAGAACAAAACCCCTGGTCCTCTCATGGTGTCAAGCCAGGAAATTTGGGACGGTTGGCTCCTCTATATATATGCTGCAGCTGACGGCGAGGGGCTCAGGCGACACACACGCCCACGTCACTGCAGGCTCAACCACAGGTGGTCACAAGCCATTGACACACTGGACAGTTCTGACCATTTGTGACCCTTATTAGGAATTTAGGGCAAGTGACCAGATTATTAACTCAGCTGTGACCGACGTGCAAAGACAGGGCTTTTTATGTATTCTTGTCTGAATACAGAGCTTGTCAGGTTGGGGTGGAGGGAAGCAGGTGCCTGTCTGTATGTGACAGGCCCTACAGAAGATTCATTGGGCCCCATTCACATGAGCACCACATTTTCTGTACCTGCAATAATGTGCAATGTACTGAAGTATATTAATAATACTAATGCCCCGTACACACGGTCAGATTTTCCGATGGAAAATGTGTGATAGGACCTTGTTGTCGGAAATTCCGACCGTGTGTAGGCTCCATCACACATTTTCCATCGGATTTTCTGACACACAAAGTTTGAGAGCAGGATATAAAATTTTCCGACAACAAAATCCGTTGTTGGCAATTCCGATCGTGTGTACACAAATCCGGCGGACAAAGTGCCACGCATGCTCAGAATAAATAAAGAGATGAAAGCTATTGGCCACTGCCCCGTTTATAGTCCCGATGTACGTGTTTTACGTCACCGCGTTTAGAACGATCGGATTTTCCGACAACTTTGTGTGACCGTGTGTATGCAAGACAAGTTTGAGCCAACATCCGTCGGAAAAAATCCTAGGATTTTGTTGTCGGAATGTCCGAACAAAGTCCGACCGTGTGTACGGGGCCATAAGAAATGTAAATAAATTCATACTTCTATGTGCAACGCTTTTTCTGCATTGCAAATGAAGAAAGTATGTGCGTTTTGGTTGGATAGTTCTGCAGAAAACACATAAAGCTACATAAACATTCCCAGTATTGATTGATTTGTATTGTAAGTGTTCTATCTGCCCTCATGTTGTAAAGCGCTGCGCAAACTGTTGGCGCTATATAAATCCTGTATAATAATAATAATAAACACACCTTAAAGGATCAGTCCACTTAGAGGAGGACAGGAAACCTTTAAGGTCCCTTTAATGGTAGGGACAGATTTCTGTACATGTAGTATAGTACGTGTACTATGCAAAGTATGCCAGGTGCCACTGAGGGCATGGAGCAAGGTGGGTACAGGGCCAGGAAAAGGGGTGGAAAGGAGGGGTGGCTGCCCTGGGCACTGTGGTATCATGTGAGGTAGAGGGGCACCACAAGGAGATTGAGGGGGGAGAGGATTTGTGTTGGGAGGAGGAATTTGGGGGCAGCATGGGAAAAGAGTTGTTCTACATGGGAAAATTTGGGGGGAGGGTGCTAGGAGTGGTGGTATTAGATTGTAAGCTCTTCTGAGCAGGACCCTCTTAATCCTCTTGTATTTTTTGGGAGGGGGCACTTGTGCTGGGGGGATTTGGGGGATGGAGGGGTCAAAGACTTGAGCTGGGATGGCGGATTTCAGCAGGGGGGGTTTTTTTGCAACTCCCTCCTCCATCATGAATGCTGCTGCCAGACTCATCCACCTTACCAACCACTTTGTGCCTGCTACTCGTCTGTATCAATCCCTCCATTGGCTTCAGCTCACTTAATGAATTAAATTCAAAATACTAACAACTACTTACAAAGTCATCCACAACTCATCCCCCACCTACATCACTGGCCTAGTCTCAATATACTAAGCTAATCGTTCTCTTCGTTCCTCCCAAGACCTCCTGCTCTCTAGCTCCCTCATCACCTCCTCTTTGCTCACCTCCATTAATTTTCTCTCCCATCCAATGGAACTCCCTACCCCAATCTGTCCGATTATCTCCTACTCTTTTTGCTGTTAGACGATCCCTGAAAACCCTCCTCCTCCTTATGTAACCTCGTCTCGCCCTGTGGCCGATACGCAAACTGTTGGCGCTATATAAATCCTGTATAATAATAATCATCTAGCTCATATACCTGGAACAGCTCTGACCTGCAACATGTGTCAATGTCAATTTTTCTAACAATTTTAACTCCAAAATACTTAAGATGTTAGTGTGCCCAATGAAAATGTCTCCTTCAGCGTTTGCACCATGTCATTCAGAAGGGTAACATTAAGTGAATCACATTTACTATAACTAAAGTTGGATAGGTCTCTTTATTCTCTGTATTGAAAGTGTAGGGAGGACGGAATAAGTATTGGAGAGGAAGAAGAACAGGTTGTCTACATACATAATTACACAATTATTTGTTCTGTTTGAGACATGTTTAGACGTGCAATACAGAGGTCAATAGCAGGTTTAAAGAACCTTAATAGGAATCTATCAGAAAGAAATATTGTTTTTAACCATTTGACCTCCGGAAGATTTACCCCCCTCCTTTATGACCAGGCCACTTTTTGCGATATGGGACAGCATTACTTTAACTGACAATTGTGCAGCCATGCAACGCTGTACCCAAATAAAATGTATGTCATTTTTTTCCCACAAATAGAGCTTTCTTTTGGAGGTATTTGAACACCACTGTGGTTTTCATTTTTTATGCTATAAACAAAAAAATGACCGAAAATTTTGAAAAAAAAACCCCATTTTTTACTTTCTGCTATAAAACATATCCAATAAAAAAATCGGCAGTAGGTAATGAAGCATAAATAAGGATAACAGCTTTGAACATTGTGGGGAAAAAAATGTATCACCACTCCCCTATTTATATACTGATGGGTTACCTTTAAGCATCTAAAAACAAAAAAAGCATCTAAAGGCTGATGAGTTTACACTAGTCACTTCGAGAACGGATGGTGCCCATTCACTCTGGCTGGACAGTCCACAGGTTCTGCTAAGGACATGGGGGAGGTCAGAAGCATTGTGGCCTATACATAGCTCTCAACTGTCCCTTCTTGGAGGGACTATTGGAGGGACTATCCCTCTTCTGGACCATAATCCCTCTGTCTCTCTGTCATCACCAACTGTCCCTCTTTTAGGCCTGATGTGCAGATCTGTAGCAATAAATATATTAACTGCCAAAAGCTTTTTGATCTTACTCCTTTTAATTTACAGCTCATTCCCAAAGAATTGCATTGCTTGTTATGGCACACTTGTTGGAAAATAACGATGCCGCACAAGGCTAAAGGACAAATGTTTGTTTAGATGAATGAGGAATGCTTGGAGTTTAACTGATACTGTTTGATGGCTATAAAATTATAACACCAGACATTAAAGTGGTAATAGAGTCTTTTTTTGGACTTGTACCTACAGTTAAGCCTATATTATACTGTTTGATGGCTATAAAATTATAACACCAGACATTAAAGTGGTAATAGAGTCTTTTTTTGGACTTGTACCTACAGTTAAGCCTATATTATACTGTTTGATGGCTATAAAATTATAACACCAGACATTAAAGTGGTAATAGAGTCTTTTTTGGACTTGTACCTACAGGTAGGCCTATATTAAAGTGGTGTTCCGGCCAAAAATATACTTTTTAAATAAAAATACCCCTATAATACACAAGCTTAATGTATTCTAGTAAAGTTAGTCTGTAAACTAAGGTCTGTTTTGTTAGTTTATAGCAGTAGTTTGTTATTTTATAAACTTACAGCAGGCTGTGGCCATCTTAAGTCTGGGCATCTGAAGCCAGACTGTATTTCTTCCTGGATCTCACCCTTGCAGATCTCGCACATGCTCAGTGCAGCACAAGCAGTGTAATAGGTTTCAGGTCAGGTTTCCATAGCAACGGCAGTGTCAGAGGAAGTTACTGCCCCTTCCCAGAAGGCATTGCAAACAGGAAATGATGCGATGGGCCACGGCAAGGGAGGAGGAAGTGAAAAATGAATACAGCAGATATACAGTAAGTGCTGAGAAAATTTTTTTTTAAATATCCAATTCGTTTACAGTGCGCAGTTTAGTGAGGGATGCTGAAGAGTTGTAAAATTGGGTGGAACTCCACTTTAAGGCTTACCTGTAGGTACATTGAATATCTCCTATACTTGCAGAGTTTAGGAGATATTCCCAATAGATGCAGCCACTGATCTAAACGGTGCATGTGCTCTGCACGTCCAGCATACCTTCAGAGCTCCATACAGAAGCCGACGGCTCCATCATGCATACGCAGGAGTCATTGCAGCTCCGACCACTCATGCAGCCGAAGCCCGCGAACCCAGAAGGAAGACCGGGGGAAAGATGGAAGCCCCGTCAGTGGTGACAGTGCTCCGCTGGAGGGCTTGTTTCTACGGTAAGTATTTCATATTGTGCTAGTATGAGATGCATACTAGCACATTATGCGATTACCTTTGCAGGTTTTTTTTTTTTTTTGTTGCCAGCCACGGTTTACTAATGCTTTAAGAACAATTTTTATCCGCCCCTTTTTCCGATGAAGAATCCACTGCTCATTTTTCGGTAGAGGATGGGCTAGCATACACTAATGCTTCCTCATCCCACAGTATTGGGACAGTCAGCTATCCAGTCCTCTGCTCTGCAGCGATGAAATATGAGCAAGCACTCCTATCAGTGGCCACATCCCATCCCGACGATGTGGCCGCTGGTGTTGCACTGGTTTTAGGGTGGGCATGACGATTTTGGTGAGAGAAGTGGTGACGGTTGGAGAGCAGCTTTGGGGGACTGGTCATGACAGCCAAAATCAACAAAGAGTAAAGCTGAGCATACACTAATATATTTGCAAAGAAACATTTGTAGGAAGATTCATATGAAATTCTCATTAGTACAATCAATGACATGATAAATCTAGTTCGAAGGTATTACAATAACATTCTATATTGGCGTGAACTGACTTTCCCAAACAAAAACCACAATCACTGTTAGGAATTTGTTAGTTCGAGAAAAAAATTCCATCTTGTTCCTACAAATGTTTTTGTCACTGCAGTCAAAAACATAAATTTTACCCACTAACAAATAGAATATTGAATGAACATTTTTAAAATAAACAATTTCAAATGAAATTTTACTATAGTATAGCCAGCTTAAAGTAAAACTATAGGCAAAACTTTTTATTTTGGATAGAGTAAGGGAGGGTTAAAGTCCATGTAAGGTTTTTTTGCCATCTTTGACCCATTGGGCAGATTTAGCATCACTTACTGTTCCAGGGGTCCGCTACTGAGGAAGTCACCTCCTTAGGACGTAATGCGTATGTTGGCGGAGCCTGGAGCATGCCATCTTGGATTTCGGTTGAGTGCCGACAACTGTCATTATATGTGTTTACAGGTAACACTGACCACAGTGCTTTACTTGTATGTGCAATACTTTTTCCTGATGTATTAAAATAACCCTTTTAAAATGGAAACACTAGGTCTTGTTTACTCTCTCTTTGCTCCTACATGTATACTTTCCACTGCTGAGGCTGGTATAACAGTATATGGAGGCATTGAGGATTGAGAACGCCGCATCTAGAATCGCGTTCCCTGAAGGGGGTACCAGTGTGTTATGACCTTACTGGTGATGCAGGGGTCATAACCGTGAGATGAGTGGCCAGTTTGCATGAGTGGCGGAGACACAAGACACTTGGAATCATTTATATTGATTTGAACACAGCAGTGATTGGATATAATTTGGACTTTTGACAGTTATTTATTTTGTAGCTCATTATGTTTATTATATTGGTTATTTTTTAAGTGCACAAGTTTTTGAGTTGCGCTACACTAATTTTATGTTATTGGATATTTAATGGCAATTGTCCAAACCTAGGATGTAAACAGCAGACAATGCTGAAACATGAAGTTCTGCCCAGGACAGGATTTGCTTTACCTCTCTTGCTATGGTGAGACTTCTGGTCACTTTCTGATGGTTGATGTACGCTGCTGCCGTGGGGTTGTCCTACTGAATCTGGATCAGATGACCCTTCAGCTTGGGAGTTCAGTTCTTCGAGCAGAGAGTCTGAGATTTCTCCTGGGGAAGAACTCTGTTGTGAGCTAAAGCTAGGATTAAACACAGATATTAAAACAATGACGTCAATATAACTTGATGAATAAATATTAATGAAGTACATCTGGAGGCAGCACTACAGCAAGCATACTGTTTGATTCTTCTTCTAGAACTCTATGTTGAGATTGCATCATCTGGTTTACCCAGCGTGGTAAAAAATGCACGTATGCTCTTTGAAACTAGTGTAGTTATGCAGCACATATATTTGGTGCTAATGTTGTAGCACTACCCCCAAAGGGGTTGCAGATGACTGGGTTCCCCACTCCTACACAGTCAGACAAGTAGCTTTTCAGCTTTCATCTAGAGAAAAGGAACAGTCTTTGAGCTTTGGTTTTATGTTTTATTACGGGTAATAACTTAGATGGGGGATAGGAATTATGGGATGTCCAACTTGATAGCAACAAAACCAGGGACAACTTGCTTCCTATGTACAACTGCCATTGATTCTTCTCCTTTACTCTTTACAACTCTGATAGATTCCTTTCTTGGAAACTGACAGTCTCTGTTAAAAAAGCACAAGCCCCTTAAAGTGGTTGTAAACCCTTTACAACCACTTTTGCCTACAGGTAAGCCTATAATAAGGCTTACCTGTAGCTACCGTGAATTTCCCCTAAACTTGCAAAGTTTAGGAGATATTTACTATATACGCATGTGCCGACATCATCGGCACATGCACACTAAGGAGATGGCTCGTACGTGCTGTTTCTTCTACTAGTGTGCCGTTACCGACAGCTCCCGCGTGAGATTGACGTCATTGCGGCTCCGGCCAATCACAGCACTGGAGCCCGCGATACCCGGATGTAACTCTGGGAGACATGTTGCCGGCCAAAGCGGTGGGCCGAGACCACTGCGGGGGCTTCGATCTAAGGTAAGTATATCAAATGAGCTAGTATGCTATGCATACTAGCTCATTATACCTTTGTCTTGCAGGTTTTTTTTTCTTTCCACCGCGGGTTTTTTAACCACTTTAAGGCCTAGGGACTCCCTTGTAGACACTGATCCCAGCTTTAGCACAGCAGGAAATGCCAGCCCACCTGGCTGCTTCTTCACCAGTCTACCCGACTGACTCTTCACCAGTCTACCCAACTAACTCTCCACCAGTCTACCCAACTAACTCTCCACCAGTCTACCCAACTAACTCTCCACCAGTCTAACCGACTAACTCTCCACCAGTCTACACGACTAACTCTCCACCAGTCTACCCAACTAACTCTCCACCAGTCTACCCAACTAACTCTCCACCAGTCTACCCAACTAACTCTCCACCAGTCTACCCAACTAACTCTCCACCAGTCTACCCAACTAACTCTCCACCAGTCTAACCGACTAACTCTCCACCAGTCTACACGACTAACTCTCCACCAGTCTACCCAACTAACTCTCCACCAGTCTAACTGACTAACTCTCCACCAGTCTAACCGACTAACTCTCCACCAGTCTACCCAACTAAGAGCCCTTGCACACTGGGGCGGTTTGCAGGCGCTATTGCGCTAATAATAGCGCCTGCAAACCGACCCGAAAGTGCCGCTCCTTGCATTCCAGTGTGAAAGCCCCGAGGGCTTGCACACTGGAGCGATGCGCTGGCAGGACGGTAAAAAAAGTCCTGCCAGCAGCATCTTCGGAGCGGTGAAGGAGCGGTGTGTATACCGCTCCTTCACCGCTCCTGCCCATTGAAATCAATGGGACGGCGCGGATATACCGCCGGCAATGCGCCTCTGCAGAGGCGCTTTGCGGTGGTATTTAACCCCTTCTCGGCCGCTAGCGGGGGGTAAAACCGCCCCGCTAGCGGCCGCATACCGGCGGTAAAACGCCGCTAATAATAGCTGCGTTTTACCGCCAACGCCGCCCCCGCCCCAGTGTGCAAGGGCTCTTACTCTCCACCAGTCTACCCAACTAACTCTCCACCAGTCTACCCAACTAACTCTCCACCAGTCTAACCGACTAACTCTCGAGATCTCCCAACACAAGTTTAAAGAAGATTTAAACACACCACTATCTTCCAGAGATGCTCCCGCTGCCTCATAGGGAAGACTCCTTCCAAGCTCCTTCTGTTGTCGGTATCCTCCCATGGCAGCCCTGAGCCTCGACTTGAGGCAGAGCACCCTCCAGACTAAGGCCCCTTTCACACTGAGGCGCTTCTAAACTGCCAGTAAAACATTTGAGTGCTTTTGAAGAGCTTTTCAGGCGCTTTTGAAGAGCTTTCAATTAATTTCAATGGAGAGGGGCGTTTTTTCCCCGCCTGCCAGCCAACTGCCCCAGTGTGAAAGCATTCATTGATTTTAATGGAAATAGGTTTTTGTGAGCTTTGCAAGCGCTTTTTTTAGCGTTAAAGCGCCTGAAAAGTGCCTCACTGTGAAAGGGGTCTAAGGGGTTTGCCTCAAGGTTCACCGACAGTCCCCTCAGCACTCTATCTACATCTTCCACTTGACTCTTCTGCCAACATGACTACATATTAATACCCCTTTCACACTGAGGTGCTTTTTAGGCGCTTTCACGCTAAAAAAAAGGGCCTGAAAAGCTCACGAAAACCTATTTCCATTAAAATCAATAAATGCTTTCACACTGGGGCAGTGCACTGGCAGGGTGGTGAAAAAACGCCCCCCCCCTCCATTGAAATGAATGGAAAGCGCTTCAAAAGCGCCTGAAAAACTCTTCAAAAGCGCCTGAAAAGCTCTTCAAAAGCGCTCAGTGTTTTACTGTCAGTTTAGAAGCGCCTCAGTGTGAAAGGGGCTTTAAGGGGTGGTTTGCAGGTGCTTTTGCGCTAAAAACAGTGCCTGCAAACCGACCCGAAACAGCTGCTGCTGTTTCTCCAGTGTGAAAGCCCCGGGGGCTTTCACACTGGAGCAGTGCGCTAGCAGGAAAGGAAAAAATGTCCTGCTAGCAGCATCTTCGGAGCGCTGAATACACCGCTCCTTCACCGCTCCAGCCCATTAAAATCAATGGGACAGCGCGGCTATACCGCCGGCAAAGCACCTCTGCAGAGGCGCTTCGCAGTGGTTTTTAACCCTTTCTCGGCCGCTAGCGAGGGGTAAAACTGCCCCGCTAGTGGCTAAATACCGATGGTAAAGCGCTGCTAACAATAGCGGCGCTTTACCGCTGACGCCGCCCTTGCCCCAGTGTGAAAGGGGCCTTAAGGGTTTGCTTAGCCCCATGCCAGACCCACTGCTTGGGGATTGGCCAAACTCCCCTATGTTTGCAGATCAATCCTCCTAGCCTCTGCCCACTAACCTCCAGAAGTTTCTACAAACTTCCAGATAAGGGGGAGGTACCAGAGACTTTCCTGTATGAGTCATCTAGCCCTGACCTGCAACAAAACTGTTGACTCAAATTCCATGAGCCAGACTATGTTTTGCCTACCCTGACACTAGAGGGTGCTACAATGTTCAATAAAGATTTTAAACAATTGGAGTTTTCCTATTCTTTTGGCATGGTTGAGAGTGGAAGATAAGAATAGCCAGGATCAGAACTGAGGATTAATACATATAAGTGCTGCTAGACCTTTCTATAATAAAGAGGTGATTTTGTTGTGTTGATGTCTCTGTTTGTACAGTGTGTTGGGTGTCACACAGATAGCAGCTTTAGATAACATTGTGTTGTAGAATCACGATAATGTACAAGAATATACAAAGTTTCTTTGTTGCACACTGGTGAAGCATATCAAGCAAACACAAAGTCTTTGGGCTCTTATCTTATCTTATTTACACATTTCTAACAATTTATTTGATTTGGTTACTTGCCTTTTTAGTGATATAGGGATGGTTATTGCTTTATTGATACAGTCACTTTACAGATTGATTGCACATTAGTCATAGTTTATATTTTTTTCTAGATGTCTTTTGACACGTATTTGTTGCGGCTGCACTCAGTTATCACTAGGCCTCATGCACACTGCTGTTCCTAAACTCACATAGCCTCCATTCACACCGGTGCGACTTGTCATGCGATTTGACAGTTCCAAATCGCACAAGTCGCACCCCATTTTTGGTAATGGAACTGTTCAAATCGGTGTGACTCCTACTTTCTGGTGCCGCACCGATTTAAAAAAAAAAAGGTCCCTGCAATTTTAGGTGTGACTTGCATAGACATCTGTGAATGAAGTCGCACAGATGTCAGGCCAGTCGCACCTGAAATCTGCACTGACCTGCCGCTTTGAAAAGGTGTTACTTCAAGCGAAGTAGCACAATTTCAAAGTTGCATTCAGCATTTTTTTGCCAAAGCCTTTGTCCTCTATTAGCCCTTTTCTGGGCACATTTACCACCCTTTGACCAGCGGTCTTACGGCTCTCCCCAAGCAATCCATTTGGTTGCTTTTTAAGAATAAACGTGAAACACATACAGTGAGTATAGAAAAGAATCATAATCCCACCCCCCATCCCCTTTAAAATAATGAAATGTTGTTGCTTTGCAGCCGGAAATGAAGACAGACACACTTTTTGTTTTATCCAGCTGTGCAACTTATAACATCCAAGTGAAAAATATAACACTAACATGTCAGAAAAAAATGTAAAAATTCAAAAACAAAATCACTGAGTTGGAAAAAGGATCACCCCCCTTGTGTCAGTATTTTGTTGAACCACTTTTTGCTTTAATTGCAGCCTTTAGTCTGTTGGGATTTGTCTCTACTAACTTTGCAATATTTGCCCACTCTTCTTTGCAGAACTGCTCAAGTTCAATTAAATTTGATGGTGACCGTTTGTGGACTGCAAGTCTTCAAGTCATTCCACAGGTTTTCAATGGGGTTTAAGTCTGGGCGCTGACTATGCCATGCAAGGGCATTCACCTTTTTCTCCTTAAACCACTGTGTGCTCATTTTTGTTGTGTGCTTTGAGTCACTGCCATGTTGGAAGGTAAACCTTCTTCCCAATTGCCAACTTTTTGGCAGAGGGCAGCATATTTTCCTCAAGAATTTGAGAGGAGTTTGCCCCATCCATTTTTCCTTCTATCATGACAAGTGCTCCAGTCCCTGTTGCAGAGAACCCAGAGCATTACTACCTCCATGCTTTAATGTAGGAATTGTGTTATTAGGATGGTGAGATATATAAATGTATTGGATTTCCGCCAGACATATCGTTGATGTTCAGGCCAAAAATTAAATTTTAGTCTCATCTGACCATAACACGTTTTTCCATGTGACCTCAGAGTCTTCGAGGTGCGTTTTTGCATAGCTCAGTTGTGACTGCATGTGGCCTTTCTTGAGGAGTGACTTTTTTCTTGCAACCCTCCCATACAAGCCACATTTGTGGACATTTGTGATATTGTTATCACATGCACACAATGACCACTCTTTGCCATAAATTTCTGCAACTACTTCAGAGTTGCTGTAGACCTCTTGGTAGCCTCTCTGACCAATTTCCTCCTGGCTCTTTCACCCAGTTTAGAGTAAAGTTCTGATCCAGGGAGGGTCTGCGTTCTACCAAATATCTTCCACTTCTTAATAATAGACTTCACTGTGCTTTTATGCCGCGTACACACGACCGGACTTTACGGCAGACTTTGCCCGGCGGACTTTTCGACAGACTTTACGACGGACTTTCCGAATGAACAGACTTGCCTACACATGATCAACCAAAGTCCGACGGATTCGTACGTGATGATGTACGACCGGACTAAAATAAGGAAGTTGATAGCCAGTAGCCAATAGCTGCCCTAGCGTCGGTTTTTGTCCATCGGACTAGCATACAGACGAGCAAATCTAAGTCTGTCAAACTTTTGAGAAAAAAAAGTCCGCTGGAGCCCACACACGATCGAATTGTCCGACGGACTCCGGTACGCCGGACCAAGTATGCCGTAAAGTCCGGTTGTGTGTATGCGGCATTAGACATTAATAAAGCCTTTGAATTTTTTTGTATCCATCTCCTGACTTGTACCTGTCCACAGCTTTATCTGGGAGATCTTATAAAAAGTGCCTTGCCACCCATAGTTGATTGCTGATCAAAATGACCACAGCTGGTCACAATTGAAAGTCAAATGGCTTTGTGTGCCATTGAGAATGTGATTAGTTACACCTGATTGAGTTTAAAAGTCATTTTTAGGAGGCGGGTGATCCTATTTCCTCAGTGATTCTGTTTTAGAATTTTTTTTTTTTTTTCTGTTATTGGTCTTATATCATTTACTTGGATGTTATAAGTTGCACTGAGTAAATCCAGCTGGATAAAACAAAAACTGTGTCTGTCTTCATTTCAAGCTGCAAAGCAACAAAATTTAATTATTTTAACCACTTGGTGCCCAGGCTGTATCCGAAAAAATGGCTACAACGCGGGCTTAAAATGCCGGGAGACGTCCATGGACGTCCTTCCGCTGCCCCAAGGACTGGGCTGATCACAGATCAGGTAAAGGGCCAATCTCAGCCAATGACAGCTGATCACAGAGGTAAAAAGAAGACAGTTATTGGCTTTTTTTTCTCCTTACGCTGTCAGCGTGAAGAAAAGAAGAAAGCCATTAACTGGCTTCTTTTAGAGGGCCATCGGTCCCCTTAGTGCCCACCAGTGCTGCTAATCAGTGCTCACCAGTGCCATCTATCAGTGCCCATCAGTACTGCTAATCAGTGCCTACCAGTGCCCATCAGTGCCTCGTCATCAGTGTCACTTATCAGTGATGCCTATCATTGACACCTAACAGTGCCCATCAGTGCCGACTATCAGTCCCACCTCTCTGTGCAGCCTATTAGTGTCACCTATCAGTGCCCATCATTGAAGGAGAAAGATTACTTGTTTGCAAAATTTTATAAGAAAATATGAAAAACATTTTGTTTTGTTTTTTTCAACATTTTTGGTCATTTTTTGCTTATTTAGTAAATAATAAAAAACCCAGCGGTGATTAAATACCACCAAAAGAAAGCTCTATTTGTGTGAAAAATAATGATACAAAATGTCATATGGGTACAGTGATGCATGACCATGCAATTGTCATTTAAATTGTAAAAGCTGAAAATTGGCCTGGGCAGGAAGGGGGTAAAAGTGTCCAGTAGGCAACTGGTAAAGTAGGGTGATTCTTTTCTATACCCACTATAAAACTGCACTAAGCACCGCTTGTACCAAAACCAGCAGTTAAAACAATACCATATTGATAGAATTTTTGTAGAGGAAGGGTGAGACTATTTTATATCAACCTTCTAACCACAATGTACTATTTTTATTGATTTATACGGTGCCAACAACTTCCGTAGTGCTGTACAAAGACATAATTCTGGGATTACAACAATTACTTTAAGCAAACATAGATACATAAAACCACAGGGACGAGTGCCCTGCCCAACCTTACAATAAAAAAGAGAACGGAAGGACACATCCAGTAGATAAGAAAGATTTGTAATGGTACTTCTAATGTACAGGAAAAGTTCAGGAAATAGATGGTGACCCTAGGTGACGCCTGAGAAAAAAAAAACGGATGAGGACATTGTCAGGGGGAGTCCTGTGATCTCTGAAAGGTAATAAATACATTGGTAAGGGCTTGTTCACATGTGCAGCAGGCACTGCTGTTCTCCTGAAAAGCAATCCATGTTGGATCGCTTTTCAGTGGTGTTTGATAGAAGGTGAGGAAACAATATATTGCCTCCTCACCACCTGTTTTAACTCTATACTTGTCATACTACCACGTTGCAATTGCAACTGCCATTAGTCACATTCGGCGGTGGAACCGCCTGCCAAAAGTGAAATGCTGAATAAATGTAGAATCAGTAGCGGTGCGTCCATTAGGGGCGCTCGAGCACTGCCCCCTCTCTCCAGTCACCCCCTCTGTGTAGTAAGGATAGATTCATGCATGAATCTATACATGGCCGCTGTAGCCACCCCCATTCAAACGTCTGGCCTCTTTTCGGGGGGAGGGGGGGTGTTTTTGAAGCACCTGATTAGAGCCATAGACTCTAATAAGCATCAAAAAAGGTGCACTCGAGTGCAAACCATTGCGCTCGCAGTGCACCCAGGTGTGTTAGCAACGCAAATGAATATTTTCTTTGCTAACGCAGAACTGCCTCTCAGCCAATCAGGAGGCCTGGGCACCTAATTGGCTGAAGGCAGAGATCTCATTGGCCGCCTAGCAAAGCAGGAAGAAGATACACACAGAGGACACGGAGCCATCGCCATGCTACCTTTCCCACAGCTCGCCGCCTGTCCCGCTGCCTGACCCACCACCATGATGGGGTAAGTGCTGGGCAGGCAGCGAGTAGGCGGGGGGGGGCACAGTGGCTGCATATTAGGGTCACAAAGGCTGCAATTGATGGAGCACAGTTGGCTGCATATTATGAGCAGAGGTGGCTGCTTTTGCTGGGCACAGAGTCTGCATATGATGGGCACAGTGGCTGCATATGATGGGCACAGTGGCTGCATATGATGGAGCACAGTTGGCTGCATTTGCAGGGCACAGTTGGCTGCATATTATGAGCACAGTTGGCTGCATATGATGGGCACAGTTGGCTGCATATGATGGGTACAGTTGGCTGCATATTATGAGCACAGGTGGCTGCTTTTGCTGGGCACAGAGTCTGCATATGATGGGCATAGTGGCTGCATATGATGGGCATAGTTGGCTGCATATGATGGGCACAATTGCTGCATATGATGGGCACAGTGGCTGCATATGATGGGCACAGTTGGCTGCCACTGTGCAGAATTATTCCCATGCTTGGAAAATAAATAAAAATATATATATAAATCAGCAGCTTAACACTGTAACCCAGATATTGGGCACAAAAGTGTAATTCAAAGTATAAAGTGCAGCGCTAAAGTTAAAGAAATTTCATAATGACACAGTGCATGTATATAGCATGTGATAAACTGTAAAGTGCATATGTGAAATAAATAATATGCAATACCAACTGTGACTAATATGCAATAACAATGCAAACATGTATATAGTAATAAAAAGAAAAAGTTCATATGTGACTAACACAATGCATATTTAGCATGTAATGAACCATAAAGTGCAAACGTGCAATAACGATAGGCAATACCAACTGTGACCAATGTGCAATATTGAGTGACAGTACAAAATGTGAAAAAAAAAGTTTTGAATAAATGATGAAACGAGAAAGAGATTATATATGGCTGACATTCAGTAGAAGAGATCCTATAAAGGTGTGGAATGTTGATCATATACTTGGTAGTGTGATACCCATCACCATAATGAGACAAAAGGCTTACCAGAAAGCCTGCAACCACCCTTACTCAGGGGAGTCACAAAGTGCTTTGTTGTTGTTATTGCACGTTTGCACTTTACAGTTTATCACATGCTATATACACGCAGTGTGTCATTATAAAATTTCAACTTTAGCGCTGCACTTTATGCTGTTTACATTTTGCCACACCTGCCGTGAGCAGCTGTATGTTCGTTTTCAGGTGTGCGATCAGGGATGGTATAACCACGACTCAACCCCCTGGTTTTATTGCCCCCTGACCACATATGTGAATGAATTCTAAGACAAAAGCGGACCATATACTTTTTTTTTATTTTCGTTCAACAGTTTCTTCTATCCACACAAATTAGATAAATGGAACAATCCCCCCTTGCCAGGACATTCTATTCTGACAGCTACACCCGCCACTGTCAGAGTACACTGATCAGTGGCTGCAGATCAAATGATCGACTTCTATCAAGCAGGGGTTGTCAAAACGTGAACAAAATAAGTCCGGCCCTTGCTGAACTGGGGAAATCTTTGTTTTGCATTCAAGATTAGCGCTGCTGTAATGTGTGCATTTCAATTCAAAGGCAAACTGATCTTAATAGGAGCTGCTTTGTTCTAAGAAAAGCAACTCAAAACAGGTCATCCACACTACAACGTAGGAATCTACAAACTAATCTTCAAAGCATGCTTCAAACGCACCCCACAGAAGGGGAAACATGATACCTTAGGCAGGCCATAGATTATACAATTTATTTCCTTCCATCATGGATGGAAAATTGCTTGATACCCCCATCAACACTGAATCCCTCCTACAGTGCTATTCCCTACTAGCAGAACACAATGATTAGTGTTGCCGGCTATAACCGGTGGCACTGATCCTTTGGGAAAAACCAGACAGGTTGGTTGTACGAAAGTTGATTATTAGATAGACCAGTGGCGACCCCTCTATCCATGCATCCAGCTCCCTAATCTACATGTGGGGCACCGGAAGCACGTGATTAAAGCCAGGCTCTAATTGGCTTCAAAATTGTCTTCAAAAAACGGGGGGCGCGGGGCGCAGAGCACTGCACCCTGTGCCCACCCAGTTGTGTGACAATAGCGAATTAGCTTTGTTCTGTGCTTCCCGCAGGTACAGCAGTCCATTTAAATGAATAGGCTGTTGTATCCAGGCAAACATGGCACACAGGAAACGCTTAGATTTGAACCTAGTCTTACCGCTGATGAGTGGCAATTTGCAGATTTGCAGATGTTCAGATGGGCTGGGGTTCTGATTTAAAAACTAGGCGAAGTAAAGGTTTTTTTTCGTTTTGTTGTATTTGAGTGTGTGTTGATTTTTGTAATTTGTAAATGAAAAAATGTTGTCGATGAAAAAGAATTGAAAAAAAAAAATTAGGTAGGTTTGTAAGGGGGTGTTGGAATTTTTCCTAGCCTGGCCACTGGGTGGGATCGTCCCCACAGATAAATGGTGGGTTACATTAGAGAGTGGAGAGTCAAGAGGACAAGAGTGAGACTCTAGAGCTAGCCCCCATGAGACTTGGTATGGGCCCTTTCCAGTGGTTCCAGTGTCTGGTATTTCCTACCTGGGAAATACCCAGGGGTTTTTTTTCAGCTGGAACTTGGTGGAACTCAGTTCCACTACCTCTGGCCTCCTGCTCCTTGCTCACCATTATCACTTGTAAACACAGAAGTTCGGCTTCTGTGTTGACCAGTGATAGCTTGTCTCCAACAGATCTGCAGAGTGCAGGATGGGATCAAGGGAGATACAAGTGCACCGGGTCCTTTGTGGATGCTGACATTCCCACTAGATGATCTCCAAGGGAGGGAGGAGGTGCCACCTACAGTGTGTGGGGAGGTACTAGAGCCGGCTGGGTGTTTCAGTTTAATACAGCAACAAAAATAAGACACGTGGAGGATGGTGGAGCTTCTAAGAAGGAGGGGAGGTTGCATGCAGAGGTCAGAGCTGAAGAGGGGTGAAAGTGAGATGTGGATGGGAGATGCAGAGGTGAGCAGTTGTGGAAGAATGGAAGAAGGCTGAACTCGGCACTCTATGTGCAGCGCACCTGTCAGGGGGCTTACCTCGGCAGGCGGGGCGCTCGCGGTGGTGTGCGACAGGGCGCGTCGGCGCGCGCGTTCCTGCGGACCCCGCCATGCGTGTTCCTCGCGGCGCCGGCGTGTGTGTCCAGGATCGTTCCGCTGTGCACGCCGGTATGCGGGGGCGTGGGCGTTGGCGGGTGCGCGTGCCTGTGTGTGCCGGGGCGCGCGCGTGCACGTCGTTTGGCGCCAAAAGCTCCATTTAAGCCGGTGTGCTCCTGTGACCAGTGCTGCCTAATCAACAGCTAGTTGTCCCAGTGCCTGACCTTGTACCTTGTCTGTTCCTGAAATACCTGCTGACCCGGCCTTGTCCCCCGACCTCTCTCTGAACTCTGCCTGTAACCGACCTCTGCTTGTTTGACCATCCGCTTGCCTGTTCCACTGTACCTTTGCCGACTGCCTGTTACCGAACCCGGCCTGTCTCCTGACCATCCGTCTGCCTGCTCCCTAGGATCCTATCTGCCTGTCTGCAGCCTTCCTGCCTGCTGTCCATACAAGCCTGCTCAGCCTAGTGTCTGTGCTCCAGCCTACTCCAGCCTTCCCATCTGTTAACCCTGCAATACCTGGACTGCAATACAGGCCCTCATACCACTCCGTACTTTCGTGCCTTCTGTTTACTCTACCAGGGCCGACAGTCGGGGGGTAAGGGAGCCTACCCTCTGCCCGACTGGACTCGCCGGTCTGGTAAGTAGGAGCCTGATAGCACCCCTGAACTCAGCACTATGTACGTAAAGCACCCCCAAACTCTGCAAGTAGTGCACTCCTGATATTTAATGCCCCTTTAAGGCCCTCCCAATGTTCGTGGTGAAATCTGACCACACCCACTATTTGAGGCGATTTAGAGGGTGGCGGGTTGGGTTGTTGTGGTTGACTTCCTGTACCTATTTTTTGAGAAAAAAAGCCCTGAGAATACCTAGAGAGGCCCTGGATAGGAGGGAGTTGGGGACAATACATAAATTGCCCAACTTGGGAAAGTGCTAACTACCACTATCATCATTGGTGAGAAGTTGTCTACCCTGGAATTGTGTGCCCTTAAAGTGTTACTAAAACCACAACAGTAAAATCAGTCTGTATATGAAGTAAAGCAAGCTTGTTACACTCACTGTGGAACCTAAGGGGTTAATCCTCTGCATTGTGTAAAAAGGCTGTGTGATCTTGTTTGCACAGATCCTCCTCTTCTTGTATTGTACCCATAACATGTCCAGATAAGACAGAGTTACTGGAGTCAGGCTGCACATGCTCTGTTTTTTATGTATTGCTAGAAAGTTTTTTTTTTTCTTCCGAGAGAGAGTGCATGTGATCAGCACAGGGCCAATCAGCACTGTCCAGACAGAGGGTCAGGGGTCCTGCATCCTGATAGGACAGGCAGTGCAGTATAAAAACTCCTCCTACAACTAACAGTCACAAGACTCCTATATACTGCTGATGAAAAAAGGTATTTAGCAGTTTATATTTACTAAAATAATTTCATTTCCATGTTCTGTGTACTGTGGGAGACCAGACATAGTGAATGCAGGGTCCTGGGTTTAGTAACACTTTTAGTTGTATAACTTGAAGTTTTGCAAGTAAAGCTTTGAAAATGTATTGGACTTGCCTATTCTTACTACCAATGGCCTAATCTTCAAACTGGTACCTGGCCTAGTTGAAGCATGTCCTATAATACATTGGGAAATCTTACCTATAATGCCATTGCATAAGCTCCAAATAATGAAGTAACAGTGCAGTCCACATATTTTGTGTGTGTTAGGTTAAAGTGATTGTAAAGGAATTCTTTTTTTTTTTTAAATAACTAACATGTCATACTTACCTGCTCTGTGAAAAAAAAAAATTATAACTTCAAAAAACTTGCCATGCCTCTTACTAAATACCCTGGACTGTCTACTTTCCAAAAGGGAGGGGGTCGGGGGTATTTGTACTGTGTGACATTTTAAGGCCTCATGAAATGAGATAGTCCATGAGGACACCAGTGTTCATCAATTTTCAGGCAAATACCATAGTTTATGGACTCTATATCTTTCCTGTAGACTAAATAATATACACTGATTTGGGTTATTTTCACCAAAAAAATGTAGCAAAATAAATTTTTTCTTAAATGAATGAAGAATAATTATTTATTTGCAAAATTGTTTAACAGAAACGAAGAAAAAGAAAAGAGAAGAAAAAAGTTCAGCTTTTTTTCGTTTATTTAGCAAAAATTAAAAACCCCAATGGTGATTAAATACCACAAAAGAAAGCTCAACTTGTGTGAACAAAATGGTAAAAATTTAGTTTGGGTATAGTGTAGCATGACCGCGTAATGTCATTCAAAGTGTGACAGCGCTGAAAGCTGAACATTGGCCTGGGCAGGAAGGGGGTAAAAGTGCCCAGTATTGAAGTGGTTAAGAACCATTTTAAGGATAGCTGTTGATTTGCTTAGCAGGTACATTTTCTAAATGCAGTGCAGTGCAGGCCTGGGTTCCATTGTGGACTGAGAATGAGAATTTGGGAAATCCCTCAGTTTCCTTCTGCTGTACATCTAGTAAATTGGACACATAAATAACCATCCTGTCATAATGTTACTGTTTATATCTCCAGCTCTATAGTCCCACACTGGGCCTCAGCTGTCCCCACTCTGACTCGGCACATGTGGAATGTTGGACCCCAGGGGCCGGTTTGGGATTAATTCCTATGGTTTCTGCAGCAGTCTGTCCCATGACAAACAGTAACCATTGCACTACCAGACAGGAAGCTGAAGAATTTCCAACCAATAGCACAGGTGAATTATACAGCCTGGAAGGCTTTAGACAAGGTACCAGAAGATAATTAAAAGGGAAGGCCGGAAAGGATAAGTCAGTTGACATTTTACACATTCATAACCAAATCCTGCTTTTTTTATTTACATTTTTTTTTTTTTTTTTTTATAATTCAAATTTTTTATTTCTCTTTTAACCACTTCAGCTCCGAAAGATTTATCCCCACTTCCTGACCAGGACATTTTTTTGCGATACAGCACTGCGTTGCTTTATATGACAATTGCGCGGTCGCGCAACAATGTATCCAAATAAAATTGGTGTCCTTTTTTCCCACAATAAGAGCTTTCTTTTGGTGGTATTTGATCACCTCTGCATTTATTTTTTGTGCTATAAAGAAAAAAAGGCCGACAATTTTGAAAAAAAAAAAACAATATTTTTTACTTTTTTTGCTATAAAACATATCCAATAAAAAATGTAAAAAAAAAAAATCGCATTTCTTCAGTAATTTAGGCCAATATGTATTCTGCTACGTTTTGTTAAAAAAAAATCCCAATAGGCGTATATTGATTTGTTTGCGCAAAAGTTATAGCGTATAAACTATCGGATAGATTTATGGACTTTTTTTGTGACACTTTTTGGGGATCAGTCACACCAATACAGTGATCAGTGCTAAAAAAAAATGCACTTTCACTGCACTAATGACACTGGCAGGGAAGGGGTTAACATCAGGGGCGATCAAAGGGCTAACTGTGTTCCCTCGGCGTGCTTTCTTACTGTGTGGAGGATGGTTTAACTGGAGGAAGAGAGAGATCGGTGTTCCTGCTTAGCAGAAACACAAGATCTCTGTCTTTCCTACTATCTTACTAGCAGAACCACGATCTGCCTTGTTTACATAGGCAGACCGCCATTCTGCCACTCGTGGAACAATTGTTGGACCCGCTGATTGGCTCCGGCAGCACACTCTTGCCCCAGAGCCGAAGAAACAATCAAGTACAGGTACGTGATTTTGCACTTAAGGGCCGCCCTGCCGCAGTATACGTATGTGGGGCAGTCCTTAAGCGGATAAGGCCCGAGTCAGGGAAATTTTAAATTATACCTTGCAGTGGGGCTACACCCACGCTGCAAGGGTTAAAGCATTTGTTAACCTAAAAAAAAAAAAAAAACAGATCCTGTTCCCTTAAAGCATGTTATACAGCACAGTGCTTGTAGATAGATATACCTTATTGTCATTGTATACATACAACAACATTTTTCCGGATACTCTTTACAGCAGCAATAAAACATTTCTCAAGAAAACCACACATACATACTCCTAGCACATGCCCACATATATATTTAAATATGTTAAAATATAAAATGTTATTTAAAAATAAATAAAAGAATGTTAAAATTCTACATAAAATTCCTAAAACACTGTACCTGATGGGATTATGGACAATACGGCCCTAGGGAAAAAACTATGCTTTAAGCGATTAGTGTGCGTTTTAAGTGTTCTATATCTTTTCCCTGATGGCAATGGGACAAACACACTGTAACCTGGGTGGGTTGGATCAATACTAATACTAATACTCCTCTGTGCTGTGTAATTTGGCCCACTGTATCACTTAAAAACCCTGGCTGATCCTGCCTGGCTATACCCTCCTCCCCCCCCTGTAAACTGACCACGGTTTGTCATGGCTGCTGAGCCCTGACACCGCAGTCAGTTTACGTGCCTCCGTCATCCGCAGCCCTGCTCTCTGCTCTCCCCCGTCCTCCTCTGTCCTCTCCCTCCTCCCTCCCTGCCTGTCTGCTCATGTCAGTGCCTGGCCCATCCGCTCCAGCTGCTCTCATAATTACTATAAAATCCTTCCATCCCCCTGTAATATAACAATAAGTGTCCCTGTGTCTGTGTTATATAAAAAATATGCTGATCTGTAACTATATCACAGCGGCTCCCGGCGATTACGTGAATTCTCGGCTCTCTCTCTCCTCTCTTCCCCTCTCACCGGCTGACGTCATTGCTTGGCCCCGCCCACTGGAGCTCTCAGCCGGGAAGAAGAGAAAGCCGAGGAGTCATGTGAGCGCCGGGAGACACTCTGATATAGGTACAGATCAGCATATATTTTATATAACACAGGCATGGGACATTTATTGTTATGTTGCAGAGGGGATGGGAGAATCCTAAAGAAGTGGATTAACAACCATTTTAACTTCTTATTTAGTCAAGTGGAGAGGAGAAACACTTTTATTTAGCAGCACCCAGCTTGCCCATCCTTCTGGCAGCCTGCAAAACTCTATGAGAGTTGTCCGCTGGAAACCCGGCGATTGTTCCGCTAGTGGCAGAACGGCGGTCTGCCTATGTAATATTTGTATATCACTTACTGGTAATTAACCCCTTGCCACCCAGGCCAATTTTGACACTTCTCTCCTACTCCTACATGAAAAAAATCATCAATTTTTGCTAGAAAATTACTCAGAACCCCCAAACACTATATATATATTTTTTAGCAGACACCCAAGGGAATAAAATGGTGGTCATTGCAACTGTAATGTCTGCCCTCATGTAAAGCGCTGCGCAAACTGTTGGCGCTATATAAAACCTGTATAATAATAATAATAATTACTTGCTTATGGCAATTAACCCCTTGCCACCCAGGCCAATTTTGACACTTCTCTCCTACATGAAAAAAAACCATCAATTTTTGCTAGAAAATTAATCAGAACCCCCAAACATTATATATATATATTTTTGTAGCAGACACCCTAGGGAATAAAATGGTGGTCGTTGCAACTTTTTATGTTAAATGGTATTTGCGTAGCATTTTTTCAAACGCGTTTAAAAAAAAAAAAAATCTGTTTCATGAATGTAAAGAAAAAAACACTAAAGTTAGCCCTATTTTTTTGTATAATGTGAAAGATGATGTTACTCCAAGTAAATAAATACCTAACATGTCACGCTTTAAAATTGCGCACACTCGTGGAATGGCGCTAAACTTCGGTACTCAAAAATCTCCATAGGCAACGCTTTAAAATTTTTTACAGATTATATGTTTAGGGTTACAGAGCAGGTCTAGTGCTAGAGTTATTGCTCTCGTTCTAACGATCACGGCCTTTGTAGCCTGTGTGTATGTGGCTCTGATACTAGCCAGTGCCTCACCAGCCACTGACCTCACCGCAGGTCCCTGATGGAATGTATAGATCTTCCTAAGCCTCGGTTCACACCAGAGGCGGCACGACTTGCAGGTCGCCTCACCGAGGCGACCTGAACAGGACTGCCCGGGCGACTTGCAAAACGACTTCTGTATAGAAGTCTATGCAAGTCGCCCTAAGTCGCCCCCAAAGTCGTACAGGAACCTTTTTCTAAGTCGGAGCGACTTAGAACGGTTCCATAGCACAGAACGGGAGGCAACTTGTCAGGTGACCTCGACCCTGTGTGAACCGAGCCTTACACTCACTGGGAAAGGCTTGGAGAAGCAATGAAACATCTTCAACATTATGGAACAAGCCCAGTTGAATGTGACTTATGCCGGCCATACACGATTTGAATCTCGGCCGGTTCAGCAGGAACCCACCCAAATTCAAACCGTGTATGGGCAGACTGAATGTACACAGTTTATCGATCGATTAACTTGGGTACAACCAGCCCAAAGGATTCTCCTGCAATTATCGGTATGGCCCATGGTTGCACTTGGCTATCTATAGCTATATAGATATACTTGAATAACACTTTTTGGCATTTTCATGGGCCCCCCTGCAGTCTGGGGCCCCAGGTGTCCACACATTGTGCCCTTATTATAATCTGCCTTCTGTGGCCACATCTTTTAAAGTGGAAGTAAACTCCCATCTCTGACCTTTACCTACGGTGCCTTAAAAAAGTATTCATACCCCACAACATTTTCCACATTTTGTCATGTCACAACCAAAAACGTAAATGTATTTTATTGGGATTTTATGTGATAGACCAACACAAAGTGGCACATAATTGTGAAGTGGAAGGAAAATGATCAATGGTTTTAAATTTTTTTTTTCAAATAAATATGTGAAAAGTGTGGCGTGCATTTGTATTCACAGTCAATACTTTGTAGAACCGCTTTCACTGCAATTACAGCTGCAAGTCTTTTTGAGGAGGTCTCTACCAGCTTTGTACATCTAGAGAGTGACATTTTTTGCCCATTCTTCTTTGCAAAATAGCTCAAGCACTGTCAGATTGGATGGAGAGCGTCTGTGAACAGCAATTTTCAAGTCTTGCCACAGATTCTCAATTGGATTTAGGTCTGGACTTTGACTGGGCTATTCTAACACATGAATATGCTTTGATCTAAACCATTCCATTGTAGCTCTGGCTGTATGTTTAGGGTCGTTGTCCTGCTGGAAGGTAAAGCTCCGCCCCTCTCAAGTCTTTTGCAGACTCTAATAGGTTTTCTTCTAAGATTGTAATCCAACCAGATGTGCTACCGGTGCAAAACTAAAAATATACTAGTTTGCTGCAATCATGTAAGCCTACACAAAAATGGTAGAGTATCAATATAATATAAAAGTGGATTGCACTAACTTCTGTGTATGATACCACTGCTGAAATATGCAAAAATATCTATCTATCTATAGGATATCTATCCTATGTAGCGTGCTTTTCTGTATCAATGAATATTGATAATATTATAATAGTGACAAAATAATATTCCAAAAAACTGTTTAAAGTGCTTAAAGTGCTAGTGCTAAACAATAAAATATGACAAATATTAATGTGCAATGTGCCAATACTACTTAGTGACCATCAACTATCACATATCAACATGCATATATAATACTTGCTGCAAAAAATGTGCTCAGCATGTGCAAAAACACCACAGCCCACTAGATGTCCTCAGTGGGTAATTACTTCTGTGCAATGACGTAGGTGCTACCAAAAGCTATTAAAAAAATTATTAATACTAAACAATGTGCCAATATTACTAACAAAATATCACATATCAACATGCATATGTACTGCATAGTGTAAAAAAAAATATAAGTGCTTGACATTTGCAGAAACACCACAGTACACTGGATGTCTTCAGTGAATGATCACTTCTGTGCAATGACGTTCCTTTTCAGTATATTGTGGTCCTAATTCACCACTTATCGTGAATTCACCACCACCTCATGCAATGGCCACTCACCAGATGTAGTAAGAATTTGGTTCATTAAGGATAACCAATCCGTTTGTCAAGGGTCCAATAGCAGCCATTCCAAGCAATTTATTAGTATCCCTTGCTCTGTTCAGTGCTCATAAAGACATATATATGGATAGCCATCATGGTATAGTATGTCATTTCATTTTATTAAAAAAGTTAAAAACATGGTTAAACTCACATATGTTATGGTGCTCTTAAGCTGGCACCAAGCAAATCCAGCAATGTATATGGAGAGCGGTGTCTCAGTTTGTTTCCCCTAAAGGATGGATAGATGGGCGGATGGATGGATGGATGGATGGATGGATGGATAGATGGATGGGTGGATGGATGGGTGGGTGGATGGATGGATGGATGGATGGATGGGTGGATATATGGATGGATGGATGGATGAATGGATGGGTGGATGGATGGATGGATGGGTGAATGGATGGATGGATGGGTGAATGGATGGGTGGGTGGATGGGTGGATGGATGGATGGATGGATGGGTGAATGGATGGATGGATGGGTGAATGGATGGGTGGGTGGATGGGTGGATGGATGGATGGATGGATGGATGGATATATGGATGGATAGATGGGTGGATGGATGGGTGAATGGATGGGTGGGTGGATGGATGGGTGGGTGGGTGGATGGGTGGATGGATAGGTGGATGGATGGATGAATGGATGAATGGATGGATGGGTGGGTGGATGGATGGATTGATGGGTGGATGCGTGAATGGATGGGTGGATGGATAGATGGGTGGATGGATGGATGGATGGATGGGTGGATGGGTGAATGGATGGATGGATGGATGGGTGGATGGATGGATGGGTGAATGGATGGGTGGATGGATGGATGGGTGAATGGATGGGTGGGTGAATGGATGGGTGGGTGGGTGGATGGATGGATAGGCGGATGGATGGATAGGCGGATGGATGGGTGGGTGGATGGGTGGATGGATGGATGGATGGGTGGATGGATGGGTGGGTGGATGGATGGATGCAGCGAGGAAGGAGATATTTAATGATCAGGAGATGGTAGATCTGCCTGTCAGTGTTCTGATCCAGCACAGATCAGTGTACAGTGAAGGGAGCTTGTCTTCCCCTCCTGCTGTCATCTCCAGTCCTCCCAGCACAATGTCACCATGCCATCCAGTATGATCAAATCCCCCTGCCAGGGAGAAGCTCTGATCTCTGCTCTCAGACTGGGAGTAAATGCAGCTGGGTGAGAGGAGAGGAGAGGAGAGCCCAAACAACTAGCATAACATTACCCACTGTGTGCCTGGCTGCCCCACCTGTTACCTGCCACAACCCTTCACTGCCTCTGCACTCCCCCTCCTCCTCCCCAGATCCACTACACAGGCAGCTGCTGTGATCACAATGCAGGTCTGAGAGCACAAAACAAGTGTGCTTTGCTTAATATTACCTCCTAGCAGCTTCTTCAGTGATTTGCCCCGATCACCGGCTGACTCCTCTGCTCATGTCTCATGTTCCATCGGACCAGCCAGGATGAGTCACTCAAAAAACCAGAAGTTATTGGCGGGTCCGAAAAAGCACCGCCCTACGTCCTACAGACCTGCCAATCACTAATGACCACAGGACACAAAATGCCAGAGTGGGAGTGCAGAGAGCGCAGAGCTTTGTGCTCCATGGGCAGTCTAAACACCAGCCAATAGATTTGCTTGCTTACAACCACATGATTGCGATGACGTAATGCTTCCCATAGCACCTCTGTTTCCCGCGCCCCGCCTCCCATGCACACTTGTGACCCTATCAGAGTCCCACCCACACTTATGTCCCCATCAGAGCCCCCACTGCACACTTGTGTCCCCATCAGAGCCCCCACTGCACACTTGTGTCCCCATCAGAGCCCCCACTGCACACTTGTGTCCCCCATGAGAGTCCCCCCCACACTTGTAATACTTCAAATTCACATTGCACACATTCCTGGATAAGTCACAAAGTAGATATTTGCCAGCACAGCATGGATCGACAAAAAGTAGCGTCCAAACGGAGAGTGCAACTCTTCGGAGTCATGCAGGATCCCTTCGTCAGGCATGTGACTTGTGTCCCCATCAGAGCCCCCCTGTACACTTGTGTCCCTATCAGAGTCCCCCTCACACTTGTGTCCCCCTCAGAGTCCCCCCTGCATACGTGTGTTCCCATCAGAGCCCCCAATGCACACTTGTGCCCCCATCAGAGCCCCCCTGTACACTTGTGTCCCTATCAGAGTCCCCCTCACACTTGTGTCCCCCTCAGAGCCCCCCCTGCACACATGTGTTCCCATCAGAGCCCCCACTGCACACTTGTGCCCCCATCAGAGCCCCCCTGTACACGTGTGTCCCCATCAGAGTCCCCCCCACACTTGTGCCCCCCCCACACTTTTGTCCCCATTAGAGTCCCACCCACATTTGTGTTCCCATCAGAGCCCCCACTGCACACTTGTGTCCCCATCAGAGTCCCACCCGCACTTGTGTCCCCATCTGAGCCCCCTAAACATTTATGTCCCCATCAGAGTCCCACCCGCACTTGTGTCCCCATCTGAGCCCCCTAAACATTTATGTCCCCATTAGAGCCCCCCTGCACCCTTTTGTCCCATTCAGAGTCCACATCCCTCATTTAAGTCCCCACCAGAGCACTCCCTGTATATTTGTGTCCTCCATCAGAGTCCCCCCCAGCAATTTCTTTCCCCATCAGTCCCCCTGCACCACATTCTATTTCCCCTGTGTCTATTACCGATGTAATGCTCCTCTAAAGGGCTGGCTTTAGTGGAGACCTACCGAATTTCCTGGCTCCCATCCCGCTGTTACACAGGCACGCTGTTTGTGAAATTACAGCGGTAAAGGACACCGAACATAACTGCGGGTGGAAGTCGGGAGGTGCAGCAGGTCTGCATTGAAATAACTTGGGCTTTGTTGGGTTTCTCGGGTTGCGGGACTTGCACTGCACACCCCCTCAATGCCTGTCAGTTTGCAGAGCAAGCCCCGAAACCCGTGCAGTGTCCATCCCTGCAGTAAGTCTGGTGACTGTAGCTGCGGGCCATAAAAAAAAAAAAACGTCCTGGCGGGCTTTGGTGACCCCTGACCTAGACTAAGAGATGAGTCATCATGTGATACGCCTTTTTTTTTTTTTTTATGTACGTTTCAAGCGGTATTAAATCCAAAACTACAAGGAAAATATGGGGTAACCTCATGGGATACATGGAGGTATAGACAACTTCAACATTTTGTAGAATCTCTTCCGAAAACCCCTTCGCTCGGTTGGTGAGCAAAATTCATGGGAAAGATTAGTCGATCAAGGGGGAGTAAATAGACGGGGGATTTACAATGTATATAGGATGTTGATGATGCCCCAAGGTGAGGAATTCCTGTGTCCCTTGGAGGGGTGGGACCTGGAACTGAATCAGTTATTGCCTGAAACAATGAGAAGTAAAGTCTTTGACTATGTTCACTCATCTTCAATGGACACAAGGATGAAGGAAATTAATTACAAATTATTAATTAAGTGGTATTCCAATAAAATTGTATAAAATCAGTCCAGACCTGTTCCCTTTATGTTGGAGGGAATGTGGGGAGAATGGAACTCATGCACATATATGGTGGCAGTGTTAATTCAACCCTATTGGAGGGAAGTATTGGATTGGCTAAAGAAAATCAGCGGGAATGAAATTGGATTAAACCCCGGCAATGTCTGTTCCATGTAACGGGGATGCCAAGGAAGAAATATAGAGCAGCAATTATTCCATTTCTGCTGAATGCAGCAAAGGCATTCATTCTGAAACAATGGAAATCAAAGGTAAGCCCCACAATAAAGGATTGGTTTAAGGAGGTCGATAAAATTAGGTTAATGGAAGAAGTAACATAAAATAAATAATTCTGAAATAAAATTTGTTAGTACTTGGAGGAGTTGGTTGGAATTTAGACAAACCCAGGTTTACGTGAACTATATGGGAAGTAATTAAGTGTTCCGACATTCCCCAACTTTGCCCCCCAACACCCCCCCCCCTTTTTATTTTTTTATTACTTTTTTGGTGGTACACAGTAATTTGGTACACTTTATTGGAGAAATTTCCAATGGAAGCAAAAATCGAGAATTTCTCCTCCTTATAGATTAATAAAAAAGGGGTTTGGAAAATTCACTGGGTTTTTTTTTATCTTTTTTATTTTTTCTCACGGAAATGGCACTTCTAAAGAGGAATTCTCAATAGGTGGTAAAAGTTGAGAATTTTTTCTTCTCATAAATTAATAAAAAGGGATGGGAAAAGTTATGTTTTACTTAGATAAGAAGGAATGTCACTAGGAGAATTCCATGTTATAATTAGGGGATTAAGGTAGGGCACTGTTGGTATATAGTAACTAGGTACATTTTATTGGTGTAGTTCTCGATGGAAGTAAAAATCGGGAATTTCTCCTCTCTATAAATCTATAAATTAATAAAAAGTCCCGTTTTGTCCCGTGGTGGTGGGGGGGGGGGGGGGGACTGGGTGGCGCGGGATGATGGAATACCTCTAACATGATGGAATACCCCTAATATGATGGAGTATATTAAGAGATAGGTCCATGTTTAGGTTGATTGTGTTTTATGTTTTGTTTACTATGAGCACAGCCCCCCCTCAGATCCCGCCCAGGACCACCAGGGAAGCCGCCCAGGACCACCAGGGAAGCCATCCACACTGGACCACCAGGTATGCCCCTAGACCCCAGGGAAATGCCACTATGTGCCCAGGCAGCTGCCAATCTGTGCCTAGGCAGCTGCAAATCAGTGCCCACTCCAATGCCTACCACTGCCAGTGCCACCGGGGATGCCCATCAGTGCCTCATATCAGTGCCGCGTATCAGTGCCCATCAGTGCCACGTATCAGTGCCCATCAGTGCCCAGCAGTGCCGCCTATCAGTGCCCAGCAGTGCCGCCTATCAGTGCCACCCTATCAGTGCCCAGCAGTGCCGCCTTTTAGTGCCCATCAGTGTCGCCTATTAGTGCCCATCAGTGCCAAACAGTGCCACCTATAAGTGCCCATCAGTGCCGCCTATCAATGCCCATCAGTGCCACCCATCAATGCCGCCTACCAGTGCCCATCAGTGCCGCATATCAGTGCCCATCGTCAGTGCCCGTTAGTGCCCGCTCATTGGTGCCACCTCATCGGTGCCGCCGTATCAGTGCCGGTCAGTGCCGCCTTATCAGTGCCCATCAGTGAAAGAGAAAACTTACTTATTTACAAAATTTTTTAACAGAAACAAAAGCAAAACTTATTTTTTTCTAAATTTTTGGTTTTTTTATTTGTTTAGCAAAAAATAAAAACCGCAGAGGTGATCAAATACCACCAAAAGAAAGCTCTATTTGTGGGAACAAAATGATAAAAATTTAGTTTGGGTACAGTGTTGTATGACCGCGCAATTGTCATTCAAACTGCGACAGCGCTGAAAGCTGAAAATGGTCTGGGCAGGAAGGTGTCTAAGTGCCCGGTATTGAAGTGGTTAAATACACTGAAAAATTGAAGCCAAACTCCAGCTCACACTTTATAATCAGTTACAGCAAACAGGTTTTTTTTTCAAAGATATTACATAAATAAGTAGAAGCTGATAATTGTAAGCACCGCTGTAAGTGGTAAATGGTTTGTCTCATGTCTGTAAACTGATACATCTGGAAGAGAGCTTCTTTTGAAAAATAACAGACTTAGGCTGGCCATACATGGTCGAATTTGGAAAGAATTTTCTTTTGAAAATCAGAAAATTTGTGCGTTTCGTGATCCGATGATGCCACCATTGATTTTGAAATTCGACCAACCAAGCCTTCAATTTCACCTCCTGTTGCTAAAGAAAATAATTTTCGTGGCTGGGAATCTTCTTTTCTTTCCGGGAATTTTCTTTTCTTGACCATGTGCATTTCTTTTTCGATTACATTTCTCACACAATTCTCCCATCATTGATTAGAAAATCGTCTGTTTTTCAAAAAATTTCCAACATGTCCGATTACTCAAATTCGATGGCCGCACGAAAAAGCTGTTGCTGCAGCCCACTAATAGTGCGAAATACGAACGAAAATTCTTAGATAAGATTTTCGAAAGAAAATTCTTTCGAAATTCGACCCATGTACGGCCTGCCTTACTGCAAGGATCACCAGATGAAAATAAAAGAAATAAAAGAAAATGAATGCAGCCATCACATCTTATGCCCTGTACACACGGTCGGATTTTCCGACGGAAAATGTGTGATAGGATAGGACCTTGTTGTCAGAAATTCCGACCGTGTGTGGGCTCCATCACACATTTTCCATCGGATTTTCCGACACACAAAGTTTGAGAGCAGGCTATAAAATTTTCCGACACCAAAATCCGTTGTCGGAAATTCCGATCGTGTGTACACAAATCCGACGCACAAAGTGCCACGCATGCTCAGAATAAATAAAGAGATGAAAGCTATTGGCCACTGGCCCGTTTATAGTCCCGACGTACGTGTTTTACGTCACCGCGTTCAGAATGATCGGATTTTCCGACAACTTTGTGTGGCCGTGTGTATGCAAGACAAGTTTGAGCCAACATCCGTCAGAAAAAATCCTAGGATTTTGTTGTCGGAATGTCTGAACAAAGTCCCACCGTGTGTACGGGGCATAAGAATTTGTAAGCTGCAATATAATAAAATGTTTTCTTTTGCGTTCAATACCGCTTTCAGCTTTAGCTATTGAAGACTATAAATAACAGCCTTTTTGAGCGCGCCTAGAGTGCCACCTACTGGCTAGAAAAGTATTTCATATTTATCTAAATAAAAATAAATAAAAACTAAAATAAGAATCCAAAAAATCTAAGTTGTGTTTTTAAGTAGATGAAAGATGATGCCTAGATGAAACCACTAAATCTTTTCTTTATCAATCTATAACTAGGTTGAATGCAGATGATGTCTAATTATTAGGATGCATACAGTTTACTCTAAATCTCTGGCATCCAATATTTAGTGTAAGTAAGGGTGCTGTAACCGACGGCAACACACAAGGATTACTGCTCTAGTTTTTGTTTAGTAAATACATGTTGGCACTGAAGACTATACTGTATGCTGCTGAAACTAACCAAGCGGAAAATGCACTCGAGAGATCAAATGCTTCCTGTGCTCCCCGCACTCACAGCTGTGTATACAGCTCACCATTTGCCCAAATGCTTTTTATAGCAATTCAATTATAGAGCCATAAATCCTATAATGTGATCAGTTGTAGGAGAGGATGTACTGCGTGATTTGGATTTCCTTCAATGTCACAGCCGGCTTGCTTCTTTAAACAACGCTGCGGGCGCACAATCTATTCCACAGTCACTGATCTAAAGTAGAAATGAGGGCAAAACTTTTTTTTAGATTTAGTTTTGAATAGATTGGAGAGGGATTAGAACACCTGTCAGGTTTTTTTATTGCTGTCTGTGCCCCCGTTACGGAGATTCACCCTCCCTATTTGTCCCCTTTACCGTTATCACTGAGAGTGAAAGAAAACCCCACCAGAACAGGAATCGAGTGGAAATCTTCCAATGGGGACACTAGTTTGGGTTGTTATAAGGAAGTTAAGTTAAAGTGGAGTTCCCACTTTTACAACTCTTCAGCATCCCTCACTAAACTGTGCACTGTAAACGAATTGGATATTTTTAAATTTTTTTTCTCAGCACCTACTGTATATCTGCTGTATTCATTTTTCACTTCCTCCTCCCTGGCCGTGGCCCATCGCACCATTTCCTGTTTGCAATGCCTTCTGGGAAGGGGCGGCAACTTCCTTTGAAACTGCCGTTGCTATGGAAACCTGACCTGAAACCTATTACACTGCTTGTGCTGCACTGAGCATGTGCGAGATCTGCAAGGATGAGATCCAAGAAGAAATACAGTCTGGCTTCAGATGCCCACACTTAAGATGGCCACGGCCTGCTGTATGTTTATAAAATAACAAACTACTGCTATAAACTAACAAAACAGACCTTAGTTTACAGACTAACTTTACTAGAATACATTAAGCTTGTGTATTATAGGGGTATTTTTATTCTAAAAGTATAATCTCGTCCGGAACACCACTTTAAGTAAGGTTAAATTTCCCCAATGGGACACAGATGGCAAAAAAAAAAAAAAAAAACCTGACAGGGGTTTTAACACTTCCTTACTATACCCCAAGTGAAAAAAAGAATTGCCTTTAAATCTAATTTAACCACTTTAGCCCCGGAAGGTTTTACCCCCTTAATGACCAGAGCATTTTTCGCGATACGGCACTGCGTCGCTTTAACTGACAACTGCGTGGTCGTGCGACGCTGTACCCAAACAAAATTGATGTCCATTTTTTCCCACAAATAGAGCTTTCTTTTGGTGGTATTTGATCACTTCTGCAGTTTTTATTTTTTTGCGCTATAAACAAAAAAAAGAGCGTCAATTTTGTAATAAAAAATTTTTTTTTTTTTTTACTTTTTGCTATAATACACATGCTAACAAATTTATTCATCAGTTTAGGCTGATATATTTTCTTCCACATATTTTTGGTAAAAAAAAAAAAAATTGCAACAAGCGTATATATATTGATTGGTTTGCGCTAAAGTTATCACGTCTACAAACTACGGGATAGATTTAGGGACTTTTATTTTTTTAAATAATTTTTACCGGTAATGGCGGCGATCTGCGATTTTTAGCAGGACTGCGACATTGCGGCGGACAAAGCTGACCCCAAATGACACTTTTTGGGGACCAGTGACGTTATTACATTGATCGGTGCTAAAAAAAATGCACTGATCAATGTGAAAATGACACTAGTGGGGAAGGGGTTAACACTAGAGGGCGATCAAGGGGTTAAGTGTGTTCCCTGGGTGTGTTCTAACTGTAGGAGGGGTGGGCTTAGTGAAACATGACAGAGATCACTGCTATCGATGACAGGGAACAGAAGATCTCTGTCATGTCACTAGGCAGAACTGGGAAATGCCTTGTTCACATAGGCAGTTCCCTGTTCTGCCTCTCCTCGCCACGATAGCGGGCCGCTGGCAGACATCGAGTCCGCGGGATCCGCGGGCACGCTCCCGTGCAGCGCGGCGGGCACGCGCGCCCACTATTCTGCTTTTGCAGACTGGCGTACAGGTACGTCAGTTTGCGCAGGAGAGTCAACCTGCCGCAGTATATCTGGGTGAGCATGTCGTCAAGTGGTTAAAGAGTAACTCCACTTTTTTTGGGAAAAAAACATTCCCCTCTGGGTGATTTACAGTATGTACATTGCACTGATTTTAACAAACTTGCAGATTGCAGATTCCTACCTTTTGTTATTCTGAAGAAATTGCTGTGTGTTTGTCTGTGTCCATGTGGAAAAGTTAATCTAACGGGAGTGGTTTCATAATTATCAATCAGCTTATCAGGGCTGGGCTCAGCCCTTCCTCCTCTGAGCTGGCAGCTCAGCTGTCGGCTACTTGCCAGCTCCTATCTCTCCACAGTTACTCAGCTGTTGATGATATTCTGCTCGTCTGTCCTGCCTATTTAAGCCGTCCAGCCCAGAGGATCTCTGCCTTCGCCTTAGTCAACATCACAGAGACTATCGCCTGCGTTCCTGTTAAAAGACTTGCTTGGCTGACATCCCTTCTGGCTCCAGATCCTGCTTGCTGTTTTACTACGCTCATCTCCGGCTCCCTGACGTTTGGCTTGTCTGACTATCCGTTCCGGTTCCTGAACTCTGGCTATGTTTTGACTACGTTTGTTCTATTTACTTTTTTATTAAAGAAGTGTGATTTAACTGTACTTCTGTCTTGGTCTGATTTAATGGTTTCTGTCACAGTTGCAGCACCTGCAAGGCTCTAATGAGGTAAGTTACAGGGTCCGCATCCCTTTAGATGTGATTTCCTATTGGGAGTATCTCACCAAAAATATCATTTTTGTTGCAGGGGAGGCCTGATATCTGACTTGTATCTTAGTGCAGACTTCTGGGAAAATCTGTGAGCCAATCATACAAGCAAGAAATTATTTTTCTGGGGCCCCTTATGTACACATTCTGTGTACAGAACATCTCCAGGTAGCCATATTGAATTTCATTTTACAGAAAATTAGAGCTGCAGATTGAAAAGGAATGGTCATTTGTAATAACATTCAATTACAATATGACTTGTGCGCCCCAGCAGTGATGCCAGTCAGTGCCCATCAGTTATGCCAATCAGTGTTGCCTTTCAGTGCCTGCTCTTCAGTGCCCATCAGTGCTACCTATCAGATCCCATCAGTGCCACCTATCAATGCCCATCAGTGCTGCATATCAGTGCTGCATATTAGTGCCACCTCATTAGTGCCCTTCAGTGCTGTCTCATTAGTGCCGCCACATCAGTGCCCATAAGTGCTGTCTCATCAGTGCCCATCAGTTCTGCATATCAGTGACCATCAGTGCTGCATATTAGTGCCTCCTCATCAGTGCCGCCTCATCAATGCAGCCTATCAGTGCACAACAGTGAAGAAGAAACACTGGCCTGGGCAGGAAGGGGGTGAAAGTGCCTGGTAGGCAAGTAGTTAAAGGGTATTGAAACCCAAGAAAGGAAAATGTAATATACTGCAGCTTATCACTGGTGGTGACTGCATTAGAAGAATAAGTTTGTGTTTATCTACTAGTGATCGGTCTGTGTCCTCCAAGTAGGGAAAAGCTGGTTGCCATTAAAGTAAAAGGAAAGGTAAAACATGTTTTTTTTTTTCATTTTGGATAGAGTATAGGATGGTTAAAACTCTGGTATTTTTGCCATCTATGTCCCATTGGGGAGATTTCTCTTTACTTCCTGTCTCATAGCCAAAACAGACAATGAGAGGAAATCCCTCCAAAGTGAGGGAATCCCTGCTTGTCACCAGAACTAGTGTCCCCATTGGAAGACTTTCCCTCTATTCCTTTTCTGGTGACAACCCAAAATTTAGGACTTTCTTGCGGTAAACAGGACAAATAGAGAGGGTGAACCTGACAGATGTTCCAATCCCTCTCCACTCTATCCAAAACTAACAATAAAGTTTTGCCTATAGGTACACTTTTTTGTGTCCATGTTCTAGCCTGCTGTAGCTGCATGACAAAGAGAAATAAAAGTAGATCTAAGACCAATGACTAAAATCTTATATAAACTTTAACATGTTATTGAAAGTCTAGAAATGTCCACTCTTTTTAAATATGTTGTTTTCAATAAAAGAATACTTAGGGGGTGTATTTATATATATTAAAAAAATGCAGAGCTTATTTGTTGTGCAAAACTGATCTGTCATTCTCTGCAAATGCCAGCAAAATCGATTGTTACTAGGCTATTTTCAACCTAGGTTGGATGTTCTTCTTTCATAAGAATAGCGGGAATTAGGAAAAAACTGCATTATGGCCACTAGATGGAGCTGACAATCATAGTAAATTGGTTTTTAAACACATACTTTGGTATAGACTGCATTAGCTACTTTGTATTTTGTAAATCCATATTGCATTATGTTGTACCTCGATTACCCCACCCGCCAGCACCCACGGGCACCCACAGGCACACATCAACTTTATATTGGAACATCATCTCTATCCTACTGTGTTTTTTTTTCTGTAATGTGACCTGCATGTCTCTGTGTTACAGATGGTTGTAGAGTTATAGAGAATTGGTAATTGTAATGATAGACACGCACCCTCTGTTTCTTTTCTATGTACTGTCTTTTATTCCATTGTATTGTAAAATCTTTTTCTTCTTTAATAAAAATAGATTATACAGAAAAAAAAAAAAAGAGAAATTTACGGTAAAGCACCGCTAAAAAATAGCTGCGTTTTACCGCCGGCGCACTCACCACCCCAAAGGGGTCTTAGAGCAGTCTTGTGACTTCTATCAGTGTCTGGTTAAAGTGTTACTAGGGAGACTTTCATACTGAGCCGCCCCTATTTTTAGCGGCGCTTTACCGTAGTTTCAGCTGCGCTTTTCGGCCGCTAGCGGGGTGCTTTTAACAGCTAGCAGCCGTAAAAAGGGCAGTGCCCACAGCTTGTAAAACTTATTTTTACATTAAAATACTGCCACTATATACCTTTTTCGCTGATCTGTATACCACGATTACATGATAAACTGCAGAGTTTCTCCAGTGCTGAGAGCTCAGGTGGGAGGAGATTTCCATTGCAGCCTGTATACACGCCCACATGTGTGATGCCAATATCATGTGACCTGGATATCTCTGAGACAAATGGAAATGTTCTCTCCAGCATAAAAGACACAATTGAGCATGTGCAGGTTGGCTGTTTCCTGTGTGTTAGCTGGCCTTCCCAAGCTAGACATTGCAGGAGGGGGAGGATCTGTGCATACAGGATAAAACAGCCTTCTTACACAATGCAGAGGATTAACCCCTTAAGTTCCACAGTGAGTATAACAAGCATGTTATACTGCATATACAGACATATTTTACTGTTGTGTATTTAGTAACACTTTAAAGCTTGTAGGAGAGTTTTCATTCTACTCTGACTGTCCTATGAAGCTGCAGGACCCCTGACCCTCTGTCTGGACAGTGCTGATTGGCCCTGTGCTGATCACATGCACTCTCCAAAGAAAGAAAAACTCTCTAGCAATACAAACTGAGCATGTGCAGTGTGCCTCCAAAGGCTCTGTCTTATTAGGAGATTGGGGACAGTGGAAGAAAGGAAGGATCAGAGAAGACATGATCAAACAGCCTATTTACAGAATGCGGATTACCTTTTAGGTTTCCCAGTGAGGGAGGGAGTTAGAGCACCGACCCCCTCTCTACCGGAGGATCCAGGTACCATGCCAAAAGACTGGTTGCTGTTCCTCTTTTACCCATGGCAACTACCTCCTCTTCTTTACCTTGCAAGTTAACCTTTTGTAGTTCTGTCATACATAGCCCCACAGTGTTTTTACAGACACAAGTTCTTAGGAATACGCCAAAACCCAACATGCACCCCTTAAATAACTTCAGACCAGGCTCTAAGCAGTTGAAACAACTTTACTGTTAACTTGGCATGTAAAATGCAACAAGGTAAAATGTCCTTTCCCTAACACTAATTGCAGCTGCCCCAGCATACCTGCATAGGTAACGTCCTTGTGGGTGAATTTCTTAATTGGAGAATCCAGAATGGAGGTATCCATTGTTACAGTGTCCCGATGAGTTGGCGTTCCTGGAGTGCACCACAGGTCCCAGCAACCTTCTTCTATAGCTCCTGTTCTCTCGCCCGAGCTCCTTAGGACCCGAACCTCTCCCCTTTTATAATGCACAGGAACAGAGACCGGACCCCCAAAAGCCTGCTAACTTGCCCAGGGAAGGCTGCAAAACATTAACCCCTTCCCCCGGCTTAAATTACGCTTCTAATTTCCTGACAACCTATTATTTTTGAAGGCCCTTATATCTCTAACACATAGCATTTACATACCAAAAATTACACTCCAAAATAAATTCTATTGAGGAAAGGTTAAAAAAAAAATAATACCTGTGGTTTTAGTAGTGTCCCCAGAATAGAGAATTGGTCCAGGCAGCAGGCAGGGATGTGGCAGGCAGGGATGTGCTTAGCAACAATAGTAATTATCCAGGCAGCAGGCAGGAATATTGTCTATAGTCAACACAAGGATATCGTCAGCACAGCCAAAGCATTTGTCCATAGAAATTGTCCAGGCAGAGACAGCCAGCACAGCCATAATATTGGTCCTGGTACACAGTTACCTGCCTGCAATCATTATTGTACTGTTCCTCAGCCCTTCATAAACATACTGCCTCTTGCTACAGCTAATTATTTCCATAGTCCAGGTAGCAGGCAGAGGTGTGGTCAGTTTATGCTGCAGGCAGGGGGATGGCGGCAGTAAGTCAGCAGCAGGCTGAGGGCCGCAATCAGGTAAGACCTGTGCACAGGGTCACAGAGGTAGAGGCTTCAACCCACCCAAATCTCTATGAAGCCTCCGGACTCCAGATTCTAATCCGGAAATTACGAAACCCGGAGACAACAAAAAAATTGTTTTCTCCATCCGGAAAAACATTTCTGGAGCCCCTCACATGTGAGACCCCTGTGTACTACAGTAGCAGGACAACAGATCAGTCCAAGCGGTAGGCAAAAGCATAGTCCATAAAACATGCCAGGGTCAGTTCACGTGCAAGCAGTCCAAGCGGTGGGCAGAAGCGTAGTTGATAAAACAGGCCAGGGTCAGTTCACATGGAAGCAGTCCAAGCAGTAGGCAGAAGTGTAGTTGATAAAACAGGCCAGGATCAGTTCACGTGGAAGCAGTCCAAACGGTTGGCAGAGGCATAGTCAATAAACAGGCCAGGGTCAGTTCACGTGGAAGGCAGTGGCATGGTTATTTGAGGAAGCATGGGAAATGGTCAGCACAGATGCTGAAAATGGGGAAATAGTTAAGAGTATGGGCTAATATTTTAGGGATGTGTGATATAGTCTGAAGCATTCACCAATGCAAAGGCCAGGTTCGAAGGGACACTGGGGACAATGGTAGCTGGTATCTCTTCTAAATCCATTTTTGCTGCATACTCGACATCTTTTTTTGGCGTCTTCGGCCTGCTTCAGATGGTGGAATGTGGTCTGGGAAGTGGCGTTCATGAAGTTGGCTAACAGCATCAAAGCGAAGGTTTTCTGGGGGGGGGGAGTCTTTAATGGTGGATTAGGTAACGTGACAACTTCTTCTATGAATTTTAGGAAGTGGGCAGGGCTTTCTGTGGATTTGGCATGAATTATGTAAGCATTATAAATGGCCAAATGAAATAAATAGAGTGCTATTTTCTTGTACCAGAAACGGGAATGCCTTATTGCTAAATAGGGCTGAAGCATTTGGTCGTTGAAATCCAAACCCCCCCCCCCATGTACAGATTGTAATCTTGTACACATGTTGGCTTTACAATGGGACCTTGTCTTCTCTGAACTGATCATGGATGGTGGACATCATGTACACATTCCTGGTATCCTTCCACCTCAAGGCCAGCACTTCGTTGCATCTCAAAGTAAGTTGCTCTTTCTCTCCTTCGCAATGTCTTATTCACTATCGCTTATGGGAAGCCCTTCCAATTCTTTCTGTAGGTTCCACAGGCCAAGGTTTCTGTGAGTTATAGAGTAGTTTTTTAAAATGGGGCAGGCTGGTATAAAAGTTATCCCGGTAGATGTGGTAACCTTTCTTCAGCAGTGGGTATGCCAGGTCCCATAAAATTTTACCAGTTGTGCCCATGTAGGCCGGGCACTCAGGGGGCTGGAGCTGGGAATCTCTTCCTTCATAAATGCGGAACGCATACAGATATCCCGTGACTCTCTTGGCTTATAAAATTTCACTCAGTATTTGGCCCCTTTGCTAGGAGTGTATTGTTTTATTCCTAGCCGGCCTGAAAAGGATACCAGGGACTCATCTACACATATATGGTTATCGGGGGGACCCAGAGTTCTGCAAATCGCTGGGAAAAGAAATTAATGAGTGGGCGAATTTTATATAATTTGTCGTAATTTGGATGATTGCAGGGAGGGCACTGGGTGTTGTCACTGAAATGAAGAAAGCGCATTATCATCTCATATCGGGACCTGGACATTATGGAAGAATAAACGGGCATGTGGTGGATGGGGTTGGTGGACCAATAGGCATGTCCTTCATTTTTTTTGTAAGCCCCATGTTTATGGTGAGGCCCAAAAACAATTTGAACTCCTCCAGAGTCAAATCCTTCCACTCAAATGGATGGGCGTATGATGATTGGGGGCTGTTGGCAATATGCTGCTAGGCCTATAAATTGGTCTGGTCCACGATGAGTTGCAGCAACGTGTCAGGCAAAAATAAATAAAAACAATCAATTGCAGAAAAATTTTGGGTATTGGCCTGCACACTTGGCTGTGCAGTGAAAGGGGGAATTCTTGCTGATCCTGAGTCGAAAGGCAGCCATGTTGGATTGGAAAGACCATCTTGGAGATATGTAGCGGTCCTGGTTCTTGGGGGACGTGGCACTCCAGTGCTGGTAGTTGGGGGACTTGAAGTTCCTGTGCTGGCATTTGGGCATGATGATGCGGCAGTGCTGGTACTGGGCCTGGGCATTTCTTGTGGCCTTTCGCTGGCAGCAGCACTGATCCTGGGGTATATTGTTGGTGGCTGCCTGGTTTCCAGAGCACCGTGCTCTTTTAAGAGGGATCCATTCTTCCTCTGATTCATTTGCCGATCCACTACTATTGATCAGTTCAAATGCTGAATTTGATTCACAATCAGAATTGGCATTTGAATCTGATGAGAACTCCCTGCTGCTCTCATCAGTCATGGAGAGGATCTGGAACGCCTCCTCACTTGTATAGAATCTTTTGGACAATTTTTCTGATGGGCTGTGCGACGGGTGACAAATGACGGTCACTGATGGGCGACAGGTGATGGGTGACAGGTGACGGTCCTTGATGGTTGACAGGTGATGGGTGATGGTCACTAGTAGGTGACAAGTGATGGTCACTGATGGGTGACAGGTGACGTGTGACGGTCACTGGTGGGTGACAGGTGACGGGTGACAGTCACTGATGGCAGTCTCTGATGGTGACTGATGAGGGTCACGGATGGGTCACTGATGATGGTCACTGGCGATGGTCACTGATGGGTGACAGGTGCACTGCTGACAGCAGTCTCTGACGGTGACAGGTGCACTTTGTGGGCACTGATGGGTGACAGGTTCACTTTGTGGGCACTGATAGGTGACAGATGAGGGTCACTGATGACGGTCACTGGCTATGGTCACTGATGGGTGACAGGTGCACCGCTGACGGTGACAGGTGCACTTTGTGGGCACTGATGGGTGACAGGTGCACTTTATGAGCACTGATGGGTGACAGGTGCACTTTGTGGGAACTGATGGGTGACAGGTACACTTTATGGGCACTGATGGATGACAGGTGCACTTTGCGGGCACTGATGGATGACAGGTGCACTTTGTGGGCACTGATGGGTGACAGGTGCACTTTATGGGCACTGATGGGTGACAGGTGCACTTTATGGGCACTGATGGGTGACAGGTGCACTTTATGGGCACTGATGGGGTGACAGGTGCACTTTTATAAGCACTGATCTGGTGACTGTTGGGTGACAGCTGTAATGGGGGGGAGGGGGGGATGTGACAGGTTCTCTTTTTTTGTTGTTGTGTTGGTGCAGTACAGTACAATACATAAATCAGTAACTCACTGCTCCTGGCTCTTCTCTCCTCACACTGGAAATGGTGTGTGAGGAGAGAAGAGTCGGTAACAGCTAGTAACCGGTCTATGTTTACATTTAGTGATCGGCTTTGAATGGATCACAGCCGATTACGTGGTAAACAGCTGCCAGCCATTGGCTGTTTACATTTTCGGTGACGAGCAGTATTCCTGGGAACACGCCGCCACCGACATAACCGTGCTGCGTGATCCCAATCACGCGCATGCGCGGTCTAAAGTTGGGAATACCCATTGTGATGAGCCGTGACGTAATCGCGGCCGATCACATGGTGATGAGCTGTGTCTCGGGGACACGCCGCCACCAACAGTGCAGGGCTGCGCGCCCGCGTGAATGGGCCATGTGAATGGGCCGCCGAACAAGAGCCGCAACGCTCCGCCGTCATATGACAGTGGGCGGGCGGCAACAGGTTAATAATAAAATATTAGTACTGCTAAACAGTTGTTTAACAGAGAAAATACTGCATTTGAACCTGATTGAGCTCCTTACCAGCAATAAAGCCTAAGGTGACCCTAGAAAATACTACATGAAAAAAAAAAACTGTCTCTTACATAAGCCCAATTCTGGAACAGAGATTGCTGGGATATTTTATTTATTTTTTTGCTGTCTCTGAAACAACTGGGGGGGGGGGGGTAATGTTAAGTTAGATGAAAGTATTACACAAAGTGCAAAGACTGCCCTCTAATGGTGGCTGAAGGGTATTGTTGACACCAGCTGTAAATCTAACTGGCAGAGCAAGAAAATATCTCGCTTTCAATTAATGCAGAACTGCACTCTCTCGCTCAACATGTTAAAACCTTTTCATGCTTTAGTAAGTAAATAGTAAAGTATATAATATTTACTTGTTTTAAACTTTTCTTTTAATTTACTTCCTGGTTTCCAGGCCTAGGCAAATAATGTCATATTGACATATTGAAATGTATCACTCTGTGTGTAACGCATCTATATACAGTGCCTTGAAAAAGTATTCATACTGCTTGAAAATTTTCACATTTTGTCATGTTACCAAAAACGTAAATGTATTTTATTGGGATTTTATGTGATAGACCAACACAAAGTGGCACATAATTGTAAAGTGGAAGGAAAATGATAAATGGTTTTCAAAAGTTTTTACAAATAAATATGTGAAAAGTGTGGGGTACATTTGTATTCAGCCCCCCGGAGTCAATACTTTGTAGAACCGCCTTTCACTGCAATTACAGCTGCAAGTCTTTTCGGGATGTCTCTACCAGCTTTGCATATCTAAAGTGACATTTCTGCCCATTCTTCTTTGCAAAATAGCTCAAGCTCTGTCAGATTGGATGGAGAGCTTGTCACAATTTCTCAATTGGATTTAGGTCTGGACTTTGACTGGGCCATTCTAACACATAAATATGGTTTGATCTAAACCATTCCATTGTAGCTCTGGCTGTAGGTTTCAGGTCGTTGTCCTGCTGAAAGGTGAACCTGCGTCCCAGTATCAAGTCTTTTGCAGACTCTAACAGGTTTTCTTCTAAGATTGTCCTGCATTTGGCTCCATCAATCTTCCCATCAGCTCTGACCAGATTCCCTGTCCCTGCTGAAGAAAAGCATCCCCACAACATGATGCTGCCACCACCATGTTTCACAGTGGGGATGGTGTGTTCAGGGTGATTTTGGTCTCATCTGACCAGAGCACCTTCTTCCACATGTTTGCTGTGTCCCCCACATGGCTTCTCACAAAATGGATTCCTTATGGCTTTCTTTCAACAATGGCTTTCTTCTTGCTACTCTTCCATAAAGGTCAGTTGTGTGGAGTGCACGACTAATAGTCCTATGGACAGATTCTCCCACCTGAGCTGTGGATTGCTGCGGCTCCTCCAGAGTTACCATGGGCCTTGGCTGCTTCTATGATTAATGCTTTCCTTTCCCGGCCTGTCAGTTTAGGTGGCCAGCCATGTCTTGGTAAGTTTGCAGTTGTGCCATACTCTTTCCATTTTCAGATGATGATGAATGAACAGTGCTCCATGAGATGTTCAAAGTTTGGGATATTTTTTTTATAACCTAACCCTGCTTTAAACTTTTCCACAACTTTATCTCTGGCCTGTCTGGTGTGTTCCTTGGCCTTCATGATGCTGCTGATTCACTAAGAAACCTCTGAGGCCTTCACAGAACAGCTGTATTTATACTGGGATTAAATACACAGAGGTGGACTCTATTTACTAATTAGGTGACTTCTGAAGGCAATTGATTCCACTAGATTTTAGTTAGGGGTATCAGAGTAAAGAGGGCTGATTACAAATGCACGCCACACGTTTCAGATATTTATTTGTAAAAAAAATTGAAAGCAATTTATGATTTTCTTTCCACTTCACAATTATGTGCCACTTTGTGTTGGTCTAGCTAGCACATAAAATCCCAATAAAATACATATATGATTTTGGTTGTAACATGCCAAAATGTTGACAACTTCAAAGGGTATGAATACGTTTTCAAGGCACTGTACATGCCAGGAATCTTCAGGAGTTGGGAGGGGTTTTCTCAGCTACGCACACCATCCTGCCTGCATGCTTGAGCTAAAGGCTGATGGATTTTTAGGAAGTAAATGCTACATGCATCATCTGCCCTTACTCAAGATGGCCGGAGTTAGAAATGCTACAGTAGGTGGTGTTTTCAAAATGTTTCCCCTCAAAATAAATCATGAAGAGACATGGATGGATGGGTGAGTTTGCTTTGAATTAAAAAGGGTTTTTGGTGGTGCTCAGATGCAGTGTAGCTCCACTGTAGGCTCTGAGCAAGCAAAGCAAAGCTGGGTAATCTGCAGTCTTTTAGTTGTTGAGGTTCCAAATCTTTGACATGTTAGGTCCTAAACTGTGGAAGGAACACATATTTGCCATTGTCTATTTATCCTTACTTATCTCAGATACACTGTATGGCCAAAAGGTTGTGCACACCTGACCATCACACGTACTGTATATGGGCTTGTTGGACATTTCCAAAGCCATTGTTTTTGACTATTAAGCCTTGTACACACGGCACAAAATCAGCAGGAGCAGGAGGACTTTCAGCCTGTGTGTACAGCTGTCTGTTCGACAGAAACAACTTCTGTGGAACATGTATGCTGGAAAACCAGCATCCGACCCACATCCAAATCAGCCCTGGCAGCGGGCGCTAATCAATGTGTTCTAACATCACGTGTTAGTATGGCATTTTCTCATTTTTTTTGTTCAGCCCACTGGGTTAAATGAAAATGAAAATAAAACATTCCGTGTGTACCAGACATTATAGCCTCCACTATTTTGGGAAGGCTGTCTCATAAATTTGGATTTTGTGTCTATTCAGTCCTTTTGCATCTATAAGAGCCTATAAAAAAACTTTTCCGGGAAGGCTTTTCTCAAGATTTTGGAGTGTGTCTGAGAATGTGTGCCCATTCAGCTAAAAGAGCATTTGTGAGGTAAGGAACTGATGTTGACAAGATCTGGCTCACAATGACTGTTCAAATGTATTGCAAGGGTAAGGTGGAGGTCAGGTCTTTGTGCAGGACACTTAAGATCTCCACAACAAATCTATCAAAGCACAGGGACAGTCATACTGAAACATAAAAGAAAAATCTATTTTTACTGTATGCTGCAGCATTAATAGTACCCTTCACTGAAAACACCGAAATGCAGTTTGGAGGCATGTCCACATATTTTGGCCATATGGTATAGCCAATTATGTTGCTCGTTTTTTAGGGCATAGTTATAATTCAGCAGGCAATTGACTGCACAATCATAAACACAGAGGTGAGACCCACTCCACAACTGAGGGATAGGCAACCAACAAAACACTTACAGGCCCGCACACACAATAGAACTTTTGATTAACTGCAGCTCAATGTGCCTGAAGCTGCCATCAGATGAGGCCAAAACGTCCGCTTGGTAGTACTTACATGACGCATGAACAGAAGACAGCCTTGAAAATCTGGAAAACAGTTGCTTGATGCCCAAGTAGCTCTCATGGGTCTAGTAGAGTGCGTCTCAACACGAAAGGGTAGAACCAGATCTTTAAGGCTATTAGCATGAATTATCTGAGCCAAGGGAAATTGTGGTTGGTTCTCCCTTATAAGGAGCATCAGGAATGGCAATAAGGGAGTCATGCATCATACACACGAGCAGACTTTTCGGCCTATGACCGAATCCGGCGGACAATCCGACCGTGTGTGGGCTACATCGGACTTCCGATGAACCGTTTCGGTCGGAAATCCGACGGACTTTAGATTTGAAACTTGCTTCAAATCTTCCTGCCAGAACTCCGCCGGACTCAGTTCCTATCGGAAAGCCCGTTCGTCTGTATGCTGGTATGACGGACCAAATACGACGCTAGGGCAACTACAACATCGGCCCGCGAGAATGTTTCCAGCGCGATCCTATCGCGCTGTTTCTCGGCGACAGGGTGCTGCATCTCGAGGCGACAATGTCCCCTAGGTCTGGTATGGATTTTAAGGGGAACCCCCTACGCCGAAAAAACAGCGTGGGGTCCCCCCAAAATCCATACCAGGCCCCTATCCCAGCACGCAGCTCAGCCGGTCAGGAAAGGGGGTGGGGACGAGCGAGCACCCCCCCCTCCTGGGCCGTACCAGGCCGCGGCCCCCCCACCCCAAAGCACCTTGTCCCCATGTTGATGAGGACAAGGGCCTCTTCCCGACAACCCTGGCTGTTGGTTGTCCGGGTCTGCGGGCGCGAGGCTTATCAGAATCCGGGAGCCCCCTTTAATAAGTAGGGCCCCCAGATCCCGGCACCCCACCCTATGTGAATGAGTATGGGGTACATCGTACCCCTACCCATTCACCTAGGATAAAAAAGTGTCAATAAAAAAAACACAGTACACGGGTTTTTAAAGTAATTTATTAGGCAGCTCCGGGGGTCTTCTTCCGACTTCGGGGGTCTTCCGACTTTGGGGGTCTTCTTCCGACTTCTCCGCTCACTGCGGCCTCTTGTCCCGGTGTTCGGCCTCTTCTCCCGATGTCCCGTTCTTCTGCTGGGCTCCTCCGCTATCTTCTGTCGCTCTTTTGCTAGCGGTGGCCTGGTCTTCTGCGTCGTCTTCTTCCCTCTTCTCTTTTTTCGATGTTGACACGACGCTCTCTCCCGCTGTAATGCTGTGTGGACGGTGCGTAATGACTTATATAGGCATGGGGCGGGGTCACCGGGTGATGTCATCTGGTGACCCCGCCCCCTTATGACGGCACAGTCCCAGGGCATGCTAGGACTGTGCCGTCATAAGGGGGCGGGGTCACCGGATGACATCACCCAGTGACCCCGCCCCATGCCTATATAAGTCAATACGCACCGTCCACACAGCATTACAGCAGGAGAGAGCTTCCTGTCAACATCGGAAGAACATGGGGACAAGGTGCTTTGGGGGGGCGCAGGGCGCCCCCCTCCCCCAAAGCACCCACCCCCCATGTTGAGGGCATGCGGCCTGGTACGGCTTAGGAGGGGGGGGCGCTCGCTCGTCCCCACCCCCTTTCCTGACCGGCCGGGCTGCGTGCTCGGATAGGGGTCTGGTATGGATTTTGGGGCGTAGGGGGTTCCCCTTAAAATCTATACCAGACCTAAGGGCCTGCTATACCCTGCGACGGGGCCTGCAAGGTGTCAGTCTCGCCGATAAAGGCGGCGGGATTGACATCCTTTTCTCGTCCTGCCGTACCCGAGTCACGTTCAATATGAACGGACTTGTCCATGTGTGGGCAAGTCCGTCCATTTGGAAAGTCCGCCGTAACTCCGTCGGGAAGACCGGCGGACCTAGTCTGCCGGAAAGTCCGGTCATGTGTAGGCAAGTCTGTCCGTTCAGAAAGTCCGTCGGAAGTCCGTTGGGAAGACCGTCGGACCTAGTCTGCCGGAAAGTCCGGTCGTGTGTACGCTGCATCAGTGTTTCTATCAGGAGCACTGGCTGTGGAAAACTCACAAAGAACTACATCCAGGCAATGGAGGGAGATCTCCTGATGAGCTGCAGCCAGAAGGACAGAAAAACAATGTTCTAGTTGAGGTGAAAAGCCAAAAACTACCTTAGGAAGGAAGTTCTTGTACTCAACACCACCTCGTCTTGTGTAAGACCAGAAGAGTTATTTGCAGCTTAAAGCGGAGCGCCGCCGAAAATTTTTTTTTTAAAAGTCAGCAGCTACAAATACTGCAGCTGCTGACTTTTAAAACATGGACACTTACCTGTCCAGGGCGCCCGCGATGTCGGCACCCGAGGCCGAACCGTCTCTCCGTCCTCGGGTGCTGCCGCCTCCATCTTCGGTAAGGAAATCAGGAAGTGAAGCCGTGCGGCTTCACTTCCCGGTTCCCTACTGCGCATGCGCGAGTCGCGCAGCGCAATACGGATGGTCCCTGCTGCCTCTGGGACCCGTGTGTTTCCCAGCAGGCAGCGGGGAGGGAGCAGGAAGTGGCGTAAATAACCGCAGATTCTGCGGCTATCTATGCCGGAAGTGGGTACAGATACCTGTAATATACAGGTATCTGTACCCCCCTCCCCCCTGAAAGGTGCCAACTGTGTCACCGGAGGGGGGGAGGAATCTGATGAGTGGAAGTTCCACTTTTGGGTGGAACTCCACTTTAAGGCGGCTAGTTCAGACACTCATATTGCAGAGGTGATGAAAGAAAGAAACACAACCTATGTATGGTAGCGCAAGGGGGAATATGCATGCTAGGTTCAAAAGGCAGTTGTTGAAGTGGCAAGAGAAAAATATTTTGTTCCCACAAAGTAACAATAAAGTGCACAGGGGAAGCCATCCTGTACAAAGGTCTTGATCAATGAATGGATGCCAGCAGTCTAGCTAAAGGCATTGTGGGGTGCACCGAGATATGCTTCTGTCTCTCAGAATCTGTGCTTCAACAGCCATGCATTAAAGCCAGTGGTGGAAAACTGTCAGGGCTGGGCACAGCCCTTCCTTCCTCTGAGCTGGCTGCTCAGCTGTCCGCTAATTGCTAGTTCCTATCTCTCCACAGTGACTCACCCGTTGATGATATCCTGCTCGTCAGTCCTGCCTACTTAAGCCGTCCACCCAGATGATCTCTGCCTTCACCTTGGTCAACATCACAAAGATGATCTCCTGCGTTCCTGTTAAAGACTTGCTTGGCTGACCTTCCTTCTGTCTCCAGATCCTGCTTGCTGTTCCACTACGCTGATCTCTGGCTTCCTGACTTTCTGGCTTGTCTGACTATTCATTCCGGTTACCGAACTTTGGCTATGTTTTGACTACGTTTGTTCAATTTACTTTTATTATTAAATGAGTGTGATTAAACTGTACTTCTGTCTCGGTCTGATTCATGATTTCTGACACAAACTGGTCCTTGAGATAGAAAATCCAGATGTTCTGGAAGAGCCCACAGTGTTCCATCCAGGAGTCTGATCGGGATGCAGTACCCTATCTGCCTGGGCCAATCTAGAGCTATGAGGATCAACGGAATGCCTTCCATCTTGATCCTGTGTAGGAGACAACTGAGGATTTTCGGGGGGGAGGTGTAGATCAGACTAATGATCCCATAAAGCTACAAGAACATCCAATGTTTCTGCTAAAAGATACCTGGGGACAAACCTGTTCAGTTTGTTGAATCTGAAGGCCAGAAAGTCCACATCTGGTGTCCCCACCTGTGACACAAGTCTTGGAACACCAAGACTGGAGGTCCTTAAGAACACGTGCATCCTCCACTGGGATGGTCAATGCTTTGTTAAGACAGGAAACTTCTGGAAACCACCGAGGAGGCAGTCCACTTTTTTACAAATTCCTCCTCGAATGTATACAAGACTGATAGCTATTTGGGAATGAAAAACAATTTGTCAGGGTTCTTTCAGTCACCATAAGACTGCAAATAAAGGGTGCAGCAGAAAAGTCTTGGCTGTCTTGGGAGCCTTGAAGGAGCCTAGATTGGTGACAGCACTGGTAGAAGCCACAGGCTGACCCTCAAGTCTTAAAGTGACGTGTACAGCATTAATGGTAACTGAAATGGTTTCCTTTAATTTTGAAGTAATGGCAGAATACTGAAACTTTCCAGTGTAGGCTCGTCTTTTAAGGCCTTAACAGAATCACAGAGGGTCATGGAAGCTTTGGGCTCAGAAGCTGCAAGCAGTGGAAGGTGTAGAAGCACACTTATTATCTCTACAATCAGAGTTCAAAAATGAAATGTGCTATTTGAGCCATAAAGTCCTACATGTATACCAGGGACTTGCGCTGAGGTCAGTGACTGTTGAGGCACTGGCTGGGATCGTTAAAGCGAGAGCAATAATTCTAGCACTAGGCCTCCTCTGTAACTCTAAACATGTAACCTGTAAAAAAATCTTACAGCGTCGCCTATGGAGATTTTTAAATAATGAGGTTTGGCTCCATTCCACAAGTGTGCGCAATTTTAAAGCATGACATGTTAGGTATCTATTTACTCGGTGTAACATCATCTTTCACATTATACAAAAAAAAACAGGCTAAGTTTTATTTTTTTTTTATTCATGAAACAGTTTCTTTGAAAAATTGCTGCGCAAATACTGCGTGACTTAAAGACATAAAGAGTTGCAACTACCACCATTTTATTCTCTAGGGTGTCTGCTAAATATATATATATATATATATATATATATATATATATATATATATATATATGTTTGGGGGTTCTGAGTAATTTTCTAGCGAACAAATTATGATTTTTACATGTAGGAAGTGTCAGAATTAGCTTGGGTGGCAAGGGGTTGATTACCACACGTAATATACAAATAACTATTATATATTGTTTTTAAGGTAGTTTATTAGATTTTCAAAAACTGTACTCAAGCAGGTGGCTTAACGGACAAATTACGGAAGTTTGAAGTTATAACTTCCAACCAGTAATTTCACAGTAAATAGGTAAATAATAAATTATTATGTTATACCATATAGCATATAAATATAGGATTTAGCTTGACTGTGAGCTCATTGTCAGTCTGCTCTGCAGTGTGCCAGCTTGTATTTAAATTGGCTAGTCTTTATGCAGCTTCTGACAGGCTGTGCAAGGAGCCTCATAGCTCTGGAAACCATAGGAGCCCCAAATTTTGACCAGTGGTGGGAGTAGGACCCCAGATCGCCAAGCTACGACCCTCAATCTTTTTTTTTTTATGTTCATGGCTCTGCCTCACCTGCCTCCCCTGACTGCACTTCACTGATGTATACAGTGATATACAGTGATATCCTGTGATATAGCTGAGAAGGAGTATACACCAGACAGTGCTAAGGAAGATTCTGAGTATGTCATAGACTTTAGCAGAGGCAAAATTCAAGACCGTCAGTGTCAGGCACCTTAGGGTGTACACTGCAAGCAACAACAGGACCATTGGTATAGCGTGTTGGACCCACAGGGTACAGCAGGACTGTCCCCCATGTGTCTAGAACCAGACATGTTGCATAACAAGGTGGAACTTCAGGGTGCAAGTCACTGTAGGCAAGCAGCAGAGACAAACCAAGAAATGGACCATGTATCACGTGCATTTAGGAGAAGTGGTGGGGAGGTACTCTCAATGCTATGTGACAGGAAAGAGTGGAGCGTGCACAAGATTCTACCCTGTAGATGTTGGCAAACCCACAGCATTTGCTCCTTCTGTGGTAAAACTGGCAGGAATTTTAAACGGCTCCCAAGTGGTCCTAGTAAAAAGGTAGTAGAAAAAAAAAAAAAAGGGAAAGCAAAAAGGTGTAGGAGGAGTTATACAGGGCAGTTTGTCACTGTGGAATCTTCCTGAAAGTGGCAGTATAACCCAACTATCTGAATTTCTGTGTCCCTCAAGGAACGAGAAAGGAAATTGGATTAGGTATTTGGGTTTAGATACAGTTGAGCCTAGGTTCACACTGAATGCGGGTTTGAAATCATGCAAGTTCAGCTGAACTAGCTCGATTTCAAACCAGAGTTTCAGTCTGACTTTGGGGGCGATTTGAGAGACATCTGTGCGGGTTCATGCACAGATGTCTATTGAAATTGCCAAAAGTAGTGCAGGAACTACTTTTGGGAATCGTTGTGGCGCCACAAAGTCGGCGTCGCACCGATAAGCTCCAATTTGGTATGCGACTTGACATGTCAAATCGCATATCAAATCAGCCCAATGTGAACGCAGGCTGAAGGATTTGAGGTTTTCTCATAACAAATAGAAAATTGAATACTTACTTTTCCCTAATTTTCCTTTCCTGGTGCCTATCCATCGCAGCATATGCGTATGCTGCCATGAAGGCACCAGGAAAATTGATTTCCTGCTATGCTCACTCTGAGTAAGGCAAGAGTATTTTAGCCTTTTAAACGTATGTAAACCTTAACAATAGACTTCACTTATTTGCTCCTGTTTGTGCTAATATACCAGTGAAAGGGTTTGTTATATCTGTTGAAGTGCAAAACAAACAAAAAAAACGCCAATCCTGCCAGAAATCCAGTGGTGTTTAATGCACTCTACCCTGCCCAGTTTTGCTCCGTGAGCTATACTACACAAGAAATACCCCCTATGTTATAGAGATAAGGAACGGGAGGTGTGTTCTGTGGTCCTCACGCACTTTGTGTCCTAGGGTGACAATGCTGCTCCACCACAAATACAGGACATTTATCTGGAATTCAGCTAAAGTGGTTGTAATATCAGTGCTCACAATTACTGCCATAGAGATACGTTCCGAGGGTGACATGCACCTAACTGGACTTAACTCATGGTGTGCCTTCACTTTTTGCAAAGTAGTATCGATATTCCCATCACACACCTTTCCTGGATAAGGCTTTAGGAGTAGCGGGTGCTGTAGCAAAAACCAGGAACTGGAAACATTGCAGATCAAATGTACAGTATCTCACAGAATTGAGTACACCCCTTACATTTTTGTAAACATTTTATTGTATTTTTTCATGTAACAACACTGAAGAAATGACACTTTACTACAATGTAAAGTAGTGAGTGTACAGCTTGTATAACAGTGTAAATTTGCTGTCCCCTCAAAATAACTCAAAACACAGCCATTAATGTCTAAACCGCTGGCAACAAAAGTGAGTACACCCCTAACTGAAAATGTCCAAATTGGGCTCAAAGTGTCAATATTTTGTGTGGCCACCATTATTTTCCAGCACTGCCTTAACCCTCTTGGGCATGGAGTTCACCAGAGCTTCACAGGTTGGCATTGGAGTCCTCTTCCACTCCTCCATGATGACATCACAGAGCTGGTGGATGTTAGAGACCTTGCTCTCCTCCACCTTCCATTTGAAGATGCCCCACAGATGCTCTAATAATAATAATGGGTTGTTATTATGTTGGAATACTGCCCTGCGGCCCAGTCTCCGAAGGGAGGGGATCATGCTCTGCTTCAGTATGTCACAGTACATGTTGGCATTCATGGTTCCCTCAATGAACTGTAGTTCCCCAGTGCCGGCAGCACTCATGCAACACTTCCACCACCACGCTTGACTGTAGGCAAGACACACTTGTCTTTGTACTCCTCACCTGGTTGCTGCTGCACTGACAGGCTGACCCCCTACCCCTTTAACCTCTGCAGCAATGCTGGCAGCACTCATACGTCTATTTCCCAAAGACAACCTCTGAATATGACACTGAGCATGTGCACTCAACTTCTTTGGTTGACTATGTGAGGCCTGTTCTGAGTGGAACCTGTCCTGTTAAACCACTGTATGATCTTGGCCACCATGCTTTAGCTCAGTTTCAGGGTCTTGGCCATCTTCTTATAGCCTAGGCCATCTTTATGTAGAGCAACAATTCTTTTTTTTTCAGATCCTCAAAGAGTTCTTGGCCATGAGGTGCCATGTTGAACTTCCAGTGACCAGTAAGAGAGATTGAGAGCGATAACACAAAATTTAACACACCTGCTCCCCATTCACACCTGAGACCTTGTAACACTAACAAGTCGCATGAAAACCGGGGAGGGAAAATGGCTAATTGGGCCCAATTTGGATATTTTCACTTAGGGGTGTACTCACTTTTGTTGCCAGCGGTTTAGACATTAATGGCTGTGTGCTGAGTCATTTCGAGGGGACAGCAAATTTACACTGTTATACAAGCTGTACACTCACTACTTTACATTGTAGCAAAGTGTCATTTCTTCAGTGTTGTCACATGAAAAGATATAATAAAATATTTACAAAAATGTGAGGGGTGTACTCACTTTTGTGAGATACTGTACATCACAGAAGACATAGTGCAACATTTTGGAGCCACACGGGACCCCTTTATCAGGAACGTGATCACCACATGGGGGAGGGGGGAGGGGTCCTGCCTGGTTCCGCAACGTTGCATTAGGTCTTTTGTGATCATTCTTCAAAAAAGAATTGGGCGTAATTGACGATCCGCAGTGTGCTGGCAAATATGTACATTTGATTCACTTTTTGCAAAGTCGCTGAATTCCTGGCATTCATCTTTAATCATTGTCACCCAAGGACAGGTAAGTATTACTGGCAGGAGCACCAGGTAAAAAAAAAAAAACCTGAGAGAAAAGAGAATGAATTGAGCAATCACTTACAGGTGCATCTCATAAAATTAGAATATCATCAAAAAGTTATTTTCAGTAATTCAATTCAAAAAGTGAAACTCACATATTTCATATTGATGCGTTACACACAGAGTGATATATTTCAAGCTTTTCTTCCCTTTAATTTTGAGGATTATGGTTTAACCCCCATAGAGAATTTGTGGAGTATGGTCAAGAGGAAGATGCAAGACACCAGACCCAACAATGCAGACGAGCTGAAGGCAGCTATCAAAGCAACCTGGGCTTCCTTAACACCTCAGCAATGCCACAGGCTGATCACCTCCATACCATGAGGTACTGATGCAGTAATTCATGCAAAAGGAGCCCCGACCAAGTATTGAGTGCATACTATACTGTACATGGGCATACTTTTCGGTAAGCCAACATTTCTGTACTAAAAATCCTTTTTTTATATTGGTCTTCTGTAATATTCAAATTTTCTGAGATATAGAATTTTGGGTTTTTACTAGCTGTAAGCCATAATCATCAAAATTAAAAGAAAGAAATGCTTGAAATGGATCACTCTGTGTGTAACACATCTATATACAGTACCTTGAAAAAATAATCATACCTCTTGAAATTTTCCACATTTTGTCATGTTACAACTAATATTGTACATTTATTTTACTGGAATTTTATGTGATAGACCAACACAAAGTGGCACATAGTTGTGAAGTGGAAGGAAAATAAATGGTTTTCCAAAATTTTCGCAAATAAATATGTGAAAAAGTGTGGCATGCATTTGTATTCAGCCCTCTTTACTCGGATACCCTCAACTAAAATCTAGTGGAACCAACTGCCTTCAGAAGTCACCTAATTAGTAAACAGTCCACCTGTGTATAATTTATTCTCAGTATAAATTCAGCTATTCTGTGAAGTCCTCAGGAGAACCTTAATGAACAAACAGCATCATGAAGGAGGCCAAGAAACACACCAGACAGGTCAGGGATAAAGTTGTGGAGAAGTTTACAGCAGGGTTAGGTTATAAAAAAATATCCCAAGCTTTGAACATCTCATGGAGCACTGTTCAATCAATCATACAAAAATGGAAAGAGTATGGCACAACTACAAACATACCAAGACATGGCTGTCCATCTAAACTGACAGACCAAACAAGGAAAGCATTAATCAGAGAAGCAGGCAAGAGGCCTATGGTAACTCTGGAGGAGCTGCAGAGATCCACAGCTCAGGTGGGAGAATAAGTCCACAGGACAACTATTAGACATTCACTCCACAAACCTGGCCTTTATGGAATAGTGTCAAAAAGAAAGCCATTGTTCAAAAAACGCCATAAGAAGTCCCATTTGCAGTTTGCGAGGAGCCATCTGGGGAACACAGCAAATGTGGAAGAAGGTGCTCTGGTCAGATGAGACTAAAATGTAACTTTTTGGCCTAAAAGAAAAACACTATGTGTGGTGGAAAACACTGCACATCACCCTGAACACACCATCCCCACCTTGAAACATGGTGGTGGCAGCATCATGTTGTGGGGATGCTTTTCTTCAGCAGGGACAGGGAAGCTGGTCAGAGTTGATGGGAAGATTGATTGGGCCAAATACAGGGCTAGCTTAGAAAAAAAAACCTGTAGAGTCTACATAAGGCTTGAGACTGGGGCAGAAGTTCACCTTTCAGCAGGACAACGACCCTAAACATACAGCCAGAGCTACAATGTAATGGTTTAGATCAAAGCATTTTCATGTGTTAGAATGGCCCCTCAAAGTCCAGACCTAAATCCAATTGAGAATCTGTGGCAAGACTTGAAAATTACTGTTCACAGACTCTCTCCACCCAATCTGACAGGGCTTGAGCTATTTTGCAAAGAATGGGCAAAACGGTTACTCTCTAGATGTGCAAAGCTGGTAGAGACATCCCCAAAAAGACTTGCAGCTGTAATTTCATCGAAAGGTGGTTCTACAAAGTATTGACTCAGGGGGGCTGAATACAAAATAAATGCCACACTTTTCACATGTTTCTTTATAAAAACTTTTGAAAACCATTTATCATTTTCCTTCCACTTCACAATTATGTGCCACTTTGTGTTTGTCTATCGCATAAAATCCATTTACGTTTTTGGTTGTAACATGACAAAAGATGGAAAGTGTCAATGGGGTATGAATACTTTTTCAAGGCACTGTAATATGAGTTTTAGTTTTTGGATGGAATTACTAAAATAAATTAACTTTTTGATAATATTCTAAATATTATGAGATGCACCTGTATAAGGAATAGTGAGCCGCATTATATCAATTTTCACTGTAGCCTCCCTGGCTCGGGGTTAAAATTCAGGACCATTAGCGGTAACCCCGAGCCACACTCGGGATTACATCGCAGGATCCTGGTGTGGCTTTACTTACCTTGTCCCCGGGATCCTGCGATGTCCCCCGCAGTGTCCGTGGGCTCTGTCCTCCTCCGAAGCCTCTCCGTGCCAGGCTCCGTTCCCTGCGAGCGGTGCGACGCACGGGGGTGGAGCCTGGCGGCAAATTCAAAAAAGTGTAAAATCATAACACATACAGTACTGTAATCTTACAGATTACAGTACTGTATGAAATTATTTCACATCCCTTTTGTCCCTAGTGCTTTGTTCTATGCCCTGCATGCAGTTTTATGTTATATATACTGTTCTTTCTGCCTGGAAACTGGAGATTGTCCATAGCAACCAAAAAGTGTCCCTTTACATCAAAAGTGGCTTTAGACCAGCTAGAAAACTGCGATAGTAAATTAGAACACTTGCAGAATTGAGCGATAGTGAATCGTGGGGAAATTTTTTATATTATTAATTTTTTATTTTTTTTAAATTATTTTTATTTATTATTTTATAATTTATGTTTTTGTGTTTCAAACTTTATCATACCCGGGATATCTACTAGACTCTGGTTTGGACAGATTTAAGTGTGTTATTGTTAAGAATTACAGACCTACAATATAAAACGCCAAATTTCCATGCAAAATAATTGTACCGCTTTCAGCACCTAAAATCCGAAATAATCATACCGCCAGGGAGGTTAAAGAAACTAAAGACCCATAACCGCTCCCATTGATCTTAAAACATTTCTTATTTACATCAGTATACCATTTTTTTTAAAGTTGGGACAAGTTGGTCAGGTTTTTAATTGTCATCTGTGTCACTATTAGCAAGATTTACCATTCACCGAGAACAAATCTTTAGTAGACTGGAGGAAGGGTCAGAACAATTGTGTTGTTGCGGTCTTCCTATCCTGGTGACAACTGCTCTCCGCATTTCTTGTCCAGGTGTCCCAAGGATACAAAGTGAGGGAAAAGCTCCCCAATGAAGTCAACCTCAGAAGCAGAACCCAGCAGAAGTTTTTACCTCCTACTCGTTCTATCCATAACCAAAATAGCCCAGATTTAGGATTATCAATATATCCAGAAATATATTACTCTATATGGAGGTCTTCATAATAAAAAATAACAGACAACAGATTTCTAAAAAACAAGTACAAACATTTTTATTTTGTTTCTTTACAAAGGCCAATGCCTAGAAGGGTTTTTTAATGTCACTTTCTTAACAAAATATAAAATAGCTTTTTCTTTCCTCAATAAACACAAGAGCTGAAATGGTTAAAAAAAAAAAAAAAAAAAAAAAAAAAAGACAGGAAGAGCAATCATAGGTAAAAAAGGGGGGAGGAGTGCTGAGCACGGGCGGGGTACCCTTATTTCCTATGCTGACTAGAATCATGCTGTAAAGATCAGTGGTATAGCGCTTAACCATCACAGAGGGGCCATTTTGTTGGAGACAAAGTATACCGAGTTGAAGACATAATTGTGGCAAGAGACTTGAAGGAATATATTAGTTTGATTACAGAGTACTATAGACTATTGCATGACTATAAATGCAAATGAGTGTGAGAGGGGACAGAAAATTTGCGCTTTTGGAGCCTGAAGGAGAAGTTGAGGATTCTATGCCACATTATCGGTCCCACGTTGGCTCTAAGCCCATGAACTGAGCGATCACATGACCACTGATTGCTCAGTTCTCGGTCTGCTTAGAGCAGAGGCTGTCAGTCACCGCTCTCCACTCTGCCCCTCCAGCTCTCACTGGAACTCTGGGCAGAGGAGGCGGCAGGCGCACCTTGCTTTGACTCTCAGTCGCGTGCTGAGAACCAAAGCCAGCTGTCAATCAGGGAGGCGGGTGGACTCCAATATTGTTGAGATCTTTCCAGAGCCCGGAGCAGCTCTGTCATGTCACCTGACAGTGGGCGATAGCCCACTATAAGCTGACACTGGGTCACAGAAGAGTAAAATTAAGTGCACTCCTGTGACCCACAAAAAGTATAACCAAACAAGCTTTGGTCATACTTCTCTTTTAAAGTGACCCTATACTCTTCCATGTAAGGGAAGAATTAATTAGGAAATTTTAGTAAGACGCCATAAGTTGGCAGTTAGACTTAATAGCTTGGGGAGGCTTCGTCCTCAGTGCTGCTGGAGACCAGAGAACTCCCTATGCATATAACAAAGTTAGCTTTTGACCATACACTGATTCCCAGCAGGCTGAACAAAGAAATCTAACAGAATCCTCCATCCACGCTAAACAGTGTGGAGGGACAAATTACCAAAGAGCCTGTTGAATTCTGTGCTGCTGCCTATCAGAATACTCAAACAGTGCCTACTTCTGATTGGAGGCAAGCGCTGTTCAGATGACAACTTTCTACTCGGCTCCTTCGATTTTTCATTTAATGGATGTCAGAGGGAGTGGTGACAATGGTGACAGGGCCACCGTCTGATCAAACTTTAGTTGGTTCATTAGGAACCAGGCAAAGTTTGCTTGGTATGGCCAGCTTTACTCATGCCTTGCCATATGACAGTGCTCTGACATTAGGATCCTTCACTCAATGAGTACTGTCAGATGAGCACTGTCCCGGCTCATAACCCAGAAGTTTTATTTTTTTCTGTAGTTTTCCACAGTGCTGAAAAGAAGCCAGACAGACTAAAGCTGGCCTTACACCTACCCATTGTGGTAACACATGCCACTCTATGTGGTACATTATGGTACGGTTTATTTAGAATGGCACCCCAATGCATAAGTACAGTAGGTGTCAATGGACTCACTTTGCCACGCACCACAGCATACATGCCGTGTGTGGTAGTGCCAAGCTTAAAAAAAAAAAAAAGTCCACATTTTCCTTTCATTGCCATGTGTTAGCAACCATTCTAAATGAATAGGCTGCCTTAATACATCACACCCTAACATGAATGTGGTAACACCCCACAACAGAATGCCATAGCATGGAGGAAAACCCGAAGGTATGATAAGCTACCTTTTGGTCCCTGCCAAAAGTATTTAAAAATTCTAAATCAAGGATATGCAATTAGCGGACCTCCAGCTGTTGCAGAACTACAATTCCCATGAGGCATAGCAAGACTGACAGCCACAAGCATGTCACCCAGAGGCATGATGGGGCTTGTAGTTTTGAAACAGCTGGAGGTCCGCTAATTGCATATCCCAGCTCTAAATGGACATTACCAAAGATATTTTGTACCTCAACCCCAGATAAATGTCACCAAGTCTTAATGTATGGGAACAGTGGACCTCACCTAAAAATTGGAGAAATAAAAATATGGTATGTTTCCTAGAGCAACCAACCAGACACTAACACTTATCTAGTTCAGAATTTAAAAAAATGAAAATCAAGCATTTACTGGTTGCTGAGGAGACACGACTACACTTTCTTTCCTGTAGTTTTAGCAAACCCATCACAAATGTCCCAAGAGGTGTTCTCCAACAAAATGGCTTCCTCATTTGTGCATCTTTTTTTTGGTTTTCCCTTGTAAACTCCTTACGCTGAAATATTTATACACCTATATTTTTGTAACTTTGTGAAAAGCTTGCACCACTGAAAAATCACAGCATGTTCCTCCGCAGGGAAAAAGTAGGGAGCAAAAAAAAAAAAAAAAATTTCCAACAAAATGACAACAAGTAGGGGAAACTGCAGCAGCCTACCTAACAGCATTTTTTACTGGCAGAATTATCACTGGCAAACAGAAAAAATAAAAAATGACTTTTAAGTGCTTTTAGGGAAAATAAAACGGTAAACCGTGGAGCAGTTAAGCGCAGGTTCCATCTAGTTAAAGGAAAGCCTGCTTCTCCACACAAGAAAGCTTCATATGTCAATAAAACTGCATGCAGCTTCAAATCTCATGGGGGCAAAAAAAAGGAATATAAACAATGTGTTAAGTGCAGTAACCCATAGCAATCACTCATTTTACGCTGATTTGATTGCTTCAACCTGATTAAAGTTAAAGTCAAATTGGTTACTATGGATTACTGAACTTCATTACCCTTTGCAGTGGCTTATTAAAAAGGGACAGTCCATTCAAAATGACATAAGGTGGAGACTGGGGGGACTGTGTCACTGACCTCCTATTACTCCTGGGGGCGCCAGTGGTGCAAGCTCCCACCCCTATGTGCTGGCTGTTTTTTTTTTTTTTAAGTTTTGAGTGTCCCCACTCCTTCTGATGCATTATTAACCATGTTATACCCTGGATTTAGAATAAAGCAAGGAGAGCAGAACCCCTTGCGATGGCTGCAGCAAGAGTGCTAACATGGGAACAGCAAGACGCCATTCACACCTGAGTGTTTTGTCACATGATTCCCAAACCGTGACAGCTCTCAAGTTGAAGAATCCTATTCTCAGTGGGCCCATTCACACTTGCTGTGTCCTTTACTATATGAAGCTCAAAAAAGTACAGGAGCTTCTTTTGGGGCAGATTCACACATTTAGAATCCAATAGGAGTGCCTGGAAAACGTGCATATATAAACCGTGTTCCAGGCGCTCCCATTTAAAAGCCTATGGGAACAAAATGCGTGATTTTACTCCTGTATGACAAGCTTTACTAACAGACATATATACAATATATATTGTATAAAAAGCAATACAAACCAGCCTGTACTCGCACCTAGTGTAAATGGGCCCTGGGATTTTACAGTCCCTGGGGAGTTGTAGTTTAACTCTTTAGCACCCACCAAACATGTAAATACGTTTTCCATGGACTGACCCTTTAAATAGAAATTTTTAAAAAGCCTGGAAAAGTAGCTTAGCACAAGATGTCTGTCAATCTGGAACCAAAGTCTAGGACAAAATAAAGTAGACCCATAGTGCTCATACATCACAGAAACCTACCTATTGAGCTGAACATAGCAATTTACTAACTGGGCTAATCAATTCATTGTGTGTGATATATCCACTTTGAGTGTGTTTGATGCTTAAAATGGCAAAAATAAATTCATGTGTAGGTTTTTCTTTTTTTCCCCAAGAAAAGATTTAAGAGGTCAGCCACTTTAGCTTTCAAACCCTGTTTAAGCTTCTACAGGGATTGCAATTTCATAGCAGGAAGATTTTTGATCCGATTGGTCAGGGGTAGACGCACGTTTATCAGTGGCAAACAATGAAGCCAACCAAACGCCAGCAGACCGTCCTACCCAGTTTAACACCTTTAAAAGGTAATCCTGTCCTCAAAACTATAACTTTTCAGTTTGCTAGAAACTAGTGACAACACTGCATCCTGAGACACGGGAGATCTCGTACTGAGCCGACAGATTGAACGCTGGTTCAGGCAAAGATCGATGTCAGCTCTGCTGTCCAAACGAGTTCAACCCTGAAGCAAAATAGCCACAACATTCATGTGCTCCACAAAATCGCAGCTAAGCATATCATGATATAAAATTATTAACCAAACAAGCCTAACTTGTTTTACTGGCTGAGTCCTCAAATATTTTTTTTAACCCCTAGTAAACCAATTCTAGCTTCAGAGAAAATGCAAATCGATCAGAAAATGAAGGCCACAGCAGCAAATACTAAAGCAAAATATTTTGATGAATGGATGTCATAATCTTACATGTAGTGCTAAGACTTTGTGTGGGCTCATTTACAATGCAAAAAAAAAAAAAAAAAAGGCAGAAAATTTCTGTTTCCCACAGCGCCATCATGTGGTCTTAAAGAAGAAGGCCTGCACAATACTTTCAGGCAGTTAACAAGGGGAATATTTCAGGATAACATTTTTTAACTCAAACCAACAAATAGTGTTCGTTATGCTATCTCCCTACTGCGGTCCCATTCTGATGACGTTGTTTCCTATAAAAGAAACAGATGTCAAATATAGGTCTGTTATACGCGTGCTAGCTCTCTATAAAATATACAGAAGTATAAAATGTTTCTATAAATTTAGAAATTGCAAAGATACCTGTATGTATTGCACTAATACATACAGTATAGATTTTTGTACGGTGTCCTTTCAACAGCGGCAAGGAGGGACACTTTATAAAAGCTTATTTTTAACCCCTTTTTACCAGTGCAGGCCTTAATCCCTTCCACTAGGAAAGACTTAAAGAGAACCTTAATAGGAATAGAGGGACTGCTGCAAGCTTTGGGACTATGTTTAAGGACCCCCCACCACAAGGAACCTCCTCCTTTTCTTTATTAGACCAGGGCAATCCCTTAGTGCGCTAACCCTTTTGCCCTCAACCGTATTACAGTATCTTTGTGGTCAGCGGTAGACCACCCCTAAAAACCCTACAAGATTTGGGAAGGAGGCTGGATGAAGGCAACTTTTGGTAGGGCTCCCTCTAGTACCCCCCGCAGCCTCCCCCTCCCCCCCTCCAGTTTCCCCCAGTCTCTCCCCACATTTGGGTGGGGCAGTAGATGTCAGGGGTCCTCCATGGTGTCGTCCTTGCTTTGCTCTGCACCACTGTCGTCGCATTCTGTGTCTGAAGCGGTGTCTGAATCTTCACATGGGCGGGGGGCATTCATGATGACAGCCCCCCGTTGCTCTTCTTCCTGCAGCTGCTTCTCCCTCGTGCCTTCTATATGCTGTATTGCCTGGTGGAGACAGAAAGCAGTACAGAAAGTTAGTCTGTCAGCTCAAATAAAAAATCCTAAATTAGGCCTGTTAATACTTGACCAGTAATTTCATGCATACTTCATAAGCCATTCCAACCAACCTAAAGCAAGCCTTATGCCCCGTACACACGATCGGACTTTCCGACAACAAAACCGTGGAATTTTGTTTGAAAGTTGTTGGCTCCAACTTGTCTTGCATAAACACGGTCACACAAATGTTGGCCAACAATTACAAACGTAGTGACGTACAAGACGTACAGCGAGCCGATAAAAATGAAGTTCAATAGTCATGTGATATCTCCATTACGAACGCCTAGTTTTACAAGACCTTCCGGCTCGTACTTGATTCAGAGCATGAGTGGACTTGTGTACACACGATCGGAAAGTCCGACAACAAAAATTTGTTGGCGGAAAATATGAGAACCTGCTAGCCAACATTTGTTGGCGGAAAGTCCGACAACAACTGTTCAATGGAGCATACACACGATCGGACTTTCCGCCAACAGGCTCACATCCAACATTTGTTGTCGGAAAATCCGATCGTGAGTACGGGACATTAGTCTTAAATCTGCACTCCAACCTTACCTTCAGTCTTGCACAGTTATACAGGCTCATCTCCTATACTGAAATTGCTTACAATGACCTCACTACATAGTGTAAGCTTCTCATGGTATGCATTAGAACCTGCAGAAAATCAGATAGCCTGTCTAATTCCCTGGCTGAAAGACAGTATTATCTAGCCCTTTTACGCTTTCAATCATGGAGGCTCAGAATCACATGTGGGCATTACCTTTGGCAATCTGCATAACAAATACACACTGCCTAGAAATGCTCACTTCTCCAAACTGATCTCCACTTATTTAGGTCTTGTTCGCACAGGGCGCATCAATGCGTGCCTCATGTGAAGGCTGTGTTTAGCCGCACAGGGATACATAGGTGTTCGTGCATCCACTCCGATTGATGTAAATTGGGAAGCAGCAGCTGCACAGGCAGAGTCACTGCTCCTTATCTGACATCCGCACAGATGCATCTGCACAGATGTCAAATTGGGAGCAGTGGCTATGTCTGTGCAGCCGCTGCATCCTAATTGATATCAATGGGCCAGCATAGGAATGCACGTGAAAAAGGTCTAACACACGAGGGCTGAGGTCTCTTGAGAAAAGTACTGATGCTGCGTGCTGTGATGTTTTCAGGAGGCTTTGTACAGCATCCTGCTGGCCCTTCCTTCTAAAAAAAAATATATATAAGCGGGTTACGCTTCAGCTTTAAAGGACCAAAAATACAAGTGGTTTAAAAGAGAAGGCCACTAACTGTAAATTTATTTAAGCCCGATGCCTACAAATTCCAAGGCCTGAGTAGAATATTTCTATGCTTTCAGGGAAATAAACATGTGCTTTTGAAGTAATTCTAATGAGGCTACTACATTGCAAAACTTGCAAAAGAAAGCACATTGGCAAGTTGCTCATGTAAACTTCCAAAAAAGTGTGCATTTATATGTAAAATCAAAGGTGCTTTGTAATAGGAGGGATATTAAACAAAGAACTTTAAAGGAGTTGTAAAGGCAGAAGGTTTTTTTATCTTAATGCATTAAGATAAAAAGCCTTCTGTGTGCAGCAGCCCCCCTAATACTTACCTGAGCCCCATCTCTGTCCAGCGATGCCCACGAGTGTCTCCCTCCTAATTGGCTGAGACACAGCAGCGGCACCATTGGCTCCCTCTGCTGTCAAAGTCAGCCAGACAGCCAATCAGGAGAGAGAGGGACAGGCCTGGGCCGCAGCTCCGTGTCTAAATGGACACAGTGAGCTGTGACTCGACTCGGGTGCCCCCATAGCAAGCTGCTTTCTGCGGGGGCACTCAACAAAAGGGGGAGGGGCCAGGGCACCGAAGAGGGACCCAAGAAGAGGAGGATCCTGGCTGCCCTTTGCAAACCCACTGCACAGAGCAGGTAAGTATAACATGTTTGTTATTTTTAACTAAAAACAAAAAAAAACCAAGACTTTATAATCACTTTAAAGAGGAACTGCATTCTGCTCACATAATTTTTAATAAAAACATCTTTGCCATTCTGAAGCTTCCCTTCAACCACTTTGCATATTATTTTATATATACTGTGATTCTGTACTTGCCAAATATGCTGCAGAAATCTCCCTCCACCGAGTCTGGCTGCAACTATTTTAACTGTGGGCAGCTGAAGCTGCTGCCTATTCACTTCCTGGATTTACAGACACACACCTCCAGCTCTGCAGCTCTCATTGACCCTCATATGACTCACCCCCCCCCCCCCAGCAAATTCTCACGAGAGTGAGAGAGTGTAAGTGAGTGAGTGAGAGAGAGCGCGCAAGTGCTGTGCATGATGTCATAACCCTAGGCTTTTTACCAGACGAGTAACAGGATGTGGTAGAAAAAAAATGTATTACTATCCAAAGTTAAAACAACGTGGGCAGAAGATTTAATAGACGGAAAAATGAAAAAATGACTGAAGTTCCGCTTTAATGTGTTTGTTACCCCGACATTTCATATTCCTGATAGGTGCCTGCTGTACCATGTACTTGTATGAGAACTTACCTGCACAATGGTGTCCAGATTTTGACGGGACGTGGACACGGAACTGATTACAGAGGAATGTCCCACAGTCACAACATTGACATGGTGAGAGGGTGGAGGTGGTGGAGCAGGCACTATTACTGTGGGGTGGTGGGTAGGTGCCAAGGGCAGATGTGGTGCCAGGAGCTGTGAGAAGAACAAAAAAAAAAAAAGAAATAAGTGTCAACATGCTGCAGAAAATATTAAAAGGGAATATATATATCGATATATATATTACACCACATATTAGAATATATATATAGGCACCATATTTTGAGGCATTATCGGATGCAGGAGTGAGACATTGCAATAAATACATTTTAAGAAGCAAATCAACATTGCAAAAGTAAGTGACATTGTGACTTTGTATTATAATTTAGCTGATGTTTGGGCAACTTATGCATACAACCTATTTTGTCCTTGATCTACATGTTGGTAATGATGGCAAGTTTGGTAACTATGCTCAGACTTAAGCGGGCCATATATTATACAAATTTCTTGAACCATGTAGTGCAAGGGTCTGCCCGACTGCATACAAATTGAAAGCGTTTAGGTTTGACCTCATATTATATGGTTTTGGTAAATGTAAAAGGAAAAGGAAAAGGAAAATTGCACAATTTATGGCCTGCCTTAAAATAGGCACCGACAGGAAAAAAAAACAAAAAAAACAAATGGATGACTCACCTGGGAGTGGAGGAGCTGCTCACTCCTGTCCTGCGACTCCGGTGACTGTCCCTGTGCTTTCCCTCCCTCATCTTCCTGCTGGATTTGCTGAGCTATCGCCTTCAACTTCTCGGGGTACATATGAGCATCCAGAGCTCGAACCTAGTAATAAGGTAGACCAATTAATTACTCCATAACTAACCGATTAGAAGTTGATCACCCATATTGATCCCTCTCTATAATCGAAGTAGGTCTCTAAAATTTTAAAAGCTACCAAAAAAGGTGCGTGGGTTGGCTATCCAAAATACTCCTCTAACTGATATTGCCTCCATAATAATGGGATCTATTTGACAATTTGGGAATATTTAATAGTTTACCAACTTGTAAAGCAATGATCAGCAATTAAAGAAAAAAATTAATCTATTTTAGGTCAATATAAAAAAAATGCATTTAAGTGGTTGTAAAGGCAGAAGGTTTTTTATATCTTAATGCATTCTATGCATTAGGATAAAATACATTCTGTGTGCAGTGCCCCCCTCAGCCCCCCTAAAACTTACCTGAGCCCATCTAGATCCAGCCATGTTGTAGGAGTGTCTCGGCTGCCCAGGACTGCCCTTCTCATTGGCTGAGAGAGCAGTGTTGCGCCATTGGCTGACTGACTGACAGCAGCGAGAGCCAATGAGAAGAGAAGGGGGGCGGGCCGCGGCTCCATGTCTGAATAGACACAGGGAGCTGTGACTCTGTTCCAGTGCCCCATAGCAGGCCGCTTGCTGTGGGGGCACTCAACAGGAGGGAAGGGTCAGGAGTGGCAGCAGGGGGACCTGAGAAGAGGAGGATCTGGGCTGCTCTGTGCAAAACCACTACACAGGGCAGGTAAGTATAACTATTGTGGATAGAGAAAAAGACTCCTGAAAATCAAACAAAAGTAAAATTCACCCAAGCATTATAGTTTCTCTTTAAGTTGTTTCTACAGTGACTGAACAGGTATAAGAATTTAATTTGGTTATTAGGATAGAGAAACCAAGTATGTCAAATCACTCTGTCAGTGAGGCCTACCTATTGTAGTAATGAGCCAATAGAATTCTCAACAAAAAGGATAACATATTAGAGTCTTTTCAGGTCTCTTATGAAGCAGTGTATTGGTATGTGCAGGCCATGTTGCACTGTAGTCATACGACCAGCAGTAACAACTTTGCCTTATAAAAAGTTCATTAGTTACCTGCTCCTCCAGCATCATCCTGACTGAACGTTCCTTGTCTAGTTGTTGTCTCAGTTCAATCATTTCTCTCCGCAGATCATCTGCCTTCTCCTCCTCCCAGATATCCGGAGAGCCGATCCCTTCATCCTTGTCTTCTGCCCGCCGCCGCTTGGGAGAGGAGCCGCTGAATTCCTGCCACAAATAGAGGCCATTAGTTTGACCATTCTGCTGCTGAAGCAGGGCAGCAAGTGGACAATTAAAATCTTCAGAACATATAAAACAAATCTTTAGCAAATAAGGTTTACTGTTCCCCAGTTTATCTTTTAAGTATAGAACAAAAAAGATCAGCTAGATCTGCAGTCTGAACCACGGATGTGCAGCTTTATAGTAGATTTCGAGGATAAGCCTAATTATAAAAATGCTCCTTCTCCCCTCCTACACCTGCGTTGACTAACCGTTGTAACAAAGATGTATACACTTACCAGTCACTGGCTGCAGGGGAGAGGAGAGGGCGCTCCGACAAAGGGTGGCAAAGCCTTGGAGTGGTGACATCACCCACAGGCTTCCTATGGCCAATCAGTTGTCGGTGCTCCCTCCTCTTCTCTGCAGTTGCTGTTGGCTGACATGAGGGAGCCGGATCACATGACCAGACATGAAAATAGGCAAGTGTATACATCTTTCTTACATAAGTCAGCATAGGTGTTAGGAGGGGGAGATTTGCCGCAATTCTAAAACGCCCAGGTGTGAATGACAAATCGCGCAACGCACATTTGACATGCCATTCATTTGAATGGCACCTAAAATCGAGGTGCGGTTTTGCCGCTGCAATCAGGGCAAACCGCATCGCATGAAGCATGTTGCCCAAAAAGAAGCTCCTGAACTTTTTTTGGGCGACAACAGGATGCGGTATGCTGCGATTGCAGCACGATTTATCATGGGGCAAATCCGCACCTCGATTTTAGGTGCCTTTCAAATGAATGGCATGACAAATATGCATTGTGCGATTTGTAATTCACACCTGGGCGTTTTGAAATCGTGGACAGAACCGCAGCAAATCTACCTGTAATTCAAGAGGCCCAGGTGGGAATGCAGCCTAAGTCAGAACTCCATCTATTCAACCATAATAGACCTAGGGGGTTTATTTATACCCAATATTGCTTGCATATAAACCAGGTCTTATCTCCATTAGTAAACTAACTTTGTATACCAGTGATGGTCAACTTACAAGGTATAGGAAACTTATCTGGAGATCTGATTTAATTTGAAGGGGATGCATAGAACATTCAGTATATGCAATTCTACAGAAGATTGTAAGATACTGCATTATACAGGAGATGGTAAGAGGCTGTAAACATGCTGCAGTACATTGTCAGAGGCTGGGAACAAGTTACGGGACTGCTAAAGATCACTGCCATTAAAGTCCCACAAATCAATGTTCTTACTCACACTGCTGATGTCCAAGGGCCATGCAACAGGTTCCTAAGGGCCGCAGGTTAAGCAACAGGGTCAAATACTTTATAAAGGTGGTATAATAGTTCATCCTTGATTACAAAAATATAACTACATGCACTTGTATGCTATGAAAATCAAACTCTTGTACATTTGTCAAGAAGCAGACTTAAAGAGTAACTCCACTTTTGTTGAGAAACAAACATTCCCCTCTGGGTAATCTATGTACATTGCAAGGATTTTAACAAACTTATGTTGCAGATTCCTACCTTTTGCTATTCTGTAGATATAGCGGTTTGTCTGCGTCCATGTGCAAAGTGAATTCATATGGGAGTGGTTTTATAATTATCAATCAGCTGCTGCACCTGCAGAGCTCTAATGAGGAAATTGCAGGGTCTGCATCCCTTTAGACGCGATTTCCTATTGGAAGTATTTCACCAAAGGGAAAGCGAAAAATCTGACTTGTATCTTGGTGCAGACTTCTGGGAAAATCAGTAAGCCAATCACACAAGCAGGAAATTAACATTTGCAGGGGGTGGTCTGTACACCACCTGTATACAGAACACCTCCAGGTAGCCATATTGCATTGCATTTTACAGAAAATGACACCACGGCAGATTGAAAAGGAAAAAGGTAATTTTTAATAACATTCAATTACAATATGACTTGTGTAACAACTGTATATGAGATATATATATTTTTTTTTCTCTTCTATTTGCTCCTTTTTTCTTCCCCCATGAAAGTGGAGTTACCCTTTAATATGTGCATATTGTATGGTTAGTATTTATATCTTCTGTTCTTGCACAATACACGCAATTGTTTAGCAGCAGTATGTAGTATGTATATTGCGCTCAAAGATTATTCTATTACCTGGATGAACCTTTTCAGTTGGTTGTTTTGCTGCAGCAACCTGGTTTTCTCTTGCTCCAGTGAGAATATATAGTCTGCTGTCTGTTGCAGTATGGCTGCCTGTGTGGGAGAGACACACAAAGTAGACATTAGAAATATGCAATATAGCTAAGGCAACCCTCACAGTTTTATCAGTGGCTTTTGGATGGCTATAAGATTCAACCTAGGAGACCACAAAACTGTACACCACCATATTGGAACAGAATTCAAGATTGACCCATTTCCACCTTAGCTCACTAAAATATGTCTGCAGGCTTTTAAATTTGTCCTTTAGCACTTGGAACCTGAATCTCTCTTCCCTAGGATGTTACTAGTCAAAGACAAATGGAGCTTTCATAATAACCTCAGTGCCCAGTGCTATGACACTATTTCTAGGGAGGTCCAAGTCGAGTTTTTCAGCACATTTTTCTGTGCTGAAAGTGCCCCCCTCGACTTATACTTGAGTCAAGCACTTTTCTGCAGCAAAAATTTTCATTTTCCGAACCGACTTTGGGGCCCCGTATCTCAGGGCCACTTAGTGCCAAGAACCCCAAATTTGGTGTACAAACCCAGTGGAACTGGCACCACAACATATCCAAAGATGGAGTTCCTAGCACTAAGTGGCCCCGAGATACGGGGCCCCAAAATCGGTTCGGAAAAGGTCATTCTCTGCTGCAGAAAAGTGCTTGACATTTTCTGAACTGATTTTTGGGGCCCTGTATCTCAGGGCCACTTGGTGGTAAAAACCCCAGCTTTGGATATTTTATGGTGCTAGTTCCACTGGGTTTGCACATCAAATTTGGGGTTCTTAGCACTAAGTAGTTCCGAGATACGGGGCCCCAAATTCGGTCAACTGTGTCCATCTGCAGCAATCTCATTTTGGGACCATTTGGGTTCAGAGATCCCAAATTTTTGGCTGCAGCTAGGGGGCATCTAGGAACCCTTAACTACTGAGTTTGAAGTTCGGGGGACCTATGGCTGCAAATGGGCACAGTGAGGCATGCAAATGGGCATTGTTGACCCTCTTTTCCACTTACAGTAGCTGTGCATTTCTCACCCTCGTCTTATACTCGGGTCAATAAGTTTTTCCCATTTTTTTGTGGTAAATTAGGGCCTCGACTTATACTCGAGTATATACGGTAAGTGGTTATGTAGACAGAAGTGCTGTGAGACAGTCCTCTGTTTATTATAACAAAGGAGTTTACCTTTTCTTAATTTTTTTGAAATAGAAGTGAAATTAAAAGAAGTACAGCTAAAGCTCCTTTAGCTGTACTTCTCCTGTGGCTCACAGAAGCATAGTTCGTTCTGCACTCTATGACCCGTTTTCAGCAGACGTCACAAAGCTGGTCCAGGCTGGGGCAAGATCGCAACAATATGGTCGGGATGTGTCCACAACCCTGGACCAGCACCGGCAGACAGTCACCAGCTCACTGCTCATTGAGCTCTGAGAACCCAGCAATCAGCGATGTTTGATCGCTCGGTTCTCAGTCTTACAGCCGGCTGGGGACAGATGCACCATTGGACCGATGCTGCATCCACCTAGGTAAGTATTATTCTTGGAAAAAAATGTTGAACTTCTCTTTTAAACCTAAATACTGGTTGTATTTAGTGATGTAAACAGCTCCCCATTTTAATATATTACCTTTAATATATTACTAACAGTAAAGTTAGTCCAATTTTTTGGTATTATGTGAAAGATGATGTTACACCGAGTAAATAGTTCCCTAAAATGTCATGCTTTAAAATTGCGCGCTCTCGTGGAATTTCGATAAACGACAGGCAACGCTTTAAATTTTTTTAACAGTTACCAGGTTAGAGTTACAGAGGAGGTCTAGTGCTAGAATTATTGCTCTCGCACTAATGATCGCTAGGATACCTCACATGTTTGATTTGAACACGGTTTACATTTGCGGCACAAATTACGTATGCGTTCACTTCTGCGCAAATCCCTTCTTTGCACTTAAAAGCATTAAAAAACGCCATGTTTGGCTGTTTTGAATACTGACATTTTTTCTAAATCTGGTTACTTTAAGGCTCCAGTAAACCGGTAGCGACGTTGTGACGACGCTTCTGGGTTACTAGATCCAAGATCCAATCAAAGACGACGTCCCCTCCTGCTGCTTGTGATAAGAATCAAGCGGCTGCTTAGCCTCATCGGTTGTTATCACAAGAAAGCCGACTGTCAGCTCTAACAACGGTACTGGAGAGATGCCTGCAGCTGCAGGCATCACCCTGGTACAACCACTTGAAGCAGAATGATGTACAGGTATGCAATTTTGCGGCAAGTGGTTAAAAATTTGATTTTTGTTCTCACAATAAAATCCTTCTTGAAGGACACAGCAGATCTTCATCACAAAAAACAGGCTTGATGTTGCCACCTGCAGGAGGCATCAGTCATGAAGATTTACTGTGCCCTTCCATGAATAGAAGATAAAATTAGATTTTTATACTCACCGTAAAATCCTTACCTGTGAGGTCATTGAAGGACACAGATCTTCATGATGGATTTCTCCTGCAGGTGGCGACATCAAACCCATCCATCATGAAGATCTGCTGTGTCCTCCAGCCTAGGTTCACATTGGTACGATTTGGCATGCGATTTGACATGTCAACTCGGCGGCTATTGCCGGCAATGACCCCGTTCGAATCGGGGCGGCACTGCAGCGATTCCCAAAAGTAGTCCCTGTACTACTTTTGACGACTTCAGGGGGCAATTTGCATAGAAATCTGTGCAAGAACCCACACAGATGTCTGTCAAATCGCCCCCGAAGTCGGACTGCATTGCTGGGTTGAAATCATGCGAGTTCAGCTGAACTCGCACGATTTCTAAACCTGCAACAATGTGAACCTAGGCTCAATGAATGGAAGAGAAATAATAAGCCTGCAACTAGTACTGACTTCAATTCTACTCTCCCCTGAGAGAAGCCAGTAAGGAAATCCAGCAACCCTTCCATAGATTTATATTTATACACATGTTTCTGCCAGTGGAAGTACAGGAGCAAAAATGTATGAATTTCTGAATCTGCAGTGGTTATATTACATAACCATATCAGATACAAATGGTCATCTCCCATATCTAAATAACACAATAAACCACTTCCGGACCGCCGCACGCCGATATACGTCTTTACTTTGAAGGGGGATAGCGTTGTTATGGCAGCAGCTAGCTGTCATAATCCCAGTATCCTCGTGTTCGGCCGGCGGTCCGGTTTCTGATAAGAGTGGTCTCTGCGGTGGATTCGCCGTGAGATCACTTTTATCGGCCCACCGTGCTCCAGGGCCCTCCGCCGCTTACCGGATCTATCGACTGCGGCAGAGGCAATCTGATCTTCGCCCTGGCTGGGCATGGAGATGAGGGGAAGATGCCCCCCCCCATATTTTTTTATTGCATTTAAGTGTAAATATGAGATCTGAGGTCTCTTTGACCCCAGATCTCATATTTAAGAGAGCCTGTCATACTTTTTTCTATTACAAGGGATTGTAATAGGAATAAAAGTGACACTTTTTTTGTTTTTTAAAAAAAACTGTGTAAAAATAAAAAATAAAAAAGGTGAAATAAATAAGAAAAAAAAATGTTTTTAAACGTGCCCCGTCCCGCCGAGCTCGCACACAGAAGCGAACGCATACGTGAGGAGCGCCCGCATATGAAGACGGTGTTCAAACCACACATGTGAGGTATTGCCGCGATCGGTAGAGCGAGAGCAATAATTCTAGTCCTAAACCTCCTCTGTGACTTAAAACATGCAACCTGTAGAATTTTTTAAATGTCACCTATAGAGATTTTTAAGGGTAAACGTTTGTCGCCATTCCACGAGCGTGCGCAATTTTGAAGCGCAACATGTTGGGTATCAATTTACTTGGCGTAACATTATCTTTCACAATATAAAAAAATGGGGCTAACTTTACTGTAGTCTTATTATTTCCAAAAAAAGTGCGCTTGTAAGACCGCTGGGCAAATACGGCGTGACAGAAAGTATTGCAACGACCGCCATTTTATTCTCTAGGGTGTTAGAAAAAAAATATTATAATGTTTGGGGGGTTCTAAGTAATTTTCTAGCAAAAAAAAAAACTGTTTTTTACTTGTAAACACCACATCTTAAAAAGAGGCTCAGTCCTTAAGTGGTTAAATTGACCCTATCAAGGCAAATCATGCACAAAATATCCTTCAGGAGTTAACAACCACAGACCTAATTTCCTGAAACAAGAGCATGTATATAAAAAGCACATACTACACGTCACTGAGGTATTGCATCATTTACAGAATTTCCAAATATAGTTTCACCCCACCCCCCCGATAATGACCCCTCCACTGACCTTGCTTAGTTTCTCCCCATCTGTATGAGGGATTAGAGTTTTCAGAGACTGGAAACCAGCATTTATACTTTGCATTCGACGTCGCTCATTGCTGTTGGCGATTTCGCGGCGTATTCGCCTTTCTTGGTCTCGCTGTGTCTCAGGAGTCAGGGGGATATTGGCGAGGCTGGAAAAAAAAAGTTAAAGAAGGATGTTAGATGCTGATGCAGGATACCTGTGATGCTGATACAGTATTGGAGTCAACTTTCTTAGGGCTTCTTCACACAAAATTTTATGCCCCTTTCACACTACTGCAACTTCAACGTAGCGCGATTTTGCCGCGATTTCAGGGAATGCCTGTGTAAACTTGAGGTCTATGGACCTCAACTTGCATCAAAGTCGGACCAAAGTAGTACAGGGACTACTTTGAAGTCGGTGCGACGTGAAGATGCAAAGATATGAATGGTACTCATTGGAAATCATGGGGTACGACTTGTCATGCGACTTTGCAGGCCCAAGTTGCAGCACAAGTCACACAAGTATGAAAGGGGCCTAAAGCTTAACAAATGCTCCTATAGCGTTAGCATGGGTTTTAGAAGCAAGTTAGTCGGTTGTTGCTGCAGACCACTAATGGTGCAAAATTCAAACGAAAATTCTTAGATAAGATTTTCTAAAGAAAGTTATTTCGAACTTCGACCTATGTATGGCCTGCCTTAGGGTCCTATGAGGCTCTGTATTATCTGAGCCATAGGGGTTGTTGGGTGCCTTATACCCTTACTTCCCCTATGAAATCCATACTGAAATGAAATCCATACTGAAGGCTTGGTATCAGATTTAACAATAACTCTACCCAAATGGCACTAAATTCCTCCATTATATTGCTTTGTGGTCCAACATCTACAATACTTTATAGAGCTCCATGGCCCAGCTTTATGGGCCTCCTAAAGTATTAATACATTAGGAGATATTGATCAATCTGACCCCCTCATGACAAAAAAAAAAGCTCTGAAAGCACAAATCTCATGGATTTTTATATATCTTATTACCTGCAGTACTGCCATGCCTTTGCGTCTCAGTTGGGCTCCCTTGGGAAACCCCTGTCCAGAACACAGACCCAAAAAAGTTCCCCACCCCTCCCATTAAGCAAGTGGTTGAGAGATCTTCCTGATATGGACAATGGATGGATTGGTTCAATAGGTGGGATTATACCTTCATCCACATAGTCTATGCAAGATACTGCTTAACCACTTCATAGTTCTAAAAGGTACCATTCCTTAGCCCTGCTAGATTAGATGTTGTCTACCATTCCGTGTCTTCTTAAAGGGGTTATAAACACAAAACATTTTCCAAATGAACAAAATTTTAACTGTTAATGTGGTTTACGAGCAGAAAAAAAAAAAGCAAAAAAAAAAAAAAAAAAAAAGGGACGTACATATCATGAAATCTGTTTAATACATCTGGGATTCCATTAAAACAGCAGGTCTGCACAGAATTTGAGGGCTTTCAAAATAAATGAGTTGACTTTTTGATGACAAGAAAGAATGCTCTGAAGAGCAATTTTTAGACTTTCTGTTAAAAATGTAAAAAAAATTCTACTGATGTATTGCCAACTTTAATACAGTAGTGACATAGATAGTTGGTGGGGAGAACCACTGGATCCAGCAAGGAACCTGCCATCTGACACACCCTGGTGCTCAAAACCTTCAAGAGCGCAGTTCCTACACATCCCCTGACAGATAATAGTAAACCTTTTATAGGGCACTGATGGATTAATGTCCCCCAGGGTGGTGTCAGAGTCTCCTTGAAGATAATGCGTAAAGGGAGAAAAAAAAAAAAAAAAAAAAAACTACCACGGACTAGCAAATCTGCTCCCATTTCTGCCTAACCCCCATCTAGAGTGCCCTCAAATGCCTGGTACTTCAAGGTATGGGGCGCTTATATCCCACTGTGCAATGTTCAATGCCTGTACACCATTGCACGGGAGCTGGAAAAGTTAGGAATTTTGGGAGTACCAGCATCAGATCTTGGCAGTGGTGGACAGAAGCATAGGTGAGAATAGACACCTTGGGGTTGATTTACTAAAACTGGAGAGTGCAAAATCTGGTGCAACTCTGAATAGAAACAAATCAGCTTCCAGGTTTTTTTTTTGTCATCGCTTAATTGAACAAGGTGAAGTTAGAAGCGGATTGGCTACCATGCACAGCTGCACCAGATTTTGCACTCTTCAGTTTTAGTAAATCAACCCCCTTATGTCTGCTATGTATCAATAGGCTCAGTTTGTATCCCCACATCCTCAGGGTCACTTTAGCTTAGGCTAGTGGCATTATTAAAACTGATTCCCGATTTCTTGCTGGGGGGTAGTGCAGTTTGTACTGTGGGTCTCTTATCGAGATGCTTGAAGCAAGTGATAATGGTGCTGCCAATAGCAACCAAAGTCCAATTTTATATGCAGGAATCAGGTTTAAGGCCAACATACACTTTGATATAGAAGGCCTACTGCTAAACTATGTGCACATAGTTTTAACGAACAAAGCAAAGTAAATAAACATGATTGCATGTCCTTTGTTGCAGGCGCACAGCACTGAAAGGGTTAAGGTGGGTGTTTGTTGTACACCGGCCAGCATATTATGACCTATTAGGTGCCTCTGTGTGTGGGCCCTCTCAGGAAAGGATGGAAGCCGGAACCAAGAACCCCCCTTTCATCCCCTCCTGTCTGCCCTCAGGCCTCCATAATAATTTCCAGATGACAGTACAGGGGGAGAATGAAGGCAGCTGACCCCCTCAGGGTTGAATGAGGGAACTCCAGCTTCCTGCCCCCACCAAAATCTTAACCCCTCCCGATAGAAGGGATTAGTCACAGGACGTGATTAACAAGAGGACAGAGCATAGCAATAAGACACCTCATGCAGCAATGGGATAGTGAAGAAATGTTATCTTAATTTCATGGATAATAAAAAGGACTTTGTTAATCTGGTATTTGGCTCAGTAGAACAAAAAAAAAATTCTCAAGTTCCGCAGTTATCAGTTAACATGCACAAGTTATTTCTTTACGATGAACAAAATGGCTTCAGGCATCCATTTTGTGCCCCATTCTATAGACAGGTCCTTCATTTCTGAAGACATTATAGGCGCTACCTTCAGACATCCAGTGGTGGCGGCCTAAGAATTCATGATGTGAGCACCAAAAATTTTGTAAACAAAGTTACAGAAACATGCACATTGTGACTGGGCAGATGTCCACGTTAGGTAAGACTGCTGAATCCCAACAGACAGCAATGACCTAAACATCGACCAGTATTTAAGAAAGACTGCCTTAGGAGATAACTGCTGTCTTGTGTACATGGTCTTTTTAGGACTGGAATGGCCTTTGAATATTGATGTCCTCATTTGCTGCCCAAGAATTCATGATGAGAGCACCAAAATTTTTCTAAACAAACAGACAAACATGCACACTACGACTGGGCAAACGTCCACGTTAGGGGTATAGGGGCTCCTGATTAACGATAAATGTTGGGCGCGTTTAGATGCTCTTCCAAACCCATATAGCCAAGCCCAGCATGAAGCTGTTGCCTGTAATGGGCATTCCTCACCCCCCAGCTGTACATATACAAGGAGCAAGTATACACACGGCTGCAGGGTGAAGGCCTCGAAAGCAGACGATTAGTCCATTACAGGCGTCAGCTTCTTGGGTGGATTCGGAAGAGCATCCGAACAGCCTGAGCTCATCTCTACTCCTGAGATCTGCCGGAAATTGATCCCAGCTGATCCCTTAATCCTATAGCTCAAACAGTTTGAACACATTCATACCATAGTTGCCAACATTCCAGGAAAAATTGGAAGGACGCCTTTTCATCCCATTAGGGAAAAACGGCCATGACGCCTAGGCCGGCCATACACGGAGCAAATTTCTTTCCTGCAACACAGACAATGTTGATGCGGGAATCCCTCCTCCTGGGCCATTGACTTCGCCCGGCGGTGAAGACAGTGATTATTGCTAGCGACTGTAGCAGCCGCTAGCGATAATCGTTGGTAAAATTCAGCATACTGGTTGTACCAAAGTTGATCGATTAACTTGGTACATTCAGCTTGCCCATACGTGGTTCGAATCTCAGCCAGTTCCTGCTAAACCGGTCCGAGATCTGAACATTGTATGGCCTGCCTCAGAGAGCCACTTTCCATGACAACTTACAATAGCTGCCTAGCACAATGTTCCACCAGGCATTGGGGGTTCATGGGAAAATTTGCAAATTAGAAGCCCTGTCCTGCAGAAAGGAGTGCATTTGACAATTATGTCATAACTAGACATGAAAAAGGCTACCTGAACTGACAGATTTTTTTTTATTCTTCTCATTTTCACGCTGTGCACCAGAAGAATCTGGTCAGTTTACGTGAGGAATAACAAGTTCAGGTGGTATAAACGAAAAAACAAAGGGCTTATTCAGACTGCTGCATTGCAACACGTAGGTAAAACATGAGTTTTACCATGCGTCACCGCAAATACACATGTACTGTCATGAAATTCATTTTAAATAGCACCCCAACGCACTAACAACTGGCCCACACTGTTTCTCTTCTGTTTACTGACATTTAAGGTCACCTTTAGTAAGTGACCAGGAATTTTGTCCTGATGAAGGAATGTGTCTTCATTAACAGTAGAGGACATGAATTTTCAAAGCTCTTCTAATCTCAGAAGGGTACAAGACGGCAGTTATATCCTAAGGCAGTCTTTCCTAAATATTGGTCTACATTTAAGTCATATCCATTGGGATTCTGCACTTTTAAGGCTGGAACACAGCGATCGAATATTGGCTGGCATCGGGCAGTTCAACAGAAAATCTGCCAACATTCAGCCAGTGTGTACAGCAGCCTGACCAGCTTCTTTCGAAGGGTTATGCTGGAAAACCAGCAACCGATCAGTGCCGGTGTTTTGCCGAGAACTGTCCTCCTATCATATAGTGTCCGCCCCGTACTGCGCAGGCGCAGCGCCTGCGCAGTACGGAGGAGAAGGAGATGCCGAAAGTGTCCGAAGTTGATCAGCTGACCATCAGCTGTACACGGCGCTCGGGCACTTGTTAGTGATGGCTTTGCAAGAGGGCCCCTCGCGGGCTCGCTTCGCTCGCCTCGCTCGCCTCGCTTCGGGCACGGCCTCGCTGCACTCGGCAACTATTTATTCTAACTCTATGTCCACTTGGATAGTAGGGAATGAACCTGGACATAGGGTAAGAATAAAAGCGCAGGCGCCGTGTACAGCTGATGATCAGCTGTTGAACTTCTGAGACTTTCGGCGTCTCGTTTGTCCTCCGTACTGCGCCTGCGCAGTATAGGGCGGACACTTTTAGATAAGGGACTGTATTCGACAAGACACCGGCAGCCAATGGCTGTCAGCCCTGATCAGAGTGTTCTGGTGGGCGGGGATGGCAGTACCCACTCAGAACACAAATGCATAGTGGGGGTGATCACTGCATTAACGTTGCTCTGGGTTTTTTTTCGCTCAGCCCACTGGGTTGAACAAAAAAAAAAAAAAAAAATACTTCTAGTGTGTACCTAGCATTACCCTTCTTAGCTAACATCCCATTCTCTGCTGTGGACTCCCACAGATAGACACCACAACCTATCGGGCACTGCACTGGAATAATTGCCAGCCCATGCCTTCAAAGCAGGCAGTGCCAACTTTTGCCAGGAAAAAGATTAGTCTATGACAAAATGCTTGTTTTAGTACCAGCCAAGCAATATACAAAGTATGCACATTCTATCTACAGTATATATGGCCCAGGCACCACTTCTGTAACACATCGCACACTTTGTAAAACTAATTTAGAACACAACCCCCTATACATTCCTACTGGCCCATCATAATGATGGGCAGCCTCAATGGCCAATAGGAATGTGCAGGAAGTAAGCACTTTCATACCGGTAGTGCAAAAGCTTAGCCTAGTAGAACAGCTTGATGATCATCTGTGACAATATGAAGCCAAGTTTATAAACTACCAAGAGGAAAGTTCAAAACTAAGGCTGACCATACTTTATACAATTCTCTTGTACAACTTTCCTTTAGCTTTTACCAAAACCATATGATAGGAGGGTAAAATCTAAACACTTTCAATTTGTATGCAATTAGGGAGGTCCTTACACTACATAGCTTAATCCTAGAAAGTATTATTTTAGCAAAAGAGTAGTTGAAGCTTGGAATAGGATCCCAGCAATTGTAGCGAGTCCTACCTAGATTTTTTTATCAAGACACACAAAAAAAATATATATATAAATAAATTATTATAAGATACATTTAATAAAATGGAGCAGTTGATAGACCACTAAAGCCGCGTACACACGAGCGGAATGTCCGACAGAAAAAGTCAGACGGAAGCTTTTCATCGTCTATTCCGATCGTGTGTAGGCCTCAGACTTTTTTTTTTTTTTAAATTCTGACGGACCTAGAAATAGAACATGTTCTAAATATTTCCGACGGAACCAATTTCTATCGGGAAAACCGCTCGTCTGTATGCTGTTCCGACGGACCAAAAACGATGCATGCTCTGAAGCAAGTACAAGACGGAAGCTATTGGCTACTGTCTATTGAACTTCCTTTCTTTAGTTCCGTCATACGTGCTGTACGTCACCGTGTTCTTGACGGCCAGACTTTGGTTTGACCGCGTTTAGGCAAGACAGCTTGAATCGAATTCCGTCAGAGAAACCTTTGTAGTTTATTCAGACAGCAAAACCGGTCATGTGTATGTGGCGTTAGTCTTTTTTCTGCCATAACTCTATGTTAGAACAGAAAGTCTGGGAGGCTGCTGCAGGTATGTGTGGATATCGCTAACTTCATGTGCTTCCTACCTGCAAGTTTCTCTTCTTCCCCTGTGACAGCGGTCTCTTTTAGGAAAGCAGTTTCCTTAATTGCCTCTTTAGGGCAATTAGGACACCTGCTGGGAATAGTTCCACCTTACAAACCCCCCGCTGTGAGGATTGCTTCCTTTGCAGCCAATAGAAATGCAAATGACTCTAATCTTGAAGGAGTCCACACATCCAGCCCTCCTAATCAGTGTGTCTTTTGTGGCTTCTCTGTTTTGTATTCATTGACCAATACACATTGTTAAACTGTTTGTAGTCTTCTGGGGATGATCTACTCCAACTTCTATTATTGGGGTTGCTTCATTATTCACAACAGGCAATCATCCAAATTTACAGTTGAACTAGTCATACACGAACTGTTTTATCTGCCAAAGGATTTGTAATTGTGTCCAATCACTTTTGTGATCCACACACCTCAGCCAGACAGCAAAGCCGAGACACACCACCTTCTCTTCTAATGCCTGGTACAAACAATGACATTAATCGGACCAACGATTGGCCTCTTTTGTTTTTTGCATACTAATCTCATATCGAAAAAGAAAAGTTTACTAAAGTTCTGAAAATTCTCGTACGACAGAATACAAATTCAGAAGTTATGTAATGCATTTGTATTGTATTTTTCGAACAACTGTAACTGAATAATTTTGGCCGCCGAAAATAGGGGTTTCAGCACTGTGCAAAAGAAAAAAAGAGTGCCAATAATGGCTGTCGAAAACGCCCCAAGATTTTTTCATAAGTATGGGACTCACAAAAAGCGTTAAAACAAACATCACGGGTGCATTTTTTTATGCATTCATGCTACGTTTTCAATGCACTTCAATGGCGAGGTGGGTTTTTGGTGCGGTTTTTTAACTGACCAAATATGCACCGAAAATGCAGCAACCAAGATTTTTAAACACTGCTTCAAAGGAGGTGCCAATAATAGCCGACAATAAATTCATCTGGTCGTCCTACAGACCATATATAGAAAACAATCAAGGGGATTGCTGCACATATGCAGAAATCCTCTTAAGATAGAGATAAATTGATATTCAGTTTCGGCACCGAAATGTTCATTCTATACGAACAATCAGATTATCGTACGATTTTCTGATCGTGCGTACGGGCCATAAGATGGCCATTCACGCGGTAATTTTCATTCAATTTCAACCACTTTAAATCCATAGGGAATCTCAAATGTGATCAAACTTATTTGCCACAAACAATGCAATCTACCACCCAAGAGTTCAGTCAACCAGCAAGGGGTGAAGTTGAAATGAGGCTTGTATCAATAGGACTTTCAAATTTAATCAAATCAATGAAGGTGGAAGGGCTGGGGAGCTGTGTCAGCCCTGCAGTGTAGGGCTCCGTGTCCAAGTAAGTTTGTCATAATGTACTAGTATGCGATGCATAATACTGGTACATTATGACTTAAGCAGAGATAGATAGATAGATAGATAGATAGATAGATAGATAGATAGATAGATAGATAGATAGATAGATAGGATATCAAGTTATTTCCCTTTTCTCTTTAAGCACACTGTATATAGCTGGTTGCTAAGGGTTCGGGGGAAGCCAGCCGCCTCATCCATAAAAAAAATACAATTTATACACACACACACATAAACACACACACACGTGTAATTTTTTCTATTTAAATCAGATTTTTTTTATTCAAATTTATTATAATAAAATGCTTTTGGAGTAAAGATCTATCTAAAGATACTTTTCTATTTAAGATACAATAATAATTTAGTTTATTCAGCATGAAATAGAGCTTTGTTGTGTAGCATGAGGCTGTATATTCTGCAATATGTACATTTTTGGTAAACGCATTCAATGAATCCAAGCTCTGCACACAATTTTCACAGTAACCATGAGATAAAACAAAGTTCAGGAATATTCTTTTATCCCATTGTTTTGCAAACCAATGTACAGTACTGTATGATTGAATCGGTTCTGATAGCGCTGTTTTACTAACCCTGACCGTTTCCTCTAAATAGGAAACCTTCATTTTCTTTGCAAATAGTAAAGATTCTAACTACCAGCAAGAATAAGTCCTTACATTTAAAGAGCACCTGTCATTTTAGATCCATCATGGCAGCGCCTGTTAGCGGAAATCCACTCACCTGCTGCCACCACGTCCCTCACCTTGTCGTGTCACTGCTGCATCACCAGCTATCCTATTAAAGTGAATGGGACTGTCGGTGAGTCAACAGCGGGTCAGAGGAGGAGCTGCTGTGGGACAGAGATGACAGTTGCTCTTTAAAAATTATGATTTAAATCAAGCCTCTTTACTAGTGATTTAAATAGACCTGATTTAAATGAAATCCACCCTGGTAGGTTGGCACTGGGAAGCCCAGTGAAGAAAGCGGCCAGGTGAGGACAGTGCTGGATCCTGGGATAGGCAAGTGGCTGTTTTTTTTAAAAGTCGACAGCTATAGTTTCTATAGTTTTAGCTGCTGACTATTAATCTTTTAATACATAACTGAACTGCTTTAAGAGCGACAGTTTGGGGCCATTTACATTTTGAGGGTTAGGGTGGAAAAAACACACACAGTTGAGTTGCATTTTTATCTCCCACATACTGCTCCCTCTTAAGCTACAAAGTTAGCAAGAATGACACGCCGCTTATCACCACCTGCTGAACACAACCTATTCAAATAAAAAGGGTTGCATCTTAATGCCCTGCAACCTTGTGCAATGCAAACAGTTGTGACACTGAGATGGGGGTTTTTAGGAGTTACTTAAAGCGGAGTTCCACCCAAAAATTGGAACTTCCGGTTTACGTGTTGGCCACATTTGGCATGTCATTTTTTTTGGGGGGGGTGTCGGGTACCTTGTCTTTACAGGCACCCAGCTCCCGCTTCCTCCCCTGGTGCCGCAGCGCCAGAAGGAAGGTCACCTCTCCCTCCCTGCAATCTTCTGGGACACGTCACAGGTCCCAAAAGATTGGCCAACCAATCACAGCATGCAGCGCGGCGTGTTCTTGCACGCCCGGCTGTGAAGCCGCAGCCGGGCGCCCACAGTTTGAATGTTGGCGCAGCGGGGCTTCGTGCACCCGCATTGCTGGACTGTGGAACAGGTAAGTGTCTGATTATTAAAAGTCAGCAGCTACACTTTTTATAGCTGCTGACTTTTAAATGGTTGGAACTCCGCTTTAACACCTCCTTACCACCTGTCAAGCACCCTCTGAAGGGTGATTCAGCGTGAACTGCTCTTCAGAAGGCTAGTGTAAGCAAGCCCTGATTATTTGTAATGATTGACTGGTTCACTGTCCTGTGACCACTATACTGTGTCTAGAGTATGATAGTCATCTTCAAATTACATCATGTGATGACTGAAATGTGACACTGCAAGTTGTATTTTTCTGATTGTATTTCCTTCTAAGAAACCGACACTGAGAATAGTGTATAGCTGCTACTGCTGAACTCTGCTTTTGAAGATGCCGACTCTTTCACATGTCCAAAAGGCAGCGGAGTGTCAATAGACATAGCAGCCTGTGTGGCTGCTATGGGGTCTGGGGTAGGAGGGGACCCCCATTAGAAAAAGTTTCCAGTATAGAAAGGCCGGAGTCAGGGCTCAGGGTCCTCCATGAACCCCCCTGTGCAGTAGGAAGGATTTGTTTATCTGTCTTAACAGTGCAAGTTTATTGCCCTCTGAACTCCTGCTAGACTGAGATTAACCCTATATGCCTAATGCAGTCAAAACTCCTACAGCTTCCACCTGCTAACACCTTGATGTATGAGGCTCTGGTGTTAAGGTGCAGCAGGTAGGCACAAGGGCACTGTCCAGTCCTGCTGCCAGCAGCCTGTAAATCTCTATGGCCCCTTTCACACCAGTGGACCGAACATATCTGCCTGTTCGTTTTTCAGGTGGACTCGATCAGGCCACCAATTGTTCTCTATGGGGCGTCGGATGTCACTGGACATGCGTCTACTGTCACCCGCGGCATCCGATCTGGTCAGCTAAAATCTGACGGATGGGTGGATCAGATGGAAAACAACAGGCAGTTTCCATCCAATACCCATAGAGAACAGTGCCTCTGAGCAGGGGGTGAAAAGGTCCGTTTCCGCTCCGCTATACAGAGTGGACACGGACCTGTCACCCCCTGCTCAGAGGGGATCAGCGGAGAGATCCCCTGCTGAGCAGATGGATACCCTTGGACAGATTCCGCTCCATCTGAAAAGGGGCCTATGAGAGGCTGACACCTGCTGTAGCTAGACGGTGCACCAAGCGCTACTTACGTTTAGGGCCTGGGTACAAATGCCAAAAATGCAGCATGCACTTGGCCAAAGCGAAACCGAAAATTACAGTTATAAATTATTATATATATATATATATATATATATATATATATATATATATATATATATATATATATATATATATATATACACACACACACACACACATACACACACACATACATATTATATTCAACTTTTTAATATCATTAATTAAATGAATATGAATTTATTGTCAGCCATTATTGGCACCTTAATGTGGATGTAAACTCTCACATATACCCAGTGAACTGAACATCCTCAAGATGATACACAGGGATGAAACAAATCTCCCTACATAAGTTTTACATGTATATCTGCTGTCTTCAGCTTTATATACTCTTTAGAAAGTTCAGATCGGGTTAGATTTTCTCTTATGCCCCGTACACACGGTCGGACATTGATCGGACATTCCGACAACAAAATCCTAGGATTTTTTCCGACGGATGTTGGCTCAAACTTGTCTTGCATACACACGGTCACACAAAGTTGTCGGAAAATCCGATCATTCTGAACGCAGTGACGTAAAACACGTACGTCGGGACTATAAACGGGGCAGTAGCCAATAGCTTTCATCTCTTTATTTATTCTGAGCATGCGTGGCACTTTGTGCGTCGGATCTGTGTACACACGATCGGAATTTCCGACAACGGATTTTGTTGTCAGAAAATTTTATAGCCTGCTCTCAAACTTTGTGTGCCGGAAAATCCGATGGAAAATGTCCAATGGAGGCCACACACGCTCCGATCGGACATTATCCATTGGAAAATCCAACCCTGTGTACGGGGGCATTCCTGTTCAGCACTGCAGTGAAGCCTGGGCATACAGCCAAGACAGCTGATTGGAGGAAAGGCACACGCCCCCTCTCCTCATAGGTAGAGAATTTCAGATCTGTTCGTTGAATCGTTCAGCATGCTGCTAATCTATTTAGAGCATCCTCCCCAACACAAAACTCAGGCTGGTTTTATCTCCATTGTAGGAGAACTTGTCAGAAGTTCTCATGCTGATAATAGAAGGACGGTGCAGGAGAAAGCTACGGAACATAGTGCTTTGACAAGAGATATAAAAAAAAAAAATGCAGATATATGTGCCCAGCTCAAATCCACTTTATGTGCAAGAAAAGTTTAAAAGGAATTACAAAAAAAAAAAAAAGTGCAAGAAAAGTTTAAGAAAAAGACATCACTTTAAATGTCTTCACACTGGTCCGTTGCGCTTCCATTGTGGTGTTAAAAATCCTGCTTGCTGCATTTTTTGGTCAGAAAAAACATAAATCAAAAAAAAAAAAAAAAAAGCACCAAAAACGCATCCACTCATTGAAATGCATTGAAAATGCAGCAACAACACATCCGTGTTATGTTTTCATGCAGTTTTTGAGACACATGACCTATGAAAAACACACCATAATCATAGCAAAATCATGGCCACATCGCATGCTTTTTCAGGAAAATGCAGATAACACCATTTTCCGCCACCAAAATTTCAGTGCATCTCTAGTGCAAGCAGTCTGTTCTCCTGGCATTACTCCCTGGGCACATACTGCCCCTATGCAGGCCATACTTGGATCTAACTCCAAACAAATTTTTTTGAAAATCAGAAATTTTGTGCGATTTGTGAGCCAATAGTGCCAACACTGATTTGGAAATTAAACCAACCCTTCAGTTTCACCTCATGTTGCCACAAAAAAAATTTTTGGTGCCCAGGAATCTTCTTTTCAGGTCACAGCTCATGGGCATTCGTTTCTATTGTATTCCTCACACGATTCTCCCATCATTGATTAGAAATTGGTTAATTTTCTAACATGCCCGATCACTCAAATTTGATGGCCGCACAAAAATCGGCTATTGCTGTGTTAGATGCAGAAAAGAAAAATAACCCACTGCCAGAGCCTCCAGAAGCATTAGCATTTTGGCAGAAAAAAATACAAAACGCTTGATGCATGTAAACGCCCATCAACACTAAATGCGTCAAGCACTTGAGCATGAATTAATTTCAATGGCCAGAATAAATTCTTATTCGCGCACCGCACTGCCCTCTACTGCAGCCAACAAAGGGGTGGTAAATCGCTCTTGCAGCTCTCCACTGCTGTGCAATTACAGCCTAACAGCTAGGGAGTGTCTTAGCAAGGTCCTAGCATCAAGTTAGGTTAGGGAGATGCAATCTCTAGGAGTTTTTCAGTCAGGCTTTATGAGATACATAAATGGTCTACACCTATAGCAAGAACACTATTTAAAGTGGTGTTCCACCAAAAAAAAAAAAAAAAACACTACATGAAAAATCCTAAAAAAAAAAATACAAAAAAACATTTGGATATTTTTTTTTTTTTTTACTCACCTCTAAATGCCTGTTGCTAGGGGGTCCCTCGTAGTCTGCCTCTTTCAGTGCCTGGGCTGGTGACATCACTTCCGTCTCGGCACAGGAAGGGCTCAGCTCTGCTCCCTCCCTCCTGTCAATCATCTGGGACCCATTACAGGACCCAGGTGACTGAGCGGCCAATCACTGCACTCGGCGCCGCTCGCGCATGTGCAGTGGGTGCCGGGCTTTGAAGCCACAGCCCGGCGCCCACAGTTGCAATGCCGGCGCGGCCGAACGGAGGGGGAGACGAGCGGGGCTTCGATCCCCCGCATCGCTGGACCCCGGGACAGGTAAGTGTTCAATTAAAAGTCAGCAGCTGCAGTATTTGTAGCTGTTGACTTAATTTTTTTTTTTTTTTTTAGTGGCTCTCCTTTATAACTTTGTTCAAAGCTACATGTTTTTTTGTTTGCTTGTTTTTTTATCAACAGACGCCCCTTATCTGCATAGGCAGTTTTTTTTTGGTAAAGGTGAACTATCCCTATAAACCACTTGCGCATAGTTTTACTGATACAGTGTGGGCCGGCTGTGCAGAATCACAAATATACAGGGCTTGACAAATTTGCTTTGAATCTAGGAGCTAACAAAAAAAATAAATAAATAAAAAAAAGTTAGAAGCCAGTTTTGTTTTTGTTTTTTAATTAACAAATCTCAGATTAATCTTATGAACCTAGGTAACTAAATTGGTTACAAATGACCAACGTGACAATGTTAATCTGTATTGTTAAGTAAATACTTTCAACAAAAATCTATTGTTTAAAAAAAAAAAATTAACAAATCTCATGGGTGGAACATGTAACATGTTGCGGAAGGTGAACTTCTCCTTTCACAGCCAAGGACGTTTTTGCCTTTTTTCCGCACGTTAAAAAAAAAAAAAATAATCATTTTAGCCCTGAAGATCACAAAAAAAAAAAAAAAAAACCCCAAACATATTTTCTGAAAGCAGACACCGAATAAAATAGTGGCAGTTCCAATTTTTAATGCTGCATATTACCGCAAAGGTCTAGGCAACATGAAGTTTCAGTAAAATGAAAAAATAAAAACACAAAAAAATATTAAAAAGTTAATTTTAGGAAGCACAAAAATGTAATAAAATTACCACATTTTTTATTTTTTTTGGTAAAATGGATACCCAACATTTTAAATCTTAAAACATGTCAGTACCCCATATTTTCCACTGGCGAGGTGTTAAAAGCCCCCTATAGGTCATCAGTTTCAATGCAATTCTGCATTTCTGCGAAGGGGGAATGCCCGTCTGTGCTGTTACGGCTCCAGCAAATGCCAATCAGCGGTTCCCCGGCCATGATGTACGGCCGGAATCTGCTGATCGTTGGGGCGAGTGACAGGAGAGAGCTTTGTGTATGTAAACAACACAAAGCTCTCTTCTGACAGCAGTTATGTGCCGGTTATGGTTTTCCTGCAAAGCAGGGGATAAAAACCAGCACATTGCTAAGTAAAAGCAGCACACATTATACACAGTAAACATTGAACCCTTTGATTGCCCTAGAAGTTAACCACTTCCCAGCCACTGTCATTAGTACAGTGCTTCTCAACTCCAGTCCTCAACAGGTCATGTTTTCAGGATTTCCCTCAGATGAAAACAGACGTGGTAATTACTAAAGCAGTGAAACTGATCAAAACACCTGTGCAAAATAATGGAAATCCAGAAAACATCACCTGTTGGGGCGCCTTGAGGACTGGAGTTGAGAAATACTGATAGTGTATAGCATTATCACAGATCACTAGTACAGTGGCCGTCAACTCCTGTCCTCAGGACCCACTAACAGGCCAGGTTTGCAGGATAATTGAAATATATCACAGGTGATCTCATTTGCTGCTCAGTGATTGCAGTATTCTAGTCTGCACCTCCCCAAGGTAATACTTTAAAATCTGGCCTGTTGGTGGGTCCTGAGGACAGGGTTGATGACCACTGCTCTAGTAGACCCCTTTCACACTGGGGCGGTACGGGTGTTAGCAGTAAAGCGCCGCTAGTTTTTGCAGAGCTTTACCGCTGATATAACAGCGCTTTTAACCCCCGCTAGCAGCCGAAGAAAGGGTTATTAGCGCCTGTGTTGCCGAATCGCTTCGGCAGCGCTGCCCATTCATTTCAATGGGCAGGGCGGTGCTGGAGCGGTGTATACACCGACCCAAAGATGCTGCTTGCACAACTTTTTTCCCCATCCTGCAAGCGCACCGCCCCAGTGTGAAAGCACTTTAGCGCTAAAACACCTGAAAGAGGAAGTAAACCCCAATGGGTTTTACTTCCTCTTTTGCTCCCCGCAAGGCCTGCAACTCAAAAGCATAAATATGCATCGCATACTAGCCCATTATACGACACTTACCTGCAAAGGAGGCCCGCGCTGTCCCCTGAGCAGGCCGCGTCCATCTTCGCCTCGTTTCCTTCAGGGGGCCACGGACTCCGGCTCTGTGACTGGCCTGAGTCGCATGCTTGCGGGAGCCGTCAGTCATGACACACGCTGGGGGAAGAAACAGCACAGTGGTCCGCTTCTTCACAGCGCATGCGCCAATGACGACATTGGCGCACTACAAGTGAAATATCTCCTAAACGGCAAACATTTAGGAGATATTTCCACTACCTATAGGTAAGCCTTATTCTAGGATTACCTATAGGTAAAAGTCACACAAAAAGGGTTTACAACCACTTGAAAAGCACCCCAGTGTGAAAGGGGACTTAATGTCACTGGAGAGGTCAGTGGCAGTTAGCCAGTGCCCACAAAGTGTCACATTGCCCACCTTCTCGCTATAAGTCGCTGACCACCACCAGTACGAAAAATAAATAAATAAATAAATGGCGGTATATTGTTTGTAGATGCTATAACTTTCACGCAAACCAATCAATATACACTTATTAGGATGAAGCAGAATACAGTATGGCCTAAATTTATGAAGAAATTTGATTTGTTTGGATATGTTTTATAACAGAAAGTAGAAAATATTGGGATTTTTTTCAAAATTGTTTGTTCATAGCGCAAAAATCCCAGCGGTGATCAAATACCACCAAAAGAAAGCTCTATTTGTGTGTGTGTGTGTGAGGGGGGATATTAAATTGTTTGCATACAGCATTGCATGACTGCGCGATTGGCAGTTAAAGTAGCAAAAAATGGCCTGGTCATGAAGGGAGTAAAATCTTCCAGCGCGGAGGTTCTTAAAGCGGAGTCACTATGCAAATCTGCAGTTCTGACTTTACTAGGCGCATGCTTGTTCCAGGTCTGCCCTGTGGGAAGAGACAGCCCAGCATTTTTAGAAGCCCTGGTTATTCTGTCGTCGTGTTTTCTTTCTATAAAGCTTTGCCTGTTCATTTCTTCCAGCACTGCTGTGATAAGTCCCCCATTCTGCACTACAGGACACTGATACGTTGCTTATAGCAACCCCTTTCAGCAGAACGCTTGTAATTTGCTGAGTCAAAAAGCAGCATTTATTAGTGAAACTAGAGCTACTTCTTTGTGTATAAATATGGCAGAAGCTCCATGACATAACACAGTACATGAGGGGGAGAGGAGCAGCCAGGCCCCGCACACTGACCGCCGTCAGCTGAACACCGCGCGAGCTGGAAAACAACGCGTCACGTGACCGCCCTCCCCACAGCACGCTTTGTGCTGAGGGAACGCATGGCCAGGTACGGACTACATCTCCCGGCGTCCCCCACGCCGCCGAACTACACTTCCCGGCAGCACCGCGCGCGCCGAACACTCCTACTCCAGGCGGGCTGCAGAGTCACGGCCAGGCCTGTCTGCGCTGTTCTCCCCCTCGGCCCACGACGTGCAAGGTCACGAGTGGAGAGCCCTGCAAAGTCCATAAAAACATTGCCCCAAAATCCTGACAAGGCTGCGCTGAGTCGGAATAAAGCTGGTGCAGTTAGCTCTTCACTACCTCGTTAGTTGTTATGGAGTGCAGGTCCAGCACTCAGGCTGCACACTCACTCTTAGAGGGAGGCCAAGCTTTGCATGCAGCATTCGGGTCTCCCACAGGTGACAAAGCTTGGGGGACGTCGAAAAATATATACTTTTCTGTTGGGCGCCACTTGGCACAGGTCAGATAGGTTTGTAGGCCGTTAAATTCAGCAGCGCATGTGCATATGGAATAAGAGGTGTGCAACAGACCAATGGCAGCCCACTCACATGCAGCATTATTTTTCTAATAATCATGCATTAGTAAATATTAGAATAAGGCCTCGTTCGGGGGGCAAGTATGTGTCCGTGCCCCATGTGAGGGCCATAATTTACCCACATGGGGGTTGCACAGGCGTTTTCTGTGCAGGTAGTCCCATTACAGTCCATTCTGCACAGACACAACCACGGCTCCTGAGGTGACGTCTGTGTGGGTACATGGTCTGCATTCTGGGCCATACACCCACACGGATATCATATTCTAGATTGTTAGCCTCCCTTCTAGATTGTAAGCTCTAACGAGCAGGGCCCTCTGATCCCTCCTGTATTGATTCGTATTGTACTGTCTGCCCTCATGTTGTAAAGCTCTGCGAAAACTGTTGGCGCTATATAAATCCTGTATAATAATAATATTGGGAGTCGCGGTTGTGTCCATGCAGCCGTTGCATCCCAAACGACGTCAATGGGACTACCTGTACGGAAAACACCTGTGTATCCCTATGCGGGGTAATACGGCCCTCACACGGGCATTGATACATACCCCCTGTGTGAATGAGGCCTAACAACCAAAATGTTAAATCGATACATTTGCTAGCGACAAAAGCCAACAAATCCTGAGGATGGAAACATTTGGAGCACTGACTTTTTTTTTTTTCAGCGGTTAATACACATAAATGCCAAAATGTTTCAATGCTACAAAAACCTGCAACATCATGTATTCTGTCATTACAAGGTTTCAACTTCACTAGAATTTGGCTGCTGCCAAAATTTGATCCCTCCAAGAGCCAAGTGCCATATAACTTCAGCATCTGACATTTCCAGGAGTGTCAGTCAGATGACTGCCAATCCCCCCCCCCCCAGCTTCATGGTTTCTTCTGCTGGTCCCTGTCACTACTGTGTCCTGTAGGGATGACCAATCAAACCACAGAGCACAAAGGGGGGGAACTAGACATCCAACACTGATCAGAAGCTTAACATTATTGGGCAAGCTCAAGGTAGCAAAGATTAGTGGTGTTGACAGCAAGAATTAAAATCCTTTGTTTCTAGGCAGCCCTTATTTTTACTTTTATTCTACTTTAATGAACACCATAAAAAAAAAAACAAAAAAAAAAAAAACACACACACACCAAAAATAAGTAGCCGATATAAAATAAAACCATATCAGTCCAGAGATTTCCCATGCAGTACTTTTGCTATAAAGCCTCAGTATAATGGTTAGAATCATTCAACCCACTTCCTCTGAGCCCAGGTTGTCCTAGACCCACCGCCCCCAGCCTGTGATTGTACAGGGATCTCCTATTAACATGCTGCTTGCCAGTGAATGCACTGATTGGCTCCTTGTGCTGCCTCATACTTGAGACCTGCTGTAGAGGGACTGCAAGAGACTGATGTGTCAAATTCAGGTGTTGACAATGCTTGCATTTAAAGAATACAGGTGATGTATTAATGATTGCAGATCTGCATGAACTGGTGTCTTATAGTTCAGCTTTAAGTAATACACACTTGTTTTAAAAAAATTATGCCCAACTCAGAGTACAACACTGTTTCAGGAATAATAATAATTTAAAAAAATACAATGCAAATCAGGAGTCATACAGGTAAAGGTAGAATACTAAGGGCATGCGATATAATAATATTATTATTATTATCACATACCCTTAGTATTCTACTTTTACCTGTATGACTGCTGATTTGCATTTTAATAATAATAATAATAATAATAATAATAATAATAATAATAATATGGAGCATGCCCACCTTATCAGCAAAAGGGACCCTCAAAATGATAGTACAAAATGTAGGCAATGATATCAAAACATTACAGTTCACCATACACAGCTATTCCCATAATAAATAGGGGAATTGTCACAGCAGCGAGTGTGGATTTATATTGACCTTCAATACGGCAATTCTAAAATTCCCTCCCTGCCAGATGGGGGGGGGGGGGGGGGGCGCGCATCAAAGCAATTATCTTCAATAGCCAGGTATCCTAATGACTTGGGTGCAGCTAAAAGCAGCAGGGGCCCCAGCATCCAGGTACGCATTGCTACTGACCTTGCGAGAATACAAAAGCCTCCATCCCTCCTCCCACCCATTAACAAAGCCACATGGTGGTATTAGTATACAGTACACACTATTGAAAAGCACGGCATGCAGCAGAACAACATGACCTTGGAACACGTTTATTACTACACAAAACGTAAAACTGATGCCCCTAGAAACCGGATCCCTTATTTCACCTTAATAAGAAAACCTGGTTGTTGCTATGGGCAACCGCTTCATGCAAACACAGAAGTGGGCCTGCACCATATGAACATGCCGATCATACAGGTCAGATTTACAATTGAAAATGGTCAATTTTGGAACAGTCAGTCGATATTTAATCACTTCATGAAGTCATAATAATAATCAATTACGATCTTACGGGCAGAAAAAAAAGGAAAGATCAGGATGGAAACTTCTAATTCCCGTACATGACGCAATATTACCGACGATATTTACCAATTCTTGCTCATCACTGGGCAGCAAAGGGGTTAACATGCCCATCTCCAGCGATCACTAATCGCCAAGACTTTCGTGACTGGTTAGCAGTCATTCCTTTTTCTCCCACAAAAGAGAAATAAATACTCTGTTCGACGCATCCATGCGTTGCGGAAAAGTCATGGCGGTATACATTTTGTTGCTTAGCGGCCAAACGCTTCCAAAGTACAGAAGCGAGTGATTGTTCCCTATTCTCCCTGCCTCTTTGCCGCATCACTACATCGGCACAACCAAGGAGAAAAGTGGTGGGTTCAAATGTCGTCAATTAGGGACCAATTGGTCCTAAAGAACAACGTAGAGCGATCATTGCTTTTCCTTCTCATTGCAAAGAGGAATAGCCATAGTGGTTGTAATTTTGGCGCTTAGCAACCAACTTCTCCCAATGACTGGTGGTCATTCCTTTTTCGCTTTCCCACTTTGCGGCATCCATAAGTCAGCTGATCCAAGGAGAAAAGTCATGGTGGTTTTTATTTTGTAAGTTAGTGGGCAACTGTTTGCTTACCAGCACCAAGTGGTCATTCCCTTTTCTCACTAGGAGAAATGGCCTCTTTGCCACAACCATACTTGGGCCTTGTTATAGCAGCTCTAATTTTGGTGGTTAGTGGCCAATTGCTTCCGATGTCCAGTGGTGGGTGACATTCCCTTTATTCCCCGAAAAAGGAATGGCCTGTTCTGCTGCATCCATACATCGGCCAATTTGGAGGAGAAAGTCAAGTTTTATAAATGACTGTAATGGCCAATTGCCCCTAAAGAACGACACCAAGTGATCATTCCCTTTTCTCTCTGCAAAGAGTATTCGTCTCTTTCCAGCAACGTTTGCAGATGCAAGGAGAGAAGTCATGGTGGTTCTGATTTAGCAAGTTAGCGGCCAATTGCGCCCGAAGTATGGCGGCAAGTGGTGAAGATCGCTGCATCTATACATTGGCCAATTGAAGTGGAAAGTCATGGTGGTTCAAATTTTGTCCACTAGTTGCAAATCGCTCCCAAAAGAACAGCAGCAGATCATTCCCTATTCTCCCTGCAACATCAGTATGTCAGTCGACCCTAATGCCCCGTACACCAGGTCGGATTTTCCAAAGGAAAATGTTCGATGGGAGCTTGTTGTCGGAAATTCCGACCGTGTGTAGGCTCCATCGGACATTTTCCATCGGAATTTCCATCACACAAAATTTGAGATCTGGATTTTCCAACAACAATTCCAATGCACAAAGTTCCACGCATGCTCAGAATCAAGCAGGAAAGCTATACTGGCTATTGAACTTCATTTTTCTTGACTCGTGGTACGTGTTGTATGTCACCGTGTTCTTGACGTTCGGAATTTCCGACAAGATTTGTGTGACTGTGTGTATGCAAGACAAGTTTGAGCCAACATCCGTCGGAAAAAATCCTAGGATTTTGTTGTCAGAATGTCCGATCGTGTGTACAGGAGATTAGATGAGAAAAATTATGTCAGTTCAAATTTTGTCAATCGCTCCTAAAGAACCTTGCTGAATGATCATTTCCCTTTTCACCTCTTTGCTGCAACCATACGCCAGGCCAGTGTCATGACCGTTCTACATTAGCTAATTAGATTGAAAGTCGTTCTGGTTCAAATTTGTCCATTAGTTGACAATCACTCCCCAAGAACAGTGGCTGGTGATAGTTCCTTATTCTCCCCGTCTCTCTGCTGCATCATTAGGTCAGTCGACCCAAGGAGAAAAGTTATGGCAGTTCAAATTTTGTCAATTAGTGGTCAATTGTTCCTAAGAACCAAGCCGAGCAATCACATTCCTCTTCACCGCAACCATACGTTGGTCAATGTCATGACCATTCTACATTGGCCAATTAGAGGGAAACTCATGCTGATTCAAAGTTTGTCCATTAGTGGCCAATTACTCCTAAAAAACTGTGCTCAGTAATAATTTCCCTTTTTCGTCTCCTTGCCGCAACCATACGTCAGTCAATGTCATGGCTGTTCTACATTGGCCAATAAATAGAAAGTCATGCTGGTTCAAATATTTTCCATTAGTGGCCAATCACTCCTAAAGGACTGTGCTGAGTGATCATTTCCCTTTTTCCTGCAACCATACGTCAGACAATGTCTTGACCGTTCTACATTGGCCAATTAGAGGGAAAGTCATACTGGTTCAAATTTTGTCCACTAGTAGCCAAACACTACTCCCAAAGAACCACGTTGAGCGATCACTTCCCTTTTTGCCTCTTTGCCACAACCATACGTCGGCCAATGTCATGGCTGTGCTACATTGGCCAATTAGAGGGAAAACATGCTGGTTCAAATTTTGTCCATTGGTGGCCAATCACGCCCAAAGAACAGCCGCTGACGATTATTGCCTATTTGCTGCATCATTACGTTGGCCAACCCAAGGAGAAGTTACAGTGGTTCGAATGTGGTCAACCTGCGGCTCCTAAAGACTGGTGCGGAGTGATCATTTTATTTTCCGCAAAGAGGAATAGCCTCTTCCCCACAACTAAACATCAGAGAAAAATCATGGCGCTTCTAATTTTGTTGATTACCAAAGTAGGGTGGCGAGTGACATTCCCTTTTCTCCCTGATCGCCAAATCTATACATAGGCCAATTGGAGGAGAAAGTCATGGCGCTTCTAATTTTGTCAATGAGCGGCTAATCATTACTCAACTATGGCGGCGAGTGACATTTGCTTTTCTCCCTACATTGACCAATCAGAGTAATAAGCCGTGGTGGTTAAAATTTTGTCAATGAGTGGCCAATCGCTACTAAACTATGGCAGCCAGGTATATTCCCTTTTCTCCCTACATTGGCCAATTATAGTAGAAAGTCATGGTGGTTCAAATGTTGTCAATGAGTGGCCAATCATTACTGAACTATGGCGGCGAGTGACATTCCCTTTTCTTCCTACATTGACCAATCAGAGTAATAAGTCATGGTGGTTCAAATTTTGTCAATGAGTGGCCAATCGCTACTAAACTATGGCAGCCAGGTATATTCCTTTTTCTCCGTACATTGGCCAATTATAGTAGAAAGTCATGGTGGTTCAAATTTTGTCAATGAGCGGCTAATCATTACTCAACTATGGCGGTGAGTGACATTCCCTTTTCTCCCTGATCAACAAATCTATACATAGGCCAATTAGAGGAGAAAGTCATGGTGGTTCAAATTTTGTCAATGAGCGGCCAATCGCTACTGAACTATGGCAGTCAGGTACATTACCTTTTCTCCCTACATTGGCCAATTATAGTAGAAAGTCATGGTGGTTCAAATGTTGTCAATGAGTGGCCAATCATTACAGAACTATGGTGGCGAGTGACATTCCCTTTTCTTCCTACATTGACCAGAGTAATAAGTCATGGTGGTTCAAATTTTGTCAATGAGCGGCCAATCGTTACCGAATTATGGCGGCCAGGTAAATTACCTTTTCTCCCTACCTTGGCCAATTATAGTAGAAAGTCATGGTGGTTCAAATTTTGTCAATGAGTGGCCAATCATTACTGAACTATGGCGGCGAGTGACATTCCCTTTTCTCCCTGATCGACAAATCTATACATAGGCCAATTAGAGGAGAAAGTCATGGCGCTTCTAAATGTTGTCAATGAGCGGCCAATCGCTACTGAACTATGGTGGCAAGTGACATTCCCTTTTCTCCCTACATTGGCCAATTATAGTAGAACGTCATGGTGGTTAAAATTTTGTCAATGAGTGGCCAATCGCTACTGAACTATGGCGGCGAGTGACATTCTCTTTTCTCCCTACATTGGCCAAGTAGTGGTTCAAATTTTGTCTAATCGTTCCCAAAAAAATATATCGGTGATAGATCTGACCACGTACGGTGCGCTGGGACTTGTAGTCCCACAGGTTGCCCTGTCACTCCCCCCCACTGAGTTTGCAATCTTAGCCTCCCCCCCCCAGGTGTTGCTCGTCTGGTGTGAAATCAGCTGACTGCTCAGGAGGGGGTGTGATCACTTCCAGCGTTAAATGCCCCCCCCCCCCCCATATGGCGCCCCCAGGAGCAGTGGCGGAGCCGCAGTGGTGCTCCCAGGCAGGCAGCGCTCATGCCCTCTCTCAGCTCTGCAGCATGGCCGGGGCACCACGTGGGTCTGTTTGCAACTGACAAACCTTCCTCTGCGCCCTTTAAAACAAATCCCAGTGATCGCCGGTCATTCCCCGTCCCGGGGACCCCCATCGGCTGCCCCTTTGGGGGTGCAGAGGAACCCCCCGCTCGTGTTTGATTTCCCCAGCACACAGCTGATCGGGGCTCCCCGCCTCCCTCCCCATGTCTGCAAGGTGATCTAAGGAGATCTGCAGCGTGCACGGTCGGGGCCATGTGCGCCAGCAAAACAGAAAGCAACAGCAGCAGCACAGCGAGTGCTGGGGGTACCTACCTGCACAGCCCCCCGATCACTTCCTTCTCCGTCTTCCTGAAGTGTTGCAGGGAGGGTACTTTCTGCGCGGGCATCATGAAATACTCCATAGCAATCAGCAGGAGGACCACCCCCCCCAAAAAATAAAAACCACCGTGCACCCCTCCCTCCCCCCCCTTTGCACCCTTCTTCCAGCAGCTTCCCCCCCTTTTTTTTATCCCCTCTTCCGATCAGCCTTATTGATCAGGTGATGGTGCATGCAGGCAGATCAATGGTGTAGTGTGTGTAGGATGTCCCAGATGATCAGGGGGAGGTGTCTGTCTCTCTCCTTGTGTTCTGCCTCTCAATGTGAGTGTGTGTTTGCAGCTGATGTCTGTTTCAAGGCGGGAAACAGCTGGTGAGAGATCAGAAACAGCACCCCTCCCCCCTGCACCCCCCACTCCCCCCCCCCTTCCTCCCTCCTTCCACCCAGAGCCAAATCCCAGCCCTTCTTCCGCAGAGTAAGGCATTGCATGTAAACAAAGGACTATTTGCAAGGCGTTTCATGGCCTTCTGCGGTGGGGAAATCGCAGGCTTGCGCAGATCTGGGGGGTGCATGCTGGGCTGGGGGTCCCTGGGGTATTTTGGGGGTGCAAAGTGGGCGCCTGAGGGTGTTGGATCCAAAGGAGGGGGGGTGGGGGGAGAGAACAGAAGCTGAATGGGGAGGCTGGGAGGTGATCTGGCTGCATGCGCCACGCTTGGGTGATCAGTCCCATCAGCTGACAGCTTGGCAGAGAGGAGAGCAAGGGGAAGGAAGAAGAAAGGAGAAAAAAGAGCCGAGCACATGTTCACTGCCTGCATCATCCCTAACCCCTGCACTGCCAGAGAGGCCTGCTGCAGGGCTCCCTCCGCTACCGCCTGCACAAAGCCAGTGTGATCATGGGACACATGGAGGGCGATGTGCGCAGGCCATTCATTTCAGGAGGCTCAGTCCGCCTTGCTGCAAAGAATAGCCCCCTCCGAGTTTGAAAGCAGGCTTCTCATTTCTCAGCTGTGCTTTCCCCTCCTTTTTTTTTATTTTTTTTTGTACAATTAGGACCTCTATAATAGAAATAATAATAATAATCCAAAATTAAAAAAAAAAATAAAAGCACTGAAACCGTTGTTTTACGCTAAACTTTTCATGCAACCTCTAACTCAGCAGGTTTATGGAGAACCCCAGGGTTCCTAAAAAGGTTTTATTTTAGGGGTTCCTTGAGTAAATACCTATCTACATTTTCTGAAATTGAAAAACAAAAAAGTATTAAACATAGAAACTATTATTTACTCTAATCTTTTCATAAAACCTCTAACTCACAAGGTTACTGGAGAACACCAGGGTTCCTGCAAAGGTTTTTTAGGGGTTCCTTGAATAAATACCTATCTACATTCCCTTAATTTAAAAAAAAATTATTATAAAACATAGAAACTACCATGTTATTTAGTTTAAACTTTTCATACAACATCTAACTCACCAGGTTTTTGGTGAACCCCAGGGTTCCCCCAAAGGTTTTTTAGGGGTTCCTTGAGTAAATATCTATATACATTTCCTGAAATTAAAATAAAAAATGATTATAAAATATAGAAACCATTATTTACGCTAAACTTTTCATACAACCTCTAACTCAACCAGATTTCTGGGCAACCCTGGGGTTCCTCCAAGGGCTTTCTTAGGGGTTCATTGAGTAATGAGTAAAGTCTGCCTCCTAAAGCGGTTGTAAACCCTGCTTGGTCATTTTTACCTACGGGTAAGCCTATAATTAGGCTTACCTGTAGGTAAAATAAATATCTTCTTAGATAATAGTGCTTAGTCAGATTTCCATGTAACCATGAGATTCCTCCAAAGGTTTTTTAGGGGTTCCTCGAATAATGAATAATGACCTCTATACATTTTCTGAAGATAAATTATTATAAAATAAAGAAACTGTTATTTGCTACAAATCTCTATACATTTCCTGAAAAAAAAAATGACTAAAATATAGAAACGTGTTTTCTTTTTACCCTAAAATTCTCACGCAACCAAGTTTCCAGGGAAAACTGGGCTTCCTCCAAAGGTTGTTAGGGGTTCGTTGAGCAATGAGTAAGGACCTCTAAAAACTTACTGAATTTAAATAAAATACAGAAACCTATGTAAATTTCCTGGAGAAAAAAACTACAATAAAAAATTATTATAAAATATAAAAACTGTTATTTACCCTAAATTTTTCTTGTAGCCTCAACTAGATTTTTGAGGTTCCCACAGGGTTGTTTAGGGGTTTCTTTGAGCAATGTGTGAAGATCTCTATAAATTTCCTGAAATAAAAAAAAAAAACCTAAAATATAGAAACTGTTATTTTACACCAAACTTCAAAGGTTTTTGGGGTTCCTTGAGAAATAAGTAATTTCTACCTCTTAAAGGGTAACTCCTCTAAAATATACAAACTGTTAAAGTTATTTTTTCATGCAATCTCTAAATCAATCAGGTTTCCAGGGAACCATGGGGTTCCTCCAAAGGATTTTTTGGGGGTTCCCTGATTAATGATTAAACACCTCTATACATTTCCTGAAATTAAAAAAAATAATTATAAAATAAAGAAACTGTTATTTACTCCAAACTTTTTATGCAACCTCTAAGTCACCCAGATTTCTGGGGAACTCTGGGGTTCCTCCAGGGTTGTTTAGGGCTTCCTTGAGCAATTTGTAAAGATCTCTATAAATTTCCTGAAATTAAAATGACTAAAATATAGAATCCATTTTTTTTTTCAACACAATTTTTCATGCAGCGTTTAACTCAATCGTTCTTGGTCAGGTTTCCAATGTCTAACTCAATCGTTCATGGTCAGGTTTCCATGGAACCCTGGGGTTCTTTCAAAGGTTTTTGGGGTTCCTTGAGCAATGAGTAATGTCTGCCTCTTAAACTGTTAAAGGTAACTTTTCATGGAACCTCTGACTCACCCAGGTTTCCTGACCTCCAAAGGTTGTTAGGGGTTCCTTAAAGTAGAACTATAGGCAAAACTTTTTTTTCATTTTGGATAGAGCAAGGGAGGATTATAACCCCTGTCGGGTTTTTTTTTGCGCCATCTGTGTCCCATTGCGGAGATTTCCTTTCACTTCCTGTTCCATAACCAAACAGGAAGTGAGGAGAAATCCCTGAAAGTTAAGGGAATTCCTTGGGGTCCCACAGGTCACCAGAGATAGTGTCCCCATTGGAAGATTTCCACTTTTCTGGGGACAACCCAAAATATGGAATTTTCTTTTACTTTCATTTTCAACAATAATGGTAAACAGGACAAATAGAGAGGGTAAATCTCCCTTAGGTTGGCACAGACAAAAAAACAGACATAAAAACTGAAAAGCATTCTAATCCCTCTCCACTCTATCCAAAATTTAAAAAGTTTTGCCTTTAGTTATACTTTAACCACTTCACGCAAAACGATGTACCTGTATGTCAGTACTTTGACACTAAATACCGGGGTTATGGCAGCAGCTGGCTGCCATAACCCCTATATTTACCGGAACGCCGTGCATTTCTCTTTAAGATAAAAGTGGTCTCTGCGGCGGATTCACCGAGAGACCACTTTTATCGGCGGCGGGAGAGGTGTCCACCCCCCTCCCGCTGCGCTACGGTCATCTCCGCCGCTTACCGGACCCGCTGGTAACGGCGGAGACGATCACGTCCTTTCCCGTGGATCCCTGGCTACCGACTGTGGGGAAGATGGCCCCTGCTAGGCTCCATGGTATAGGAGGGTGAAAGTGACGTGAAATGTCACTTCCGCCCATAGCTCTTAAAGGAGATTTTTTTTTTTTCAAGTGACTTTTTATAGCATTTTAGTGTAAATATGAGATCTGAGGTCTTTTTGACCCCAGATCTCATATTTAAGAGGTCCTGTCATGCTTTTTTTCTATTATAATGGATGTTTACATTCCTTGTAATAGGAATAAAAGTGACCCAAATTTAAAAAAAAAAAAAAAAAACAGTGTCAAAATAAAAAATTAAAAGTAAAATAAATAAGAATTTTTTTTTTTTTTTTAAAGCGCCCCGTCCCGACGAGCTTGCGCACAGAAACGAACGCATACGTGAGTAGCACCAGCATATGAAAACCACACATGTGAGGTATCGCCACAATCGTTAGAGCGAGAGCAATAATTCTAGCCCTAGACCTCCTCTGTAACTCAAAACTGGTAACCTGTAGAAATGTTTAAACATCGGCTATGGAGATTTTTAAGGGTAAAAGTTTGTCGCCATTCCACAAGCTGGCGCAATTTTGAAGCGTGACATGTTGGGTATCAATTTACTCGGCCTAACATTATCTTTCGCAATATAAAAGAAAATTGGGCTAACTTAACTGTTGTCTTATTTTTTTAATTAAAAAAAGTGTATTTTTTCCAAAAAAAGTGCACTTGTAAGACTGCTGCACAAATACGATGTGACAGAAAGTATTGCAATGACCGCCATTTTATTCTCTAGGGTGTTAGAAAAAATATATATAATGTTTGGGGGTTTTAAGTAATTTTCTAGCAAAAAAAAAATGATTTTAACTTGTAAACAACAAGTGTAAAAAAGAGGCTCGGGGAGGTTCCCGAAACCCCCTCTCTCCAGTGGGGACGGGCAGGCGCAGGTTTCTTAGTGTAACGTCAATCACTAGCATGCTTACCCACATTGGGGAGCAACGTGTATTTGCCTAGTCATGCCATCGACTTTTTGTTATAATAAATAAAGATTATATAAAAAAAAGAGGCTCGAGGCTGAAGTGGTTAAAAATTTTATGAAATTAAATAAAATTACTAAAATACAGAAACCCCTTTAAATTTCCTGTTATTTTACACTAAGCTTTTCATGCTACCTCTAACTTAGCCTTTCACAACCAAGTTTCCCTTAACTCTGGGGTTTCTTTAAAGATTGTTGTGGTTGCTTGAGCAATAGCCATCTCCTAAGACCTATATGAATCTTCTCAAATAAAAAAATACTGAAGTACAGAAACTGTTTTTTTACACTAAATGTTTTGTGCTACCTCTAACTCTGCCTTTTTCAACCAGGTTTTTGTGGAGTCAGGGGTTCCGCCAAAGGTTACTTAAAATTGGTGGCCACTGCTCAACTAACCCATATCAGCCTCAGGTGGAACCCTGGGGCTGCTCTACATCAACCTTTTTCTTAAGACTTCTTATTCATTTCCAGAAATAAAAAAAAATAAAAAAAACAGAAACTGGTATTTTACACTAATCTTCTCACACAACCTCTAACTCAGCTTTTCTCAATCAGGTTTTCTTTGGAGCCCTGGAGTCCTACAGTGGTTGCTGGGGGTTCCTAGAGCAGTAAGGAAAGACCTTTATACATTTCTTGATAAATTACTAAAATACAGAAACTTTTATTTTAGACTAAACATCTCATGCAACCCCTAACTCTGAATTTCTCAACCAGCTTTTTGTGGAGCCTTGGGTTTCCTCCAAAGGCTATTAGGGGTTCCTTGAGCAGTGAGTAATTTCTGCCTTCTAATGCTGCGTACACACGACCGGACTTTCCGGCAGAAAAGGTTCCGATCATGTGTGGGCTTCATCGGACTTTTTCTTTCTAAAATTCTGATGGACCTAGAAATAGAACATGTTTCAAATCTTTCCGACGGAATCAGTTCCTATCGGGAAAACCGCTCGTATGTATGCTATTGCGACGGACCAAAAATGACGCAAGGGCAGCTATTGGCTACTGGCTATTGAACTTCCTTTTTCTAGTCCCATCGTACGTCGTCACATTCTAAACGATCGGACTTTGGTGTGATCATGTGTAGGCAAGTCCGTTTCAGCGGAACTCCGTCGAAAAGACCGTCAGAGTTCATTCCGACCAAAAGTCCGGTGGTGTGTACGCGGCATAAGACCTTTATAAATTTCTCTCAGATAAGTAACCACTGAAACCAACAACCTTTTTGGATACTGTATATATAAGGGGATTCTTTCCACTGGTCACCAATGTAGGGAACATTCTTTCCAATGACCACCAGTGGAAGGGAGCTCTTCACCTAGTTACAACCAATGTAAGATGACACTGTCCCACTGATCATCATTGTAAGAGGGCACATTTGTCAAGTATTCCCTATTCCTTTATCTTTTATTTGTTCTTACATGTGTTACTTATCTTTCATGATATTGTACCTTGAGATGTTGGTATAATACATATTTAGAAGGGATTTCCTGAGGCCTGAAGATCATGTCAAGGGTTCCTGTAATTTAGAAAGGTTGAAAAAGTAGGCTCTAACCTATTGCATTTGTTATTTTCAAATGCTAAAAATAGAGGGTTAGCCAATCATTTTGTATCCATGACTTCTGCATGGTCCACACAGACCTGGGAATGTGGCAGGGGTGTGTACTGTGCCAACATGCTTTATGCTACAAACTGTCCCATACTACATCTCAAAAAGTTGGAAAATTTATTTTTTCGGAAGGGAAATACAACAAAAACAATAAACAACAGGGTCACCCATCAATACAACTGAAACCCCTATCTAATGTAACCACTTGCTTACTGGGCACTTGAACCCCCCTCCTGCTCAGACCAATTTTCAGCTTTTAGCTCTGACGCACTTTGAATGACAATTGCGCGGTCATACAACACTGTACCCAAATTACATTTTTATCATTTTTTTCACACAAATAGAGCTTTCTTTTGGTGGCATTTAATCACAGCTGGTGTTTTTATTTTTTGCTAAACAAACAAAAAAGATAGAAAATTTTGAAAAAAAAAAAATATCATGTTTCATAGTCTGTTATAAAATTTTGCAAACAGGTAATTTTTCTTCTTTATTGATATGCGCTGATGAGGTGGCATTGGTGGGCACTGAAAGGCTGCACTGGTGGGCACTGATAGGCACAGTTAAGGCGGCACTGATAGGGACAGATAAGGCGGTACTGATGGGCACAGATAAGGCAGTACTAATGGGCACAGATAAGGCAGCACTGATGGCCACTGATAAGATGTCACTGATGGGCCCTGATGGGTGGCACTGATGGGCACTGATAGGTACTACTGATAGATGGCACTGATGGGCACTGGTGGATGACACTGATGGGCACTGGTAGGTTACACTGATGGGCAGCACTGTTGATGAGGCACTGATTGGTGACACTGATAGGTGGCACTGTGGGAACTGATGGGTAGCACTGTGGGAACTGGTAGGTGGCGCTGGTGGGCACTGGTAGGCGGCACTGTTGTGCACTGCTAGGTGGCACTGACAGGGGGCACAGATGAGCTGATGGCAGCTCTCCTTGATCGGGACGCTGTCAGCGCAAGGAGAAAAAATAGCTGATTACCGGCTCTGTTTACATCACATGATCAGCTGTCATTGGCTGACAGCTGATTACGTGGTAAGGGGTCGGGATCGACCCCTTACTCCGATCTGTGATCAGCCGAGTTTTATAGACTTGCTGATCAGATCGCACCGCGCGCACCCTGCAGGGGGCGCGCAGGCCACTCGGGCACGGGAGGATGTCTATTGACGCCCTCACGGCAAAGTAGGTCCGCACTGTAGCCGTCATCTGGCTATAGTGCGGATCTGAAGAAGTTAAAAATAAAATCCCTTCCATAGGATAATAATTTAACATAATGCATAGGCCTTTTAACACTTTTGCTGCTATGATTTTTAAAAAAAGGCTGTCCTTTGCTATTGAAACAAATTGAAAAGGTTGTAAGTAAATAAAGCATTGTTAATTGTTTTATTTAAATGCATTTTTATGTGTGTTTTTCAGACAGTTTTTAGGACAGTCATATAATGTGCAGGGTCATATTTTTCCTTGGATCAATGGGCAGTCCTAAAAAATATAGAGTGAAGCACTGATGTGATGATGTTAATAATGTTTGTGAGTATAGGACACCATGATGACACTCCAGGGCACAGTCAGTAATTCTCTGCACTCACAGAATGTCCTCAGTCTTTCAGGTAAAGAGAGGACATCTAGTGGTGGAATGAATTACTGCGGGAACAGAGAGGAGGTATTTCTATGTATACATCTAAAATATAATTTATTTGTGAGTTATTTAATATATTACGCATCAATGTTCAGTTCACAAACAAAATATTGCATTGATTTAAAGTACTTATATTTTCACTTCAAATAAACATTTAACTACTAAAAGCTTTATTATCTCATTAAGTAGTATTTCATAAGCACCAAACATTGCTCTTTTTCCTGCTTTCCACAATAGGCGCCCCATTGAAACTCATTGGAGGTTATTTACTAAAACGGATGTGTGCAAAATTTGGTGCAGCTCTGCATTCAAACCAATCAGCTTCCAGATTTTATTGCCAAAGCTTAAAGAGGAACTGCAGTCTGCTCACATAATTTGTAATAAAAAACATTTTTGCCATTCTAAAGCTTGCCTCCAACCACTTTGCATATTATTTTATATATAATGTGATTCTGTACTTGCCAAATATGCTGCAGAAATTTCCCTCCACTGAGTCTGGCTGCAACCATTTTAACTGCGGGCAGCTGAAGTTGTTGACTGTTCACTTCCTGGATTTACACAGACACACAGAGGCACACCTCCAGCCCTGCAGCTCTCATTGGCCCTCTTATGACTAACCCCCCCTCCCTTCCTGGCAAACTCTCACGAGAGTGAGAGAGAGAGAGAGCTGTGCATGATGTCATAAGCCTAGGTTTTTTACCAGACAAGAAACAGGAAGTGGGCTGTATATTTACTGGCACAAAAAAAAATGTTTTACTATCCAAAGTTAAAACAACAAGGGCAGAAGATTTAATAGATGGAAAGATGAAAAAAATGACTGAAGTTCCTCTTTAATGTGTTTGTTACCCCGACATTTCATATTGCTGATAGGTGCCTGCTGTACCATGTACTTGTATGAGAACGTATCGTTTTCTTTGCATTTCTTCCTTTATGTAAAATCCCTGGTGATCCTGCTAGTCCACTTGTTTTCCAATTAAAAACTGACCACACTAAGCAGGGGAGCACACTGGTCAGATCTCTAGCTATGCTGATAGGGGTGTTGCTAGGTGGGAAAAAGAGCAGGGGCTTCAGCCCGAAGGTAAATTTGATAACCCCTCCCACATCTTAAAGTAAGTCCAGCACATGCCCGGCATCATAGGGGGAGGGGGGGGGGTTTAGGCTCACTTGCTGGTTGCTGCCTGGCTCACTAGTGCCCATCAATGCAGCCTGATCAGTGCCCATCAATGCAGCCTCACCAATGTCCATCAATGCAGCCTAACCAATATTGCCCATCAATGCAGCCTCACCAGTGCCCATCAGCTCAGCCTCACCAGTGCCCATCAGCTCAGCCTCACCAAAGCCAATCAATGCAGCCTCATCAGTGCCCATCAGTGCAGCCTTACCTGTGCCCATCAATACAGCCTGATCAATGCCCATTAGCTCAGCCTCACCAGTGCCCATCAATGCAGCTTAATCAGTGACTATCAGCTCAGCCTCACCAATGACCATTAATGCAGCCTCATCAGTGCCCATCAATGCAGCCTCACCAGTGCCCATCAATGCAGCCTCATCAGTGCCTATCAGCTCAACCTCACCAGTGTCCATCAATGCAGCGTTGCCAGTGCCCATCAGCACAGCCTTGCCACTGTTGCCAGTGTCCATTAATGTAGCCTGATCAGTGCCCATCAATGCAGCCTGATCAAAGCCCATCAGCTCTGCCTTACCTCTGCCCATCAATGCAGCCTGATCAACACTCATCAGCTCAGCCTCACCAGTGCCCATCAGTGTAGCCTTGCCAGTGCATGGGGAGAGGGGAGCCACTAGTTTACACAGAGCGGGGATCTCCTGCTTACCCAGCGCGGCCGCAGAGTCACACTAAGTGCTGCCTCTTGGACTGGCTCCTATGATGGATGTCGCACGTCCCGGCATTGAATAGTGTGACGTTCATAAGAGCCGGTTCAGGAGGTGGGACTTCACCGCGCCGGGTAAGCGGGAGATCCCCACTCTGTGTAATCCATCAGCGCTCGCCCCCTCCCCCTTCTCTTCATAGGCAGCCCGTGCACCCCCAGGATTGGCCCTGCAATGCGGCTCCAGGGCAGGCGGCCTGTCCAACTCTGTATATCCCCAAGTTCCCGGCCAACCCCAGGCATTGGGGCTCTGGGGTAATAATTCTGAATTAACAATACGAAACCCAGGGCTTTTTGGGAGCTCACTCGGGGCTATAGCCCTGGTCAGCCCCCCCCCTCCCGACGCCACTTTATGCTGAGAACTCAGTGTACTCTACTCCAATGATCAGACTTGTCCTAACATGCCCCCGCTGCACAGCCATTCACTGGGAAGCTCCATGCTGCTGCTTCTTCTCATTTAAAACAAGGGAAATTAGGCATTTATAATGATTTTTTAAAATCTATACAAAAAAGTTTTGCCTTTCTTCTCCATTTTAAACTGAATGGGTTGTTTTACAAGGTGATCATTTACAATCACGTTACTTGAACAAGCTGAAGTTAGAAGCTACCATGCACACTTGTACCAGGTTCTGATTTAGTAAATATCTCCCACAGTTTTGCCATTCTGAAGCCAGTGATATTTTAAAAGCTCATGCAAACAGGTGCACTCTCCACGCGGGTGTATTTTGGTGCCAGGGAGCTCCTGTTGCTTTGTACAGCCGTCCATAGACATAAATGGCTGCAGGTGGCTGTAGACACCTATGCGCTGCTACCTGTGTAAAGCAGCGCATGCGCACTGTCGTAAGTTCCTGCACACAGCTCTTAAATGCAAGTAGCAGCTCATAGCTTTGCACAGCCACCTGCAATCATTCATGTCTATGGGTGACTGTATGCAGCACCAGGAGCTTCCGGGTACCAAAATTCAATACTAGAGAGTTCACCCCTGTGCATGAGTCCTACAGCGCAAAAACCTGTGCAATATTCTTTATAAATTGACTTATACAGTCAAAGTATCACAAAATTTGAGGGTGAATTATCCCATGTACTGTAATGTCTTTACTAAACTCATTAAGGTAAAAATAAGTTAAAGTTGAATTCCAGGGAATCTATTCTTCACCTTGTGCTTGGCCCAGCTTAGTTTTTTGTTCGGCATGCTACATCTGGGGGGTTGTTGGGGAGGCAAAAAATATTTGTGCTTCAATGCCACATTCTACCGTCAGTTTCGAGCTTTTGGCTCTTCTGCTGTGACCTCCATTGCTGATACAGTGATGATAGGTGGTTGCTCGCTCTTCAACTCATCCATTCAGAAATCATCTTGTATTCTTTTCCCAGAATACAAGGCTTTCTCTGGGACCAGGGCAAGGGAAGGGGAGGGACAGATGGACATAGGAGGGACATAACCGCTTCCTGTTCGCCTTATAGCTGAAAGATGGCTACAGCGCGGACTTACAAACCCGAGATCCCGTGATCGCGCTGCCTATGCATCCCCTGCAGCATGCGGGTGGCGTGCTCTGTAATCGCCGAGTCCTTCAAATTCGGCTGATCACATATCGGGGGAAAGAGCCAATCACAGAGGCCCTCAAAGGTAAATACAGAGCTTAGTGTGGAAAAGTCCAAAGGACTGTCTGCCACATCCCTAATTGGTATACACAAGAAAAGTAAAAATACCCCCACTTCGTTTTTATAGGCAGTAAGTAAGTGAAGTAATGATAGTAGAAAATATAAAATCAATACATTTTATTCAAAAAGGTAAAAAAGTGATACATATCACAGTACAAATGAAAATATGACAATCCGATATTGCCCACCGATACCATACACTCAAATTAAAGGAACCCTGGATGGGTCTTTTAGAAGTTGAAATACCCAAGCATGGGATTTGCATTCACATATCCAACATGTTTTGGAATATAAATAAATTCCTTCTTCTAGGGAAGATGTGAATAGGGTACTAAGGTCTATAAAGATAATGACAAATGAACATAATGCAAATCATCAAATAGCTAGTAAGACCATTACAGGCAAATAATCCATAAACAGCTTATGGCAAACATAGTATATGCACAACAAAGCACCCTTTATTACGTGATCAGCTGTCAGCCAATGACAGCTGATCACAGGATGTACAGTAAACACAAGCTGGTTATAACCAACTTCTGTTATCGGTCCCAACAGTGCCCACCAGTGCTGATAATCAGTGCCACCTATCAGTGCTGCCAATCAGTGACTCATCATCAGTGTCACTTATCATTGCTGCCTATCAGTTCCGCCTACCAGTGCCCATCAGTGCCGCCTACCAGTGCCCATCAGTGCTCCCTACAAGTGCTGCCTATCAGTGCCCATCAGTGCCACCTATCAGTGCTGCCAATCAGTGACTCATCATCAGTGTCACTTATCATTGCTGCCTATCAGTTCCGCCTACCAGTGCCCATCAGTGCTGCCTACCATTGCTCATCAGTGCCACCTATCAGTGCCCAGTAGTGCCACCTATCTGTGTCCATCAATGCCGCCTCATCAGTGCCACCTATCAGTGCCCATCAGTGCTGCCTCATCAGCGCACATTAGTGAAGGAGAAAAATTACCTGTTTTCAAAAGTCTTTTTTGTTTGTTTAGCAAAACATAAAAAACCCAGTGGTGATTAAATACCACAAAAAGAAAGCTCTATTTGTGTGAAAAAAATTATAGATTTTGTTTGGGTACATTGTTGCATGTCCCCACAATTGTCATTCAAAGTGTGACAGCTCTGAAAGCTCAAAATTGGCCTGGGCAGGAAGGGGGTAAAAGTGCCGGGTAGGCAAGTGGTTAATGTTGAAAATGATCAGAAAAAATTTGAAATTCCCAGTAAAATTTCTGCTACAATAATTGGGCCATCGAATGTTCGTTTGAAAGAACATTTCGATTTTTGTATGAATTTTCTTTTATTCTTTTATATTATTGTTTGGCCACCTGGAGGCATCCTACGTTGAAGATTTTGACCATCCCCAGTAACCCCCTGGATGTAGTATACAAAGAATTGGGGGTAATTAAGCTAGACCCAGCAAACATCAAAAATGAAGGATTACGCACTATGCTTTTTGTGAAGTCAGGTTGAAATTGAATGCGTTTTCAGAAAAAAAAGATTGGTTTGGGTCGAGTAAACAGATACCAATCCTCAAATTGAACACGCCAGTGAAATCACGAAAAAATATGGTACCTAAATGACTCCATAGGCAATGCTTTAAAAGCCTTTACAGGTTATCAATTTAGAATTAACCAAAAATTATGGCCCTAGAATGTTGGCTTTCATGCCGGCATTTGTAACGATACCTCACATGTGTTGCACAATCGATGTTTACATACACGTGCTCTGCCTATGCTGCAAATTTATATGGGGTTGTGTACATGGGTGAAAGGGATGATGAAAATTTTCTTTATTATTTTTTTTTTATTTTATATAATTTTTTTCTTACATTTTTTTTTTTATTTTCTTTTTTTTTTTTTCTCTTACTTTATTGCCATCACAAAGGGGGCTAACAAGCCCCTATTTGATAGCAATGAGCAGATGACAGGTCCCCTTTTTGGAGACATTGAGTTTTTATTTAGTTTTACTGGAACAGGTTGGGACTTTAAATGAGACCTGGGACTCCATCCCTATGCATACTAGAAACGGGAGAAGTGGGACTTTGAGTGAGGTGTGCAAAAAAGACCAAGGGATCAGTCACTATGTAACAAAACCATTTATTGATTGACAATAGTCAGGTGGCACAGTGTAGTTGCCAAAAGTATACATAAAACCATCATAGGTACATGTACATCCTTGCATATATACACATGGTAAATGTAGGTAACAAAACCCAAATGATGCAGGGCACGAAATGATTGAAAGGTTACAATATCCATAAAATGCACAGGGTCACAACATTGCCATATAACACTCAATAAAAGATATGGTGCATGTGGTAAGTCCGACGCGTTTCGTGTATCAAACACTCTTCAGGGGCAATTGAGCACCAACATCTAAAAGCAAGGAAAACAAAACCAAATAGTAAAAAATAATAGTGCATGAGGAAAAAATGGGGTATGCATATAGGAGAGGCTAGAAAGCCACACATCCCAGATGTATACTCACTTGACCAGAGAGTGTGACCACCATGGGTTCCATAGTCACAGGCCACCGACTGAGTCAGGTCCGGGAGCTGAGGGGGGAGCACTCAAAACAGGGGGGGGGAGAAAATGCCAGGCGCACACAGAAGGAGTCCCCATAGAGTAATGTATCCACACTGGTATTGAGATGAGAGGAGTGAGTCTGTGGTAATGATAAAGAGTTATGTATATAAGGTATGCTCCTGGGCTAGCAATGGCCCCCAATCCCAGAGTAAATGTGGAGAGAATATTAGCATATGATACCCTCTTACCTAGGTAATGGATAATGGCCACATATGTAATCTGCCCAGTGATGGATATGCTGCTGGATGGTAGGCTAGCAAAGAAAAATGGGGGCCCTTATGTGCACCCAGCCAGCCCTCCCCCCCCGCAGGAAAACTCCCCCCAGCGTCAGACAGTGCAGACACCATGCGGAACGAGGCCTCCTCCAGCGCAGCGGCACTCGCCGCCCACAGCTACTGGGGATGCCGCCGTCCACGTGTCCGCACAGAATGTAAACACAACGCCGACAACGTAACGGACGTCACGTGCACGGCGCGGAGGAATGACGCCGACGCAGGGAGGGGAACCCGCCCCGATCCCCCCTCACCCACAGGGATGAAGAGGGGAAGGGGGAGGGACCCCATCCTGCGTCGCAGCTCCCAGATACCGAGACAGGAGGGCAACCAAGGGGACATGGACTCCCGGTGGGGGGCACACTGCAAAACTGCATCAGTGGGATAAAAGCTGGAACAAAAATGCAAAAAATATGTATTGATGTAGAGACGGAAATAAAACCACCAATAAAACGATGCATGTATATCAAAGAAAGGTTGAAAGAAAGGAACACGTGTCATACTAGACAACCCCCAATAGGAGGCCAACGGTTCAGGGCAAGTGTCCTGTGGACGGATGTCCATGTAAGTGAAAAGATCCAAAGGTCTCAAAGCACACCTCCAACCCTATATCGGGTTTACTGGAACAGGTTGGGACTTTAAATGAGACCTGGGTCTCCATCCCTATAAACACTAGAAACGGGAGAAGTGGGACTTTGAGTGAGGTGTGCAAAAAAGACCAAGGGATCAGTCACTATGTAACAAAACCATGTATTGATTGACAATAGTCAGGTGGCACAGTGTAGTTGCCAAAAGTATACATAAAACCATCATATATGTACATCCTTGCATATATACACATGGTAAATGTAGGTAACAAAACCCAAATGATGCAGGGCAAGAAATGATTGAAAGGTTACAATATCCATAAAATGCACAGGGTCACAACATTGCTATATAACACTCAATAAAAGATATGGTGCATGTGGTAAGCCCGACGCGTTTCGTGTATCAAACACTCTTCAGGGGCAATTGAGCACCAACATCTAAAAGCAAGGAAAACAAAAAGTCCAAATAGTAAAAAAATAATAGTGCATGAGGAAAAAATGGGGTATGCATATAGGAGAGGCTAGAAAGCCACACATCCCAGATGTATACTCACTTGAACAGAGAGTGTGACCACCATGGGTTCCATAGTCACAGGCCACCGACTGAGTCAGGTCCGGGAGCTGAGGGGGGAGCACTCAACTTGAGTTTTTATTTAGACCCCCCCAATGTCTCTCCTGCTCTCCAATGCAGCTAATCAAGCACACAGATCATGCTTGATTAGCTGCATCATAAGCTACACTAGCCGTGGAATGACAGCTGTGACCATGGAAATGATGTAATACATGTCATTAGTCAAAGGGGTTATTTGTTCCCCAACCCCCTCCTGGTCTCCATGTACAAGCAGTTTCCAGTGTTGCCAAGATCCCTGGAGAAATGGGAGAGCCTGGGAACCATCGCAGGCACCATAGGCGGGGGGAGGGGTTAAGGGTGTCACACATTCCAAGCCCCATAAAAATGATTGGGTGGCTGTAGAGCCACCCGGATCACTTTCATCTGAAAGCCCTTCACTGGATGTTAAAGTTGGTACCGAGGAGCCGGGAGCTTGCTTTAAAGCGTTTGTTACCCCAACATTTCATATTCCTGATATGTGCCTGCTTCCTTTGTGTGAAATCCCTGAGGTTCCTGCTAGTCCCTCTGCTTTCCTATTAAAAACTGACCAAACTAAGAAGGAGAGCACAGCATGGTCAGTTCTATGCTGGGAACTCAGTGTGCTCTCCTCTAATGATCAGACTTGTCCTGACACCCCCCCCCCCCCCCCCCCACTGCACAGTCCTTCACTGGGAAGCTCAGTGTGCTTCTGCTTCTCCTCCTCTCCCCAAATCATGCACAATGGACATTTTTACAGCTGCTGTTTTAGGCTTTAGACGTTTTTTTCTGCAGCCAATAAACTCCCCAGCATGTTATCATATGTGTCCATGCACACATAGGCTGTTATCAGCGTTTTTTGGTAGGGGAGTTTTCTGGCTGTAAAAAACTCCCAGAACTAGTGGGTTTTGAGAGGAGTTCTTTCCGTTGTAAAAACGCTCTAACTCTGATAAAAGCTTAAAAACGCTGAAAAACGCGGCTATTCTGCGTTTATCAGGGTTTTTGAGCCATAAGATTTTGTGGGAGTATAATTTTGCTAAAAAAACGCTACAGCTGAAAAACGCTAAAAAATAGTAATTCTATAGCTTACGCTGCTGCAGTTTTTATAACGTCCGGTGTGCATGAGATTTATGCAGCTGAGAACAGAGGGAGTTCTGATCACCTATTAAAAAGGGAAAACAAGTTTTTTATATCTATACAAAAAATGTTTTGCATTTCATTTTTATTTGAAACTGAATGATTTGTTTTACAAGGTGATCTTTTACAATGGCTTTAACCCTTTGTCTACCATGCACCTTGGTAGACAAGTAACCACTTCAGCCCCGGAAGCATTTACCCCCTTAATGACCAGGCCATTTTTTTGCGATACGACACTGAGTCGCTTTAACTGACAATTGTCGTGCGACGTTGTACCCAAACAAAATTGATGTCATTTTGTTCCCCACAAATAGAGCTTCTTTTGGTTGATTTGATCACCTCTGCGGTTTTTATTTTTTGTGCTATAAACAAAAAAAGAGAAACGATTTTGGGGAAAAAAAAAAAGCAATATTTTTTGCTTTCTGCTATAAAACATACCCAATAAAAATATGTAAAAAAAAATCTAATTTCTTCATCAATTTTGGGCCAATCTGTATTCTGCTACATATTTTTGGTTAAAAAAAAAATCCCAATTAGTGTATATTGATTGGTTTTCACAAAAGTTATTGCGTCTACAATCTATAAGTTAGATTTAGGATTTTTTTTTTTTTTTTTTTTTTTTACTAGTAATAGCAGCAATCAGCGATTTTTAGCAGGACTAATTGACACTTTTTGGGGACCAGTGACACCAATACAGTGATCAGTGGTAAAAAAAAAATGCACTGACACTGTATAAATAACACTGGCAGGGAAGGGGTAACATCAGGGGCAATCAAAGGGTTAACTGTTTTCCCTATGTGTGCGAAGAGAGAGATCGGTGTTCCTGATCAGTAGGAACCACAGATCTCTCTCTTCCTTGAACGCCGTTCTGTCATTCCCCCGAACAATGGCACCCACTGATTGGCTCCCTCAGTGTCCAAACACAGGGGGAGCGGGTCGGCAGCGGCGCGTGCATACGGCCAACAGTCCAGGCAGCGCGAACAACGTACAGGTGCGTTGTTTCGTGTAGCCGAGCCGCCCTGCCGCAGTATATATGCGGTGGGCGTCCTGAAAGTAGTTAGTGCAAAAATTTAATAAATGCTTATTTTTATTTGTTAGCATTGTAGGTGCATTCATTACGTCTTTGCAAAAGGTGGACTATGCTTTTAAAGCAAATACAACCCAGAAATGTAAATATATTGCAGTTTACCAGTCCTTGGATGTGCTGGGTTCATTCGTTTTCTTTTTTCAAGCTAAGAACATTTTCAGCAAGTACAGAAAATATCTGTTGATCTTGCCAGAAATTATCGCTTCCTGTGAGCTATAATAGATATACAATATCTAACAATGTTATATTTTTTTTAGTGTGAGAGCCATACATAGATCCAGTGGCGTGACGACTGTTGGCATCCTAGGACAGGAAGTATTTTTTATTATTTCCAGAATCACCAGGTGAAAATAAAGGGAAAAGAAAAAGGAATCTCTTGCAGCCACTGTATGAAGGGACTGGTAAACTGCAATATGTTAAATTTTTGTTTTTGGGATCCTTACATTTGAAAACAATGAAGACACTGATAGGAACGCAGACAATGCAGAGGCAATGGAGATCACGTGACCTGGAACGCGTGCACAATGGGACCTGCTGTTTTCAAGTGACATGTAAGTCTTTGCACAGCAGCCCCTCCCACTCTGCTTTCCTAATGGCTCAGTATTATTCTTAAAGCACATCTGACCTTTCTACAAAAGTGTGCTATCTCCAGTCTCTAGACAGACAGTATAGGCTCTCACACTCTACAGTCTCTAGACAATATTGTTACACATGTGGGGTCAGCAGTGAATGAAAAACAGACCCAGGCTCAGGACAGGCCACGTTTATGAAATGCTACCGTGTTTCCCCGAAAGTAAGACAGTGTCTTACTTTCTTTTTATCCCTAAAAGCCCCACTATGTCTTACTTTCGGGGTATGTCTTATATTGGGAAAAAAAAAAAATTTTTATTTTTTATTGCAATATTTTTTTTTTTTTTTTTTTTAATCAGCCCTGTTGGGGGGCTTTGGTGAGATATCAGGGGTCTTAACAGACCTCTGATATCTCCCCCTTGAGACAGAGAAAGAGACAGAGGATAGAGATTCCCCAGTCCCTTTCTCTGCAGCGTCAGCTGCTCTGAGAATGAAAGGAGAGAAGACAGCGGCTTCTCTCCATTCATAAACTGACACATTGTAATCACAGGAGATTACAATGTTTCAGTTATGTGAATGGACAGAGTCAGCTGACTCTGTCTATTCACAAGGGAAGGAGGGGGAGGACGGAGGAACGGAGGGGGAGAACGGAGGGGACAGAGAAGGAGGGGGAGAACGGAGGGGACAGCGGGGAGGCACAGAGGAGGAAAGCGGAACGGAGGGGGAGAACGGAGGGGACAGAGAAGGAGGGGGAGAACGGAGGGGACAGAGAAGGAGGGGAGAACGGAGGGGACAGCTGGGAGGCACAGAGGAGGAAAGCGGAACGGAGGGGGAGAACGGAGGGGGACAGAGAAGGAGGGGGGAACGGAGGGGACAGCGGGGAGGCACAGAGGAGAAAAGCGGAACGGAGGGGGAGAACGGAGGGGACAGAGAAGGAGGGGGGAACGGAGGGGACAGCGGGGAGGCACAGAGGAGGAAAGCGGAACGGAGGGGGAGAACGGAGGGGGACAGAGAAGGAGGGGGGAACGGAGGGGACAGCGGGGAGGCACAGAGGAGGAAAGCGGAACGGAGGGGGAGAACGGAGGGGGACAGAGAAGGAGGGGTACCGCACTTCACTGCAGGCAAATCCCCCCGTGTTTCCCCGAAAGTAAGACATATGTCTTACTTTCGGGGTATGGCTTATATTAGCTGACCCCTCTGAAACTCCCGATACGTCTTACAATCGGGGGTGTCTTACTATCGGGGAAACACGGTAGCATGACAACTTTAGTGGTGGCTTCTTTCACAATAGTGGTCCTGCTTACCAACATCTAAAATGATCTGCGGTGGATAGCAGTAGTTGAGAGGCATTTAGGTGGTGCAACTGCCGCCTCTTGAACGCCTCTTTTTTTGCCTTTTTACATTTATTATTAATCAATGTATGTAAAACCTTTATCCCAAAAAAAAAAAAAAAACAGTAACTGCTGATAAAGTGTTAGCTGGAGTTCAGCTTCAGTTCAGCTTCAGCTTCAATAGCAAATCTGCTAGTCCATCTAACACTCCCGTCCCCCAGACTGACAATGCTGCTGAAAAGTAAGTCAGCCACCACATCTAATGATTGGTAAGCTGCTATACAGTGGGAAAAATAGTTATTTGATCCCCTGCGGATTTTGTAAGTTTACCCACTTACAAAGAAATGAAGGGTCTATAATTTTTATCATAGGTGTATTTTAAACCGGGGGTCGTAAACCCCCGGGCCGCGGCCCACTACCGGGCCGTAGCGTCTCTGCAGCCAGGCTGTGGCGGGCGGAATAACTATGTAAGGCGGGCGGGCGGACGGCTGAGAGAGAGAGCCCGGTGTATCAAAGAGGCAGATGGGGTGGCAATCAAAGAGGTGATGCTAGGCGGCGGAGAGAGATGATGTCATCTCTTTGCTCCCCGCCGCACCACCGACATTCTGTACGCTGTGAGGGCGGAAGAGCGGTGACTCTAGACGGGCGGCCTTACATCTCTGCTCTCCTTCCGTTACTCAAGAATGACCACTGAACCAGTGCCACTAATGCAGTGACAATCCACATCTGGTGGCACTGGCAGGTTACGTGGCAAGTGGCATTAGTCATCTGATGGCACTGGCAGGTGACGTGGCAAGTGGCATTCCTCATCTGGTGACACTGGCAGGTGATGCGGCAAGTGGCATTCCACATCTGGTGGCAGGCAGTGTGGCAAGTGGCATTCCTCATCTGGAGGCAGGCAGCGGGGCAAGTGGCATTCCTCATTTGGTGGCAGGCAGCGTGACAAGTGGCATTTCCCACAGACTGGGTACAGTATGTGCTCATGCGGTACACAGATTTGTCCTGTCAATTTAAGAAGGTGCTCCTAACAACAACTCGTTATTTGTATAAGAGACACCTGTCCACAGAATCTCTTATTTCCATTCAAACCTCACAATCTTTTTATCTTTTATTTTTTAGATCCGCGGTGGTGCAAAATCCTATAATGAAAAACCGTAAGTGTACAAAAAAACGTGCATGTGAACACACACAAAAAAGTGCACTTAAGGGTGTGCTTTTGTCCACCTCCCCGAAGGAGTTGGACTTGTACCCTGACCAATCACTCCAGCAAATTTGCATAGCCGCCACCCCAACCTTGGTCAAGTCAGGATAGTAGCACAGCGCCTCCACTGGATCACTGACAAGAACACATACTATGTTTTTTTCAAAACAAAAGAGTTGTGGGACATTAAATATGCCAAATGAGAACAAAGTCAGAATAAAAATCTATATACATTTTATTACACATAAAACATTGTCATAAACACAATATTAAAAACGTAGTTATGCATAAAGAAACTTTGTGATAAATACAGAAATATCTAAATCTGATGGATACATGTACTTGTAACGGGTCTACGCATTACGCTGGATCCCCCCGCTTCCTCAGAACCATACATATGTTTCAAGTGTCTTATATACAGTTTCATATAGAAAACAACTAAAAAAATTAAATACAAATATACACAATATACATATTATCAGATAATATTAATAGTTGTTCAATTACTTCAATATTATAAATCATCAAAACAACAGAGGAGAGGAATACAGGATCTGTCTCAGATGTTTTGCTTACCGTCCCAAAGGTAAGATATATTAAAGGCAGGGTGTAATCCTATATAGAGGATATTAGTGAATAAGCAACATATTTATCTGTTACCTATAAAGGCAGAAGTAAACATAAATATCCAAGAGGGGGAAAAATATCTGGTGTATAGCAATATACGTCGAACTATGTGAATCTCAATATGTATTTAAGACAGAGGGGATAAATCCAAAATAATAAGAAAACCAAGCATCTCTGTGACAATCACCTTAGTGGATAAATGGATAGATATAAGTACATATCCACCTCTCCTTTGGCAAAGTGCCACAATGAGTGTAAATATAGGATCCAAAATGATCCAGGAAACATCCTCACCTGTGGGGGTGTATCCACAAAAGTGGAACAGATTGCCCCCACCTGTGGCGCGGGAGTATCCCCTCCAATGAACGGACGCCTTGAGGATGTTATAATGGCGTCAGCTCTCAGTGAAAAGACAGAGCAAAGCCACATTGCACGTGAAAATGACGTCACTTCCGGTTCTGCATGGGCCGCGGACAGGAAGTGGCAGGGGACACATGTCCCCAAAAAATAATTTTTTTTTTAAATATCTACATTTTTTCCTTCTCTTTAATCTTCCTTCCATCTCCCACTCCAAACATGTCCCTTGTCTCTCTCTCCTCCTCCACATCACCAGGGTTTACAATACAAACACATATCAATAATTTGTTTAACATGCATTGTCCAAAGAAGCAAAAAAGACTTATTCATATACTACTATAATCCAATATTATTATGTAAACCCTTAACCTCCCTGGCGGTATGATTATGTCAAAATTTTTGAATCTTAAAGCGGTAATGCATTGTTTTGCATTAAAATTTGGCATCTTATATTGTAGGCTTGTAATTCTTAGTAATAACACACTAAAATCTGTCAAAACAAGAGTCTAGTAGACATCTCGGGTATTATAAAGTTTGAAACACAAAATCATAAATTATAATATAATACATTTCTATAAATAATTATTTAAAAAAATAATATAATAATAATAAAATTAATTTTCCCACGAATCACTATCGCTCAATTCTGCAAGTGTTCTAATTTACTATCACTGTTTTCTAGCTGGTCTAAAACCACTTTTGACGTAAAGGGACACTTTTTGGTTGCCATGGACATTCTCAAGTTTCCAGGCAGAAAAAACAGTATATATAATATAAAACTGCATGCAGGGCACTGGACAAAGCACTAGGGACAAAAGGGAGGTGAAATGATTTGATACAGTAATGTAATCTGTAAGATTACAGTGTACTGTATGTGTTATGTTTTTTTGTACTTTTTGAATTTCATGCCAGGCTCCGCCCCCATGCGTCGGGTGGATAATCTGGTGGGGGACACAGCGGGGGGACATTGCAGGATCCTGGTGACAAGGTAAGTAATCTGGACCAGGATTCTGCAATGCAATCCCGAGTGTGGCTCGGGGTTACCCCTAATGGTACTGAAATTTAACCCAGAGCCACACTCAGGAATACTGCCAGGGAGGTTAACTACCACCAGCCACAGAACCTGTGTAATTAATATGTGTTTGGGTTTAAAGGGATGGGGTGGCAACCCTATTCCAGGCCCCACTGCAAGTGACCTGCCAGGGATTCTTTTGTATTTGCCCCACAAAATAACTTATTTAATTTTAAAACCTAGAACTGGATTATAATCATTCCATCCTTGCCACAAAGTTTTTTCAGAGCCACGAATGATATGAACATTCTTTTTATGTTGGGTATCTAAATCCAATAGTTTATTCCTCAGACAGCCAAGGATCTCGTATACGCTTCTCTGCATGTAATTACACCCTTGTGGAGTCATTTACTTTGTGTGTGTGTCAGATTAAAAGGCAGGCCGACAGAGCTGTGTAATAGTGAGTTCAGGAGCAGGGTGTGGCTGGGAATCAGCAGTGAGTTCTGGTTCTAGCAGAGACGAGGTGTGTGGGTGGATATTAGAGTGAACATGAAGGAAATAATATGACTTCAGCCTGTCGTGCAGAGCTGTGGAATTGCGATTTCATAATTCATGGGGTGGAACATGCAGCAAAATCTATGATAATGTTTCTCAATCTAAAACTATTCTCTAGGCACAACCGATGGTCATAGCTTCAAGATCACTTCGTAGAGTCACAGGTGAAATTTATTGGCGGTCATCTTTAAAATTCCGACTAATAATGGTAGTTGTACAGGTGACTAGAAGTTAGAGAAATTACCCAGCAAGGCATCGTCAAACTAGTTATTCTGGAGCAGCTATAGAGTCGCTTACATCAGCGTTTTGGTTGCTGTCAATGAATTGCAGCCAATGAATGCATTGTAATGCAGTGTTCTAAAAAAATGGGTACAAAGAAGCTCACAGTTTAAAAGCCAGTATACAGCTTTATTGAAGAAATGTTGCACAGGCTTGTCCATCTGGTGTTACCACTACTAACGCGTTTCACTCCTACATCGAGCCTATTTGTTAGTCTACGAATAAGTTCCATGTAGGAGTAAAACGCGTTAGAGTTGGTAACTACAGATGGACGTGTCTGTGCAGTGGTTTCTTCAATAAACCTGACTACTGGCTTTTTTTTAACACTGAGCGGCTTCCTCTCCCTTTTATTTTTTTGAAGACTGTAGTGTTACATGTAAAGACCTCCATGACCAGTAGGAGCCTACATCCAATGTCGGAGGACTAGAGAGAGGGAATTTATGCCTTTAGTGAAATACAATTTTGCTAATTGTCATACAGTTGTTGCAGCAATTTGCAGCTCAGTCAATAATATATATAGATATATATAGCTATTGTTACGTACCTGGGATGTGAGCCTGACGTGTAGAGGAAGGCCTCTCGTACAACTCCGGCTCGCGGACCACTGGTAGTGATACAGCAGCCACAGGAGCACGGTGGGGTATGAGTGCCTGTAAACAGTTCAAAAGTCTGTGTAGTAGCGGTGATCAGCAGGCAGATAGTAGATGAGCTGACACGGTGCTTGACTGGTGGCAGGCTGGGATAAACCACAGAGCAGTACCAGATGCAGGCTTGCAGGGCTGGGAGCTGTAGCAGGCTGGATGAGCGAGATGCAGGGTCAGACAGGCCGGGTCGGTAATAATCAGGCAGATCAGGCATAGACGGTAGGCAGAAGAGAGGTCAGGTCACAAGCCAAGTAGTACCGGAAGATCAGCAGACAGAATCAGCAGGCAGGATCAGAGTCTATGGGAAGCCGGGATCAGAACAGGCAGCAGGCAATCACAGGTAACAACAAGCTGGATCAGAATCAGAGGTCACACAGGAAACAGGATACAACACAGGAGCTGCAGACCAAACAGCAATGAACCTCTGTAGGAGGCCTGTTTAAATAGCCCGCCTGACTTCAGTATTAGTGACAGGTGTGTGTCTTAAAGTGCTAGTACGCATGCGTGCATGCCGGGTGCTTACATGGAAAGCCTGTCTTCCCTGACATTGCCCCCTCCCTACGGGCAACCTCCGGGTGCCCAACCGGTTCCTTTTTTGCGGGTTCCTGCGGAAGAAGGCACGGATCAAGTCTGTGGCATTTACATTTCGTGCGGGTTCCCAGGAATTTTCCTCTGGACCATAACCCTTCCACTTGATTAAATATTGTGTCTGCCCCCTTCTTTTCCTGCAGTCTAAAACAGCCTCAACCTCAAATTCCTCATCCCCATCAATAATAATAGGTGCGGGAGGACCTGGTCTATGATCCGGAAATGGATCTGGCACAACAGGCTTTAGCAAGGATACATGAAACACTGGGTGGATTTTAAAAGACTCAGGTAAGGTTAATTCAAAAGAAACATCATTAATTTTTCTCCTTACCGGAAATGGTCCTACGAACCTTGGTGCCAGCTTCCTTGAAGGACATAGCATCTTCAAATTTGTTGTTGAAAGCCATACTTGATCTCCTGGTTGCAAGATCAGTTCCCCCCTTCTTTTCTTGTCAAATGATTTCTTGCTGTCCTCCTGCGCTTTCGCGATGGTTTCCTGTAACAACATATTATTGCAAGAGAAAAAGTCCACAGTATCCTGGACGGCTGGAACGGAAGATTCTGTGACAAGATTGGGTAAGAAGGTGGGATGGAATCCATAATTAGCAAAGAACGGAGATTGCTTGGTGGCAGAATGGGTGGCATTATTATAGGCAAATTCCGCCAGTGGTAATAATGATACCCAATCATCCTGGACAAAAGAAGTAAAACAACGGATGTATTGTTCTAGGGTTTGATTAGTCCTCTCTGTCTGCCCATTAGTTTGTGGGTGGTAAGCAGAAGAGAATGAGAGTTCAATCTGTAGGGTCTCGCACAAGGCCTTCCAAAATCTGGATGTAAACTGGACACCGCGATCAGACACAATATTTGCGGGGACTCCATGGAGTCTGACAATTTCTTTTATAAACACCCGAGCGGTTTCTGCAGCCGATGGTGTACTCTTTAGAGGAATGAAATGAGCCATCTTTGTTAAGCGATCCACTACCACAAAGATAGCGGTACATTCTTCAGAAGGTGGAAGTTCAACTATAAAATCTATAGCAATCATCTTCCACTGTCTGTCGGGTATAGGCAAAGGTCTGAGTAATCCCCAAGCTTTGTTACGGGAACTTTTACTCCGGGTGCAGGTGGTGCATGCATTTACATAGGCTCTGCAGTCTTTCTCCAAACCTGGCCACCAAAATGAGCGTTGTACAAGTTCGACAGTCTTATGAACCCCAAAATGGCCTGCCAAAGGGTGGTCATGACAAACCCCTAAGATCATTGCTCGAACCTTTTTAGGTACAAAAATCTGCTTACCCCTCCATAATAGCCCATTCTTTGCTTGTAGTGTGACCCCTGGAGGACTGGGTGTTTCTGCAGAAGCTTGCTGTAACTGAGACATAAGGTCAGTGTGTAATAGTAGGAAATTTCCAGCTGGTAAAATGGTGTCTGGTATTAGGATGTCTCTTGGATCTTCGAACATGCGTGACAACGCATCAGGCTTAGTGTTCTTTGATCCGGGCCTGTACGTAATATGGAATGAGAATCTTGAGAAAAAGAGTGCCCAGCGAGCTTGGCGTGGTTTGAGGCGTTTAGCGGATCGCAGATATTCAAGATTCTTATGATCCGTGTAGATCAGAATTGGATGGGCCGCTCCCTCCAACAAGTACCTCCATTCCTCCAACGCGGCTTTGATCGCCAAAAGTTCCCGATCCCCTACATCATAGTTTCTTTCAGCTGACGTGAGTTTGCGTGAAAAGAATGCCACTGGATGGGTCACTTCTTTCAGGCCTTGACGTTGTGATAGAATGGCCCCAACTGCACTTTCTGAAGCATCCACCTCCACAATATAGGGCAAGGTGGAGTCTGGATGACTTAAGACAGGAGCAATGGTAAACCGTCTCTTCAAGATTTCAAAAGCAGCTTGAGCCTCAGAAGTCCAACAGAAACGGATACCTTGTTTGGTCAGCTGTGTAATAGGGTGAATGATAGCAGAAAAGTTCTTGATAAACTTGCGATAAAAATTGGCAAAGCCCACGAATCGTTGTATTCCCTTCTTGTCTGTGGGGGCTGGCCAATCTAGTATCGCTGAGACTTTCTGTGGGTCCATCTTGATCCCTTCGGTCGAAATGATCAGACCTAAGAACTGGATGCTCCGTTGCTCAAAGTCGCATTTCTCGGCTTTGGCATAAAGTCCGTATTTGCGGAGGCGGCACAATACGCTTTTAACATGCTCTCGGTGCACCTCTAATGATACAGAGAATATCAAGATGTCATCAAGGTAGACAACCACAAAAATATCCAGAAAGTCTTTGAAAATGTCATTAATAAAGTACTGGAAGGTGGCAGGGGCATTACAAAGGCCAAAGGGCATAACTAGATATTCAAAGTGCCCAAATCGGGTACGGAAGGCAGTTTTCCATTCATCCCCTTCTCGTATGCGAACCAGGTTATAGGCCCCTCTTAAATCCAGCTTAGTAAAAATGCTTGCTGATTTGAGTCTTTGGAACAGTTCAGGGACTAGAGGAAGGGGGTAGCGATTTTTCACTGTTATTTTATTTAGGTCACGATAGTCCACACATGGTCTCAGGGAATGATCCTTTTTTTCTACGAAAAATATACCGGCACCGGCCGGTGAAGTAGAGGGACGGATGAATCCTTTCTGCAGATCTTCATCAATATAGTCCTTCAGAACTCCTGATTCCCGCTCAGATAAAGGGAAGATGCGCCCGAATGGAATCTCTGCCCCAGGAAGGAGCTCGATGGGGCAGTCATAAGGTCTATGTGGAGGAAGGGTGTCTGCTCCTCGTTTACTGAAAACGTCCAGGTATTCGTGGTAAGAATTCGGAACTACTTGACATAATTCAGGGTCAGCGTCCATACACAGCAGGGTAGCAGGTGATGGTGGTGAAGTTTCCAAACAGTGTCTCTGGCAATATGCTGACTGGAACTTGACACTTCCGGATTTCCAGTCTATCTGTGGATTGTGGGCCTGTAGCCAGGGTAGGCCCAGGATGATGGGAAATAAGGGTGAAGAAATTGCGTCTAGACGCAGCAGCTCTCGGTGGTTGGTGGAGGAGATGGTCAGCATCGGTGGGGTCTCCTTGGTTACCAGTCCAGACTTAATATGAGACCCATCGGCCAGGAATACAGTGAGTCCCTGTCCTCTGGTTTGTAGAGGAATGTGTTGCTGAGCTGCGAAGGACTGGTCGATGAAGCAGCTACACGCTCCAGAATCAATAATAGCGGTCACTGATACGGTTCTTCCCGGTAGTTGGAAGGAAACAGGCAGAGCGATATGAGCTGAGCTGGCAGACAAGGCAGGCGGGGGTGACTGCTTGAGTGAAGAAAGGGAAAGACACTTACGCAGCTTGGCAGGACAGGTATGTACGAAGTGACCGGCTTCTCCACAGTACAGGCAGAGGTTATTTACTCGTCGGTGTTGGCGTTCTTCTGGAGTCAAAGAAGAGCGAATCAGGCCCAATTGCATGGGTTTAGGCACCTCTGGAGTGGGGAAAGTGGAATTTCCAGGAGCCGGGTTAGGAGAAGCAGGGATCTTAGGTAACATCCAGGCTGGACGGAAGTGCTGTGTGGTTCTTTCAGACCTGCGTTCTCGTAGGCGGCGGTCAATCTGAATGGACAGAGTGATTAGGGCTTCCAGAGAGCTTGGCACCCCGACCCGAGCGAGCTCATCTTTCAGGCTTTCCGAGAGACCCACACGAAATTGATGACGCAGGGCTGCGTCATTCCAGCTAGTGTCTGCACTCCAGCGTCTAAAGTCAGTGACATAGTCCTCTGCCGCTCTATGGCCTTGCTGGAGTGTATGAAGAGCGGCTTCAGCAGTGGTGGTACGTTGTGGGTCATCATAAATCAGCGCCATGGCGTCAAAGAACATTTGCATGGTGTTTAGTTGTGCGTTGTTCTCTTCTAACAGCCGGTGGGCCCAAGACTGTGGTTCCCCTTGGAGGAGGCAAATAATGAATCTCACTTTGGTGGTTTCCAGGGAAAAAGTCTGTGGCTGGAGAGCAAAGTAGAGCTGACAGGCATTGCGAAAGGCTCTAAATTTACTCCGATCACCGGAAAACCTCTCAGGAGTAGATACACGAGGCTCAGGGGGTAACATCATTACTGTATGGCTGGCTAAAGCCCCAGCTTGGGTGATGGAGGAGGCAGGATCAGATGCAGGAGCTATGGTTGCTGGATTGGACAGGGACTGTACCCGCTCTTCGAGACGCACGTATCCTTCCTGCAGCGACTTAACTGCCTGTGTAAGAGCAGCAAGGTGCTGACATATTTCATTTACTGGAGAGGGTCCTCTTGCAGGCTCAGACATGGCTGTTTGGTACTGTTACGTACCTGGGATGTGAGCCTGACGTGTAGAGGAAGGCCTCTCGTACAACTCCGGCTCGCGGACCACTGGTAGTGATACAGCAGCCACAGGAGCACGGTGGGGTATGAGTGCCTGTAAACAGTTCAAAAGTCTGTGTAGTAGCGGTGATCAGCAGGCAGATAGTAGATGAGCTGACACGGTGCTTGACTGGTGGCAGGCTGGGATAAACCACAGAGCAGTACCAGATGCAGGCTTGCAGGGCTGGGAGCTGTAGCAGGCTGGATGAGCGAGATGCAGGGTCAGACAGGCCGGGTCGGTAATAATCAGGCAGATCAGGCATAGACGGTAGGCAGAAGAGAGGTCAGGTCACAAGCCAAGTAGTACCGGAAGATCAGCAGACAGAATCAGCAGGCAGGATCAGAGTCTATGGGAAGCCGGGATCAGAACAGGCAGCAGGCAATCACAGGTAACAACAAGCTGGATCAGAATCAGAGGTCACACAGGAAACAGGATACAACACAGGAGCTGCAGACCAAACAGCAATGAACCTCTGTAGGAGGCCTGTTTAAATAGCCCGCCTGACTTCAGTATTAGTGACAGGTGTGTGTCTTAAAGTGCTAGTACGCATGCGTGCATGCCGGGTGCTTACATGGAAAGCCTGTCTTCCCTGACAGCTATAGATATACTGTATGTCACAAAAGTGAGTACACCCCTCGCCTCAGATCAGCCTCAATTTATGCACCTTCACACCTCAGATCACTGTCCTCCCTGCACATCTGCCCCACCACTGTCCCCCCTGCACATCTGCCCCACCACTGTACTACCCTGCACATCTGCCCCACTACTGTACTACCCTGCACATCTGCCCCACCACTGTCCCCCCTGCACATCTGCCTCACCACTGTACTACCCTGAACATCTGCCCCACCACTGTCCCCCCTGCACATCTGCCTCACCACTGTACTACCCTGAACATCTGCCCCACCACTGTCCCCCCTGCACATCTGCCTCACCACTGTACTACCCTGCACATCTGCCCCACCACTGTACTACCCTGCACATCTGCCCCACCACTGTCCCCCCTGCACATCTGCCTCACCACTGTACTACCCTGCACATCTGCCCCACCACTGTCCCCCCTGCACATCTGCCTCACCACTGTACTACCCTGCACATCTGCCCCACCACTGTAATCCCCTGCGCATCTGCCCCACCACTGTACTACCCTGCACATCTGCCCCACCTCTGTACCCTCCTGCTCATCTGTCCCACCACTGTACCACCCTGCTCATCTGTCCCACCACTGTACCACCCTGCTCATCTGCCCCACCAATGTACTACCCTGCTCATCTGCCCCACCAATGTACTACCCTGCACATCTGCCCCACCTCTGTACACCCTGTTCTTCTGCCCAGCCACTGTAACCCCCTGCTCATCTGTCCCACCAATGCACCTTCTTTCACATCTGCCCCACCGCTGTACCCCCCTGTTCTTCTGTCCCACCGCTGAACCCCCTTCTCATCTGCCCCAACACTGAACTCCCCTGCTTATCTGTCCCACCACTGTAGCCCCCTGCTCATCTGGTCCATCACTGTACCCCCCTGCTCTTCTGTCCCACTGCTGAACCCCTTCTCATCTCTTTCACCACTGTACCTCCCTGCACATCTGCCCCGCTGCTGTACCATCCTGCTCTTCTGTTCCACCTCTGAACTCCTTCTGCTCATTTTCCCCACTGCTGTACCCTCCTGCTCATCTGCTCCACCGCTGTACCCGCTTCTCATCTATGATATGCGTGATATGCAGAGTAATGAAAGGAAGCAGAGATGAGACACATCTATCTCATCCTGCTGATCCACCTCTCGCATCCAGCCCATGTTCTTGTATGTGATGTCACATACAAACATCTAGAATGGATGCGCAATGATGAGCTGAGGTTGGGGATATTTTCTGAAAGCAGTGGGCCTGTGTGCATGATCATAATTTGGGCCACCACAGCTGGAAAAAAGTGTGGCGCTCTGCACCGCAGCAAAAGTTGGGTGTGATTTTCATTGCGCTGAATACTGGCTCTGGCTTAAAGGGACACAGAGTACAGAGGGGTTCAGTAGTAAGCGACGCAAAGGTTCAGGAAAAATTTCAACAAAGTTTCCAGAAGCTCAACAGTAATTCCACAAACTGTCACCTGATTGTGGTTTTTTCAATCACAGTGAAATCTCTTCTTTCTGCGATTGGTAGTGGCAACCAAGCGAGTCATCTTCCTCCAGATGATGGATGGGGCTAGCAGGACTATTATTGGCTTTAGTAGTGGCCAATGACAGTCCTCCTCCTCCTGGAAACAGGGACCGCCCCCCCCTAGCAGAACTGCACTAAATCTCTTCCCCATCACAAAAGCTGACGATTGCAGCTACAGCAAGGTTAGAGAACCAAACAATGTTTTCCATCTTTTACAAAGTGTGGGGGCACAGTGCCTCCCCCTCAGTGCAGGTTTGGTGTGTGGAATTCTGAAATTGGAATGCATTAGTGTCTCACTGACTTCCCTGCACTGCTCTGTTGATGGGGAGGGGGCCGAGTGCTGGCAAAAGAGGCTTCGTGTTCCAGGGGTTGCCAACTCCTGGCCAAGGCTATAAGAAGATTGCCAAGACCCTGAAACTGAGCTGCAGCAAGGTGGCCAAGACCATACAGTAGTTTAACAAGACAGGTTCCACTCAGAACAGGCCTCGCCATGGTCGACCAAAAATGTTGAGTACACGTGCTCAGCATCATATCCAGAGGTTGTCTTTGGGAAATAGACATATGAGTGCTGCCAGCATTGCTGCAGAGGTTGAAGGGGTGGGGGGTCAGCCTGTCAGTGCTCAGACCATACGCCGCACGCTGCATCAAATTGATCTGCATAGTTTCTCATGTATAAAAACTAATATCCATAAATATTGCGTGTTTCACAACTGTAAAAGTGAAAAAAAGTTGTCATGCGACTTAAAGTCGCAAGAAAGCGAATATATAGTGTCACAAGCAATTCAAATATATTACAGGCAGAAGTGCAAAACAGTGTGGAGTGCAATAAACTACAAAGTGTCAACATATGAAAGTGACTTATAAAGTAGACTTGCAATAAAGCATACAAATATAAAACCCGTGATGGATCTTATGTAAATTAAAAACACAATATTATAACAGCTGAAACCAAAAAATGCAAAATAAACAGTGAATAAGAGTCCCAGAGGTGGTAACAATAAACGGGATGTTAAGAAGAGGCAACTGCTGTATTAATCAAACAGACTCTGGGGTAAATGTATTCATTGGTGGGTGTACACCCAGGAGTGCCTACACCATCAAAGGGGGAGGGGGAGAAAGAGGTTCTCTTACCAAGAGCGATGGACCCAGCTCACCGTACGGTAGTAGGTCAATTAGGCATTCAACTTGAAGTCTCTTAAGACGAAACGCGTAGGGTTAATACGCTGGCTGTGGCCACCTCATACTGCGCTGTCTTTTATCTGTTCACTTGAATTGTTTTTATTGATACTTTTTTATATATCCGTTTTTTGTTGCTAATAAATCCTACCATACGGATTTACACCATGTGGAGATTCCTTTTTTTCTCTTATATGCTTTTAATACTACACATTCCACCCGGAGGAGAAGGTTTCCAGTGAGCTGATACCTGTTTGGCGTTGCAACGTTCCATTTATCTTCCTAAATTGGCGTCCTTGATGTTCGTCTGCCTATTGGGGAGGTTATCGTGCAGCCCATCCTGGAAGCTCGGCTTTAGGTTTCCGTGTCTATGCCTAATTTGATTAATACAGCAGTTGCCTCTTCTTAACATCCCGTTTATTGTTACCACCTCTGGGTCTCTTATTCACTGTTTATTTTGCATTTTTTGGTTTCAGCTGTTATAATATTGTGTTTTTAATTTACATAAGATCCATCACGGGTTTTATATTTGTATGCTTTATTGCAAGTCTACTTTATTAGTCACTTTGATATGTTGACACTTTGTAGTTTATTGCACTCCACACTGTTTTGCACTTCTGCCTGTAATATATTTGAATTGCTTGTGACACTATATATTCGCTTTTTTGCGACTTTAAGTCGCATGACGCCTTTTTTTCACTTTTACAGTTGTGAAACACACAATATTTATGGATATTAGTTTTTATACATGAGAGACTAGTCTTTTTTTATCTTCTTTTCATTTCTAGCGCTACACTTTTACCCACATTTCTATCACAATTAGTCTAATTGTTGTGTTGGCTGCTTACTCTTTATAGGTTGGCGCAGTATTTTACTTATATTTTCAAATTGGTCTGCATGGCTGTCGTCCCAGAAGGAAGCCTCTTCTAAAGATGATGCACAAGAAAGCCCACAAACAGTTTGCTGAAGATAGGCAGACTAAGGACATGGATTACTGGAACCATGTCCTGTGGTCTGATGAGACCAAGATAAACGTAATTGGTTCAGATGGTGTCAAGCATGTGTGGCAGCAACCAGGTGAGGAGTACAAAGACAAGTGTGTCTTGCCTACAGTCAATCATGGTGGTGGGAGTGTCATGGTCTGGGGCTGCATGAGTGCTGCTGGCACTGGGGAGCTACAGTTCATTGAGGGAACCATGAATGACAACATGTACTGTGACATACTAAAGCAGAGCATGATCCCCTCCCTTCAGAGACTGGGCCGCAGGGCAGTATTCCAACATGATAACGACCCCAAACACACCTCCAAGACGACGACTGCCTTGCTAAAGAAGCTGAGGGTAAAGGTGATGGACTGGCCAAGCATGTCTCCAAACCTAAACCTTATTGAGCATCTGTGGGCCATCCTCAAATGGAAGGTGGAGGAGCGCAAGGTCTCTAACATCCACCAGCTCCGTGATGTCGTCATGGAGGAATGCAAGAGGACTCCAGTAGCAACCTGTGAAGCTCTGGTGAACTCCATGCTCAAGAGGGTTAAGGCAGTGCTGGAAAATAATGGTGGCCACACAAAATATTGACACTTTGGGCCCAATTTGGACATTTTCACTTAAGGGTGTACTCACTTTTGTTGCCAGTGGTTTATAAATGAATGGTTGTGTGTTGAGTTATTTTGAGGGGACAACAAATTTACACTGTTATACAAGCTGTACACTCACTACTTTACATTGTAGCAAAGTGTCATTTCTTCAGTGTTGTCACATGAAAAGATAGAATAAAATATTTACAAAAATGTGAGGGATGTACTCACTTTTGTGAGATTCAGTATATATATACAAGCCATAAATTTGATTTATTGACCTCTGTAGATGCAGGCACAATGATAATATTTATCCTTAAAGTGGTGTTCCACCCAAAACAAAATGTCATTAATGTACTTAAATTATTTTTTTTTAACTTATCTTTTTTTCCCTGTTGCTATGTGGTCCCTCGAAATCTGCCTCCTCCAGTGCCTGGGCTCCTGACGTCACTTCCCTCGGCGCAGGAAGGGAGATCACCTCTTTCCCCTCCCTCTGTCAATCATCTGGGACACGTGACAGGTCCCAGATGATTGTGCGGCCAGTCACGGCGTGTGGCGCGGCTCGCGCATGCACAGTGGTTGTCCAGCTGTGAAGCCACAGCCGGGCGCCCACAGTTAAAATGCCGGTGCCGCCGAACAGAGGGGGAGACGAGCGGGGCTTCGATCCCCCGCATCGCCGGACCCTGGGACAGATAAGTGCCTGATTATTAAATGTCAGCAGCTGCAGTATTTGTATCTGCTGACTTTAAAAAAATTTTTATAGTGGGAACACCGCTTTAAACTGATTGTAAACGTTCAGGTTTAAAAAAAAAATAAACATGTTATAGTTACCTGCTCTGTGTAATGCTTTTGCACAGAGCAGCCCTGATCCTCCTCTTCTCGAGTTTCCTGCGTTTCCGGTGCTCCTGGCTCCCCCCCTCCCACTAAGTGCTCCAAAAGCAAACCACTTGCTGTGGGGGCACTCGTGAGTGCTCATTCTCCAGTCAGCTCTGTGTGTCCACCAGCTCTAATAGTCACCAGCTCTCTGCTCAGGGAGCTATGAGAACCGAGCGATTGGCGCAATTTGATTACTCTGTTCTCGGTGTTGGAGCTGGCGGGGACAGATGCAGCATCGGACTGATACTGCATCCACCTAGGTAAGTATGATTCTGCAAAAAAAGAAAAAAGCCCATACTTCTCTTTTAATGGTTTTTAATGCATGGGGGATTCATTTAGCCATCTATAGTAGCAATGCTGTACAAATCACCAGATAAAACCATCAGAAAGATATGTACCTGCTACAGATCCCTACTACAATGGCCCTTAGTGGTTATGTAGGGCTGTAATTAGGAGACTCTGATCCATGATGCAGGAAGACATAAATAAATGACACTGCTGGATAAATCAAAACAGCCAAAGCAGGAATAGTAGTAGACAAGGCAACTCAGGTATGGGACAACCAAGCGCTTAGCCTGTCATGGCCATGCCAGGGGTCAGGGCAGATCTGTTCATCATGGGCCTAGACAGCAGTGAAGATTCATCCATGTAATCAAACCCTGAGGCAGATACAAACAAAACAAGGAAGCCTGCTTTGGGTTAAGTTACTTATACATTATGTGGGGTTACATTAACAGAACTGGCAGCACCAATCAATTGTTAGCCTTGAGGTGAGAGGATTGTAAAATTAATGATCACTTACTGTAATATTCATAAGTGGTTCTAAAGCCTTAAAGGCTTTTTTTTAATAACAAACATGTCATACTTACCTCCACTGTGTAGTTCATTTTGCATAGAGTGGCCCCGATCCACCCCTTCTAGGGGCCCCCGGCGGCGCTATCAGCTCCTCCCCACATCGGTAAACCCCCTAGGAGAAGCGCTCTCCCTGGTGCCCGCGTCATTGGATTTGATTGACAGCAGCGGAAGCCAATGGCTGCGCTTCTATGAATCTGTCCAATCAGGAGCCGAGACAATGGGCAGAGAAGTAGAGCGTTGTCTCCGCCGTGGGAACGAATGGGCTCAGGTGAGTAAAACGGAGGGTTGGGGGGGGGTGGTCAGTGTCAGAAGTTTTTTCACCTTAATGCATAGGATGCATTAAGGTGAAAAGACACGAGGCTTTACAACTCCTTTATGGCTTTTTACCCTAAAGCAATCTATGCATTAAGGTAAAAAAAACCTTCAGTGCTTCAGGATTCCCCCAGTCCTCTCTTATACTTACCTGCACCCAATCCCCATCCGCTGTCTCCCTTCACAGTGGGCAGATCGATAGCCATTGGCTCCCACTGCTGTCAATCAAATGCTGTGATGAGGGAGCAGGGGCAGGGCCAGGGCCTTTGGCACTCACCAAAGAGAAGGAGCCAGAAGCACTGGTGGGGACCCCAAAAGAGGAGGATCGGGAGTGCCGTGCAAAACCATTGCACAGAGCAGGGAAGTATACCATGTTTATTATTTTAATTTTAAAAATATGAAGCTTTAAGGTAACTTAAAATGAGTTCTATGGTCACAGCATACACTTCTGATTTAGGACATCAGTATTGTAATAGCAATACAATTATTTTTGACAGTCCAATATAAGCTTACTTGAAAAGCTCCCTTAATGCTGTCAGTTCTGCTTGGATTTCCTGCATGCTTTACAGCTTCTCCTCTGCTGCTTAATTTCAATTTCTTTGGACTACATATCCCAAGGTACCTCGAAACCTGTAAGCAGTGATTCCTGTACTGACTCCGCCTCCTGAAACTCCTCTCAGCAGCTCTGTATTTCAGAAGGCAGACTTTGTGGAATGTGTGACACAGCAGTGCCTACTCACAGAGAATAGTGACTATGGTGATGTTTTACTAAGAAGAAGGCACTGCACCAGTTCATACATTAATTGGTGCGCCGGAAAAGTCATTAATTGGACATGCAAACTGGCGCTCATTGAAGTGCAAATAGCGATAATAAATACCCGCATATGTAAACTGCAACTGTCGCTAGGGTAACTGCGGTTTTCTCATTGATAATAGCACACGCCCAATACATTTGGTTAATTTAATCTCATTGGATGTGTTTTGTTAGGCAATTAGTAGGTGTAGGTGTACAAAAGGGTTAATTAACCCTTTTGATGCTAATCTCATTCCTATCACTTCTAATATATCTTTCAAATGTGTTTTTTTTCTTTTTTTTACCCAAATCTTTCAATACATTACAAAGAACAGAGAAGAGTTTCTAAACCCAATAAATTAATATTTTCAGATCTTGATCTTTAAAGGTGACCATACACTGCAATCAGTTAGATCTTAAATAAATTAGATTTAGTGCAAGAGCCTGTTTGATTTCCTATAATTTGAATTAATTGTTCAAGTGCGTCTTCCTATTACCTATTTTGCCTAAATATCGAGTTGTACAGAGATTGGCCAATCAGATTGCATAGTGCATGATCATCTTAAATGCCAAATTTGGAATGTAGATGTGCCATGACCCACTTGTATTTTCCAAACAATATTTCTTGGCCATTATACAAGGCGCATGAGAACACACCTTTTTTCAAGACATGTGAGAGTGAATCAGGAATCTTCAAACTACGGCTCTCCAGTTGTTGAGGAACTACACGTCCCATGAGGCATTGTAAAACTCACAGACAGGACTAGGCATGATGGGAATTGTAGCTCCTAAACAACTGGAGGGCCGTAGTTTGAAGACCCCTGTGCTAGACCATTATTATGCCTCCAGAATTGGGAGTATGGCATCTACCCAACTTCTCTCTGCTGGTGGACACAAGAACCTACATCTATAGATGAATGAATGAATGAATGAATGAATGAATGAATGAATGAATTATTGATTTGTAAAGCGCTGCAAATGCGAACTGAATCACCTCAAGGCCTCAAGGCGCTATATATATATATAGAAAATAGAAAAAAACTGCGCTGTATACCAAGAGAGTATATGTAAAGCAGCAATCCCCACAAAAAACATCAATTGTAAATAAGCATGAGAAGAACAAGGGGTTGCGCTAATACTGGTAGTGCGTAATATAAAATCTACAGTGAAAGAAGATTTATACGGTGATCATACATAAAAAATAAATAAATATGAAAATATAACCAATGTGCAAAACATATGGTGATAGTGAAAAAAACAGTCCCATGAGGCATCAGTTAAATGTCATAGTGAGTCTAAATCACCAAAATTAGAAAACAAAAGTCCAAGTGACAATGGGTGTAATTCTGTAATAGCGAAGAAGGGTCCACCACCAGAAAATAGAAGGGGTTGCTTCTTACCAGAAGGCTATGACCCCCCACCACAGAGGGTCACAGCAAGCAGAAAACTTTAAAAGCCAAAGGATGGGAACTGCCAGCGGTGTCCACCAGAGGTCATCTCAGCATCAGCCACACCAACGAACCCATAGCAAAGGTACCATAAAATATAGAAGGGGCTCACATAGTGTAAAACTGATAAAATTTATTGGAATGTATTAAAATAAATGAACACTTACAAACGTAATAGGTAAAACAGCCTTAAGTCCGGCTCCGTGGCCACCGGAGCTCGGACAAACCCGTCCTGCGTTTCGTGACATCATCACGTCTTCCAGTGCCCCTGGAAGACGTGATGATGTCACGAAACGCGTAGGGCGGAGCCAGACGACGCGCTGACGTCACCCCCGAGCGAGTTGTATTCCAGCAGGACGGGTTTGTCCGAGCTCCGGTGGCCACGGAGCCGGACTTAAGGCTGTTTTACCTATTACGTTTGTAAGTGTTCATTTATTTTAATACATTCCAATAAATTTTATCAGTTTTACACTATGTGAGCCCCTTCTATATTTTATGGTACCTTTGCTATGGGTTCGTTGGTGTGGCTGATGCTGAGATGACCTCTGGTGGACACCGCTGGCAGTTCCCATCCTTTGGCTTTTAAAGTTTTCTGCTTGCTGTGACCCTCTGTGGTGGGGGGTCATAGCCTTCTGGTAAGAAGCAACCCCTTCTATTTTCTAGTGGTGGACCCTTCTTCGCTATTACAGAATTACACCCATTGTCACTTGGACTTTTGTTTTCTAATTTTGGTGATTTAGACTCACTATGACATTTAACTGATGCCTCATCGGATGGGACTGTTTTTTTAGCTATATATATATATATATATATATATATATATATATATATACACACACTGAAGCAGGAAGCAATATACATTGGCCCGGAAGTGAATCCGTACACAGGAAGTAGGTGTGTGTTTTGAGGCCAAATCATTTAGACTCACACACTTAATTTGCAAATAAGGATCATCTCTTCCTCAGAGAACAGTGAGCGGGGCATGGTGGTGGGAATAAATTAGCAGCAGTACAAGCAACTTCCTGTAGGGGCGTGATGTCATTCCTGTGTGCTGGCCACCGCTTCCAGGAACCAGATATGCGCCACGGTACATAGCTCCGCGCACACAGCAGTTGCGCATCTCACATACACAGCAGTCGTGCATCTAGATGCATTCGGCGCATCTAGCTGCAGGAACCCAATTTTTATGGAAATTAATATTAAAGCAGATGCAGATTTCCAGGACTGGACTAACAAATGTTTATAGTGAAAGGCAACTGGTGTTTTCTATTAAACAAGGTCTAAATGGGCCATTGACATGCATCACAGTTGAACTTATGAATGTGTCTTTGCAAAGTTAAACTAAATGAAATCCTTTCTTATTTTTGCTTGGGGATAGAGTGCAGAGGTTTAAGAAGTCTTGTCAGTTTTTGGGGATGTCTGCACACCTGATAGGGTGAAGACACCTCCCAAATTTTGCCAGTTTCGCCTTCAATATTATTCACTTCCTGTCACATAGTCAAACAGGAAGTGAGGGTAAAACCCAACCAATGTCTTTCCTTCGGGGCACACAGGTCAATCTAAATAGTTTCCCATTTAGGTAAATTGCATTCTAGCATTTTTCTGTGTACACCCCAAATTATTAGGTATCTTGGACGTTGGGGTTTATTTACTAAAGGCAAATCCACTTTGCACTTCAAGTGCACTTGGAAGTACAGTTGCTGGAGATCCGAGGGGGACATGCAAGGAAAATTTAAAAAAAAACAAGTGGGCTATGGTATTTACATCCCTGCGCAAGTATCTCCCTGCTATCTGTGCTTTGCAGGAGACTCACCTCACACCTGATTCCTTGTTTTGCCTGAATTATAGGTGGGTGGGTAAGATCTATCACTCCACTCACACCTCCTTTTCTAGGGGGGTGAGTGTTTTGATACACGGGTCACTTGACTACCAGGAACTTGACTTTTTGGTAGACGAAAGGGGAGATATGTCATTTTATGCTGCCGCCTATTTACCTTAAAATGTGTACTTGCATTTGTGTATATTCCACCCCCATATAACCATCAGGTGTTGAGGGTGGTACTGGAGTACAAACTGAATCATCCAGATGTGCCATTGTATATCCTGGGTGACTTCAATTGCTACCTAGACCCCCTTTAGGGGAACCCCCCCCCGTGGTGCAGGGGAGAGGAGTGTGCCACACAGCCTTGAAAAAATTGGTTGATGAAATGGGGTGGGGTGATCCATGGTGGAGTAAAAACCCTGGGGAAAGACAATTTTCATGCTTTTCAAAATCACACTCATGATTATCCCGCATAGACCTACGCCTTAGCTCGGACATTGCTGTCGGATCTGTGGCAGAGATTAAATATGCACTTAGGGGGATTTCAGACCATTCCCCACTGGTTCTCACTCTTGAGGTATGCCCCCCCATGACACTGTCTAGGGCCCCATGGAAACTGAATGCCTTTTGGCTTAATCTTTTCTCGGCTCAGGCCCAGGTAGGGAAGAAAATTGCAGATTTTTGGCAGGATCACGTTGAGCACCCAGACTCAGGAGTGGTGTGGGAAACTTTCAAGGCCTTTCTTATGCCGCATACACACGAGCAGACTTTCCGGCAGACTTGGTCCGGCGGACTGGACTCCGTCGGACAAATCGATCGTGTGTGGGCTCCAGTGGACTTTTTTTCCCAAAAGTCCGACGGACCTAGAAATAAAACATGTTTCAAATCTTTCCGACGGACTCGAGTCCGGTCTAAAAATCCGCTCGTCTGTATGCTAGTCCGACGGACTAAAACGGACGCTAGGGCAGCTATTGGGTACTGGCTATCAACTTCCTTATTTTAGTCTGGTTGTACGTCATCACGTATGAATCCGTCGGACTTTGGTGTGATTGTGTGTGTCCAAGTCTGTTTGTTTAAAAGTCCGGCAGACGTACGCTGCAAAGTCAGTCGGAAAGACTGTTGGACCTAGTCCGTCGAAAAGTCCGCTCGTGTGTACGTGGCATTAGGGGCATGTTCATTAGGGAAATTAAAGCTTTTAAGAGGACATCTAATGCACAAAGGGAGGGGGTAGAACATATAGTTCATGATCTGGAGGCTGAGTTTATTTCCAATCCTACGGAGGTCCATGACTATCAGCTCAAGATGCTTTCTGTTGTCTCACTTCAGCTACGGTGGAACGGAAACGATTTTTTAGTAAACGAGCATTCTATGAGGAGGGAAAGCATACCGGTCGCCTTTTAGCAAAAATTGCCCACTCACAGCAGACATCCCCATCCATTGGAGCTTTATGGACTTCCACTGGTGTAGTCACGAACTGACCTGATGAAATTATGTCAGTGCTTGTGTCCTACTACTCTGCTTTATACCGAACTCGGAAGATTCTTTGCACACATATCTTGGGGAAGTGGAACTACCAACTTTGTCGGATAGTGCAAGGCAGCAACTAGATGCCCCTCTGACTTTGGAGGAGCTTCAAGTGGTGACCGGGATGTTCCCTAACTCCAGAGCACTGGGGGAGGATGGTGTTCCTGCAGAGATAAATAGGCAACATGGCGAGACCCTATTGCCTAAATTGTTAACGGTGTTCAACGAAGCAAAAAAAAGAAAAACTGGATGCCTCCCACCCTCTATCACTAAAGCCATTATAGTCTTACTCCTAAAGCCAGGTACGGACCCCCTGAACCCCGGCTCCTATAGACCGATATCCCTTCTTCAAACAGATGTGAAAATATTGGCAAAGGTGTTGACCATAAGATTGAACAAGGCAATATCCTCCATAATTCATTCCGATCAAGCATGATTTATGCCTCAGAAATCCATGGCTATAAACTTATGCAGGCTGTTTATCAATATACAGTCAAGGTCTGATAACATGGGGGATAGAGCTTTGCTCTCTCTTGATGCTCACAAGGCCTTGGATAGTATTGAATGGTCATATCTATAGGCTATCCTTCACAAATTTGGACTGGGGAAGGAATATATCACAAGCAAGATTTTGGCCACGCAGTGAACAAACGCATGTGAACGAGCGCAACAGCCGCTTGCGCATGCGCAGTGCTTACATTGATCTCACGCAGTTCTAAACATACTTGCAGGCACATCAGGCTTTTTCTGAAAAACCATCCAAGATTTTTCTGACGGAAAATCCGCTTGTGTATACGCAGTATAATGCCCCGTACACACGGTCGGACATTGATCGGACATTCCGACAACAAAATCCTAGGATTTTTTCCGACGGATGTTGGCTCAAACTTGTCTTGCATACACACGGTCACACAAAGTTATCGGAAAATCCGATCGTTCTGAACGCGGTGACGTAAAACACGTACGTCGGGACTATAAACGGGGCAGTAGCCAATAGCTTTCATCGCTTTATTTATTCTGAGCATGCGTGGCACTTTGTGTGTCGGATTTGTGTACACACGATGGGAAATTCCGACAACAGATTTTGTTGTCGGAAAATTTTATAGCCTGCTCTCAAACTTTGTGTGTTGGAAAATCCGTTGGAAAATGTGTGATGGAGCCCACACACGGTCGAGAATTTCCGACAACAAGGTCCTATCACACATTTTCCGCCGGAAAATCCGACCGTGTGTACGGGGCATTAGGCTGCACTGATGGGTACTGATAGGCGGCACTAATAGGCAGCACTGATGTGCACTGATTGGCAGCACTGATGTGCACTGTGAGGTATCTTGCGATGGACTTCTGCGCTACTAAAGTGATTAGGGAATGCTCTGTGTATTGCTGCAAAATCAAATAGTGAACACCACTCCACTACCTAAAATTCTATAAATACCACAACAATAAAATGTGTCTGTGATTCTGCGCAAAAATCTATCCACTGGTAAAAAGTGAGCAATGAGTAATAACAATATGTGCATCTATAAATGATAATACTCTAAAAAAAACAAACATCTAAAGTGACTTCAGTGCTGGTACATACAGTGAAGTGACTAATGCATAAATATACAGTGACTGAACAAAGTGCACGTGCGTTGATAGGAGATCTGGTGACTTTCGTGGTGTTTGATCCCCACTCGGGGCTCCCAGAACTCTCACCTTGATGACACAATAAAAGTGCCTGTTAGAATCCCTTGGGTGTAGAACTCCTTCCACTTGAATCAATGCTGGCGTTCTGGAGTGCCTATGGATAGGCCATCGGCAATGTTCCCTCCAGTAAACGGGTTCCACATGGGGGATAATCAAAAGAGGGGACTCTAATAGTGTAATATAGTATGACCAAAGGTTTTATTAAAAAGTAATAACTGCTTACATTAAAAACAGCGCTGGGCAGCAGTGAAAAACAGCGGTTTTGATCCCCGCTACGTCACTTCCGGTCTGCGTGTGTTGTGTTTCCGGTCACGTCCTGCGCGTTACGTCATGTCACATGACTTCCTCAGGGCACCTGAAGGAGTTTTACACCCAAGGGATTCTAACAGGCACTTTTATTGTGTCATCAAGGTAGGAGTTCTGGGAGCCCCGAGTGGGGATCAAACACCACGGAAGTCACCAGATCTCCTTTCAACGCACGTGCACTTTGTTCAGTCACTGTATATTTATGCATTAGTCACTTCACTGTATGTACCAGCACTGAAGTCACTTTAGATGTTTGTTTTTTATAGAGTATTATCATTTATAGATGCACATATTGTTATTACTCATTGCTCACTTTTTACCAGTGGATAGATTTTTGCGCAGAATCACAGACACATTTTACTGATGTGCACTGATTGGCAGCACTGGTAAGCAATGATTGGCAGAACTGGTGGGCACTGTTGAGGCTGCACTAATAATCAAGGCACTTATGATCAGAGTAGATGTCCCCAGTGTGGATTTGCTGGTTAACAGCTCTCCTCTCCTCACGCTGAATGCCGAAAAATCCTGTTTACACTGTGATCAGCTGTGATTGGACACAGCTGGTCGCATGGTAAAGAGCTGCTGTGATTGGCTGTTTACCTTGATCTGTGGTTAGCTGTGTCTGATGGACACAGTGATCACAGATCCCTGCCGATGCGTGCTGCATGGGGCGCACAATAACCGCAATCACAGGAGGCGTTTAATAGATGCCCTCCCGGCAATGTGCGGCCGTGCTGTAGCCATCATTCTGGTATAGCGTGGTCATGAAGAAGTTAAGGAAGGTTGGTTTTGGGTATGAGACATCGCTATATGCAGTCAATTCACTGACTAATAAAAACACTGTGAGAAAAACAAGAATTGGAGTGCGGCTGATATTTTTTCCTATTTTTCAATGAAGAGTGCAGATGGACTGTGATGGCCGGCACCCAGGTTGTCCATGTGCAGGAGAGGCTGGTTTTGAGCGGAGCTATGGATCTGTGCGGGCTTCTAATAAAAAACAATACCATTTTATTTTCATGCATTTTTCAGGACAAAATTATAATTCGGGAGCCTAATAACAGAAAGCACACAGGGATTCCCAATATCTTTTCTTTCATACTTAATGTCAGTACTTCTTATGCTATTATCTCCCGGTCTGCTCTTTTGCCAGCATGTGACGCTCATTATGTGTCATTGTTACAGGCATGTGTTCAATTTTTATTCCTTCTGCTCCTCTATGTTGTGTCAGTTTATACAGCATATAGGTGTTATGTGCATATATTTGTCTAATATGTCTGTGATAAGTGTGTGTTTGTGTGAGCTGTTTAGGCAAGTGTGCTGTGTTTGTATTGGAGGAATAGTTCTCCAGCTTTGTTTATTGGCCTGTGTGCTGTGTTTATTGTAAGAGCAAATGACTCCCGAAACAGCTGTTCTTTTACCAATGCAGAACAGGTAGAGAAATATATACTGTATATATATATATATATATTAATACTGTATGTATATAAAATCTGTGGTATTGATTGGATAAAGCAGAAAGTTTCAAGTTAAGGTGATGATGCCCTTTGGCTGAAATGTTAACATCGCATAAGTAATTTTAAATGCAATTTGCCTTTTCTGTCCTTACACAGCCATCTAATGATCCTGCCAGTGCCAGGCACTTCCTTCAACAAGGTGACAACATGGATCTCTCCGCAATGAAAGCACTGCAGTGTTGTCACCAGGGCCGGTGCTACCACTAGGCAAACTAGGCAGCCGCCTAGGGCGCCCGGCCACTGATGTTTCTACTCTCTTCTCTCTGTAGCAAGCAACTAAGTCTCAGCATCAGCAGGCAGCCACCGCTCCGTTCGCACATAGTGTCAGAGGTGCATCGGCGGCGGAGGACTGTGTCTGTGTCCCGACTCCCTAATGAATGGAAGCAAGCAAACGTTCATTGATGGGCGCTGGTAGGCTGTATTTGATGGGCGCTGGTGAGGCTACATTTGATGGGCGCTAGTGAGGCTACATTTGATGGGCGCTGGTGAGGCTGCACTTGATGGGCGCTGGTGAGGCTGCATTTGATGGGCGCTGGTGAGGCTACATTTGATGGGCGCTGGTGAGGCTGCATTTGATGGGCGCTGGTGAGGCTACATTTGATGGGCGCTGGTAAGGCTGCATTTGATGGGCACTGGTGAGGCTGAATTTGATGTGCACTGGTGAGGCTGCTTTTGATGGGCGCTGGTCAGGCTGCATTGATGGGCGCTGGTAGGCTGCATTTGATGGACGCTGGTGAGGCTGCATTTGATGGGCGCTGGTAGGCTGCATTGATGGGCGCTGGTAGGCTGCATTTAATGGGCGTTGGTAGGCTGCATTTGATATATGCTGGTAGGCTGCATTTGATGGGCGCTGGTGAGGATGCATTTGATAGGCGCTGGTGAGGCTGCATTTGATGGGAGCTTCATTAAAAAGGTGAGGTTTACATGGGCAGGGAAAAGGGGATGGAGTCAGGGGTGGAGCCAGGGGGGGGGGGGCAAAATGAGGTTTCGGGTGTCAAAAATCCTTGCACCAGCCCTGATTGTCACCCAGTTAAATGCTGTCATGCTAGCAGAGGAAGAAAGCTCTCAGCTTTGTGACCCCTGAGTACTCTCCCCGAGGGCTGAAACAACTAATAGACATAATCGATTACAAAACTAGTTGACAGCTATTTTCATAATCGATTAGTTGGCCTGCATACAAAATGCATTATTTGTTTACATATCAGGAAATACAGTGAAGCACACTTATAGGGCGTACACACGGTCGGACTTTGTTCGGACATTCCGACAACAAAATCCTAGGATTTTTTCCGACGGATGTTGGCTCTAACTTGTTTTGTCTACACACGGTCGCACAAAGTTGTCGGAAAATCCAATCGTTCTAAACGCGGTGACGTAAAACACGTACGTCGGGACTATAAACGGGGCAGTGGCCAATAGCTTTCATCTCTTTATTTATTCTGAGCATGCGTGGCACTTTGTCCGTCGGATTTGTGTACACACGATCATCGGAATTTCCGACAACGGATTTTGTTGTCGGAAAATTTTATCTCCTGCTCTCCAACTTTGTGTGTCGGAAAATCCGATGGAAAATGTCCGATGGAGCCCACACACGGTCGGAATTTCCGACAACACGCTCCGATCGGACATTTTCCATCGGAAAATCCGACCGTGTGTACGGGGCAATACAGTTCGTACAAAGCCCATACATGTCACAAGTGCTTGAAAACTTGTGAATACGAATGTGTGAGGAGCAATGCCTTTTGGGACCTGTAGTTCTGGGCAGCAGAAGGAAATGAGTGATTCTAAAGGCAAGCGTTTTTTTTCATTCGCAATTCGTACGAAAATTCTTTTTAAATTCGATTGAATGGACAAATGTTGTTTGAAAATTTCACTTGCTTTCAACATTCAATTTTAAAATGAATGTAATTTCTGAACCAAAACAACATACAACTGTCTGAAAATGTGTTCGATGAAGAAAAGTTTTATATTCTGCTCTTTCGAATTTTTCTTGTGGTTGAAAATGAATGTCGATTTGACCCCACCAACGATTCGAAAATCGAACAAACTTTCTCAAAATGAAAAAATTTTGAAGGAATAATGTGTTTGTTTATGGCTGCATAAGTAACATCAGATACAGATAGCTTGTATAAAGCCACTCACCTATGACAAGGTAGTCTGTCATGGATAATGTTATATTACAATCCTGTCTGAAAATCTGCAAAACAGTGTTTTAGGTCTGAAGTCTGATGAAATATACCTCTAATTGTATATACTGTATATTGTGTGTGTATATATATATTATATGTATATACTATATATATCTTCTGTCTGTTATTCTCAGAGTGGATTAGATATTTTGTTCCCTAACCATATAGCAGTGTTGCCAACCGTCAGTATTTGTACTGGCAGCCAGTAAAAAACAGACAATTTTCTCCTGCCAGTAAATGCCAGTAAAAAGAAAAGGTTGCCAGTAAAAAATATGGCTGTGACGCTCGGCCCGGAGCCAGCCGAGACCATACGAGTGCCTGCTACAGTGTGTTTGGGCGGCTATGGTGGAGGCGGTCACTGAGCATGTCCTGTGATGTCATGGTGCAAGGGACCCAAGCAGAGTGGCCAGAGCCTTGTGTGTGAGTCTGCAGGATGGGAGCAAGGCAGGTCAGGAGCCTCAGTGCTGTTTGGACTGGAGGGACCACCGGGCTTGGAGAGAAACTGTGACTCAAGAGGGGACGTGTCGTGTCGGTAATCTGTACTGCTGCACACTGCTGTCAGTATCACTGTGAGAGTCAATTTCTTGTGTGTGCCGCACATTCTAATTTCTTGCCCTCCTGAGCTACTTACTTACTATATCGAAAATAAAATAAGAAATATGTTTTTTGCCATATTATCTACCTTAAAGTGGAGTTCCACCCACTTTTACAACTCTTCAGCATCCCTCACTAAACTGTGCACTGTAAACAAATTGGATATTTTTTTATTTTTTTTCTCAGCACCTTTTGTATATCTGCTGTATTCATTTTTCACTTCCTCCTCCCTGGCCGCGGCCCATCGCATCATTTCCTGTTTGCAATGCCTTGTGGGAAGGGGCGGCAACTTCCTCTGAAACTGCTGTTGCTATGGAAACCTGACCTGAAACCTATTACACTGCTTGTGCTACACTGAGCATGTGCGAGATCTGCAAGGATGAGATCCAGGAAGAAATACAGTCTGGCTTCACATGCCCACACTTAAGATGGCCACGGCCTGCTGTAAGTTTATAAAATAACAAACTACTGCTATAAACTAACAAAACAGACCTTAGTTCACAGACTAACTTTACTAGAATACATTAAGCTTGTGTATTATAGGGGTATTTTTATTTAAAAAGTATAATTTCAGCTGGAACACCACTTTAAATCACATTGCTACTTACATATTGTACTTGTTTGTAGCCTAAATAGTGAAATTTGTACTTAAAACTGTAATTTTGTAACTTTTGGAAATGCCAGTAAAAACTTGGCTGTGCCAGTAAATGTTGGATGTCGTGTCAGTAAATTTCAATCTGTTAGGTTGGCAACACTGCCATATAGATGGTTATTAATCTTTACTACTGCATATAAATATTCAAAAATTATTATTTTTTTTTTTACTTTCATTATTAACTAAATTATACACCAAACCTAGGAAGAAGACCGACCATGGTGACCCAGGCTGCTTCTTCAGTTCCTCCACTTGGCTCTAATCCCTGCAGAGATGTCACAGGGGCTACAAAAGGGGATTTCCAGTGTTCCTTCATGAGGTAAGAAAAAAAAAAAGGAGCCATTAAAAGAGTCATAGGGGTTTATTTACTAAAGGCAAATCCACCCTGCGTTACAAGTGCACTGCAAGTGCACTTGGAAGTGCAGTTGCTTTAGATCTGAGGGGAAGATCTGAAATGAGGGGAAGCTCTGTTGATTTTATCATCCAATCATATACAAGCTAAAATGCTGTTTTTTATTTTCCTTGCATGTCCCCCTCAGATCTACAGCAACTGCACTTCCAAGTGCACTTGCAGTGCAAAGTGGATTTGCCTTTAGTAAATAACCCTCTCAGGAAGCTGAAGAGCTTTCAAAACTCACTATAGATGTATATATGTTGAAGTAGAACTAAATGCTAAATGTTTTTTTTTTCATTTTGGACTGGGGAAAGGAAGGGTTCAAACCCCTGTCCGTTTTTATTTGCCATCTGTGTGCCATTTGGAAGATTTTCCTTCACTTCCTGTTTCATAACCAAAACAGGAAGTGAAGTAAACTCCCTTCAAAGTGAGGGAAATCTTTGGTTGTCGGAGTCAACAGAACTATTGGCCCTATTGAAAGATTTCCATTATATTCCTGTTCTGGTGGCAAGTAAAAGTTTGTGACTTTTCTGTCATTTTTACTTTCGGTGATAACAGTAAATAGGACAAATGAGGTGAATTTCCCTAAGAAAGGCACAGGGGGGTTGATTTACTAAAGGCAAATCCACTCTGCACTACAAGTGCACTTGGAAGTGCAGTTGCTGTAGATCTGAGAGGAAGATCTGACATTAGGGGAAGCTCTGCTGATTTTATCATCCATTCATGTACAAGCAAAAATGCTGCTTTTTATTTTCCCCTCAGATCTACAGCGACTGCACTTCCAAGTGCACTTGTAGTGCAAAGTAGATTTGCCTTTAGTAAATACACCCCAGAGACCCTTGCAGGTGTTTAACCCCTCTCCATTCTATCCAGAACTAAAAAAAGTTTTATTTTAAGGCCACTTTCACACTGAGGTATTTTAGGGCACATTCACACTGAGGTATTTTAGGGCACTTTCACACTGAGGTATTTTAGGGCACTTTCACACTGAGGTGTTTTAGGGCACTTTCACACTGAGGTATTTTAGGGCACATTCACACTGAGGTATTTTAGGGCACTTTCACACTGAGGTGTTTTAGGGCACTTTCACACTGAGGTATTTTAGGGCACTTTCACACTGAGGTATTTTAGGGCACTTTCACACTGAGGTATTTTAGGGCACTTTCACACTGAGGTATTTTAGGGCACATTCACACTGAGGTATTTTAGGGCACTTTCACACTGAGGTATTTTAGGGCACATTCACACTGAGGTATTTTAGGGCACTTTCACACTGAGGTATTTTAGGGCACTTTCTCACTGAGGTATTTTAGGGCACTTTCACACTGAGGTATTTTAGGGCACTTTCACACTGGGGTATTTTAGGGCACTTTCACACTGAGGTATTTTAGGGCACTTTCACACTGAGGTATTTTAGGGCACATTCACACTGAGGTATTTTAGGGCACATTCACACTGAGGTATTTTAGGGCACTTTCACACTGAGGTATTTTAGGGCACTTTCACACTGAGGTATTTTAGGGCACATTTACACTGAGGTATTTTAGGGCACTTTCACACTGAGGTATTTTAGGGCACTTTCTCACTGAGGTATTTTAGGGCACTTTCACACTGAGGTATTTTAGGGCACTTTCACACTGGGGTATTTTAGGGCACTTTCACACTGAGGTATTTTAGGGCACTTTCACACTGAGGTATTTTAGGGCACATTCACACTGAGGTATTTTAGGGCACATTCACACTGAGGTATTTTAGGGCACTTTCACACTGAGGTATTTTAGGGCACTTTCACACTGAGGTATTTTAGGGCACTTTCACACTGAGGTATTTTAGGGCACTTTCACACTGAGGTATTTTAGGGCACTTTCACACTGAGGTATTTTAGGGCACTTTCACACTGAGGTATTTTAGGGCACTTTCACACTGAGGCGCAGGGGCACCGGCAGTAAAGCGCCGCTAGTTGTTTTAGCGGCGCTTTACCGTAGTTTTTGCTGCGCTTTTCGTCCGCTAGCGGGGCGCTTTTTTTGTACTTCCTTTATTAGCCAAAGAATGTTACATGTAACAGTCAAAAGAAACAGTATGTACAGTATCCCAAGTAAATAACAGGTAGGTAGGTAATCGGGGGCCGAGACCGAAAACAATATACAGAGTTGTACGGAGTATGTGGCCATAACAGCGTATACTTATTTGTGTATAGTGCTCAACGCGCCACACTAGGGTGTCTAACATACATTTATATCAATGGACAAGGCATATATGCTTCGATGAGTAAAAAATTGAGATAAACTATAATAAAATGTGTAATATACGGTAGAATGAGGTAACTTAGCTTGGAATTTTCCAGGTAACGTAACGAAGGATAGTACTCCCCTGGGGCCTAAATCAGCCCAGAGATGGAGCTAGCGGGGCGCTTTTAACCCCCGCTAGCTGCCGCGGCGCTTCGGTGGCGCTGCCCATTGATTTCAAACCTTGGGGCAGTGCGGGAGCAGTGAATACACCACTCCCAAAATGCCCCTGCCATTGAAATCAATGGCCAGTGCTGCCGAATCGCCTGCAAAGTGCTTCTGCAGCGGCGCTTTGCAGGTGCTCTTCACCCTTTTTCAGCCGCTAGCGAGGGTTAAAAGCGCCCCGCTAGGGCCCGAAAAGTGCCACTAAAACGAGGGTAAATCGCTACTAAAACTAGCAACGCTTTACCTTTAACGCGGCTAGCGCCTCAGTGTGAAAGTGGCCTTAAGTGTAACTTCACCTTTAGGGACAGTTCACACCAGGACAGGATCCTGTGCGATTCTTGCATGTTCCGGCGCGGTACGATTTTGCAGCCCATTCAATTAAATGAGCACTGTGTTTGGGGTGCCATTAACATTACATTGGCACCTGCAGCAGATCGCAAAGGCAGTGCATATTGAGCAAGGTGCAGGAAACACACACGTAACGCGCCTTCCCTGCACCACGTTCTGGTGCGAACCGGCCTCTACACTATTAACGGAGAATTTCCTGCTCCCCCTCCCAATTTTATACTTACCTGTCCCTAGTCCAGTAAGAAATCACTGACTAGATTGTCCAATTACTTGTTGAAATTCTTCCTGGCCGGGCCCATGTGTGCGATCTGTGATCCTTTTCCTACTGACCTTAGGGCTGGTTCACACCTGAATCACTCAAGAACACAGTCCGCGTTCCCGAGCAACTCAGTGTGGTGCGATATTCAGACCATTCATTTGCATTTGATCGCAGAAAAAGTAGTGCATGCGCTACTTTTCAGAGCGAGTTTGGGGTGTCGTTAGGAAGATATAGACACTCACAGCAGGTCGCACACCCAGTGTGTTTTGATTGCAGTGCGGGAAACGCTCACCGAATGTGGGTTTCCCGCAACATGCTCTGGATGTTCCTTCCTTGCCATAGGCATGCGCAGCCTATTGCATTAGAGTGTGCACCCTTAAGCTCAAACACACATGCGTGTGCGGGTGTCTACATATATATGACCCCGGCACATTGATCTCCCTGCCGGGACAGTGAAAGAGAAGAGCATAAACACTTCTCTTATGGCAGAGCCAGTAAGAGGGAGACCTTTCCCTTGTTTCTGCTGCTACACAGAGCAATATCACTAATGTGCACGGGGTGATTAGGGTGTGCCTGGGCACACCCAGCACACCCTGTGCACACGCCTATGTTCCTTGCGCATTATAGAGTTCTAAAAATGGTCCTGAAAAACAGATAAGTTTATACATAGTAAAAAGATTGAAAAAATGATATACAACTACTCATGACATACAATTGTTTCCCCTCAGGCTAAGGCCCGTTTTACACTGCGACACCAAAATCGTGTGAATTGTTTGCAACTTTTAAGATTTAACATTGCAGTCTATGGCACTCAAGTCGCACCAAAGTTGCAGAAAAGTAGTGTAGGAACTTTTTTTGTCGCTGCGACTTGAGTCACATTGATTAAGACAGCACCCATTGAAATGAATGTGTTTTGACTTGTCATGCGACCTTATGTGTCGCAAAGTGCATGATAGATCTCGGCAGTGTGAACCGGGGCTGACTGTACACTAGCTGAAAAAGCAGGCATTCCATGAGCGTTTTTGAAGCTTCATGAATGGCTGTCATTGCAGCGCCCGGGGTTGCTCACAGGGTTGCGTTAGCGTCGTGCCGTCAAAACTGACCCAACGTGTCGTTTGCCAGGCTTTACCAAACATTTCCATTGATGCCAATGTAAGAGTGTTGCAAATGCATAACAAACGCCCCTATGGCATTTACAGCACATTTCAGATGCGTTTAGAAAGCATTACTAGCCAAGATGATAATACGAAAATCCACACAATAAAAAATAAAAAAACAATATTCTTTACTTTTTGCTATAATAAATACCCCCAATTTTTTTTTATTAAAACAAATTTCTTCATCGGTTTAGGCCAATATATATTCTTCTACATTTTTTTGGTAAAAAAAACATAATAAGCGTATATTTGATTGGTTTGCGCAAAAGTTATAACATCTACAAACTATGGGAAAGATTTATGGCATTTTTATGGCATTTTTTTTTTTTTACTAGTAATGGCGGTGATCTGCGATTTTTAGCGGTACTGCGACAGATCAGACACTTTTGACACTATTTTGGGACCATTGACAATTATAATGCGATCAGTGCTATAAAAATGCACTGATTACTGTGTAAATATCAATGGCAGGGAAGGGGTTAACACTAGGGGGGCGATCAAGGGGTTAACTGTGTGTTCCCTCAGTGTGTTGTAACTGTGCGGGGATGGGAGTGACTAGGAGAGGAGAAATATAATTTTTCCTACTTAGTAGGAACAAACGATAGGTTTCCTCTTCCCTGAAAGCACAGGGATTTGTGTGTTTACACACACAAATCGCCGTGCTGGCAGCGGCGATCGTGCCCGCCGGCCACGCGCATCGGGTCCCCCGCCGTGCAGCGGGTGCGCGAGTGCCCTCTGGTGGCTGAAAAAGGGTAAGACGTACCCGTATGGAATTTCGCCCAGGGGATCCATTAATGCGCAGTATATCTGCGTAAGCCGGTCTGGAGACGGTTAATATCTACTAGTGTTTGGCCAGCTTTAGACTCTTGCAGTTCCTCTATAGCAGTGCTGGAGTGTGAAAGGAAGAAACAATACAAGGAGCCAATCAGATCATGTGCTGACAAGAAGCATGCTGATAGGAGGAGAGAGCAGAGTGACAGAGAGATGAGCTTATCATTGTTCTGCTTCTTGTTTCACTCTCTACATTCTGGTTGAAGCACAACCTGGGCTCAAAGGAAGGGCTTTGAATGAAGCTAACCATCAGACTGCAGACATCTAGTGGCAAAATAAAAGTACTGCAGCGAAATCTCTGGATTGCAACAAAGTTAGTTTTCTTTTTTTTAAATAGTCTTTATTACACGAGTTTCATACTTAAATATACAGCAAAAGTTGGTTTTATTTATTTTAGTGGATTATTCATATTTATCTTGTTATGTATGTCTTGTTATTTTTTAGATACAATCTCTCTAATTGTCCTGATCAGTTTTACTGTGGATGAGTGAAGGTAAATCCAACATTTTTGAATTGCTACCAGAACAGGAATAGAGGAAAAAATCTTCTGATGGGGACACCTGTCCCATCACAACTGTCTAGGGGTTGGTGGGGGGAATGGTGCTGCACATTAACGTTCATAGTTCTGGGACAGAATATCCAACAAGCTCAAATTGGTGTGATCAGGACCATACTGCCCATGAGGCCGATTGAGGCAGCTACCTTAGGAGGAGTGATAGGGGGCAACACTAAGCCATAGGAGTTGATTTACTAAAGTCAAATAGACTGTGCACTTTGCAAAATGCAGTTGCCCTCTGCAAGTGCAGTTGCTCCAGGACTTAGTAAATGATGTAAAGCTTAATTTTGAAAAGAATACCCAATCACGTGCAAGAAAAATTTTAAAAAACTGCGTTTTTGCTTGCACATGATTGGATGATGGAAGTCAGCAGAGCTTCTGCTCATTTACTAAGCTCTGGAGCAACTGCTCTTGCAGAGCGCACAGTCTATTTGCCTTTAGTAAATCAACCCCACTGTGTCTGTGTCCGCTCTGCATAGCGGAGCAGACGCGAACCTGTCTTCCACCTGCTCAGCGGGGATCAGTGGAGGGATCCAGTGCTGAGCAACCGGGTTCGGCATAGCCATTCAGATCAAGTCCGCCTGTACGTTTTTTCGACGGGCGAGCGAAGTGCGATTGAGCGACAGGCGGGGGGGCGTAGATCGATCGAGTGAACGAATGCTGTGGTGTCTGGTTGGTTGGCTGGCTAGGGGTTTTTTTAGCTGGGGAGGCCGCGGGCCGCCCCCCCAGAAAATTAAGCACCAGCCGCCTCTGATCAGCATGCTGACCATACACTGGTATATTTTCGAACAAATGTTTATACAAACAGCCTTATATGTGCTTTTCTGGTGGTTCCTTTGCCTATGAGCTTCGAAATGTGCAATCCTGCAGGGACGTTTATAAAGCTTTTTTTTTTTTTTACGCACATTTTTGGCAATGCTACGAGTCCCCAAACCTTTGTCGATTTTACAAAAATTTACAGACCTGAAAAAAAAAATCAGTTTTATAAAGAGCCCCTCGCTTTCATGCAGGAGAGCCCACCAGAGTCCTCCCTTACATCCAGAAGAGCCCACCAGAGTTCTCTTCTTTACATCCAGGAAAGCCCACCAGAGTCCTCCCTTACATCCAGGAGAGCCCACCAGAGTTCTCTTCTTTACATCCAGGAAAGCCCACCAGAGTCCTCCCTTACATCCAGGAGAGCCCACCAGAGTTCCTCCCTTACATCCAGGAAAGCCCACCAGAGTCCTCCCTTACATCCAGGAGAGCCCACCAGAGTCCTCCCTTACATCCAGGAGAGCCCACCAGAGTCCTCCCTTTCATCCAGGAGAGCCCACCAGAGTCCTCCCTTACATCCAGGAGAGCCCACCAGAGTCCTCCCTTACATCCAGGAGAGCCCACCAGAGTTCTCTTCTTTACATCCAGGAAAGCCCACAAGAGTCCTCTCTTACATCCAGGAAAGCCCACCAGAGTCCTCCCTTACATCCAGGAGAGCCCACTAGAGTCCTCCCTTACATCCAGGAGAGCCCACCAGAGTCCTCCCTTACATCCAGGAGATAGGGTTGCCAACTCATCCCTTTAAACCCGAACACATATGAATTACACAGGATCTGAGGCTAATTTGATGCAGATAAGGCACCAAGTGAGTTTAGTTACCACCTTTATCAACCACAGAACCTGTGTAATTATTATGTGTTCGGTTTTAAAGGGATGAGGTGGCAACCTTACCAGGAAAGCCAACCAGAGTCCTCCCTTGAATCCAGGGGAGCCCACCAGTGTCCTCCCTTACATCCAGAAGAGACCACCAGAGTCCTCTCTTACATCCAGGAGAGCCCACCGGAGTCCTCCCTTACATCCAGGAGAGCCCACCAGAGTCCTCCCTTACATCCAGGAGAGCCCACCAGAGGTCTCCCTTACATCCAGGAGAGCCCACCAGATTCCTCCCTTACATCCAGGAGAGCCCACCAGAGTCCTCCCTTACATCCAGGAGAGCCCACCAGAGTCCTCCCTTACATCCAGGAGAGCCCACCAAAGTCCTCCCTTACATCCAGGAGAGCTCACCAGAGTCCTCCCTTACATCCAGGAGAGCCCACCAGAAACCTCTTCTTTACATCCAGGAGAGCCCACCAAAGTCCTCCCTTACATCCAGGAGAGCCCGCCAGAGTCCTCCCTTACATCCAGGAGAGCCCTCCAGAATCCTCCCTTACATCCAGGAGAGCCCATCAGGGGGACTGGGGGAGGCTCGTGGCTTCCTGGACACCCTAGGATTGCACCCAGGGCTGTGCCAGGGGTGGATGGCCATTTTTGCTACCCCCCCCCCCCATGTCATAGATGACCACCTCAGGTAATAGTACATCACTCAGATATTAACATCACCACACAACAAAATTAAAATCTTATAGGGCTAAGCCCTGGTTCACACCAGTGTGGCTTTGAAATCGCGCTACTTCAGCCCGATTTCAAAGCCGCAGATCAGTGCAATTCTCACTTCAGATTTTATTGCGACTTGCGTCTTCGTTTAACAAAAGTCTATGCAAGTCGCAATGAAATCGGAAAAAAGTAGTGCACAAACCTTTTTCAAAGTCGCTGCAACATGAGTCACAGCAATTTGAATGGCTTCATTGTGGGCAATGGGGTGCGACTTGTCTTGTGATTTGGAAATGTCAAAACGCATGACAAATCGGACCAGCATGAATGAGGGATAAAACTGCTGATTGTGAAAAGTAATAAATGGAACAACTCCCTGTAAAGCTGCCGATATAGCTACACCACCCATAGGATACCAGTACCGGGCATCGCAGAAGTAGAAGAGGAAGTCCAGACAGCCGCACACCAGGAAAATATAATCCAACGAAATTTCTTTATTGTAAAATCAGGATCAAATCATATACAAGACACCATGGATAGAATGTACAGGCAATCAGCTAACGCATTTCACGCTCTTGCGGAGCGCTTACTCATTCATTTTATACCTAGGTTGGATCCATACTGGTGCGGGGAAAACACTTGTGTCGGGCATCGCAGAAGTACTAAATCCACGTTCATTTTTGCTGCAGATGCTCAAATGTAGTATGTATTATTTATTGTGTAAAGGTTTGCAGACACCCTACCATCATACCCAGGGCCATGCCAAGGTTGGATGGGAAATGGTAGCCATTTTTGTTACACCCATGGCAAAGATAGCTGTCTCAGGCGTCGGTACATTACACCAATAGGACAAAAGCTTTGTAACACTGAACATGGATGTAGAACCCTGGTAATTAGGCAGGGTTTCTAACAAACTTAGTTTGCTAGGTAGTAATTGTCCTGGATAATTGTTAGAAGATCCACTGATTCCGCTCTAATTCTGGAATTGCTGCACCTTTTCTCTTCTGTCACTAGGTGGCAAGGTCAGCTTATGAATGGATGGGGTGTCTCAGCCAACTGACAGAGGTTTCTTTAGTCCCTTGGCCTGCTGGGAGAGCCTATTTATTTGGGGGGAGTCAGGTGATCGGGGTTCTGTGCCACCTGGACGGCTGTCTAGGTGGACGTGTGTTATGTCTCCACGGGTTACTAGGCCGGAAGCCAGAGGCCTATCCCAGGGACACCTGGCTGCTAGGCTGCCTGAGGCCTATTCAGGAGCAGGAGAATCAGCGTGGGGTTGGGACTGCAGGATTGGAGTCCAACCGAGTTGTGAAAGTTCAGCCGGACAGGAAACCAATTGTGGTCAGAGGTAAAGGGGAAGCAGTCGCCACTAAGCGACCATTCACTTTATTACCGGAGACTACTGTAAGTAAGCTCAAGCAAGTACCAGAGCAGTCTTCTCACCAGCCGGGGATGGTGATGAAGTGAGAAAGCTTCAGCGAGTGCCAAGCCAGGGACCCAGCGGGTTAGCGGGGGTGACGCTTGAGGAGTATACAGCGGGTTAGCAGGGGAAGAGTTTAGGAGATCCGGTGACGACTGGGATGTGGAAGTCTAGTGAGAGACTGGGAGCTCAGTGAGTGAAGACCTATAGTGGGATACTGTGAGAAAAGAGAAGAACTATTCTGTGTTACCAAGAGTTATGTACGACTACCTTTAGTGACTGTTACAAGTTCAGTTGCCATAGGAGACAGCGGTCCTACCTATATAGACGTGGCATCCGGCTGGAAGCCTTTCCCTGTATAGCTGTCCACCTATAGTGTCTCGGAGTCTTACCATTGCATCTACCTAAGGGTGTCCTGGCCCTAACCCGCTCTCCCACAGTTCTTGTTAAGAGACAATAAATCTCTTGTTTGCATTCAAAAAGTGACTTTTTGCATTATTTCATCTTGCATTACACCCACCATGCCTGTTAACCCCCTCTACAAGGAGGAATGTCAGTTCTTCCTAACTCTGGAGGTCATGATCAGGTCTCTAGAGGTCCGGGAGATGGCTACATGTAGTTTTACCAGGTTCAGCAGTACTGAGCTGCACTGAGGATGGAGTGTCCAGTATGGACACTATGGGGTTGATTTACTAAAGGGAAAAAGACTGCACTTTGCAAAATGCAATTGCACTCTGCAAGTGCAGTTGCTCAAGAGCTTAGTAAATGAGCAGAAACTCTGCTGACTGCCATCATCCAATCATGTGCAAGCAAAAAATTATTTTTTTTTTTTTTTTTCCTTGGTCATGATTGGGTACTCTTTTCAACGTGAAGCCTTACCTCATTTACTATGCTCTGTCTGGAGCCACTGCACTCGCAGAGGCCAACTGCACTTTGCAAAGCGCACAGTCTATTTGCCTTTAGTAAATCAACCCCACTGCCTCCTCTACTAAGCTCTGGAGCAACTGCACTTGCAAAGGCCAACTGCACTTTGCAAAGCGCACAGTCTATTTGCCTTTAGTAAATCAACCCCAGTGTCTCCTCTGGGGGGCAATCAGATGGAAACGGACAGGCAGTTCGTTTCCATCCGATCCGATCAACGGATGGAAAATAGGACCATCATCCGTCTGTTTTTGGCGGACAGGACTGGATCGGATGGTGGCGGGTGTCAGCGGACACCCGCCGCTCCATAGAGGACAATGCAGGGTCCGATTACCTGAAAAACTGACAAGCGAACCTGATCAGACAGCCCATGTTAAAGAGGCCTAACACACGTTCTTGGTATAATCGCCAGTCTCCTCCTTCTAATAATCTGCAAAAACGTGTGTAAAAAAAAAAAAAAAGCTTCAAAAACGTTGCCCTATCCTTCGATGGATTGCTTGTCGATACGCCAAATAAGGACTATGGAAATGGATAAGCAGGAAGCCAGGCGTGGACCCAGGGCAGTGTACAGGAGTGTCATAAGGAAATACAGACTTGGGATAATATTGTGTCACGCTGTCATGGTGTCTGCTGGTACAAAGCCCCTATTCTTGCATTGTGTGTGTGTGTGTGTGTGTGTGTGTGTGTGTGTGTGTGTGTGTGTGTGTGTGCAGTGATAAGGCTGTGCATGTTTTGTTTTTTTTTTCTGTGTGCAAGGTGGAGCTGAGTGTCATGTGTGTGCAGTATGTGTGTCCGGGTGGAGTTGTGTATGTGTGGTATGTGTGTAGGGGTGAGAGCCAGGCTGTGAGAGAAGCCCTTATATTATTGAAAACCACTCCTTTCCCCCTGTGTGCTGGGAGAGAAGGGGGAGAGAGGGCTCTCTGCAGCAGCCCCCTCCTATGGGCAGAGACTGGGAGGAGAAGAAGTGGAGGGGGGCGGTGTGGCTAGGAGCCCCCCTTCTCCTCCTCTCCCCTGCAGCCCCTGTCTGGCTAGTCAGGAGCATGCGCAGTGGCCTCAGCCCTGGAGTAGAACTGATGTTGGAGGGTCATTCTCAGACAGTTCTGCAGGGCTGCAATAAATCACCCTGCACATTCCCACCCCTCCCTCCCTCTGTCTGTCTCCCTCCCTCTCTCTCTCTCTCTCTCTCTCTCACCCTCTCTCTCTCTCTCTCCTTCCTTCCTTCCTCCCATCAGCTTGCCACCTCTCACTTTTGCAGCCTCTTCTCCCTGCTTTCCTAACCCAGAGCTCCCCCCCTCCCCCTTGTCCCCTATCCTTACCCCTATAAAATTGGGGTTGCTGATAAGCTCCCCTACATCCTAGCAATCCCTGACACTAAGAGCATCCTTTATCTTTGCAGACTAAGCAGGCTCTGCCCTGCCACATAATAGAAAAAAAAAAAACCCCATTCTGTGTAGCTTGACACCCCACTATGTCTCCTGGATCCCTCCAATAAAAAAGGGGGGTCACATCGCTTGACCACATCTGGATCCAAAGCCTGAAGACTCGAGGAACCTTTCTCTAGACATTGATCCAGACTCTTCTTTTTTTTTTGGTTGGGGAGCCTTTCGATATTTTTTAAACAAATATTGAAAAAAAAAACATTTTTGGAAGGGTTCTTCTTCTGGATTAATAATATTATTATTATTATTTTTATTTTTATTTTTTGCAATATTTTTTTTTTAAACCAAAGAAGACAGGAATTGTCTATCCTACAGACATTGCAACCTGCAGAAGGTGAGAATGGGTAAGGGGGTGTTCTGGGGGAGGGGGATATTTTTTAAGGACCTGTTTGTTAACCAGTTATAGAATGCATTCCATAGTTTGATGGGTCGGAGCCAACTGTATAGGGGATTAGTTATTTGGGGTCACGGAAAGGTGATATTATGCGGAAGGTGGGCTACCCAGACCATCGTTGGCTGTTCGGTCAACGTATTGATGGGTGTCGGGGTACGGTGTGTGTTATGCGTGAATATCTGGTGTACAAGGGGGGGGGGACCTGTCACACCAATACACCAAGGGGGGAGGGTGAGCTGTCACTTCTTTATAATGGGGGAGGGTAGACTAGGGGGATTCTCTATACATGAAGAACCCCATTGCAGGGAGTGTGACAGTCTACTGTCACTGTCACTGTCACCGTAGCAAGCGATATGTCCTGAAGATTGCTTTATAGGTAATATTGGTCAACATACATTGTTACTTTAACTGTATACATTTGGGATTACTGTATTCCTGCATTTTCTCTGTTAATTTATTTGGGAGTAAAAAAAAAAAATGGCATGCCTATATTTTGGTATAAGGGGGATATATTCTATTTTCGTGCCAATGGATGATACTCTATCTCTGGAATAGCGAACGCATTGTGCTCTCCTATATATAGTTGCAAAATAAGTTTATTGAAAATGCAAATGAATAACTAAACGGCACATGTAACATATGTAAAAAAATTGTAGGTTTGTGGCATTTTGCTGTCTGTAATTTTAGTGACAATAAATAAAAAGTTCAGTTTTTCTGATAAATTAGTAGTGAGCAATAAAAATATGATTATATGCTAAAAAAAAGTATATGAAGAGCACATCACAGCACAGCAGGGGTTTGGGTTCAAGTTCCCCTTTTCCATTCTTTTCCTTTTCTGAGTTCTTTCTGTATTTTTTTTTATTTGCTAGATCTATCAGTAAAAATGTTTCCATTGGTTATGAATGCTGGTAAAAAAGAGCTCTGTGTCCTGATATATGTGTATTAGGAGGAGAGGAGAGCTCTGTGTCCTGATATATGTGTATTAAAAGGAGAGGAGAGCTCTGTGTCCTGATATCTGTGTATTAGGAGGAGAAGAGAGCTCTGTGTCCTGATATCTGTGTATTAGGAGGAGAGGAGAGCTCTGTGTCCTGATATCTGTGTATTAGGAGGAGAAGAGAGCTCTGTGTCCTGATATATGTGTATTAGGAGAGGAGAGCTCTGTGTCCTGATATCTGTGTATTAGGAGGAGAGGAGAGCTCTGTGTCCTGATGTCTGTGTATTAGGAGAGGAGAGCTCTGTGTCCTGATGATTGTGTATCAGGAATAGAGGAGAGCTCAGTGTCCTGGTGTCTGTGTATTAGGAGGAGAGGAGAGCTCTGTGTCCTGATGTCTGTGTATTAGGAGGAGAGGAGAGCTCTGTGTCCTGATGTCTGTGTATTAGGAGAGGAGAGCTCTGTGTCCTGATATCTGTGTATTAGGAGGAGAGCTCTGTGTCCTGATGTCTGTGTAATAGGAGAGGAGAGTTCTGTGTCCTGATGTCTGTGTATTAGGAGGAGAGAAGAGCTCTGTGCCCTGATATCTGTGTATTCGGAGGAGATGAGAGCTCTGTGTCCTGATGTCTGTGTATTAGCGGGAGAGGAGAGATCTGTGTCTTGATGTCTGTGTATTAGGAGGAGAGGAGAGCTCTGTGTCCTGATATCTGTGTATTAGGAGGAGAGGAGAGCTCTGTGTCCTGATATCTGTGTATTAGGAGGAGATGAGAGCTCTGTGTCCTGATGTCTGTGTATTTGGAGGAGAGGAGAGCTCTGTGTCCTGATGACTGTGTATTAGGAGGAGAGAAGAGCTCTGTGTCCTGATATCTGTGTATTAGGAGGAGATGAGAGCTCTGTGTCCTGATTTCTGTGTATTTGGAGGAGAGGAGAGCTCTGTGTCCTGATGACTGTGTATTAGGAGGAGAGGAGAGCTCTGTGTCCTGATGTCTATGTATTGGGAGGAGGAGAAATCCCTATATCCTGATCGGGAATTAGCTCAGGCATGTTTGGATCCTAGTCTGAAACCACCTGAGCTATCCCGCCAGGAAGCTGTCAGCGCATACCTCCAATTATAAGTGACCAAGGCATTCTCCGCCCTGCAGCGATAAGTATACAAGGGCGGGGAATACCTCTGCCTCTTATGATTGGTGGTATGCAGTGACAGCTTCCTGGCGGGGTAGCTCAGGTGGGTTGGCCTAGGATCCGAACACGCCTCAGTTTATCCCCAATCTTGATGTCTGTGTATTAAGAGGAGGGTAGAAGTCACAATGTCTGTGTTATGATGGTGTATTGGAAGGTCAGGTGCAGACTAAAATTTTTTCTGGCCTGCTGGGCTGAAAGAGGGAAGTTACTCCATTCCTCCATCCGTTCTGTATAATGTGGATGGGCAAATCTCTCCTGCCCACTGTATGAAGCTGTCAGAATATTGACAGAACAGTGACAGGAGCTGACTGGCTGCAATCGCTGTTTGGCCAACGATTTTTTTTCTGAGGGCCTACCCAGAAGTAGTGCAGGGTCTTGTAGTCCAACCAGAAGTAATGGTTCCGCTGGCCGGGGAACCAGTCGTGGTCGAAGGTAGAAGGGAAGCTGTCGCCACCAAGGGACCATTTAGCTTGTTACCGGAGACCTCAGTGAGTAAAGCTGAAGCCAGTACCAGAGCAGACTTCTCGCCAACCGGGGACAGTGAAGAAGTGGGAAAGCATCAGCAAGTGCCAAGTCAGGGACCCAGCGGGACAGCAGAGGTGACACGTGTGATGTGCCAAGCCAGGGACCTAACGTGTCAGCAAGGGTGAAGCTTGAGGAGTATCTGTGAGTGCCAAGCCAGGGACCCAGCAGGGAAGCGGGGGTGATGCTTGAGGAAGATACTGAGTGCTAGATTGGAAGAGCTCAGGGGATCCAGTGGCAATGGATCCGGAAGTCTAGTAAAAGACTGAGAGCTCGGAGGAGTGAAGTTCTACAATAGGAGATTGTAGAAGAAGTGAAAGAGTTCATTGCAACCTTTGTTAGAAACTGTTACAAGACTGTTGCCATAGGAGACAGCGTTCCTACTCATGCAGATGTAGTGTCTGGCTGGATACCTTTCCCTGCATGGCCGTCTGCCTATAGAAGTCTCAGAGTCTGCCAATTAACATTGATTCTACTTAAGGGTGTCCTGGCCCCAACCAACTCTCCCTCAGTTTTGTTTAAGAGACAATAAATCTCTTTTTATTCAAGAAGTGTCTGGCACCTATCAATCCACCTTGCATTACACCCATCATGCCTCGTAACCCACTGTACACAGAAGGATGTTGGCTGTCCCCAACTCTGCCGGTCACCATTGGGCCAAATATAAACTAGAGAAAGAATAATGGTTCCACAGTTAAATTAAAACACATGGCTAATTACATTGTAAATTACCTTGATTTGTAAAAAAAAAATAACCTTCTCCCATGACATGCCTAACGTGCTGGCCCACTAGTGGAGCCCCAAAGATAACCTGGTAGTTCCAGGTATATGGCATAAATCAACACTCTTCTAATTTGAAAAATTGAGCTACTCCAAGAGAATATGTGTATGAGACGTATTTTAAACAAGGGGTATAATTATAAGTTACAGGTCTTTGTAGCAAAAGTTCCATGGAGCCCCTCCAGTGAGAAAAATAAAATTGTATCAACTACATTAACAGAATTAAGTGTAATCTTCTTCTGGTGCTCTCTTATGACAGGTCGGCTTAAGATGTACAGTACAACGGTAGCACGGGCCTGTTTATAAAACCACATTACATCCCAGTCCCTGATTTTGTGTTCTTCTTAGTTTGTGTGGTCCCACTCTTGCATGTATCCTTTCTTATGTGCCATTTTTAGTATGTATCGTCTTGCTTTTCTGTAGCCCATGTTATGGGCTTCTGATTCTCCTCCTTCCTTATAGGTCTCTCCATTTTTTTTGTGTTTGCCCCCATCTCAAGTTCACCTTTTCTAAATGTTTCCATACTTTAATTTTTTTTATTGCTCTTGGCTCATTCGGTACATATTTCCCTGCTGTAGCGATGACAAATTACACAGCGCTTTACATACTGTTCATTCACATCACTCTCTGCTCTCTAGGAGCTTACAATCTATGGGCACTTCCTCACATACATACCATACACACACACACACACTATGGCTAATTAAACAGGTGCCATAGTGGCATTTTTCCGCGCCCTCTTCCAGGCCTGCAAAACACTTTTATTGTACTAGAAATCCCCTGATCCCCCCTCAGTTAAACGATGGGTGACACATATGGGTAACACTCTCATTTTCGAAAGGTATGTATATCAACATGATGGGCTATGACTAAGGCTACACACCGAAACGCGTAAACCCTGTATTATTTTGTACCACACCTGGATTATTACATTTATTCATTGCGGAAGATCGAGCTGCTGGCTTTCCTTTATCTATATGTATATCATGTATATTGCCTGGGTAAATTTAAAAAGCTTTGGGCCCCTGGCTTTGCGCATTTAATTCCTGTGGAATTGGTTAAAATGAGGCTTCTGCAATGTCTCTCTAGCAATGTTACTGCATGAACAAATCTACTAAACCATTTGGATAATTTAAATGTATTATCTGTCTTTAGGCCTTATTCTTTCTTTGGTCTTAAACTTTATTCCCTGAGTAGACTGTATACAATTGGCAACTTTTTATGATTCATTGTTGACATGCTTTGAATTGTTGTATGTATTTTGCATTGCCACCAGATTGTTAATGCTTCTTTTGGTTTAATAAAAACCTTTTCTGATAAAAAAAAAAAACAGGAGCTAATTAGCCTTCATGTCTTTGGAGTATGGGAGGAAACCAAACAAACGCAAGGAGAACATGCAAACCCCATGCTGATAGTGTCCTGCTAGGCTTTGAACCAATGACCCCAGTTGCTACAAGGCAGAACTTCCAATGACTAAGCCACTGTGCCAACCATGTTTCTCCCCACTCTTGTGTTATTTTGCTTTTTTTTTTGTGTTTTTTGTGTTTCCTCATGTTGAAACCATCAGTGGCCATCTTTGTTTCCATACTGTGACTGTTTTCTCAGGTAGTAACCTCTAAAAGACATTGGGCACCAAGTACCTTTTAATTCTTGGTGTACTGGCCCGGGTACAGGCGAAATGAGAGGAGCTTTCTGCATATCTCAGTGTTGAAAAGTAAAGAAAGTGCTTGATGTCTTTGATCGCTTGGATTAGTGCATGGAATGGTGGTCATATCCCTGAGATATGAGTATGAGCGAGCGGTACATAGGTTGCATGATAAATGGGGCCAGGGATGGAACAACTTTGCCTGGCCTGAGGAGTGGGTCCTATATAATCAGTTATGGTAGTCCCTGTTATCTGGCCTCAAAACAGTCATGGGGGTGCCATGGCTATAGTTATACCCCAATAGGTATAGTAGACACAGCAGACTTATTCCAGGTAGAAAACAATGTACATACATATGAATTTGCGCTTCACTCATCATCTTAGAACTTAGATCACTCCTAATATTTTTCCCCTTAACAAGCCCTCCTGCCTGGAATTGCTTTGAGCGCTTTAGAATCTGTTTAATCTGCAAATTTTTTAGGCTAATTTTTTACCATTAGGAAATAAGTCAACCCTTATCTCATTACAAAACTTTTCTGTGGTCTGCCATAAAGAGGGAATCCAATAATTTGAGGATCTCATACAAGACCCATATGTCTTAATGGGATTGATTTACTAAAACTGGAGAGTGCAAAATCTGGTGCAGCTCTTCAAAGAAACCAATCAGCCTCCAGGTTCTTTTGTTAAAGCTTAACTGAAGAAGCTGAAGTTAGAAGCTGATTGGTTACCAGAGCTACACCAGGTTTTGCACTCTCTCAAGTTTTAATAAATCAACTCCAATGCGTTCTTGGTAAGAACTAGAGTCACTTCTCAGCCACCATCAGCATCAGACCTATCCTGAAAACTGAATTTAATCGGTAGGGAAATTCTTAATTAGAACCAATCAATACATAACACATTGATAAAGAGTACATAGAAACAGGCCTTATGCAGAAACAATTGGAAAGGAAAGGGGATACCCACAGTAGCCAATGAACTTCCTGCTCTTTTTAAAAATTCTAGACGTTTTAAAATATTTTCTAGGGACACTGTGTTGCTGAAATACTGTATCTAAGCTTGCCATACACAGATCTGTGTCTGAAGACCACAAGACTTTGTATACATGGGCAGTTTTAGTCGATTGGAATACTGATACTTCTTTGTATTTTAACTGCTGTTTTTCCAGTAAACATTAACAAGAGAACATTACCAAAAGGTAAAAATTGACTAACGTGCAGAAAAAAGTGGTAAATTTACACTTCGAGTCCATGTATGGTGCAGCTTTGTGAGTGTGTCTATGATGAAGCTCCGTATGACGTGAACTGTTTTGTAGGGAAATGGAAAATGTGAACTTCTGTTTATGGTGGACCTGGCAATGTGAGATCCTGTGTAAGGTGGTCCTGGATAGTTGGGGCACTGTAAATGGTGAAACCGGGATAGTTTGGTCTTCTCTATAGTGAAACATGAATGTGAGGTCTTGTGTATAATGGAATTGGAAATTTGAGCTTACACCTGTGTATAGTGAAATCGGATAATAAAAACCTTGTGTATGGTGGAGCTGGGAACAAGAAGCGCCCTGCTTTGTAGAACAGAAATATTAGGCCCTGTTTATGGTAGACTGAACTCTTACAGCCCTGTGTAAGGTATAACTGAGAACCTGAAGCTATTTGTATGGTACAGCGGACACCCGAGACCCTGTGTATGGTGGACCAGACCCTTGAGGCATATATATATGGTGGACTTGACCCATAAAGCGCTGTATATTGTAACTGGTCACATGGGGCCCTGTGTATGGTGGACTGAACCTTTGAGATCCTGTGTTTGATGGACTAGACTCTTGAGGCCCTGTGTATAGTGGACCATATCCTTGAGGCCTGTGTATAGTGGACTGCACCCTTGAGGCCTGTGTATTTCGGACTGGACCCTTAAAGCCCTTTGTTTGGCGGAATGAACCTCTGAGACCCTGTATATATTGGACTGACCCCCTTGAAGCCATGTGTATGGTAGGCAGGATTTTTGAGGCTCTGTGTAAGGCTCTGTGTAGGGTAAATCTAGGTACCTTAGCACGTCTGGGAGTAAGAAGCCCTAGATTTGTTTTAGTGTGTGAAGTCCTTTCTATGGCAGTATAAGGTCTTGTAAAGGTACTGTAGACTGGCATGTGAAGCCTTGTGTATATAGGTGGCCTCATTGATGTAATAATCTTATCTCAGGTTGATAAATGTTGTTCTCCTAAGTACTGCTTCTCTGAACAAAATGGCTGCCTTTACTGCAGCTCCAGATGATTAATGCAGGGAATGCATATCTCACTTGTGCCAGATAATAAAATACAGCTCAATGTGAGAAGAATATGGCCTTGTTCATACAGCATACAGATTACTTGCATACCCCGAGCACAGCCTCTGTGTCCCAAAATGACATCCGTGTGGGTGTGTGTCCCTGAACTCACCCTGGGTGCGTTCAGGGCCATGTATTGGTACCCACGCAGAATTCACATTGAGACACAGCGGCTGTGCCTGTTTAGCCTTTGTGTCACAATAGACATCTATGGGACTGGCGACATGGGGATGCACACAACACCTGGGCACCCCCGTGCCAGCAAAACACAAACCCACATGGGGCATGCAAGTAATCATCTATGTAAAAGGGCCTATTGCAGAATGCTCATTGGTTATAAGTATAATCGTATTTTATGATAGATGTTTTCCCTTTAAATTGTGATAATTAATGTAAATTGTTCACATCTAAACAAATTATTTTAAAGTTAGATTTATAGAAGGTTAAAATTACTTGTACAGTAAAAAGAAATTAGCAATAGTTATCATGGGAAATATTTCATAACCTATATGTGACTTGGTATCAGTCTTTCTTACTAACATGTACAGCAGCACTCAGACTGAGGCAGAGAGGAAGGGGCAGGGCTAAGGGCCAATAAGGTGTGCTGACAAGAACATACTGACAAGAGGGATAGGACACTAAGCAGAGGGATTACCTTGTCAGTCTGATGCTGCTTCTTCAATTTTTAGACACAGACTTGGGGTCGGGAGGTGACCTAGATGTATTGCTTAAAGTGTCGCTAAACCCACATCATAAAAAAACTATCAATAAATGGTATATTACATGCTGTTCATACTCAGTCACTATAAGATTAATTTTCTGTATTCTGCAAAAAAAACGGTTGATCCTGCTGCTCTCTATCTCCCCCTTCTGTTCATGTCCCCAATTCAGTTGGGGGTTTTGCAGCTGTGGTGGCAACACTGCACATGCTCAGTTTTCAGCGAGTTTCTATACTGAGCATTTCCTCCCTATCGCATCTGAGCAGCTCATGTTACTATAAAGTCACACATGTGGGTCGTAGGGAGACCACTCCCTCCCTCCTCCTCTATGTCCACTAACCCTTAAACACAATGGGGGTGGAATATCACATGTAGATTAATGGTGGCTTCGCCCCCCTCTTATTCTAAGACACAGCCTGTGACTGGCTAACATCTTGTTATTTCACCAAAAATAATAAAGATTTCATTTCAAATATATACTTGTATGAAAATTTAAAACAGTTTATTGATATTATTTACTTATTTTTACTCTGCATTCCAACGCCTGTTTTTTTTTTTTTGAACATGTGACCAGCAGCAGCGGACTAGAAGCTCCTCCTGCTTATGTTTCCCTGCAGACAGGCTGGGAAAGGGCTGGGTCGTGTGACAGCTATCTTATCGATTAGGAAAAAGGTACTTTTATTGAATTAAAATAATTCCAGTGCCATCATCCACATGCAGAAATAGAAGGAACAATGTAAATTAAATAAAGTCAGGTCACCAACTTGGCTCTGCAGTCTGACAGAGCTGTGTACATTTCAAGACAGGATGGATATAAATTAAAAAAAAAAAACAACTCCCCTATACAGTATTTATTTTAACCGTGTATTATCTGTTTGCCTAGTCATCAGTACATCTACCTTGAAAAAAATATGAGGGCTGCCTTGGCTGGCCATCTTATGGAAATGCTAGTTGCCTGGTTGTGCTTGCAGATCCAGAACAATCACACAGCAAATGAAAGTCAGGAAAAAGTCAGAATGCCTGATCTCTTTAAGTGACTCAGAATGTACGGAAGCCAGGGAATAAGTATGACAGTCAAGGAACCTGTCAGCAAGGCACGACTCGGATATTCTCTAATGATAGGTATATGTTAAGGTAGACCTCCTCTGATGGTAAAAAGTACTGCATGAAATGATACTTTTCTAGCCCCGATGTGATGATTCAGAGCTGTGAAATTCTTCCCCTGCTGCAGTGGCTTGGCTGTGCAGAAGAACTCCTCCCAAGGCATGGTGGGGGCCAACATCTGCAGACAGTGGCTGGGTCACAAGCAGCAATGGTGTACATCACAAGGGGCATTCTGTAGACTGTAACACCAAATAATGGGACCGTATAATAAATCCTCCCCTCACCCAAAAGAAAATTTGCAGTGCAAGGTGGAGTTCTGGGAGATCTAAACCCAAAGTGGATAACATTTAGTTTGCTAAAGCACTGTGTTCAATAAACAACTGTCATGTTTTTTTGTTTTTTCTTTTCTTTTAGAAAACTCTGTTTTCACCTTTTTTTGTTTTGCATTTCTGTTGATTTCCTTCAGCCTTTTCCAGCCACATCCTGTCTATATGCACTTGGTCAGGCTGTGGCTGCACCTCATTGCTCTGGACTGACTCCTGATGGTGACAATGGCAGACCACCCCTGCGCCATAAGGGTCGGAATGGACGCTTTTAGTCGCCACTAGAAGTGCATGTGACAGGGTGACAACTCAGGAAAGCAATTGGGTAATAAAAACAAAATGTTGTCACCCTACAACAGAAAGTGCCTGAACCTTAGCAGGACCACCGTTATTATTTTAAGGGATTAAAATGTAAAATTGAAAACTGTTGCTATTACATTAAAATATTAAATCTTCTCTGAAATGTAGGTGATTGGGTTTAGTTATACTTTGCTGTGGACTGAAAATGGGTCACAGGAGCTTTGGTCATACTTCTCCTTCAATCCACTTTCAAACTGAGGCGCTGGCCACGTTGTCAAAGTCTAGTTTTAGCGGCGCTTTACCGTCATTTTAGCGGCGCTTTTCGGCCGCTTTTAACCCTTGCTAGTGGGCGGAAAAGGGTTAAAGGCTCCCGCAAAGCTTCGGCAGCGCTGGCCATTGATTTCAATGGCAGGGGCGGTGCGGGAGCGGTGTGCACACCGCTTTTGCACCGCCCCAAAGATGCTGCTTTTGTTCCTGTCCTGCAAGCGCACCGCCCCAGTGTGAAAGCACTCAGGCTTTCACACTGGGGCTGCACTGCAGAAGAGGCAGTTTAAAAACGCCTGTGAAACGCCTGTGAAAGTGGCCTAAAGGGCAAATGGGGGCATTGCTTATATTGTTTAATTAGAGATTGTCATGGCCTTCATTTTATACCGTAACTGTATACCAGACACACGGGGCCTGTAGCAGTTGTGTAGGTCCTTCCTGGAGTTGTTGCCATGGCAACCATTGGTTGATCTCCTGTGCGGTCTGTATTAAGCTAGGTGAGAATCTTTCCTCTCTAGTAGCAGCTCTAATATGCCAATTCCAAAGCTTTGCAGTACAGTAAAGCAGGACACTTGCATGTGTGCTGTGCTTTATGTGCTTTACTTGCACAGTGAAACCTTCTTAAAACAGAAGGTGTTCACATTACATATCCCAAAGATAAGATTACTCCCCATTTCGGGACATGCAAATCATTCCTTTATGCCAAGGGTCTCCAAACTACGGCCCGCGGGCCACATCCGGCCTGCCACAATACTTTATCCGGCCAGCAGCTAGGGTCAGTGGCGTATCCTAAATGTGCTCATATTGAGAATTAAAGTGGTTCATGCATGAAGGTAAAAAACCTTGTGTGCAGCGGTCACCCCCCCCCCCCCACCAGCCTCCCCTCCCCTACTGTCAATCACAGCCAGTGAGCCAATGAGGAGATGGCGGGGCGGGGCCGAGCCGTGGCTCTATGTGTCTTATGGATGCAGAGCAGCACGTCGGGAGTGAGCGCGCTTCGGTGCCCCCAGGGCAACGGCTTTCTCGGTTGGCACTGCTTAAGAGGGAGAAGCCAGGAGTGCCGACGGGGGACCCGAAAAGTAGAGGATTGGAGCAATACCACTGCACAGAGCAGGTAAGTATAACATGTTCATTTTTATTTTTTTTTAAAACAAAGCTTTAATACCATTTTAGGCACGGTTCACACTGCTGTGACATTAAAGTTGTGTGACTTTCGCACGACTTGGAAGCCGACATCCCAGGTTGACTTCAGCATGACTTGCATATGACTTCTTTAAGAGAAGTCAATGCAAGTCGTGCCGAAGTTGGACCAAAAGTAGTGCAGGAACCTCTTTCTAACCCGGAAGGACTGAAGTCGCTCCTATTAGAACTGTTCCATTGCACTTAATGGTGACACGTGGCTGATGAAGCGGTCCTGCGTGGCCCAGAAACGTTGCAATCTGCTGTAACGATGTGATCGCTGATTAAAGCTTAGGACCCATTTCGGAGATCCTTGGTGTGCTGGTGACATTCTTTTGCTCTGACTTGACACGGTTCCTGCCGGTGGTCGCTTCAGCACCCACATATACGCACAGCCATTTCTACAGGAACCTGTGCATTGGGAATAGTGCGTTGGAAGTATTGCACTTAATGGGGTGCGACTTGTGATGCGACATGTGCTCTCAAAATCGCAGCGTATGTCGCACCAGTGTGAACCAGGCCTTACAGTCAGCAGAGGCTGCTTATGGTTTCCGCTTTAACCCCTATCATGTAAGGGGGACTTTGAAAGGGGACCCTCATGTAGGGGGTGCTCTGAAGAGGACTCTGATGTAAAGGGAACTCTGATGTAAGGGGGATTTTCTTAAGCCTGCAAATATTTGTAAAATATACAACTCTAACTGAAAAGATAGGAGACCACTGCTTCATGCCCTAAACATCCCAATGCACATCCAGAACTGCTGGTGTATAGTACAAATATACAGTGCCTTGAAAATGTATTCATACCCCTTGAAATTTTCCATATTTTGTCATGTTACAACCAAAAACGTCAATGTATTTTATTGGGATTTTATGTGATAGACCAACACAATGTGGCACATAATTGTGAAGTGGAAGGAAAATGATAAACAGTTTACACAGCGCTTTACAATGTAGAGGGGGGACAGCACAATTACAGTACAGTTCAATACAGAAGGGACAGGAGGGCCCTGCTCGTAGAGCTTACATTCTAAAGGGAGAGGGTGTTGGTACAAAAGGTAAAATATGCGGGGAATGATTTGATGGGGGTAACATGATAAAATGTGGAAAATTTCAAGGGGTATGAATACTTTTTCAAGGCACTGTAACCATAATATTATAGAGACATTTATTTCATACTGCTACTTTTTAATTTTTCCTGAGCAGTGTAACCTGAGCAAGGTAGTTGTGCGTAAAAAAGGTAAGGTAAAAAATGCAGAAGGGCTCTCTGGCCTTTCTCTGAGGAAAAAGGGTCTCGCTGTGTCTGGACCTCCTGTGGCCAAGGCTTCTGAAAAGGGCAGGGGGCTATGGTCCATCTAAGCCAAAACCCCAGCAGACCTCACCTCTTAGGGTCCAGCAGGAGCCGGGTCCACTAAGTACTGTGGTGCCAAGTGCTGAGATCAGGCTAGGCAAAATCAAGGATGCATTGTGCAGAAGGAAGTTTTAGGTGCCATTACCTCGTGCCACACTGGGGTCACCACTGCCATATAGTGATACCTCCGACACCCCACTGGAGGCACATGAGTCCCTCAATACCCTACATGAGGGAGGCACTTCCAGCCCTCTTGAGGGTGTATACTTGTAGTTTCCTTGTCCCACAGATAGAATCCCTCAGGACCTGCCTCAGTTACAGCAGGAATAATGGCACTTTCCCTGAACCCTGGTTTACACCAGTGCAGCTTTGAAATCATGCTACTAGAGCGATTTCAAAGCTGCAGATAAGTGTGATTTGCACCTCCGATTTTATTGCGGCTTCATTTAACAGAATTCTATGCGGGTCACAATTAAATCAGAAAAAAGTAATGCATGAAAGCTTTTTCAAAGTTGCTGCTACATGAATCGTGGCGATTTGAACAGTTCCATTGCCAAAAATGGAGTGTGACTTGTCATGCGATTTGGAACTTTCAAATCGCACCAGTGTGAACCAGGGCTCAATCTGATAAGAACAGAATTTACACTTGTTCTTAGCCAAAAGACTAATGCCCCGTACACACGGTCGGATTTTCCGATGGAAAATGTCCGATCGGAGCGTGTTGTCGGAAATTCCGACCGTGTGTGGGCTCCATCTGACATTTTCCATCGGATTTTCCGACACAAAAAGTTTGAGAGCAGGCTATAAAATTTTCCGACAACAAAATCCGTTGTCGGAAATTCCGATCGTGTGTACACAAATCCGACGGACAAAGTGCCACGCATGCTCAGAATAAATAAAGAGATGACAGCTATTGGCCACTGCCCCGTTTATAGTCCCGACGTACGTGTTTTACATCACCGCGTTTAGAACAATCGGATTTTCCGACAACTTTGTGTGACCGTGTGTATGCAAGACAAGTTTGAGCCAACATCCGTCGGAAAAAATGCTAGGATTTTGTTGTCGGAATGTCCGAACAAAGTCAGACCGTGTGTACGGGGCATTAGAAGAAACTGCATACAGCTTTTTGGTCATCATCAGTGTAGTGTATGGAAATCATGGCTTCTGTGGATTAGAACTGAAGCTTCAAAGAGAAGTATGAGATTTGGATTTTTTTTTTACTCATGTAGGTGGAATCCGTCCCCCACCGGCTCTGCACTAAGAACTGAGCGATAAAAGACCACTGATTGCTCAGTTCTCCCCTCCACTCTGAGCAGAGAGCTGTGACTGCCAGTCTCCGGCTCCCTGCTCTACCCCTCCAGCGCTCACTGGAGCGCTGGGCTAAGGAGGGGGTGGGAGGAGCTGGCTCCGGCTCTCCACGGATTGCTGAGAGGCTGAACCAGCTGTCGGTCTAGGCTTCTGGGTGGATTCCAACCATATGGTCAGGATCTTTTCAGAGCCTGGACTGGCTTCAGCCCCCTGTCAGCTAAAAACTGATCACAGGAGTGCAGAACAAACTGCACTCCTGAGATCCAAACAAGAAGTACAGCCAAAATAGCTTTGGCTATACTTCTCATTTCAGACCCATCGAGACAGTATAACCATATAGGTTATAGTGAAAATGGGCTAAAGGAATCAAAAAGCCCTCAAATCTGATTAGTGTGTAGAACAGTAAAGCCTCCATAAAACAGAAGGTATTTACTTGTCACATATCCCAAAAATAAGAGGCTTACTCTTCATTCCAGGAGAGCACTGGGGTTACTTTGCTTAGGGAGCCCATACACGAGCAAGGTCTCTGCCCGTCCTCACTTCAACTGTAAGCCTCTGGGATTTAAAGTGGTCTTCCACTCCGACTTGACCCATGCCCAGATACTGTGTATTTGCAGAGGAGGAACCGTTCCCTTTGTTCTAGAAAAAAAGGCAATAATTAGCATTCTTCACCAAAGATTTCCAGCACATTGAAAATCCCAGCCTGCCTCCTGGAAGTGCTTGTTATCTGTCTGTTTTTAACCCTTAAGCTGGCTGTACACTGATCGAATTTTTCCCAATTTTGGCTTGGCAAAATTCGATTTTTCTATCAAATTTGGTCAAATGAGCTGGGCGGAACATTGTCGCTTGCATCCAATCAGCTACAGGCACTATTTGGGTACTCTGACAGCTGTGGGTACCAGCTGTCAGAATGCAATAGCTGGCTCTGCAGACGTGTTCATCTACACTGTTTACTGTGGATGGGGGGGAATCAAGTGATTTCTCGTATTCAGCCTGCGAGCGTTACAGCAAATGATGCTCAGAGTAGTCACTTCACTGCATTTACAGAGCCTTTAAAGTGTATGTAACCTTTAATAGTGAAAATCTGTTAATGGATTCCACTGTCGTTGCTAACTTTCATACAAATTCTTTTTATTTGTGTCATTTTTATAATTGGCAGCAAATGCCTGGTTCTCCTAGATGTCAGAGCCCCCCATCACATCAGCAGCATCCTCTCCCATCATAAAATCCTCTCATCATATCAGAAGCTGCACCTTTACCATCAGAGCCCCCTCCCCCCTATACATCAGAGCCCCCTCTGTACGTCAGAGTATCCCCATACAAACAGAGTACCCCCATACATCTGATCCCCTCCTCCCTCCATATATCAGAGCCCCCCTATAAATCAGGCTACTCTTTTACATCGGAGTCTCCTCTATACATCAAAGTCCCCCTATACATTTGAGTACTGTTATTCTGTGTCCCCCATCACAGAGGCCAAAACTTTTTTTTCAAAAATGGATAGAGTAGGAAATGACTAAAAGCTGTCTGGATTTTTTTGTAATCTGTGAACCATGGGGGGATATCTCTATCCACTTCCTGTCTTGTTGATTTAGCAAGAAAAGAGAAGGATCAAATGTCCCCATTGGAAGATTTTCCGGCTATTCCTGTTCTGGTGGCAATTAAAAAAAGTAGGATTTTTCTTCACTTTCATTCACAGTGACATTGATCTGCAGGTTAGGGAAAGTGAATCTTCCTAGAGTGGACACAGACTAAGGCTGGCCATACATTATACAATTTTCTTGTACAATTTTCCTTTAGATTTACCAAAACCATATAATATGAGGTCAAACCTAAAAACATTTAATTTGTATGCAAGGAGGCAGGCCTTTGCACTACGTAGTTAAAGGTAAATCTAAAGAAAATTGAATAAGAAAACTGTATCATGTATGGCCAGCCTAAGACTAGACATCTAAAGCAGCCTTGACCAAACTAAATGCTGGCAAAGCTACACATCTCCTGAACTTCCAAAAATGTGAATTTCCTTTTACAATGGTATGGGCATTTTTTTTTTTATCCTGTCTCCACCACCCTCCACCCAACTGTAAATGATTATTTTTGGGCGGAGGTCTCATTTTACTGATGAAGCAGTTGTTTTGGAGTAAACCTTGTTAGGTTCCCCCATGACCTCAATGCCCCAGTAATATTCTGAAGCTTTCATGGTTTCTTATGGTTTTCCTTCACCAAGACATTTTATCAATGCCATACATTTTCTACAGAATTCCCTACCTCCTCAAAACAATAGAAACTCATATTACATTATTTGGTCCTTTGCGTTTATCCAGTGTAAATTTTATGATCCAACTATATTTTATTTTTTTATTTATTTATTTCAGGTACTTATATAGCGCCATCAATTTACGCAGCGCTTTACATATACATTGTACATTCACATCAGTCCCTACCCTCAAGGAGCTTACAACCGAGGGTCCCTAATCCACATTCATACATATACAAGGGCCAAATTAGACAGGATCTAATTAACCTACCAGCATGTCTTTAGAGTGTCGGAGGAAACCGGAGTACACGGAGGAAACCCACACAGGCACAGGGAGAACATGCAAACTCCAGGCAGATGGTGTTGTGGTCGTGATTGCTAGGTGAAAGTGCTAACCACTACACCACTGTGCTGCCCATCACTATATAATTTTTAGATTCCATGCACACAGCTCCAAATGAGCCTATCACGTAAAATATTGCTATATATTCTCTGCTGGCAGTAACAGGGGCAACTCTATACAATGTGACAGTGTTAGGCCCTGCCACTGTGTAAATATAGGGAAAACTGACACAGGGTTTGCACTAATGCATAGTGTGGGGCTCCAGGGTATTGTGTCTGAGCGGAGAAGACTATGTTTTCAGTTTTCTAGTACCAGATCAGGGTCCAGAGTCTGGAGGCTTCAAAGAGTCTTTGGGTGGGATGAAGCCTCCAATCCTGTGTCCAGGTCTTACTCGAGACTTGCAGGCTGTGGGGGTGTGGAGGTGTGCACACTTTTTATAAGTGCTGTCTGGCCATAGCTCAGGGCTGCCTTCAGGAGACAGGTGTGTGCTCCATACAGTAGACAGGCGTACTCCCATTACGAGAGGTGCTCTACTCAGGAGACAGCACTCTCCAAGTGAATCTGGATGACTGGGAGAGCTGAGGAGAGAAGGCGAGTCCAGGGGACTGAGGTAATCTGTAAATCTCGGAGGAGTGAGAGAGCCCGCGGTGCCAGGTGATCCCCTATTGAAAGGCTAGGAATGGGACTATGCAGCTGGGTGCTATAACCATTTGAAGATCCTGTATTTTACCATTTGAAGAATCTGTATTTTTTGCTACAAAATTACTTTGACCCCAAACATTATATATATATATATATATATATATATATATATATATATATATATATTTTAGCAGAGACCCTAGAGAGTAAAATGGCGATCGTTGCAATTTTTTTATGTCACATGATATTTGTCACATGATATTTGCACAGCGTTTTTTCAAACGCAGTTTTTCTTTGGGAAAAATATACTTTGATGAATTTTAATGCAAAAAAACACAATATATAACCACATTTTTTGGTACAATATAAAATCTGATGTTACGCTGAGTAAATAGATACCTAACTTGTTTTAAAATTGTGCATGCTCGTGGAATGCCGACAAACTACGATACTTAAAAATCTCCATAGGCGACACTTTTAACATTTTTACAGGTTACTTGTTTAGAGTTACAGAGGAGGCCTGGGACTAGAATTATTGTTCTCGCTCTGACATTCACGGTGATACCTCACGACTTACATATGTGTTTGCTCCTAGATTTTAGTTAGGGGTATTAAAGTAAAGGGGACTGAATACAAATGCATGTCACTCTTTTATTTTTTTTTATTTATTTGTAAACAATTTGGAAAGCCATTTATCATTTTCCTTCCTCTTCACAATTATGTGCCACTTTGCATTGGTCTATCTATCACATAAAATCCCAATAAAATACATTTACGTTTTTGGTTGTAACATGACAAAATGTGGAAAATTTCAAGGGGTGTGAATACTTTTTCAAGGCACTGTATATTTTATATCTTTACATTTAAGGTTTGCAGTGTGGTTTTTACCGAAGGTGACCTCTGCTTAGGCAGCTGACTTCATTTGCTTAGTCCGAATTACCCACGTTTGCAAAACTCTAGGCCAGCGGCTAATTATACATTCTAATGCTGACCTACAGCCTTTCCTTCAAGTAGATCTATAGACAAAACTATTTTTTTTTTTTACATTTTGGATAGAGTAAGGGATAGGTATAAGGCTTAATGTACACTAGCTGCTCCTAAACTTGAGTTTAGGAGCTTTTAGCGTTTTTTTGCAGCAAGATTTTCCCGCGTTTTCCTGCATACATTATGGCCAAGTGTACATGAAGCCTAACCCATGTCAGAATTTTTTGCCATCTGTGTCCCATTTCAGAGATTTCCCATCACTTCCTGTCCCATACAGGAAGTGTGAGTAAATCCCCGCAAAGGACCCCCCAGGTCACCAGAACTAGTGTCCCCGTTGGAAGATTTCCCCTCTATTACTTTTCTGGGGACAACCCAAAATTTGGGATTTTCTTTACTTTCACTTTCAATGATAATGGTAAACAGGACAAATAGAAAGGGTGAATTTCCCTAACGGGGACACGGACAGGCTGGACAAGCATTCTAATCCATCTAAACTGTATCCAAAACTAAAGCTCTGAAGAAGGGGGTGCGCCCCCGAAACGCGTTAGCTGTACCCCGTGTTCTGTGCATGTACATGCATTGTTTTTATGGCCTTTTGTCAGTTGCTTTTTGCGAGTACCCACTTTTATATAAAACATTTTTATTAATAAATTATCTTTGGTATTGCTCTAGGTGTGCATGCCTTCCATTTCTGTTTTTCTTGTAGTTCCTTTCGGATTACCCCATCTGAGGAAGGCAGCATCCACCCAGTTTTGGATACCATATATACCTTTCACACCACCATTTTATCTGACATCTGTTATTCCACACCTTGGAAGACCTATTAGCGCTGGAAGTGACTGTGTTTTTTTGTATCTAAGATCAAGTTTAGTATCCTTTCTTATCAGTGTCCAGTAGGGGTGCTCTGTTGTCGTTCTGGCCTTCTGGCTGGGATGGCTGGCTCTATAGCAGCCTTTCTCAATTTTTTCAACACAGAGAAACCCTTGAAATAACTTTCTGGCTAACCCTGCTTAAAAATACTCTATCTACAAGTCATGATACATTATTGTGATGGTCAGTGGGAAGAATGCTCCTTACACTTGTGGTCATTGGGAAGAATTACCCCCTTACAGATAGCTAAAATGATCAATGGTGTCAGTGGGAACTTATCTAAGAGGCAGAAATTGCTCATTGCTCAAGGAACCCCTAGCAATCCTAGTTAAAAAAAAACCCTGCTCTGTAGCATCACTGCTGGTATGATGGGGGCCTGAGGGATATTCCTTGTGGGAAGGAATGCAAATAAGGTGCCCACTGGGTGAGGTTAGGGTCGGCAATACTTCCCTAATGTGGAGGATTCTGAGGGACCCAATGCCTCCTGATTTGAACTGTGCTGGCTGAGGCTGAGGGCTGGGAAGGCAGAGGGCCCATGGCGTCAAGCGCCCCCTGGGACGCCACTCTCAGTAGCACTATACGGGTTCCCCTGTGTGAAACTACACTTGGCTATGACACTAAGTGCTTTTTTTCTGAACAAGGTCTTTAGGCCGAGACTGGGACAATTTTTGGTACCAGGCCGCATGGCCTAAACTCTGGCTTGCACATTGGCACTTTTATTTCATTTTTTTCTTACTTTGTAGGTCTCTGCGCTTATTTTTGAGTCATCTTTTACTCAAGATTAAAAGGTATGGGTCTTCAGGCCTTCCCTAAAGTTTAGAGGGAGAATGTGAGGCCATCATCTTCCTGCCATGCCTTGAGGTGGTTTGTCTTCAGGAGAGCCAACCCCCCCCCCCCCGTCTAATACTTATTGGCAAGCTTCAGCTGATCAAGAGAAGCAGGGTCTGCCGGGCCTTTTTTGCTAGGTGGTCCTGAGTGTCTTGCCCCCCCTGGGGGACCTCTTCGGGAGGGGACCATATGACATATCTTATTGCACTTTTTTGTGTGTGTATTCACATGCACATTTTTGGTACACGTTGGTGTTTTGTTTTTGTGCACTGCACTGCGAGCTTGAAAAAATACAAAAAAAATAGTGTTGTTTTTATTTATTTATTTTAGTATACTCTTTATTTTCATTTTCAAAAAGAAAGGGATGACACGCAGTAAGTAATCAAACCGAAAAAGAAAAAAACAAAAACATACAAAAAAGCAATTAAACTTGCGACATTAGTGTCAGAAAGTTCTTTGGTACATACAGTTGCAAACATCATATGACTCCACCTTTTTTACACCCAAACAACGTAGGGGTTTGTGCTTATAAACCAGTGTACCAAGCCAGGGCTATGCACCCATATACATTACTGTTAACTGTGAACCTATTGTCACCTGGAATGAGAAAAAGGTAAGTGAGGGTATAGAAAATGGGAGAAAGGGCAAAGAGAGGAGATAGGGAAAAGAGGAAGCGGGAATTGGAGGGCCATAGACCCTATGAATACTAAAATACTTAAAACCCAAACGTTCAATAGAACAAAAACAGTCAGCACTATATCTGAAACCTTAAGTAGTATTAGCACAAATATTCTGGGGGTCTGTAGCATGCAGGTCTCAGCCTCAATAACGTTATATTAAATTATTACCTTACGGGTCTCCGGCACCAAAGACCGAGGCAGACAGAATCTAGAAGTAATAAACTATGACACCTGTACACCACTAAAGGTGTAATGTATCCAGGTGGCCCAGACCCTATAAAACTTTTTGTATCTGTCCTTGCACTTTGCCACTCATTCCTCCGCCGCCATGATATTATTAACCAGGCAAATCCAATCAGGTTGTCCAGGAATATGTGTTGACTTCCAATGTACGAAAATTAGGCGCCTGGCAACATTTAAAAGGTGGGGCAGAACCGATTTACAGTAGTGGCTAAGAGGAATGGATGGCACATGAAGTAGAAACTCTAATGGGGAGTCATTCATATCAATATCCAGTATAACCTTTATCTGGGCTCTGATATCTTGCCAACAAATGTCTAAGCCTGGGGCACTCCCACCATATGTGTAAGTAGGTACCTCAAAGCCCCTTCAACAGAATTCTGAGACCGCCAATTCTGGCCAAAGTGGCCAGAACTCTGTACCACTTGGTCAGTAGGGTAAAGCTATTTTTCTGCATCTTTGTGTCCACAGAACTCTTGTGGTTAAGGTTGTATAAGTGATCCAATTGAGTCTCCGTAAACGTATGCCGCAGGTCTTTCTCCCATTCCCGCATATATACTGGCCTACTCCGAGATTCAACAAACTGCAACATCTCATAGAGCACTGAGATAGAGTGGGCGACTGGGTCTGCAGACATGCACAGCTTCTCAAACGGAGTCAGGGAAGATGGGCGCCTAATGGTATGAGGTAAACTATGAACAAAATGATGCAACTGTCTGTAGCACCACTCATCCATTGGAAATCGGCCAAACTGGGAACGGAGCCAGTCCAATGAGACTAGGTCCTGCACATGTATGATCCTTCCACACCGTGCCTCTCCATCCCTTGCTCACGTGCAGAGGTAGGAGAGGTGTTCCCCTAAAATTAATCAGGGGTGCAAGTGGGGACATAGGTGGTGACAGTAGCCCCTGAGCATTTAAGGTGCCCCACACCTGCAGCACATGGACAGGAGACATGAAGTCTGAAAAACCTCGGCAGTCCCAGGGGAGCCACGGAGCATGAGACAGGTTAAGTCCAGCTAAAAATTTCTAAAGGGGGACCCAGGATTTGGTAGTAGTGCGATGTCTAATAGTGCCTTTCTAATATCCGTTGTAAAGCAATCGCCTCGTAATAACTCCGCATGGATGGAACACCCTTAGGACGCTGCAGAGTGCGTAGGGCTAGACGGGGGCTCCGGCCATGCCAGATAAAGTTCAAGAACAGACTGTTGAGGGCCGAGAAAAAAGATCTGGGTAGTGATATAGGCACCATCTGTAGATAAAAGAGGACTCTTGGCAGTACATTCATCTTCAGGATACTGACTCTGCCCATCCATGAAAAAGTGGTACGATTCCATCGTAGTAGATCAGCTTTAATTGTGGAAAGCAAAGGTTCATAGTTGCAGGTGTATGACTGTGTAAATATGGCTGGGATAAAAATACCCAAATATTTCAAAGAGGAACTACACCATGTGAAAGAAAAGAAGGCTTGTAGTTGGGAGCGCATATCTGGGGGAATAGCAAGAGGGAGAATCTCTGATTTGCTATAGTTGATTTTAAAGTTGGAAAAGGAATGGAATCTCTGTAGCTCAGCCATGAAATTGGGAAGGGAGATTAGCGGGTCAACTAAATAAAATAGTACATCGTCAGCATACGCTGACAGCTTATGTTCTATCGTCCCCACCCGAAACCCCTTAATGTTAAATATGATCTGGCTTAGCCAGATCATATTTAACAACGGTTCCAGGCTAAGAGCAAAAAAAGTGGGGACAGGGGGCACCCCTGTCTCGTCCTATTCCGTATAGTAAAAGTGCCAGAGAGAGTTCCATTTACCTTGACCCGAGCCTCTGGAGAACTATGTAAGGAGCCTATCCACTTAAGCATGTTTTGGCCAAGGCCCAATCTAGACAGCACTGCCTGAAGATATGTCCAATCCACCCTGCCAAAAGCCTTCTCAGCATCAGTGGACAGTAGAAGGTAGGGTGAACCGGTCTGTTGTAAATTTGCCCAATGGATTAGCTGTAAAGCTTAGATGGAGTTGTCCCTAGCCTCCCTCCCCGCTATGAAGCCTGTTTGGTCTGAGTGAATTACCAACTGTAAAATGGGCTTTAGCCGATTCGCTAATATCTTCGCCAAAATCCTAATGCCAGTGTTTACCAAAAAGATCGGTCTGTAGCAGTGATGGCTGGTGGTTTTTTGTTTTGGGAAGGTGGTAAACAAGCGAACCCCCCCTCCCCCCTCGGTGGCAACTCAAACCCCCCCAACCCCACCCCCCCCTTCGCTGTCTGCCAGTCGGTCCACTGCCACTTAGCCCATCTAGGCGGTGGGCGAGCTGGAACCGGAACCTCTGAGGAATGCGTCAGTCCGGAATGTCCACCAAAGGCAGGCCAAGGCGGGAGAGAAAATGGGGCAGATCTGATTTGTTCTCTAAAGTAACCTGATGACCATCTTTAGTGACAGAGAGGCTGAATGGAAATCCCCAATGATAAATCAGATGGGCCTCCTGCAGGACTTCCAGCAAGGGTTTAAGGGCTCTGCGCTGCATCAGTGTGCATCTGGAAAGATCCAAAAATAGGGACAGCTTAGCTCCATCAAAATCCACGTGGCGGACCCCCTAACATGGTACATGATACGTTCATTCAGGGAATATTTGTGCAGCTTACAAATGATGTCTCTGGGTTTGTCCGGGTCATCTGAGGGGGGTCTGAGGGCCCTATGGGCACGTTCGATTTCAATGTGATCGGGTGCCTCCCTGCCCAAGATCTGTTTAAACACTCCCTGGAAAGTAGGGACTATGTCCCTAGGTGCTGTAGCCTCCAGCAGGCCCCTGATTTTCCACATCATCCAGTTGATCAAGCAAAGAGTCAGTTCTGTGGTCTTGTACTTTGCAGTGTGTCTGCAGAGCTTGCAGGGTAGGGGTGATGTCTTCCACCGATGCCTCCACTCTACGCCCAATGTGGGCTGTATCTGCTTGCAGGGCCTCAATGTCCTGTCTGAGGGCCTTCTCCATCTGGGCCACAAAGTACTCCAAATCATGGAGGGTAAGAATATTGGACCACAAGTCACTGTCCCCGAGAGCCTCTCCTGTGTCCATGCTCCCAGCAGAGTTGGGGGGGGGGGCGGATGGATGTGGCAAGGGTGGCCCTGATAAAACATGTATGGGGTCCCACGTGCAGCCAAACCGCTGCCTTCCCGGGTCCCGCCCAGATCCAGACAGCTGATTAAGCTGCCAGGGGAGCCCGATGAAGAGGGGGGAGGAGATGAAGTGGAAGGCAGCCGCGGTGAGGGGATCGGAGATGCTGCACGTACGGCTGAGGAGCACTCACCCGGCGCCATCTTCGATCGGGACTCAGGTGGCCAGCTACCGCCGATGAAATACGCCTCCAGGGAGCTGGAGCCGAGGAGTCCGCCAGGGCTGCGGGGATTGTCTTCACTTCAACAGCATCCCTTCTGGCGGACTGTGTCCTTCTGTGAGCTGCTGCATGAGCGATAATTAAGAGTGGGTCGGATGGAAGTCAGCTCAAGCGCGTCCACTTGCTCTAATGCCGCAGCCACGCCCCCATGTTGTTTTTTTTATTAAAATAAATTATGGTGTGTGGTCCAGTTGGATACAAATGGTTGTAAATGCTATAGCCTATGGATAATATTATGGTAGCCAGGAGTCGATTTAGGGCCATGTGTTACTGTATAAAAAAACTCAGCTGATTTGCAGTGAAATTTCAGGGGAAAATGTGAGGGATCCTGGGATGTGTATACATGGGGTGACATGCATAGGCACATACAGGTATCACCAGAGATTTGTCTACAGGTCTCTGCATAGCTGATCCAGGTCTGCCGTGGTTGCACTGCATCTGGGAAAAGGAGGGGGGACATTCTTGAATGGATGTAGCAGGCATGTTCAAACTCGCTAGGATTTGGTCTGTAACCAGTAGAAAATGTGTTCTTTCTTTTTTGTGGGAGAACATTTAACTTCTTCACAGCCAAAGTATGTTTTTTTTCTTGCTTGATTTTCATCCCAATAATAATACCCACCCATCTTTCAGCCATGGAAATTCAGTTGTTTCCAACCAGATCGAAAAATGTCAGTTTTGTGCACTAAATTGTTTTTTTTTTTTCTTGTAATATAGAAAAAATAGAGGTATAAGAGAGATTCAGACATCTGCAAGGTACTGTATATATGAAGCAGGAGCACCAATGGGTTACAGATATGGGAAAGATCAGCAGAATACAGTAACTGAGGTTACAGCATGACATGTCTGTTCACGGCACATGGTGCACCAAATTTTGAAGGGTTTTGCAAAATGGTTTGAGGATAACACAAATTTAGACTCCACTATGATGGTTGCTGGGTGAGGAACAACACAGGTGGTTTAGAAACTGGACGACCAATGGTCAGCCATAAAGAGTTATAAGCTGAGGGTAAACAAAGAAGAATTAAGAAAGAATAGGGAAAATAGAAGAAAAAAGGGAGGGAACAGAACAGGAAAAGGGCGTGGTGAAAAACGGGGAAGGAAGGAAAGGTGGAGGAAGAAGATGATGGTGGAAGATGATGTCTATCGAGGTTGCCCTTCTTAAGGGATGAGGCCCAAGTTTTGGTCCCCAATTATATAACAATAAGAACGTCCAATGTTTTTTTATGTGCAATTATAAATAATTCTACAGCTTGGGCCTTTTTTGACTGTTTATGATGGGCGTGTATATTGTGTGGTTAAGTAAACATTTTCTTTTTTAATCTTTTTTGTCTATTTAGAACATAATGAATCTAAGGAATTTAGCTGTAATCATAATTTTGCTAGTACAAAAAAAAAAGACAAAATTAGGTATGTGGGGCGCCGTAGAAAGAAAATGCTTCCAGAGACATCCTTTTTAAACCTTAGAAAAATGTTGTAAAATTGATGCTTATGTGGGCAATGTTTGGGTGTGTACACACAATGTCTGTATGTAGACGTATGAGCCCTTGTGACATCGGCCCTGCATTCCTCTGTAATTTTGGCGGGATGATCCAAATTAACTCCAGGTTTGTGAGATGCTGTAATCTCTGAGACGGTGCATTGTACAGCAAGTGGGGACATGTGCTGACCAACTGACTATACTGAGCCATGATTTGGCTTTGCCAGCCTTTGGCATCAGGCACTGCTCAGTAACTGCCAGAATAGATTCTGAGCTCCCCTGTGTACATAGGGCCAAGCTATTTTTTTTGTCATGTAAATATAGAGCTGTGCTATATTTCAAAAGATCATCAATGATTCTGTCTTTGAAACATTATGTTGTATGTCATAAGAAGCTTCCTTATTCTGTTCAGCAATAAAGCCAAAACTTTTTTGGATTGGGTGGAGAAGGGTTACCATGGGGGAGATTACCTAAATCTGGAGCACTCAGAATCAGAAGTAGCTGTGCATGGTAGCCAATCAGCTTCTAACTTCAGCTTGTTCAATTAGGCTTTGACAATAAAACCTGAAAGCTGATTGGCTTCTGTGTAGAGCTGCACCAAATTTTGCATGCTCCAGATTTAATAACCTCCCCCATGTGTGTCAGGGTAGGACATGGGTCACCAGGACAGAAAGTGAGGAAAAGTCTCCTCAACATGAAATAGTGTCTACAACAATCTTTAGAATTCTGTTGTGCCTCTGAACGATAAATGTCGGTGCCTGCAACAAATTCCTGTACCTGTCAGAGACAGATACATGAATTTATTGGAGGCATGGTGAGGGCCAGCACTGAGGTTGATGTGTCCTCAGTGCATGTTCATCCCCAGTAGTACAGCATTATTGGTTGCTGAGAAGTCATCAGCTGCGCAGCCAACAGCATCATAGCAAACAATGATATACCTGAGGCACCATTCAGTTGCCAGCCAGGAGATTCCTTTTATTACCCAAATAGAGCCATTGCTATATTTGAGTAATGACATGAGCAAGCATCCGTGGGTGAATTGGGTCAGGTATGAATAAATGGTCACTAGGAAGCCAGATGCTGCTGACGTCTTAGCAACCACTAGTCCTGTGTGGAAAGCTGTCACATTCATGAAAACTTCCCAGCACAAAATGCCCCACTTTGAGCACTTACATCTCTCTGTATGCCAACTCAGATTTGTTCCTACTTACCGCCAATTTGCTTATGTGCAACCTGGCCTCAATGCTTTTTAAATCTATCGCAAGCATAGCAACAGATTTGTAGAGTGGCAGACATAAGAACTACCTGAATATAGGGGCACATGTCAAATCTTCTACCAAAACTGTCATAAGGCTTTTCTGAATTAGGTGCAGTCCATTTTAAGGGGGCCATTTCACCAGAAAAGCATTGTAACTGCTTTTTGGATCCCCCACAAAGGGTCTAAACTTTTCCCAGTCTATTAAAAACATTAGAAAATGTTTTGGCTAAAATGTAGTTATATGGGCAGTGAGACGTGGTCAATACAAAAAAAATTAAAATCACTGGCAAATGCCTCAGGACAACAGGCACGTAGAGGAAAGTTTGGCCAAGCATAACAAGGTGGCCCAAACTGCAACCCTTAGAAACCAGCAGTAAGTAGTGGGCATAGGAGCAATAAAGCAGAACCCCAGCTATTTTTTAATACCCCGCCACTTGCCCCAAATATGTTTTATTTAATTTAAAAAAGACAACCTTTTTACTGCAGTCTTCTAGTTGTCTGGTGATGTGCTGGAGCTTCCTCTTCATTCTTGGTGGTGGTGGGCATTCTTCCAGCCATTCCCACATTATGATGTGTGAGTGTCTCTCAGTACTGTGAGCCCAGCCTGTGTGATGATGCACCCAATGGGAGTGTGTAACCAGCAGGCTGGACACGGGAAATGGGCAGATTGATGTGATTGTGGTTCTGTCTGAAGAAGATCAGTAGCGCTAGACAGAGAAGGAAGCTGGGGATAGAGCTGGAGGAGGGTAAGTACAACTTCAGTGCATTTTTATTCAATACAGGAGAGGAGAAGGACTAAAATAATAAATAAAATCTTGAAACTCCACTCTAATTTGTAAAGGGGCTGTAACAGCAGTGATCTATAGCAGATCTTTAGCGGGAACCTGTCTCACTGGCTCCCAATCATTACTAGAGCCCAGGAGCTGTCTTTGATAGTTTGTGGTTACTGTGCTGGGAGCACACAGCTAGCAAAATGTCAGCATAGAAACCTTGAACCCTCCTGGGAGATGCATATGTGCGGCCTGTTGGCATTAAAGCCCACTCTCTTGGTTGCCATCTCATCCCTTTAAACCCAAACACAAATAAATTACACAGGTTCTACGGCTAATTTAATGCAGATAAGGCATGAGTTTAATTACCACCTTAATCAGCCACAGAACCAGTGTAATTCACATGTGTTTGGGTTTAAAGGGATGAGGTGGCAACCCTAGTTGCCATACATATGTGTAACATACAGTAGGTGGCAAGAGATTAAAAAATGTATTTTGGTAATACTGCTGCTGTTACTTGGTTGGCACTGCTGAATTCTTAAAGAAGACAGTACCTTGTTGTGCATATTACCCAATGCCAATGTTTATATACTTGGCTAATGCTGTCTTTTGGTTCTTGGTCTCACTGGAGCTGTGGAATTCTCGAAATGGCTGGTCACGATTGTAGCAGAATCTTTGCAGAGTCAATTTGGGCCTGATTACCTGATACAGGTAATAAAAGAAAAGCTAGGCTAAACACCCTTTTACCCATAAACACAATGTAACATGACCATGGTATGAGTTCAGAAAAACAAGAACTCTGAGGAAAAAAATGGCCACTCCATTGCTGTAATGGTCCTGTAACTGTACTCCACCTCTGTAATGGTGGGGGTGATCCAAGTGTCTGCCCCGGGAGAATAGATAATTTGCATGTTAGAATTCGAATTTCACACAGAGCTGTTAAAGGTACACTCCAGTCAATATTAGAAGTTAGGCATTGAAATGCCTACAGGGAAATCCTATGCTCTGTGATTCAGTCTTTAATTTTGACATTGCTGTAAAGCCTTAGTCAACCTTACTTCTGCTTGCAATGCTGGAGAAGTGTTCCTGAACACACCCACTCTACATCCCTTCTAGTCTCTCACATACACAAAGAATCAGTTCTTAGATAAGCCTTTCTCAACTAGGGTTCTGTGGAACCCTAGGGTTCCTTCAGAGGTTGTTAGGGGTTCCGTAATCAATGAGCAACCACTGACAAAAATTATCTTTTTAGCTATCTGTGAGGGAATAGGTTTATTCTTTCCAAGGACCACACATGTAAGAAGTATTGTTACCACTTGCCTTCACAATAACTTACCTTGAGCTGCAGATATAGCAATTATCAGCAAGAGTTCCCTCAGACTAGAATGTTATTTCAAGGGTTCCTCCATGTTATAAAGTTTGAGACAGGCTTACTAGGGCTTTCCATAGATAGATCTATTTTTTCGTTCAGCCGAAAAAACGAATGGATTCCCCATCCACACAATCAACAAGAATAGAGGAATCCCCATTGTAGTCTGACAGCAGGGACTCTCCACTGTCAGAATACACTGATCATTGGCTGTAGCTGCTAGTCAAGAAAATTATTCCAACAACCCCATTAGAATGACTTCTGCTAAGCAGGGGTAACCACACATGGATCTAAATTAGGTTGGTTCCTGCTGAACCATCCAAATTTCGATCCATCTATGGCCAGCTTTAGATGTTTATCACAAACCTAATGTTGAAGCTGGATTCTGATTTGAGATTGGATTGAATGGATTGAGATCTGATTGGAGACAGGCAGAAAGAGGGGAATTTTCATAGCGAAGGTTTTGGAAAGCATAGCCAACCACCCCACATATGGGGAGCTATGTGGATTCTGGCTGCAGTGCATTTCACAGACCTCAGATTTAGGCCAGCTTTAGGCTAGGTATAATGGAAGGTTTAAAAACCTTTATGTGTTCATATCAGGATGTGAGAAGCAAGCATTAAGATGGGCAGCATGCAATCTCTATCCTTTCAACTTGAGTGCTCTGTTCTTGACCCATATTTTTGGATGCATTTGTCCAGGATAAATGGAGTTCAAAATAAACACCCATCGTCCACATTTGGAGCGCATGTTTGCTAACTACGGATGTCGGTGCACCTGGCCGCTCTGTGCCCCTGTGTTCCCTGCTTCCCTGCCAGTTCTACCTTGTCATTTCTGGCACCACTTATGCCCGCTCCTCCTGTGTCACAGCTGGATACACACTGTCACTCTTTGTCTTCCAGTGGCCCCAGGGTGCATTACCGCATCTATATGTGTACATGTACATTGACATTGTTCTGAGCCAACTGACTGTTTATGCTGTCTTTTGTGAGCTACAATGTAATCGTACATAGTTGGTCTGGTTGAAAAAAAGGCATCTAGTTCAAGTTCAAGCAATAAAAGGCAACATTTTCTTTTTACAATCCTTTACAGTGGGGACGGAAAGTATTCAGACCCCCTTACATTTTTCACTCTTTGTTATATTGCAGCCATTTGCTAAAATCATTTAAGTTCATTTTTTTCCTCATTAATGTACACACAGCACCCCATATTGACAGAAAAACACAGAATTGTTGACATTTTTGCAGATTTATTAAAAAAGAAAAACTCAAATATCACATGGTCCTAAGTATTCAGACCCTTTGCTGTGACGCTCATATATTTATCTCAGGTGCTGTCCATTTCTTCTGATCATCCTTGAGATGGTTCTACACCTTCATTTGAGTCCAGCTGTGTTTGATTATACTGATTGGACTTGATTAGGAAAGCCACACACCTGTCTATATAAGATCTTACAGCTCACAGTGCATGTCAGAGCAAATGAGAGTGGAAAATTTAAGGGGGACTGATTACTTTTCGTCCCCACTGTATATACAATCCTATTCTGATTAGCAGAGTTAGAAAAAAAAAAAAGCCAAAGGGTGCTACTTCAAAATCTTAGCAGGTGCTTCTTTATACTTTATACAGCAACCCCTTACATTCCGATGTTTATACTGATAATAAAAGGAATAATCAATTAATTTAGATTAATAATTAAAGGATCACTAAAGATAATTTTTTTTTTTAAATAACAAACATGTTATACTTACCTCCACTGTGCAGCTCCCTTTGCATAGAGTTGCCCCAAACCTGGTCTTCTGGGGTCCCTCGGCGGCTGTCTTGGCTCCCCCCCGCAAGGACTCAACACCTTCATGCGAGCTCCCTTGCATGGTGTTGAGTGCTTGTGGGCGCGCTCCCGTGATACAGCCGGCGGCCATAGCTGCTCACTGTATCACTCGGCCCCGCCCCCTGGCACGCCGCATAATTGGATGTGATTGACAGCAGCGCGAGCCAATGGCTGTGCTTCTTTCAATCCATCCACTGTAACCAATCAACGGCCAGGCTGAGCGGCGAAGAGGATGTCGGGGGGGGGGGGCGAGTGCGGGACTTTCGAGGGGTCAGGTAAGTAAAATGGGGGGGCTGGGGGGGGGGGGGCGGTATTGTCGGATGTTTTTTCACCTTAATGCATAGAATGCATTAAGGTGAAAAAACTTTTACCTTTACAACCCCTTAAAAGATGAATTGCAAGGTAAGCCAATATTGTCAAAATCAGGGGTTTTCAACCTTATTGAGGCCAGGGCCCGGCAAATTCCATGCCCCAACAGAAATGCACAAAATAAATGTATACACAATAAAAGTATGGGAATACAAAATATGTATTGAAATTCTGGAAGGCTTTGGATAGGGTTGGGTATTATTGCTGGGGGTGAGGATTGTACATGAGATAAGGGGAATCAGCAGCAGACTTGGTGGCCCTGTAAGGGATGAGGGTTCTAGAGGGAGTGGGGAGCAACTGTGGGGTATGTTTTCCTGGAAGGGACTGGGGGTATGTTTAAGAGGCTGGGGACTTTGCAGGGGCTTTGTGGGAGGACTGGAAGGAACTGCAGGGGCAATGGGTGCACTGGGGGACACTGTTGCAGGTTTGGGAAGCACTGTGGGAGTTTGGGCAGCACTGTGGGGGCTCAGGACTCTCAATAGGCCTAAGGGCACTGTGAGAGGTTGAGAGGATCTGCAGATGGCTTGAGGTCCAGGAGGGAGGCTGCAGCCTGGCAATGGGCCATGGACTGGTGGTTGAAAACCACTTATCTAAATACAAGAAGCATGTATATTGTTTCATGAATTTTGGTGTGCTTTGTGTATTTCTTCCAGATCCATGCAGAGATCCAGTGTGAAACATTACCTCTGTGCAGGAGCTTCCTGTAATTAAAGCTGAACTCCAGTTTTGCTACACTTTACTATGTTCCTCACTAACATGTGAGGCCGCTGGATGTGCGGTATAAACTGCATGTAGCTGCGGCTACATATAGCATACCACACTGTGTTCTGGGTTTGAGCCGAGACTTCCTGTCTCATACCCAGAACACAGTAGAGTCTATCTGATCGGTGGTCAGCCAATCAAAAAAAGCAATGTATACCAATGAATACAAAGCTTTCTCTGATGGGCTGATGATGTCATCACTACACTCATAAAGTAATATCTGGGTTTGCAAAGGTATTTAGTGCATATAATATGAATTTATATGTAGCTATAGAGGAATACATTTAAAAGTGAGGTTCGGGAAGCAAAAAAACAAACATGCATACTCACCTAGATGGCTGCAGCACCTATCCCAGCTGCAGCTGTCCACTGCCGAGGTGCCGCTGATCACTCAGTTCTCAGTCTTCAATGAGCAGAGAACCAATGACTGTCAGCTTTTAGTTTAATTGCATTTAGAAAAAATAGAAATCTGTGTATCCAGGGGCAGATTAGTTACTCAATGGCAACTATTTACTAAAATCAAATCCACTTTGCACTACAAGTGCACTGCAAGTGCACTTTCAAGTGCAGTCGCTGTAGATCCGAGGGGGACATGCAAGGCAAATAAAAAACAGCATTTTAGCATGCACATGATTGGATGATAAAATCAGCAGAGCTTCCCCTCATTTCAGATCTTCCCTTCAGATCTACAGCGACTGCACTTCCACTTGTAGTGCAAAGTGGATTTGCCTTTCGTAAATAACCCCCAATGCGTCTAAACACTTGTAAGTGCATGTAACCGCATCATTCTGGCAATAAAAGAGAGTTTGAATGGAAAAGTATAACGGAATGACTGTGCAGTGGCAGTCAGAATCTGAGGGGTAACCAAAGCATTGTACCTTCCTTTGTGCCCATGTGGTCAGGGGGCAGAAGTATGAATGCCCCTCTCCCTAATTTACTAACTGTCTACATTCTGTAGATCATAAGGCATCATCTCCTTTCCCTCACATCTGATTGCCTGTTGTCTTAAGGGTACTACAGGTTTATTAACTACTTCAGCCCCGGAAGGTTTACCCTCCTTCATAACCAGGCCATTTTTGCGATATGGCACTGCATTACTTTGCTGTATGCTGTACGCTGTATGCATACAAAATTGATGACCCTTTTTTCCCCACAAATAGAGCTTTCTTTTGGTGGTATTTGATCACCTCTAATAACCTCTTTTATTTTTTTGCGCTATAACCAAAAAAATATTGTAAATTTAAAAAAAAAAAAAGTAATATTTTTTACTTTATGCTATAAAACATATCCAATAAAAAAAATTAAAAGATCAATTTTTTTCATCAGTTTATCGGTTTAGGCCAATATATATTCTGCTACATATTTTTGGTAAAAAAATCACAATAAGCGTATATTTGATTGGTTTGTGCAAAAGTTATCATGTCTACACACTAGGGATATTTTTATGGAATTTTTATTTAGTTATCTTTACTAGCGATGGCAGAGATTAACGATTTTTAGTGGGACTGCGACATTGCAGTGGACAAATTGGACACCTAACTGACACTTTTGACACTTTTTGGGGACCAGTGACACTAATACAGTGATCAGTGCTAAATAATATGCACTGTAACTTAATGACACTGGCAGGGAAGTGGTTAACATCAGAGGTGATCAAAGGGGAAGGTGTGCTCCTAGGAAATGCTTTCTAACTGTGGGGGAGATGCTATGACTGGAAGAAGACAGAGATCTGTGTTTCTGCTTAGCAGAAACACAAGATCTCCATCTTCCTCCCTCACAGAATGGCGGTCTGCCTTGTTTACATAGGCAGACCGCCGTTCCGCCTCTCCTGTGAACGATCGGTAACTCCCGGCAGCCATCGTGGACGCCAGACCCGCTGATTGGCTCCTGCTGTGTCAAATTACAGCGGGAGCGGGTCGCCAGCACATATCTGGTATTACTGCACATATCTTGTAAAAAATGCAATTGTACAGTTAGGCTTATTAAACCTTAACCTAGACTTTCCCTGCCCAATTACAGACTGTCCCCAGCTGATGTGGTCTTCTCAGTACCTACCTTTTTTGCTTGGAAAGTCATCATGCATATCCTGCTTTGATAGAGTAGGTACCCCAGGAATCCTTGCATTCCATGTGGACTCCAAGATGTAAGTGTTGGTGCGCTGTGTGTTGGGAAATCAGCTTCGAGTCCACAGAGCACATGCATCCAAGGGCAGCAAAGCTGCTTAGGGAGCCACTCAGGGAGTGTTGTCATCCTACGACTGGAAGTTGAAAAACTGGAAGAAAAAAACAAATAAAAAAAACGTAATCTGCCGCAAAGAAGACTGAAAGAATGAGACCGCTGGAAAAAGTTACATACAGTTATCATACTGTTTTTATCTTAAGGTTTAGTTACACTTTAAGAGAATAACACCACTTGGCTCTTTTGAATATTAAATGGTTCCATATCATACTCCTATTGTAGTTGTATTACAGATAGGTGTGTTCATGCCTTTGAATGCCATCAATTTGTAAGCAGGTTGAAATAGCCAGTTAGATGGGGGACGGTAGGAGTTAATGCCTTTCCCGGTTCTTTGGTCTTTTTGGCAGGTTCTTTTCTGGGTCTGGCCCACTAATTCTGTGACATAAAAATGAGACAGTGGTCCGGTACAGGGATCCCCTGGGAAAGCAAGCTAGGGTCGGTTCAGGTTTGAGTTACCTCCAAAAGCATGTTCCCGACAAAGGCCTAGTTGAGAGGTAAGACCGATTCCTGTAAGGGAGAGAGACAGCGATGACACCCACGAGGAGCAGAAGGATGTTGCTTATCACCTTTGGAATGTAAAGTCATCAGAACCTTTGGTTTCCCCCGAAGACACTAGCCCTGGAGGAATACAACAAACAAACAAAAAAAAACGCACTGGTGTAACTAGTGATGATAAACACAGCTGCTGACAACCAATAGTAGGATAAACTAAATAAACATATGTATCATATATGTTGCCGCGCTAACATAGTGAAAATAAGTTGCTAAAAAGAAAATTCCATATCAAAATGGAACCTGGCAAAGGTAAATCGAGTTTAAGAAATAGTCCAAATCCAATGTATCTCTTGAAGAAAACATCACTGATGTTGTGCAGAGATCATGCTACTCCATTAATGTAGTCACCATGTGAGCCATCACCATTGTAGGAAATACACTCTTACCAGAACCCCACTATAGAGTCTGATTTGCCTGTTATAAATACTTTCACCGGGAGCATTGAGTTCACACCCATTGGTTCCAATAAGTCAGGCTGGCTTTCTCTCCATGATGACCATATGTATAATCGAATATCCACATGGAATGAAATCAAGGAAAGCCACATAGTGTAAATCGGCTAAACTCTTTAATGTAAACACATGATAAAAAAAGGTTAAGCGCAAAAAAAATTAACACTTTCAAGCTGTACAGCAAAGGTTCCAACTCCAAAGAAACGTGGCAGTGTTGTGTGCGTAGGTTCCGCCCAATGCGCATTTCAGCCCATAGGACATCATCTGGGGCTCTGGAGTAATGCCAGTAAAGCATTTGAAATGTTGTTCTTGCCTGGTCTGATGTTACTAAAAGGGGTGTAATACAGGTGACCGGCGACACAACAGAGTTTACTGAGTGGGTCTTAAAGATATTGCGGTATGAAAACATCAGTGTGGAGTGGAGCAGTGTAAAGACACAAGTTGTTACCTTATAGGTGGAACAGCAAGGGAGATGTTGTTGGCACTCCTTCTGCCAGTGATCTGTCTCCCAGAGCAGCGGGAGCAGATTTACGCTGCAGTGTTCTCCATCTTGTACAGAGGTACAGAAGTTCAAGAGTTAAATCAAGTGCATGTGTGGAGCCCACGCAGGGTGCGCGGAGGGGGCCCACTCCACTACTGGGGAATGGTAGTGGAAAACACTAAACAGGTGGATGGGGACAAGGCTCACCGTATCCCTCCTAAATGCAAGATGTACATTGTCACAGGGACCCGAGAGTTGACTGGAGAACAGTTACCCTGCAAGTGTACACAGTGTATGTTCATCTCTGAGAGTAGAGGCCTGCCTTAAGGTTGAGTATCACTCCACGGCAGCCTCACGCTTGTCCCAGGGCATTGATGAAAATGGCATGAAGTAAAGGTACCCCGTGTGTAGCAAGAGGGACCCTGTACAAGGTGTCTAGTGTAGTCAGAAGAACCCACAATGGGTAGGCCTCTCATATGACCTCTGCTTGGTGTCCAACGAGGAGAGAGACATGGAGGACATGACAAACAACCCCCACCCTACCCCCACAACCCCTTACAAATAGATGCAGTAATCAGAATTTGTTAAGTGACCATTCTTCCTCCTTAGCACAGTATTGCTGATCAGGTCATAACCAGGTTAGGACAATCTGATCCCAGGGTGCAGCAAGATCCTCCTCTATTCTGCTGTATGTAAGGTGTGCCGTTATGTATTGGAGGGGGCCAGATTCTGGCCTGTATTGTTGTGCATCTGTCTGGAAAAGAGGTGAAAACTGGTTATGTTTGGTGATTTCAACAGCTACTAATTTTAAAACCATGTACTGGATTTCTGCCATTAAATTAATATCTCTCTTCTCATTTTTGGTTTCTGTACTAAGTGCTGATATGTGATTACCTTTTGTTTCAAAAAGGCAATGCTATTCCTAATACAGATGGTTATGTTTGTTTTTTTCTGTTTGGTGGAGTGTGTTGTTTTACGATGGTATTATGTTATTTTCTACTCTAAGCACTTCCTATGCACTTTCATGTGCTTACCCCAGCCTCCGGCAACCTGCCACCTAATTAGCTTCTGCATGGATTGCCATCTCTTTCTCTCCTTTCTCTTCCCTCCTTTCCTCTCCTTCCACTGTTTCTCCTCTCAGTCGTCTTTGTATGTCTCCCCCTCCAGTTCAGTGTCCTTCCCCCATTCCGTTCTGTGTCCTCTCTCACCCTCCCCTCCAGCATGTCTCTCCACCCTCCCGTTTTTCTTTCTCCACTCTACAGTGCTCCCAGGCCTTCTAACATTCCTCAGTGTCTGGCCGTGGCTGGCTCTATGCCCAGGATGGGGGTGGCGCAAGGGGGGGGGGCACGCCTTTATCCCCACATGGCACTAACTGGGTGACCCTCCCTTTTCCAGATTCCCTTAGGAGAGGGGGGGGGCATCTAACATTTAAAAAAGAGGGGGGGATCCTAGACCCCCCATCCCTTATCCATCAGGAAACCACACGTGGCATTTGGTAGCACCCTTTCCCTGACAGATCCACACAAGGATCTTTAACCCTTGCTTCCCTGTTGGACTGACTGCACTTGATACTGCAGGGAGATGCTTTGTATATCTGTGGAAAAGAAAAGGTTAATGATGCAATGCTCTGCATATGTTTGATGTGAGAAAAGCTGTCTAGGCTGTTTCTAATTCTCTTCTTCTCTCCAAGGACAGCTGGGGGTGCTCTGGGTGTAGCTGGTGACCATGCACTCACTGGATGAGCCCCTGGATCTGAAGCTCAGTATATCTAAGCTGCGGGCAGCACGAGAGAAACGAGATCGGAGTGGAGGGAGCCCCAGGAAACGCACTGTGCACCATGAGCTGATGATACGTGATGATGGAACAACTGTTATTACTCCCATCTGCTCCTCACCCCCACCAGGTGATTCCCTTTTATCTATATCCTTACCCCCCACAAATGCTTCACCTTTATCCTAACCCTCACAGTGATCTCACTATACCCTCACCCCTACCAGGTGAGCCCACTATATCCTTACCCCTAACAGATGATCCCACTATTTCCTTACTTTTAACTGATGATCTCTCTAAATCCTCATCCCTGCTAGATGATGCCACTATAGCCTTACCACTACCGGTGAGCCTACTATGCCCTCACCCCTACCAGGTGATCCCACTCTATCCTTACCCCTACCAGATGATGCCACTATACCCTCACCCCTACCAGATGATCCCACCATATCCTTACCCCTACCAGGTGAGCCTATTATTCCCTCACCCCTACCAAGTGTGCCCACTATATCCTTACCTCTACCAGGAGTTCCCAATATACCTTCACCACTACCAGGTGATTCCACAATACCCTCACCCCTACCAGATAATCCCACAATACCCTCGCCCCTACTAGGTGTTCCCAATGTATCCTTACCCCTACCAGGTGAGCTTACTATGCCCTCACCCTTACCAGGTGTGCCCACTATATTCTTACCTCTACTAGGTGTGCCCACTTATCCCTTAGCCCTATCAGGTGATACCACTATATCCTTACTCCTACCAGATGAGCCGACTATACCCTTACCCCTACCAGGTGACCCCACTATATGCTTACCCCTACTAGGTGAGCCCACTATATCCTTGCCCCTACCAGGCAAGCCCAATCATATCCTTACCCCTACCAGATGATCTTACTATATCCTAACCCCTACCTTCTTTGTCCTCACTCGTACTAAATGGTCCCACTACAGCCTTATCCTTACTAGTTTATCCCACTATATCTTTACCTCTACCAGACGAGCCCACTATATCCTTATCCCTACCAGGTGATCCTACTATATCCTCACCCCCACCTTTTTTTGTCCTCACTTGTACCACATGATCCCCTATTCTCTCAGCCCTATCACGTGATTCTTCTAGAACTTCACCTTAACCAGGGGATCGCTTTATATTCTCAGTCCCTACCAAGTGATCTGTCTAAATCAGTCTTTCTCAACCGTTTTACTATAAAATATCACTTGAAATATTTTTTACATCCACCCTCTTTCTCTATATGACAAAATAGTTTGCAATAATGATCAATAAATGAAACAAAGAAATAATATTGGTTAATAAAGAAATTAATTAGGGGATGGATAGATGGCGCTGAAGCCTTAAGGTGAAGATGGATGACAGGTTAAGTTTATAATAATGACAATGGTATGCTGATGGTACCCCTGTGGGGCAACCAGATAATAGCTAGATAGCTTCCACATACCAAAGGGTCTGAAATTGAACTTTTTCCAAACATAAAATTAGTACAAACTCCAACACGTGTCAGAGGCCAGACACCCCCCTTCATCAGGATTTTTGAAGAGCAACACAGCAAACAGGCCAATTACACCAACTGCTGAATGTGACTGTGTTAATACACTATTCCCCAAAAAAATTTTATCTTATGAGTCTTCACCTTTTGATCCCATATCTTCACAAGCCCTCATGCCATGTATGCCCCCAAAATGTGTTTGTACTATGTTTATGTTTGGAATAAACTTAATTCTGGAGATGAGTTTTTATGTATGGGCTAATGGCAGATGGAGTAGGAGATAGCCAGACAGATTGGGGTACGAAGTTCCGGAGTATGGGAGAGGTCCTGGAAAAGTCCTGCGGGCGAGTATTGGAGGAGGTGATAAGGAGGCGATGATAAGAAAATCATTGGAGAAGTGAAGAGGACAGTTGGGCTTAACTTGTGAGACTAGGTTGGCAATGTAGCTCAAGGCAGGGTTGTGGATTGGCATAGATAGGAAATCTCCAGCTTTCCTCTGCAGACTCATCAAAGGCTAGTCATTTTGCTTACCAGTTCTTCAGGCTGTAGAGAGTTCCCCCCACCTCAGCTAGTGATTATCAGATTGGAGCAGTGACATCACTACTCCTGTCACAAAGCAGGAACTATGAAAAGAGCAGGGTGTGATCATAGGGCGAACTCGAAGAAGAAAGGACCTAAATAATAAACCCTTTGATTTGCTGCAGCACACTAAGCAAGCCACTCTGCCTCTCTTATACAAGCACATTCACTTGAGTTTTGTATATTTTAAAACAGTGCAAGTATAGGAAAGTACCTGCTCATCCTGCCAGAAATCCAGTGTGTGTATAGCTTCCTCTAGGGAGATGACAACACAGTGCATCTTCTACTCTGAGATCCCAAGCAGTGTTGTCAGCCATGCCCCAGTCTCCTCTACTGCGCTACAGAACAGATGTGGAGAAGAGGAGATGTTCTGTAGTCAAAGAGGAGAGAACAAAGGTAGGGCTGATAATGCCGCTTGGGATTTCAGTGCAACTTTGGCAGCATTTCTGGCTCAGACAGGAAGTTATACTTGAGCCCTTTGACCTTTTTGATCCTAGAGCTATCTATATCACCTGCGGGCTCACTTTTGTTCTCATTAACCCTGTTGCAACACACCACTAACACCTCTCCGCTTTGATATCCTCAGGGTACCTGCCTCGTTTTCGGGATGGGGACAGCTCCCCTTTTTCTTCTCCTCCAGTGGTGGACCTTAGCCTCTCCCCACCTTCTGAGATGGACTCTCCCAGCCGTGCATCCTTGTCCCCAGAGAGGATGATGGGAGGGGATAACATACTGGTAAGTCTCAGTCTCGTATCTGTTGTGTATTACACTGATGTCATATAGGAGGGAAACCTTCTGTATTTCCACTATATCCCATTGTGCAATAGTTTTTTTCAGTAGAAAGATAGACCTACATTGTAGAATAAGACAATCCCAGAAAAATTTTGCTTGGCTTTCATTATAATGAATTTCTTTACCATGGTGTCAGTCATGATTTGTGATAAAAAATATCATACAATCATAACTGATTAGATAGTAACACCTTACAAGTTAGCGTGAGAAGTAAAACCATACAAGTTATGGTGACAAGGGACTAAAGGAATCAAAAGGCCTTGCAAATAAATATTTGCGTAGCACAGTAAAGATTTCTTATAACAGAAGCTATTCACATGTCTTGTTCCATCAAATATCCCAGATATAAGAGGATTATACCTCCTTTCAGGACAATGGGCAGAGCTATGCAAATCATTACTTTGTTCGACAATCAGCCAGATGCACATCCAGAACTGCTGTTGTAATATAAAGTTAGGTCCATATATTTTTGGCCACAGTCACAATTTTCATACTTTTGGCTCTGTATGCCACCAGAATAAAATTAAAATGAAACAATCCAAATTCATTTGAAGTGCAGACTTTCAGATTTAATTCAAGGGGATGAACATAAATATCAAGTAAACATTTTTGGAACTGCAACTGTTTTTATACACAGCCCCCCCCCCCCCATTTTCAGGGGCTCAAATGTAATTGGACAAATGAATATAATCATAAGTAAAATGTTCATTTTTTTTTTCAATTAACGTTTTTTTTATTGGTTATCTCGAAAAGGTTAACAATACACAGAAGTGAAGGAACAACAATAGCAAGTGTATGAAAAGGGCAATGTGAAGTCTGTACACAGCAATGCTAGGGAGGTAAACTGTATGCACAAGCATTACAAAATATAATCCGATTCTTTTAGCAGCAGTGTCCTTGGAGCACAACTCAATATACAGTATCCTAGAGCTGATATCACATATAACCTTGCAGAGATAGTCTGCGCGTTAAGGAAGAAGAAAGAGAGGGGGGGAGACAGAAAAATAGAAAGAGTAAGGTAAAGAGGGCAGTAGATTACCGCTTCAGCTCCTGTACCGGTTTACTGCAAGTCCTCCCGGAGATGCTACCTTTCCCAGACCACATTGTACTCGCCCAACCTATCCTGTATTCTGGCCGTCATTTTTTCCATGAGTTCCTCATCTTTGATTCTGGAGTACAGGGCTTCTTGAGATGGAGGTGGGTTTTTCTTAAAATTAAGGGCTATTAGGCACCGGGCTGCTGTGAGAATTTGTCTAGGCAATTTCTTGCATGGTTTAGCTATTTTTGGTTGGGAAAGGCTAAACAAGAAAAATTTAGGCGAGAGAGGTATTGGAACCTCAAAGAGGCAGGTTAATGATTATTGGGTCGAACTCCAGAACGGGGCTATGAGAGGACATGACCAATAAATGTGGAAGAGAGAGCCTCTGTCTCGTTGGCAGCACCAACATCGGTCAGAAGTGGAGGGGTAAATTTTATGGAGTACAGCTGGGGTCGGGTACCAAAAAAAGAGAATCTTATACGACTTTTCTTTGTAGAGGGTACATAGGGAACTTTTGGCTGTCTGACCCAAGACTGCCTGCCATGCCTCCACTGGGAGTTCCTCTCCTAACCCTCTCTCCCAGCATATCATGTATGTATGTTTACCTCTTGTTGGTATTGGGTATGCATTTAGGATCTGATATATGTCTGAGATCAATCCTCTGTGATTTCACCCCTCTAGCATGATCCGTTCAAATGGAGAAGGTTGGGAGAATTGCAGGTGCGGGGCTATGGTTTGGGCAAAATGTCTGATCTGCAAATAACTATAGAACATCTGTTGTGGCAAGTCATGCTTGGTTTGGAGCTCCGAGAATGTCAACAGCCCCAGGGATCTAAGGTCCACCAGATGGCCAAAGTGGAATAAATTCCGTGAGGCCCACGGCCAGGACATCTGGTGGGTGAGGCTAGTCGGTATTTTGGGGTTACAAAGAAAGGAGTTAATCAGTGAGCATTCAGACTTAAGCTCGCCTTCATGTGACAACTTGTGCCAAAGCTGTCGGAGCTGGGACATCGATCCCAATAGTCGGCCCGGGTCCACCTCAACATTCGTGTTCCAGAGGAGACTGTTTGGGTGTACCGGGGCTAACCATATTTTTTCTATCCCTGTCCATTTATTGTAGGACCTCTGGGGGAACCAGGAGACTATTGCTCGTAGTTGGGCCGCTTGATAGTACCTAACGAAATTAGGAAATCTCAGGCCCCCATCTGTACTCAACGCGGTCATGACGGAGGAGGGTATCCTATGTTTTTTATAGTTCCAGACATATCTCAGCATGTCACTCTGAGAGTCTGCATAGATGGGCATAAGGGATTGGGATGGGCAATGTCTGAAATAGGTAGAGGAGCTTCGGAATGATGACCATTTTGATGGACGTGATCCGCTTCAAAAGGGTGATACGATGGGTTTTACATTTTTGGATGAGCTCCCTAATCAACCAATATAGAGGAGGGAAATTGGCTTGATACAGTGTGCTGAAAGACGGGGTAATAGAAACCTCCAGGTATTTGAGGGAGGTACGTGCCCATCTATAGGGGAAGGTTGACTGTAGGTGATTGACCTCATCCTCCAAGTCATTAATTGGAAGGGCCATAGATTTTGACGCGTTTGTTTTGTAACTCGGCATGGAGGTTGGGTAGGGAAATCCTAGGCTGGGTCAGAGTTAGGATGATGTCATCTGCGAATAGAGATATTTTTAATTCCTTTCCCCTAACCGGGATCCCCAGAATGTCCGGATTACCCCTAATGGCCGCCGCCAGGTGCTCCACACATAGTGCGAATAGCAGTGGGGAGAGCGGGCAGCCCGGCGGGTGCCATTAGCGATCGAGAAGGTGAGTGATGTGGCGAAGAGATTTGTACCACCCGTAGGAAGGGTCCCCTAAAACCCATGTGGCGCAGTGTAGCCATCATGAAGGGCCAGCTCAGGCAATCAAATGCCTTTTCTGCATCTAGACTCAGGATCACAGATTCTGAGTTGTCTCTATTGGCCACATCGATTAGGTCAATAACTTTTCTAGTGTTGTCTTGGTCCTTATGTATCAAGGCAGGGAGGATTACATTCAATCTAATTGAAAGAATTTTTGTGAATATTTTTAGGTCTAAATTAAGTAAGGCTATTGGTCTGTAACTGGTGCATAAGGCTGGATCCTTATCTCTTTTTGGTATCAGGGATAGGAAAGAGCCTTGCATATCACTCGGGACTGGGGTCTGATGAATTAAAGCATTGTACAATTTGGTCATATGTGGACTCAGGAAGGGAAGGAAGGTCTTGTAGTATTCGTACGCCAATTCTTTCACGGAGATGGGGGCGTTCAGTTCAGGTCAGGTCAGTATCCTGAAGTCAGGGCAATCCGACCCGCTCGAGATACTGGGTCATACAGTCGACTAAGTCAGGCGGCGGAGGATTATGCGGTATCTCCGCTTTGTTGTATAGATCTGTGTAGAAGTCAGCGAAGGTGTTTGCTATGTCCTGAGGGTGGGTCAGTGTGTCACCCTTTCTGTTTTTGATTTGATGTGGTGTAGATGTATGGGCCCGGTCTGCCAGCTTCCTGGCTAGGAGTGATTGTGCTTTGTTATCTTTGTCGTAATATAGTTGTTTCAGGTGGATCAGTGCTTTTTCCACCTGACCCATCGCTAGGTCCCGAAGTGTCATTTGTACGTGAACAATTTGTTTAAGGAGTGGAATGGACGGTGAGTTTTGGAGCTTAGCTTCTAGGGTCTTTAGCTGTTTTTCAGCTAGCAGTCTGGCAGCCTTAGCATCTTTCTTCATAGCTGAAGAGAGGGCAAGACAACGGCCTCTGAGAACTGCCTTGTGGGCAGTCAACAATGTAGGGAGGGAAATGTCTGGGGTGTCGTTTTCGACGAAGTTGTGTTGCAGGGTGGATTCTAGTTCCATTTTAGAGGGGACATGTTGCAAGAGGAGGCCGTGGACATTGAGTGACATTATCTTAGCCATTGTTAAATGTGAGGTGGGTTACAGAGATATTTAGCTGAATCAGTTGGCGGTATGTCCAGGTCTGGGATTGTGGCATCAAGAGGAGGAGGGCCGGCGCCCGACAGGGCTTTCGCTGGAAATCAGTCTGTGGAGAGAAGGAGGAGAGAGATCTGGAAAGAAGAAAGAAAGTTAGGATAGAAGCACAACTAGTCAGTACATCAAACATTTTCAATTAGGTCCACGAAAACCTAGGGGTCACGGGGCCTATATAGTTCCAATTGGACTCCCCAACTAGGGAATCAAAAAAGGGTCCAGTCGGGGAGACACGGGTAGACCAGAGTCCAGAAAGGAACTATCAGATGGTAAACCACGGGGGGGGATATGGGGGGAGTAGGTAACCTAAAAAATCGGTCTGTCCAGGGTCTCAGCCGAGACCAGCCCGTGGTGGACAACAAAAAAAATAAAGCATAGGCATTCGGGGAAGGTGTCTTTGCAATGGAGCGCATGGGTGTGGGTTAGAGCTTGGTATAGCCCAGCCGGGCAAATAGGGGGGGCATATAGTGCAGGTGTGTGCCGGGTGGGCACCCCCTAAAGGAGTCAGCCAGTTTTGTGTTTGGGTGATATACGGAAAGAGTCCGGACCCCTAGGGCGTTTGGTAGAGGAGACCTGCTGCTAGACCACCGGTGGTGGAGGGGTAGTGACTACTAGGTCCCATTCAGGTAGTTGAGGGATGGGGATTCCCAGGGTGTCACAAAAGGAATCTAGTTAAACTGAAGGGGTATCCCCATCTGTAGACAATGTTTTTTTCTTGTAGGGTGCGCAGGAGGGGTTGTAACAGTCTGCGTTTTTGGAGTGTGATCCAGGAGAAGTCTGGATAGATCTGCATCAAGTAGTTGTCAAAGGCCAGATTGGGGACACATAATGTCCACTTTCAAGGTGTAGGAATGAACTCGGCAAATGACGTCCTGTGGTTTAGAAGCGAGGTCCTTAGGGCGAAGGGCATGGTGGGCTCTGTCCATCTCAATATGTTTGTCTACGGGTTCTCCCAGAATTTCATTAAACAGCGTCTGTAGTGTGGACTGCAGATCTTCAGCGTCTTACGTTTCAGGTAGGCCTCAGACACGGATATTATTCCTATGCCCCCTGTTGTCCAGGTCCTCTACATGGCGTTGCATATCTCGTAGCATGAGGCGATGGTCCGAGTTTTGTATTTGGGTTCGATGTACCGCTAACTTGGTCTCTTGTATTTCCTCCTCCGCCATATCCACCCTGTCAGCTAGGTGTTTGAGGCCCACCTGAAGGGTCTGGATCTCAGTTTGGCAGGTGACCTTCACGTCCGCTATGAGCTGTTTGAAGTCCTCTTTGGTCGGGATGGCTTGTAGGTAGGCCTGCCAAGGGGGTGAGTCCCTCCGTCCTGGCCTGGAAATGGGTAGGAGGAAGGGGGTAGTGGGTGGTATTCCACTGCAGGGGTGCCTTGAGTTTGGGGTGGAGGCCGGGATGGCGGGAGGTCCCAGGGCTCTGACCATGACATGGCGTGGGGGGTCGGCGGTGTGGGCGCCGGTGGGTCATCTCTTGGAGGCTGTGCCCGGGCTAATGCCACCTGAGCATAGGAGGGGGGTTGCAGCTTGTCCCCCGGAAAGGCTGTGCTCCCTGAAGCGAGAGGGCCTTTGGGCCTTGGGTGAGGTTGGGCCCACCAGGGTGGTGGAGTGTGTCCCACTGCCTCCAGCAGATTCTGTGGCAGCCTGTGTTTGCCTGGGGCCCGGTAGTGCCGGAAAGTCCTCCATTGCGTCTGAAGGGGTGGGAGAGAGAGAGCTTGTGTCATGGACTCCAGGGTCTGACGCTGCTCTCAGTAGTCTGGGGAAGGCCCCTGTGCACTGTGTGTACTGCAATGGAGGCTGATTCTCTGGCCTTTCCCCATGTGGCGTGAGCGAGATGTGGGGGAGAGCGGTGTTGGTGACTCACCGCCTAGTGGACTCCGACAGGTCTTGGGGACATCTGAGGAGATATATGTTGCTCCTGTGGTGGATGGCTTCTCCGCGGGGACGGCGATGTGGAGGCCCGTTGTTGGTAAGATGCGGTGTCCGGTGCCGGCGCCATTTTACTGTGCCCGCCCAGCTGCATGTCACCTAAAATACTCGCGGAATGACGAGGATGAGCCCGGCGGTGGTTGGGATGATCCGCGAGCTGAGGAGGATCGAGTTCTGCGTGAACCGCCCATGGATGGGTGAGTTTGGCCCCCGAATATGGCCTAATTAGCTGCGGGCTGGAGGAGAGCTCTTAGGCTAAGCGTCCATCCATGTCGGGATGTCCAGGCCCCCAAAATGTTCTTTTTTAATATTTTGTTGAGAATCCTTTACTGGCAATGACTGCCTGAAGTCTGGAACCCATGGACATTACCAAAGACTGGGTTTGCACCTTTTTGATACTTTGCCAGGCTCTTCCTGCAGCTGTCTTCAGTTGTTCTTTGTTTGTGGGTCTTTCTGCCTTTAGTTTTGCCTTCAGCAAGTGAAATGCATGCTCAATTGGGTTCAGATCAGGTGATTGACTCAGCCATTGCAGAATATTCCACTTCTTTTCCTTTAAAAGCTCCTGGGTTGCTTTTCCAGTGTGTTTTGGATCATTGTCCATCTGTACTGTAAAGCACCATCCAATCAACTTTGCTGCATTTGGCTGAATCTGGGCTGACAGTATATCTATAAACACTGTAGAATTCATCCGGCTTATTTAAGGTACTTATATAGCGTCGTCAATTTACGCAGCGCTTTACATATGCATTGTACATTCACATCAGTCCCTACTCTTAAGGAGCTTATAATCTAAGGTCCCTAACTCACATTCATATACTGGGGCCAATTTAGACAGAAGCCAATTAACCTATCAGCATATCTTTGAAGTGTGGGAGGAAACCAGAGTACCCGGAGGAAACCCACACCATCAATAAACACCAATGACCCAGTGCCACTGGAAGCCATGCATGCCCATGCCGTCACACTGCCTCCACCATGTTTTACAGATGATGTTGTGTGCTTTGGATCATGAGCTGTTCCAAGCCTTCTCCACACTTTTTGCTTCTCGTCATTCTGGTACAGTTTATTCTTAGTTTCATCTGTCCAAAAATAGTTTTCCAGAACTGGTCTGGCTTTTTTAGATGTTTTTTGGCAAATCTAATCTGGCTTTTCTATTCTTCAGGCTTATGAATGGTTTGCACCTTGTGGGGAACCCTCTGTATTTGCTCCTGTGAACTCTCTTGATTCTAGACTTTGACAACAATACGCCCACCTCCTGGAGATAGTCCTTCACTTGTCTGGATGTTGTGAATGGGTTTTTCTTTACCATAGAGAGGATCCTGCGATCATCCACCACTGTTGTCTTCCGTGGACGTCCAGGCCTAATTATGTTGCTGAGCTCATCAGTGCGTTCTTCTTTCCTCAGAATGTACCCAACTGTTGATTTGGCCACTCCTAATATTGCTGCTATCTCTCTGATGGATTTGTTTCATTTTCAAAGCCTTACAATGGCCTGTTTCACTTGCATGGACAGCTCATTTGAATGTATGATGTAGGTTCACAGCAATAGATTCCAAATGCAAATACCACACTTAGGATCAACTCCAGACCTTTTACCTGATTAATTGATGAAGAAATAACGAAGGAGTAGCTCACACCTGGCCATGAAACCAATTTTGATTCAATTGTCCAATTACTTTTGGTCCCTTAAAAAAGGGGGATGGCTATTCTTAAGAGCTGTAATTCCTAAACCCTTCCTCCGATTTGGATGTACATACCCTCAAATTAAACCTGAGAGTGTGCACTTTTAGCCCATATCCATTATATAACTATAGCTTGAATATATTTTCGTAAATACTTGAAAAAATGTAAAATTGTGCCTGTGTCCAAATATTCCAAATATATATGGACCTAACTGTAGCTTAATATAGTATATTACAGCCTTTTTCAACCAGGGTCCCCAGGCACCCTGGGGTGCCTTCAGGTGTGCCTTGGCAAAATTCCTAAGAATCGCCCAAAAAATTGTATACAAGCCATCGGGTGGATCAAGCCTACCTTTTAGTTAAAGTGGTTGTAAACCTCAGACATGAAATATTAACAAACCATATCCCTCTATAGCAGGGGTCTAAAACTGGCGGCCCTCCAGCTATTGTGGAACTACAAGTCCAATGAGGCATTGCAAGAATGAAAGTTACAAGCATGACTCCCTCAGGTAGCGGCATAATGGGACTAGCGGCATGATGGGACTTGTAGTTTCACAACAGCTGGAGGGCCACCAGTTTGAGACCCCTGATCTATAGTGTGCACTTGTCTCAATTAAGAGCACTAAGTTTTTTATTTCTGCCTGCTGCTTTGTTGCTCTGCTATCAGCAAGAATCACTTCTGACAAGTTTTCCTGACACCAATAGAAAACTGGTGACAGGGGAGGGATCTCGAGGTGATTGACAGCCTCAGCTCTGTTCCTGTGATCTGTGTGGAGAAAATTTTGTAAATAAGTAATTTTCTCCTTCACTGATGTTCGCTGATGAGGCTGCACTGATAGGCTGCACTGATGGGCACTGATTAGATGGCACTGAAGAGCACTAATGAGGTGGCACTAAAATGCAGCACTGATGGGTACTGATAGGTGGCACTTATGGGCATGGATAGGCGGTACTGATGAGCAGGCACTGTTTGGTATCACTGCTGGGCACGATCCCACAAACCGCTGTAACAATTAAATTGGGGTTATTTATTATAGCAAAACGTACAAAATATTGTGTTTTTTTCAAAATTGACGCTTTATTTTTGTTTATAGCACAAAAAATAAAAACCGCAGAGATGATCAAATACCACCAAAAGAAAGCTCTATTTGTGGGGACATAAAAAAGACAAATTTTGTTTGGGTACAGCGTTGCATGACTGCGCAATTATCAGTTAAAACAATGCAGTGCCGAATCGCAAAAAATGGCCTGGTCATTGAGCAGCCAAATCTTCTGGGGCTGAAGTGGTTAAAGGGTGCCTTGACTAAAAAAAAGGCTGAGAAACACTGGAATATAATATAATATATTGCTAATCATAATTGTTGAAAAATAAGATTTAAAGGTTTGTGTTCTGTGTTTAATCTGGCTACAGTCATTACAATCTATATAGTTGTTAGGACCCCATACACACTATTTTTATTACTATTATTATTATACACGATTTATATAGCGCCAACAATTTACGCAGCGCTTTACAATGTAGAGGGGGGCAGCGCAATTACAGTACAGTTCAATACAAAAGGGACAAGAGGGCCCTGCTCGTAGAGCTTACATTCTAAAGGGAGAGGGTGGTGGTACAAAAGGTAATAGATGAGGGGAATGATTTGATGTGGGGTGGCTCGGGGATAGTTGTTAGGTAGGTGTGGGATAGGCTTCCCTGAATAAGTGAGTTTTCAGGGATCTCCTAAAGGTGGACAGGTTAGGGGCTGATCAGATATACCAGGGCAGGGAGTTCCAGAGGATGGGAGAGGCTCTGGAGAAGTCCTGAAGGCGAGCATGAGAGGAGGTAACAAGGGAGCTAGACTATTAGATTTACTGCAGATTTTTAGATTTACCAAAACCATGTAGTGCAAGGGCCTGCCTGATTGTATACAAATTGAAACTCTTAAGGTCTGACCTCATATTACATGGTTTTGGTAAATCTGAAGACAAAAATCTGCAGAAAATCTAATAGTGTGTATGGGGCTTTAAGGTCATTGCAAAGTCAAGGTGTAGACAAATATACACCCCTGTGAGTGTCGTGTATGCCTGCAAGGGAATGCACAGGTGTCTCATTCATGTCAGTTAGGATGCAGTGGCTGCATAGACACAGCCAGTGCTCCCCATTTCACAGTTGTGTGGGTGCCGGTCCCTGAACGCAGATAGTGTGCATTTTGTGTGCGACGGATGTCAGATTAGGAGCAGTGGCTGTGTCTGTGCAGCCGCTGTGTCCCAAATGACATGAATGGGACTGCCTGCACGGGGATGCATGGATTACTTGGTTACTTGATTACAAGCATGGCCCCCCGCACAAGTATATGTTTGAGAGTACACGCATGTGAACGAGGCCTAAGGGTCTTTGTTGATGGGCTTAGGGCTGGTGTCGATGGGGGAATACAGCTTGTTTTTAGATGCATTTGAACTCTGAGACACATCATTCATAATTCATATATAGGTGTGTTGGACTTGCAGTTGACCTCCTTCTAAGCTGCATTTGACCTCCTTCTAAGCTGCATCAACCTGCTCCAAGCTGCTTTTGCAATCTCATTGACTTGTATGGGGTTTAGAAGTGTCTCTGGCACAAACAAAAGCCTGTTAGCACTGGACCTCATTTGTGTGTGGCAAATCTGGTTAGCTGTAACAAATATGTTCCAGTTTATGCAATTCATCTTTCCCTAACATTTTGTATTTTAATGCTGATATTGAAGTTTTCCCAAAGGTCACAATCCTTGACAGAAACATCATACAAATATAGACCATGCCAAAAATATCTTGACTCTCACTTCTCTAATGTGTTCTCATGTCATTGATTTTTTTTGAATTACATGTCCCAACATTGCATTTTCATAAGCTCCTATCAGTGGATATATAGTTATTTATATAAAGGCTCAATTGAACTTTAAATCAGCTCAATATATTCCAAGAGCATTAAAAAGAGAGTTGTTTAATGTCCCATAATTTGTTGACTTTCTAAAACAGCCACAGGAGGTAGAAAAGCCTGTCCCCTGCCAGAGTGCTGCAGACAAAACCCAATGCTTTCTGTGAAGAAGCATTCTCCACAGACATGCTACCTACTGAGTCAAACCTAAAGCTTGTGTTTTGTGATTGCAAAGCTCTGGCTCTGACTCCGTAGTACAGTGCCTTGAAAAAGTATTCATACCCCTTGACATTTTCCACATTTTGTCATGTTACAACCAAAAACGTAAATGTAATTTATTCAGATTTTATGTGCTAGACCAACACAAAGGGGCGCATAATTGTGAAGTGGAAAATGATAAATGGTTTTCAATTTTTTTTTTACAAATAAATATGTGAAAAGTGTGGCGTGCATTATTTGTATTCAGAGTCAATACTTTGTAGAACCACCTTTCGCTGCAATTACAGCTGCAAGTCTTTTTGGGGATGTCTCTACCAGCTTTGCACATCTAGAGAGTGACATTTTTGCCCAATCTTGTTTGCAAAATAGCTCAAGCTCTGTCAGATTGGATGGTGAGTGTCTGTAAACAGCAATTTTCAAGTCTTGCCACGAATTCCCAATTGGATTTAGGTCCGGACTTTGACTGGGCCATTCTAACACATGAATATGCTTTGATCTAAACCATTCCATTGTAGGTCTGGCTGTATGTTTAGGGTCGTTGTCCTGCTGGAAGGTGAACCTCCGCCCCAGTCTCAAGTCTTTTGCAGACTCTACAGGTTTTCTTCTAAGATCGCCCTGTATTTGGCTCCATTCATGTTCCCATCAACTCTGAGCAGCTTACCTGTTAAGTTACACAGAGGTGGACTCTATTAACTAATTAGGTGACTTCTGAAGGCAATTGGTTCCACTAGATTTTCATCAGAGGTATACAAAGTAAAGGGGGCTGAATGTAAATGCACACCACGCTTTTCAGATATTTATTTGTAAAGAAAAAAAATGAAAGCCATTTATCCCTTTCCTTTCACCTCACAATTATGTGCCACTTTGTGTTGGTCTATCACATAAAATCCCCAAAAAATACATTTACCTTTTTGGTTGTAATGTGGAAATTTTCAAGGGGTGTGAATACTTTTTAAAGGCACTGTATATAGTTATATTAAAGCTCAATTGAACTCTTATGCCCTGTACACATGGTCGGACATTGATCGGACATTCCGACAACAAAATCCATGGATTTTTTCCGACGGATGTTGGCTCAAACTTGTCTTGCATACACACGGTCACAAAAAGTTGTCGGAAAATCCGATCGTTCTGAACGCGGTGACGTAAAACACGTACATCGGGGGCAGTAGCCAATAGCTTTCGTCTCTTAATTTATTCTGAGCATGCGTGGCACTTTGTGCGTCGGATTTGTGTACACACCATCGGAATGTATAATGCTGTACTTTAAGAAAAGGAATTCCAACTTTTGCATCATTTTTATTTGCTGCATGCTTGTAATGAACTTTTGACTTGATCTGAAGGAAATGTTAGGAAATTATCATTTTTAGAAAGTTTGTTTAATTATCTTCAACCGGAATGAGCAAAAGAAATCTCCCAGCCAAGAAAGATCCTAACTAAGTCCTACTCATTTTTTGAAGACGCCTCGTACAAATACCTCAGCGGTGATTCCAGCATAGGTAGGAAACCATTCGGTTTCAGGGAGCTTCAGAAGACACAAAATCACTCATTGAAATTGGAGGAGAAGCGGTTCAACCTTAAACTGTGTAGGTTTTTTTTTTACTGTTAGAGCGGTAAGGAAGTGGAATTCCCCCCCCACAATCAGTGGTGTCAGCGGTTTAAAAAAAAACCTCCTAGATGGGCATCTTAGTGAACCCAATATATAGGGATAGGAGAAATTATATTGACACACCTACCAAGGAAGAACTAGATGTACTGGTGTCTTCATTCCTACTAACTATGTAACATGGCCAGCCAGATGAAATCTCTAAGAAGCCTTTCAAGGGTTCTAATTCTTTCCACTTTATTGAAATTTTAAAAAGAAAAGGGTTTTAGTTGTACATACACTCACACGTGTAACAATCTGTACAATTTACCGTACATTTGCAAAGAAGTATGCATTGTGTAAGGCCTTCTTAATTGGATGCTAATATGTAATGCTAAAGAAAATTGTGTAGATATTCTTAATCCTATTGTATTGTATTATAACTGTATTGTCTCCCTTTTATATTGTAAAGCGCTGCGTAAACTGTTGGCGCTATATAAATCCTGAATAATAATAATAATAATAGATATTGTTCAATCATATAGACTGACGGTTCTGCTTCAAGGACATAAGGATCTGGTGCTGTCCCTTACATTACATCATATGGCTGTCACCGTCCCTTGGGTCTACAGGTGCAGCTGATTCTCAAATTGCTGGATATGTTACAAACAAAAAACAACATTTCTTAAGAATTGGGAAAATGTGGAAATTATGTTCTATGTTCTGTGCTTCATTTCTGCTTCAAATGACATATGACCCTAACCATCTCATCCTGCCCTGACCTCTCTTCTATCCCTCAGGACTTGCCATCATTGCGCTGCAGGGGAGACACAACTCCCAGTCCCTTCCAGTTCTTTCTGCCCCTTAGCTCTGGACTCCAGCTACCCCCATCGGTGTTCCTTACTCCCCCCAAGGAGAAGAGGCTGTCCCTTGAATTCACGGAACAGAAACAACTGGTGTGTCAGTGGGCAAAGGTAAGGGTCACCCCCTGAAGGCCTCATCCTTAGATGTCCACCTGCCTGTTCTCTGTCTCACATTCCTTTCTCTGCTTCTGTTTTATCTAATTGTCTACACACTCCCCCTCTTGTCTTCTTGCTGCATTCCTTGGCTTGGCTCACCTTTGACCTCCGACCTTGCAGTGCAACCGCCTGTTTGAGCTTCTGCAAGAATTAGTGGATCATGTTAATGATTTCCACGTGAAGCCAGAAAAGGATGCCGGATACTGCTGCCACTGGGAGGGCTGTGCCCGTCGCGGGAGAGGATTCAATGCCAGGTGAGAGGCAACGAATATATTGGAATACCCTAGGAGCAAAACTTTATGTCAAAATGGCTGATGAGATGTTAGCAATGCACAGCTGCCATGTGCTAGAGGGAGTTCTTGCTTTAAAGTGGGTGATATATACTTTTCATTCCGTATTCTGAGATACTCTTCCGTTAAAATCCTCTAAGGGTCAATGCATTTTGGTTATAGTTTCCATATTTTTGTATGTGACATGCCCCAAAATATCCTAAATCTGCAGGCATGGAGACATAAATGGTCATTTTGGTAATTATGGATATAAGTGTGTCTACATGACTGCATAGATCCTTAAAAACGTTATAAGTGGTAAATTAAAATGGATCTCCAGTCAAATTTCCATTCTATTCTTGTTCTGGCGACTATAACATTTTGGATTTCCTCTCATTTTTTGCCCTGGAGGCGATGGCCACCAGCACAGATAGAGAGGGTGGTTCTCCCCAGAACCTGGGACATAGTGGCTCTGGCTTGGCAACATTCCGTAAAATGGGGACACCCCTTATAAAAAGGGAGGGGGGACCCAGAGTTAAGAATCCACGTATATACAGTCCAATGAGAGTGTCAAAAAAAATGTTCACAAGTCCAAAGTTTTATTGATAAAATCGGTTCATAGCAGAAGAAAAGCCAATACGTATTGGGAAAGTGTATATGATCATGTGGGCTCGATCAGCTGGATAAAGAGACTGGGTGATCAAGACTATCACAGGGACTTCATATGGAGAGGTTCATATGTGGCACAAGGACTGTTGATGTTCTTTAATAAGCTGACTGTAGATGGCTGCCGGTTCGTGACAGGCTAGAAGTAACTCTGTAGGAGGCAAAGACAAAAAGAGAGCAGCGCCATCTAAGTGCAGCATTAATATGACATTTTATTCCATGTAAGACAATTGGTAACTCACAAGATATATGAGATGTCAGCGCATGTGGGGTTAATAATGTAGTTCATCCGCTCGTGGGGAAGACGATCTGCTGGCTGGTTAGGTGGCAGCTGATGGATCCGGGTATGCTGGTGGCTCTCAGCGCTTCCAGCCACTCAGGACGGCTCACGGGCGGCAGTATACGTCACTTCCGGGTACAAAGAGCGCGCGTTTGGAGCATGCGTGCTCCTTCATCAGGATATGAAGGTGGCCTTATTAGAAGAGGTTTAAATAGTCTGTTGTGGCCAGGACATATCTGGCATAACCTTAGCAACCATTCCCAGCAGATCCATAGCGGATTAATAGGCGCTAAAGAGTCAGAATGACTTGCTAAATAACATTAAAATAATCTTATGAGAACATCTGGTAAAAACAATTATAAACTGGGTGATTAGAAATGAAAGAGGGTTTTAACAAACATCGCTAAATTAACAATTAAAAAAAATATTAAAAGAATCATGTTGAACAAAAGAACAATCAATGAGTATCGGGTGAGAAATTATGGGGGATAGATGTGGTGTATATGTAGGGGTAAAGATGACAATGAACTTCTAAATGAAAAATGAAATAAAATTAAACTTAAGTTAAAATAAAAAATATAAAAAAATAAAAATACAAATTAAAAATAATAAATAAAAATGAGAGTAGGAAATAATACATAAAAATAGAAATAATAAAAATAAAGAATAAATTAATATAAATAAAAGTAAAAATAAAAAAAAATTAAACTAAACATAATGAAAAAATTAAAATAAGAAATAAAGATGAGAATGGAAATATAGGGGGGGGGGGGAGAAGGAATGGGTGGAGGGGGTAATAGGACAGGGGAAGGGGGATGGAGGGTCACTAGGGAAATGAGGAAAAGGATAGAGGGTGACCAATTTGACGATGGGATGAGGTACATTGGATACTTACTATTAATGTGAGTAATAGGGGGTCTATTAGGGGAGGCTACACACCTTGCCTGATCCTAAGCGCGGAGGCTTTTCCAATTTTTTACTTACTATTAATGGATATCTAGAAGAGGAATAGGACCGTAAGCGTCCTTAACCCAGAAGAAATTCATAATAAACAATGTTAGCTAAACACATAGATAAATGTGGTAGGGCGAACATTATGTACATATTTATACAAGTGAGGGAGGGGAGTGGGATTCGCGTATTGGGGCCAAATAGACTCCCACTTCATTAGGGCTCAGGAATTTTGACTGTGCTTAAAATAGAGCTATAGGCAAAATGTTTTTTCTAATTTTGAATAAAGTAAGAGAGGGTTATAATCCATGTCAGTTTTATTTATTTTTTGTCATCTTTGTCCCATTATAGAGATTTCCCATCACTTCTTGTCCCATAGCCAAAACAGGAAGTGAGAGGAAATTCCTGCAAATGAACCCTTTCGCTGCCAGAGCCGTTTTTTGCACATATGTTTACAGAGGAGTTCCACCCAGGGGGTTGGGTAAAAAAAAAAAAAAATTAAAAGTCAGCAGCTACAAATACTGCAGCTGCTGACTTTTAATTGGACACTTACCTGTCCCTGGGTCCAGCGATGCGGGGGATCGAAGCCCCGCTCGTCTCCCCCTCCGTTCAGCGGCGCCGGCATTGCAACTGTGGGCGCTGGGCTGTGGCTTCACAGTCTGACACCCACTGCGCATGCGCGAGCAGCGCCACGCGCCGTGATTGGTCGCTCAGTCACCTGGGTCCTGTAATGGGTCCCAGATGATTGACAGCGGCGAGGGAGCAGAGCGGAGCCCTTCCTGTGCCGAGGGGGGAAGTGATGTCACCAGCCCAGGCACTGGAAGGGGCAGACTACGAGGGACCCCCTAGCAACAGGCATTTAGAGGTAAGTTAAAAAAAAAAAAATATCCAAATGTTTTTTTGTTTTTTTTTTAGGATTTTTAATGTATTTTTGTTTTTTTGGGTGGAACCCCACTTTAAAAAATAATTTTAGGCCTGAAGATTACACAAAACCCACAAATATTATATATTTTCTGAACGCAGACACCCTAGAGAATAAAATAGCAGTAGTTCCAATTTTTATGTCACACAATATTACTGCAAAAGTAAAAAACACACTAACATGAATTTTAGGGTAAACAAACGCAATAAATTACCCATATTTTTGCTAAAATATAAAAGACGAGGTTGCACCGAGTAAATAGATACCCAACATGGCAAACCTTAAATTTTTGTGCACCCGTGAAATAGCATTAAACTGCAGTACCCTATATTTTCTATAGGCGATGCTTCAAAAGCCCCCCATAGGTATCAGTGTAGTGTTTCAGAGGAGATCTTGTGCTAGAATTATTGGTCTTACTCTGGCGTGCGCGGCGATATGTAACATGTATATCGCAATCGATGTGGCTGCAGCCAACGGATTGTGTGTAGTACCCTCCGCTGTCAGGTCTGTACGACGTGCGGACCCGGCGGTGAAAGGGTTAAGGGAATCAGGACCCCCCCCCCAGGTCATCAGAACTAGTGTCCCCATTGTAAGATTTCCCTCTGTTACTTTTCTGGGGACAACCAAAATGAGGGTTTTCTTTTACTTTCAATGATAATGGTAAAAAAACAGGACAAACAGAGAGGGTGAATCTCCCTAATGGGAGCACAGATCGCAATAAAAACTTAATAGGTGTTCTAATCCATCTCCACTCTATCCAAAACTACAAATGGACTCAGATAAGATACAGAGCAGATACCAAATACCTCTGGTCTTCTGCTTGGGAAAGTTTCAGATTTGTCTGTTATCTGCTTATCAAAGTCCATTTAACCACTTGCTGACCACACTATAGCCGAAAAATGGCTACAGTGTGGTCGTCCAGCTCTGGAAGTGTGTCTAGAGACGTCCTCAGAACCCTGCACACCCTGGGAGCACACTCTGTTTCCTTTGGAAACAGCTGATCACAGATCGAGGTAAAAGGCCAATCACAGCGGCCCTTTACCCTTGTGATCAGCTGTGTCCAATCAGGGGACATTTACACTGATAATCAGGGCACTGATCATCAGTTATGCTCAAATGGTCAACACATGGAAGGGATATGTAAATCCACATGGTGTAGTAGTAGTGAACAGGTTTATTAAAAAGGTTTATTAAAAAAAGGTATAGACTTACAGTTAAAATTAAATCAAATATATAGGACCGCGGGATCACACAAGGAAAGGACAGTAGGAGATACGAAATGCCAGTCTCACCTGCGACCGGAAGTGTCGTCACCCGGCTCCTCCCGACGCATTGTGTCACAGACTCGTGACTTTCTATATGGGCATTTCTCAGAGAGGTGTTATAGTGCACATTCACTAAAAGGCAGCCTATAGATTGGCCAAAAACAATCCAGGGGATCTTCTGCTCTTTCAGGGTGATAGGTCTTCCATCTTTCAGAAAATTAGGCCCATTACCAAATTCAACAATCAGAATGCTTTAATTAAATGAATCCTAAATACACACTGGCACCTATTTGTAGACAATCCAAATCTTCTCCCCCATGTTGATGATAAACTGCACATTACATACAAAAGAAATCGCTCTTTGAAAGATATGCTAGTCTTCAGTCATTTTACCAGGAACAAAGGATCGGACCCTTGTGTGTCTCTCCCACGTGGTACCTTTAGATGCCAGACATGTAATTATTGTCGTTATATTCAACTAGGCAAGGTGGTAAACTTACCCAATGGTAGAACCTGGAGATTGGCACACATCATAAATTGTGACACAATTGGTTCAGACCTATAGAAGATCTATGTACAGGTGGATCTTATTATGTGAAGCATATGAAGTGATATATCCCTATGATGGATTTGCAGGTACAAGATGCTGATTCATATTAGAACACACACGAACGAGAGGCCCCACTGCTGCCCCACCTGCCATAAGAGCTTCTCTCGGCTGGAGAACCTGAAGATACACAACCGCTCACACACAGGTATGAATCCTATTATCATTTCCGTGTCTTATGCTGGCCCTACACAATGAATGTAATGATCATTCTGATAAAAGAATCCCATCTTCCATCAGTTTCACTAAACTAAATGGGGTGGTTAGTAAATGATCATTTTCATTGAACTGAAATTATCAGACCCGAAGGACAAAGCCAGGCAAATTTAACCACATGGATCAACTTTCTATGTTGTGTTAAACAATCATTTTAAAACAAGAAATTGTTTATTGGTTATTGTTTTGTATATAGCCAGTGCTATGCTGACAACTGTGTCAGGTTACTTGCAGGTATTGGCATTCCATACTGTGTGTGTGGAATGGCTACTTCCTTCTCTCACCCATGATGGTACATACACCAGCCCTTCTCAAACTTTTTACCCCAGAGGAACCCTTTAAATAACATTCAGGTCTTGGGGAACCCTTGCTAAAACCAAGTCATTGTTGGTCAGTGGGACAATTTACCTACCTGCAGTGGTAAATTGAAGAAAATGAAAATGGTCTCCAGTCAGTCCGCTCCACATCCCCTGGACTAAACTAGATGAAAGTTAGATAGAGCTCATGCAGCTGGTTCTATCATGTGGCATTGACCCAGGAACTATGCAGGCACCATCAAATGCAAGGTCAGTCAGCTACAGCTCAGGAAACCTCTGGAGGAACCCTGGTTGAGAATGGCTGTCCTACACCAATGAGTAGGTTTTATGCTTGCTACAGTTTTGGTGAATGTATTAAAATTAGCCTAACTAATACACTATGGTGGCCACACTACCACTGCACAGACAATTGGTCAAGTGTTTGTCTTTTAAAGTTGCCATCTCTTGATTTGGCTAACATCGCTGAAGTTTCCTGGAAAACCTGTGCCCGCGGATATGGAAAAAGTGGGGATGCCTCTTCCCACCTTCCCCAAAGTAGTTCTCTAGTGCCTTGTTGCCAGGCCTGATCTTTGTTACATGGGTAGGTGAGACAGGAGCACCCAGTGTCCAATAAAAGTGATTGAGTTAGAAGGCATTTATTGACAATAGAAACAAGTACATTTAGCCAATGCCTTTTGGGGGAACAAGGCCTCCCTCTTCTTTAGGGCTCTTGCTGCATGCTAAAAGATGGGGAATATGCCCAATCAGGTGTGTTAATAGCAAGGAATCCAGATGACCACTGTCAGAATGGATTGGGTGCAGAGGCAGCATTTCTTTTCATCTCAGTACTGGAGAGTCTTTTGACTTGGTTAAACATTTCCGTAATTTCCTACTGTTTTGAGACTCATCTGAATGCGTAGGCGATTCAGTAGATTGGTAGAGCCTCACCTTCTATATTTCTCCATTTTCATGATAGTCCATATTTGGACTCCAAGGACCTGTCCTGCTGTGGGTCTGCATTCCCATACCCCAGGGGTTAGGAGGTAATGCTTAGGGCTGGAGACCGCGCTGGACTGACTCGATCAGTGACTGGTCATGCGTGGGCGAGCAGGAGGAAGTCCCTTCCAGTGGTTTGTGCCCAGTTTGTGGATGTGGCGGTGAGACCTCTTGGGGCTTGGTCTGCTGCCTCTGCAGCCAAAGCCACTCTGACATTGATCATTCGGATTCTTTGCTACTAACACACCCATTTTGGGAACATTCCCCATCTTTTAGTATGCAGCAACTGCCCTGAAGTAGGGGGAGCCCTTGTTCCCCCGAACTGCGTTGGCTTGATGTACTTGTTTCTGTTTTTCAATAAACTCCTTCTAACTCATCTTTCAACTTGCATATTATTGGACACCAGACTCTCCTTTCTCAATGTACCTGTCTAAGTCTATATGCAGAAACTACCTTAAGGCCGTATTAAAAGGCAGCAGCCCAAGCTCCAATAGGGCTCACCGCCATCATCCACAAACTGGGCACAAACCACTGGAAGGGACTTCTTCCTGCTCACCAACGCTATTACCCATGGCCAGTGACTGATCGAGTCTGTCCAGCGCAGTTTCCAGCCCTAACAAGTTACCCTTGGCACATGGGGGCACTGATGAGAGTAACACACATCTCTGGCTATAATTGTTACTCTTTGCAATCTCCTGAAAGAGTTTTTTATACTTTGCTCCCACAACTCCTGTTAAGAGGAGGAACGCCAGGCAAATAAATACAATAGTTGGGGTTGCAAGAGTGAGGGGAACATGCTCAGATATATGTGATATATGTGATGATCGCTAGTAAGTACTCCAGGTAGCAGAAAGTAGGCAGGGCAGTAACACATAGGGGGTTATTTACTAAGAGCAAATCCACTTTGCACTACAAGGGCAAACTACAAGTGCAAAGTGCACTTGAAATTGCACTGAAAGTGCACTTGGAAGTGCAGTCGCTGTAGATCTGAGGGGGACATGCAAGGAAAATAAAAAACAGCATTTTAGCTTGCACATGATTGAATAAAATCAGCAAAGCTTCCCCTCATTTCAGATCTACCCCACAGATTTACAGCGACTGCACTTCCAAGTGCACTTTCAGTGCAATTTCAAGTGCAAAGTGGATTTGCCCTTCGTAATAACCCCCATAGAAGAAAATCAAGCTCTGAAAAGTGTTGTCGCTCTGAATTTGCTGTGTAGCCATACAGGGGTTGGTGGATCAGATGTGTATTACATTACAGTTCTTTTTGCACATCTTCTGCATCAATATTGTACTCTTTGGCTGAAGTTTTCAGCAAAGATCTGAATCTTGTAGTGAATTAGAGGCCTGAGAATGGAACCACAGTGCATGGCGGGGGACACAGGCATTTGACACTCTTATAGGAGACTGACAGCAGCTGTAGCATTGTAATGGAGAAAAGGTAAAAAAAACATGGCCCGCCAGAGAGGTAAGTATAATACTTATTTTATTGCATTAACCTGATAGGGTAGCTTTAATTCATAAAGCAAGAATGCTTTTAAAGCAGGTTGGAAAAGTAATTTCTTACATTTCAATATTCATACATGGATCCAATTTATTCTCACCTGCAGGAGAAAAACCCTACATGTGTCCCTATGAGGGCTGCAACAAACGCTACTCCAACTCCAGTGACCGCTTCAAGCATACACGCACACACTACGTGGATAAGCCCTACTACTGCAAGATGCCTGGATGCCAGAAACGCTACACAGACCCCAGCTCCCTGCGGAAGCACATCAAGGCTCACGGTCACTTCATCTCACACCAACAGCGCCAGTTACTGAAAATTCATCAGCCACCAAAAATGCCAACTGTGGGGGACAGCAGCTATGCAAGTGGTACCCAACTCATCATTCCCAACCCGGCGGCTATCTTTGGAGGCCAGACACTGCCAATCCCACTGACGCCAGGACCTATAGACCTCAGCTCCCTGGCTTGTAGCGGGGTTGCCTCAGCACTGGCAGGGTTACCAAATCCCATGTTGACATTGGCAGGGGCCCCTCTGAACCTGGCTAAAGGCTCACTGCTATCTCAAGCTTACTCAGCTGCTGGTCTCGGCCTACCTTTGGTCTCATTGATAACATCGGGGAAATCTGAAAGTGAGAAGAGGTCTAAAGCCCAAAATTCAGAGAGTGTTGAGAGGACTGAAGGGTCAAAATTGAGGCTTAATTCGGCTGATGGCCTCTCCCTCCTGCCTGGTGGAGTTTTAGATCTTTCTCCTGGTGTGGGCTCAGATTCTTTACTGCCAGGATGGGTGGTCATTCCTCCCGGTTCTGTGTTACTCAAACCGGCAGTGGTCAACTAAGGCTGCTGTAACTTGACACCTGTGCCCGCTCAGCCTGGTCACATGACTTGCCCTGGGTTCTGACCTGGTTACATTCCCAGCCATGTGATTCCCGCAGACCTCTTGCACAAGTAACACTTCACAGAATGTGCTCCTTCGACCTTGTGAACAGAAGGTGGCTCTGTGCTGAGGGTGTGACTGGATTTATATTTTGCGTTACCTGCAGAATCGCTTTTCCCTTTTATAAGTGGGACCAAAACTGGCGGGTGGAATGCCAAATGCAAATGTGATTATACCGTAAAGACACTTTCCAAGGACTCTTCTGTAAAGGAATGTGATGAAGGAGAGGACTGAGGAGGAGAAAGAAGCACTTTGTGAGGTTCAGGGGGTCTCTGAGGCCAGGTGAAGTTACCTTGTCATCTGCAGACTTTTGTTTCTCATAAATTACGAAAGAAGGTGCTATGCCTTCCGAGAAAAGCAATAATTTGGGAGACGCTCCAAACGAGCTGACTCTGAAATGACAAGAGGGAGCGGAGCGTGGATGGTCTGGGGGACTCACGATCTCTTATCCACTCTCCAATTCTCTGCCGCGCTCAATTCAACTGACATAGAGCAACCTGTTTATCTTGTAACATTATAGAATTCATGTAGGCCATTCCAGAACTGTGCTTTTCTCAGGTCTTTATTGTCCCATGATATTGTGTTTCAGATCAGCTGTGTAGGCCATCTTTTAGCGATGTACATATGGCTATTTTAACCAGAACTCACAGGCACCTGAGCTCATATGTGGGGTGCAGGGTCCAAACATGTACTCCAGACAGATGGCTTAATTGACGAGTATAGACTTGAGTTCCCTACTGTGATCTCGTCTTGAGGATGTGATTTTTTTTTTTTTCCCCCAAGTTTTGGCCAAAGTGAAAGGTTCTCTTGTTAGCCTCTCCACTTTTTCTGCTCCCCCTCCTGCTCTGTTCACCTGAAGAAATGTTGAGAAATACCTGCTATTTTTGAGTGGAGTATATGACCTTCTCCCTTTCCTTCCAGGATGCAGTGCTCAGGACTCAGTGGCCAACCATTAAGGAGGCCAAGGTGTGGAAAAATAAACATACTTCCCCTGTGCAAGCTCCGTCACTGATAAACATGGAGCTTACACACAGGGTTTAATTACCCTTGCCTGTGGGAGAGCAGATAAGTATCGAGGTGGGTGCAGCGTGCACTATCAAGATAACCTCTCACTTTGCCCTGAAGCAGAGTTTGATTAGGATTTTGCTGTCCTCCAATGAGATTTTCTAAATTACCATGACAGTAAAGAAGGAGTGCTTTTGTGATTTACAGCCCTAAGGCCAGCCAGACAGAGCTAATTTCTTTTCCTGCAACCTGTGTTGATGGGGGATTCCCTCCCATGGAGCCATCATGTTCTCCCGGTGGGAGGGGGGAGCCATCCCCACCAGCAGAACACAGTGATTTTTGCTAGCGGCTATAACAGCCACTAGCAATAATCGCATGTAAAATCCAGCAGGCAGATTGTACCCAAGCTGATCAATCAACTTAGGTACATTCAGCCTGCCCATACATGGTTGGAATCTTGTCTGGTTCCTGCTCAGCTAGCTGAGATTGGAACCGTCTATGGCCGGCTTAAGATAATTAAATTTTATCCTTGGGCTATAATTTAAGATAAATTACTTTAAGACAGCCTGGGTGTGAGGAGCGGCGCTACCATAGATGTGTGTCTTGCACCTTATCACATAGCAACCCATCACACAGGAGTGTTTTCGGATAAGGACTGAGACATCACACAACCCTCATCTGGCTCTTCTATTGAAATTAATAAGATGAGACTGTCAGTGGAATGAGTTTATATCTTCCCTGTACAGCCTTTTAATATAAACCTGCCACGAGGGCAGCAAAGAAACTTTTGCCTTTCCCAATTCTCACCTCTATCTGAAGATCCTACATGCCTGGCCTTCATGCTGATATTTTTGTTTCAATGTTCTTGGTCTGTGACCTGGAACAAGTATGCAGATAAAGAAATACTTTTTTCCCCCCTCATATTCCTGATCTACATACTTAGTCCAGGTCAGTAGCTCAAAAAGTACTGAAACAAGGTCAGCTGACAGCCAAGCATCTATCATTTCCAGAAGGAGGTCAGCGAACACGTTTATTTTACCCCTACACTTACTGCTTGTGGGTTTGAGACTGTGAGAGCTGCCTTGTCTTTGCAATGATAGCCAAGTGCCGGATAAAATTGTCCTTTTCACTTGGTGCTGTACTTGACGTGTGTGCAGTGAAAGGATTGTTCCCTCTTCCTGCTACCAATTTAATGATCGGTCCCAAAGATGTTTGAGACCAGCTTCAAAATCCATGTAAATTGCTCTGTGTGCCCTACACGCCCTGAATATCGATAGTAATCCATCACATATTGGCTGACAATGGGACAGTGTAAGGCCGGTGTTCCTACATTCCGCTAATACATGTTTCTTGCTCAGATTTACCTTTGCACTAAACTTCTCTCCGCACTTTCCCATAATCCTCTCTGCTAGCCATTTTTTTTTTTTTTTTTTTTTTGCAGCTACCTCCCACTTTTAACAGATCTGGCTCCCCTCCCTCCCGTTCTCTGGATTTCCCATGACAACGCATTCAGGCGCAGTGAATGCTGCTTCTCAACGCTTTTCTGAAGAGCGCACAGAAATTTTGCTTTGAAAACCAGAATCAGGATCCCTATATAACCCTCATTTAAGGATGTGTGGGGAGGAGGATCCCTACAAGCTCTAGCAGTGACAGAGCTATCCAAGCTATCTTATAGACTGTGAGAATGCCGTGTGTGTGAGTGAATGTGTGTGGTTAATGCTCTGCTGATGACCCCAGACTGACAAAATATAAAAAGACGTCTCCTGCTCAATATTTGGGGTTTTTGGAGGGAGCGTATACTACGCTAACCTTAAAAAGAGGTTTATGGCATTGCAATTTTTGAGGGGGGGTTTAAAGGAAAACTGTGGCAGTAAAATGATATGTTTAGTGATCTAGCGATAAGCTGCCTCTTGCAATGGTGACAGTTTCACCATTGACAGTATTTTTTTTCCGGTCTTAGATTTGGTTCTCTCATCTGATACACAAGTGAGAAGGAGAATATAAAACAAAACAAAAAAAAAAAGGAGGAAAGAATACAGCAACAGCGCAGTGTCATATGCAGTATTCAATAGCAACCGATCAGAAGTAAGGTAAAATGGTGAATTCTTACTGGTTGGTAGGGGGTTATGGCACTTTACTAGAGCTAAATGCATTTGCTGATACAAATGGAAATTTGCTTAAACTGGAAATGCTTAAAGATTCAGCATGACTACAGTTTTCCTTTAGCCTTTGCTCTTGTTCAGCAGCCTTTACATAATAAGGAACATTGGGGTGGATTGAGAAGAGCTCGGCGAAGAAAGTATTTGCTTTCCATGGCAAAAAATTAAATTGCAGCAATCTTTTCTTTTTAGCTCAGGCTATAGGTCAAATGTTTTACCCCCTGAGCAACATGTGAAATAACTTGCAGGTCTCAGGGAACCCCTGTTAAAAAACAATTTATTCGGGGGGTGGGGGGCTGGGTCAGTGGGAAAAAATGCCCCTTACATTGGTCACCGGTGGGGAGAATGCCCATCACCACCCATAGATAACTAAAAAGATCAATGGAGTTTTGCCGCTGGTTCTGCCAAGTGGTGTTGGCTCTGGAACTATGCAGGCACCATTAAATGGGAGGCCAATCAGCTACAGCTCAAAGAACCCATAGCAGCCTCTGAAGGAACTCTAGGGTTCCATGGATCCCTGGTTGAGAATGACTGCTATAGAAACTGCAGTGTGACTAATGGAATCTCGTTGGTTATTGTGATACCTTTTTTAAGCAGGCCACAGATTACTTGATTTTCTTTTCTTCCACCAAAGGTGGAAGAAAAGAAAATCGCCCAATTCCACTATCAATACAGTCAGTGTTAATCGGGGAATGACTCCCGCAGCTCTATTGTATTCTGCCGGTAGGGACGTGGTAAGGTTTCCTAGCTGGCAGAATACAATGATTACTGCTGGCAACTATCGCATAAAGAAAAACCTACAGGGTGGCTGTACCCAAGCCGATTAATCCCCATACATGAAACAAAATTTTTCTGGTCCCTGCTGAACTTCCTTCCATGTATGGCTGGTTTTACACTCAGTTTGATCAATAACTGTATTGGGCTACAGTATCAGACAGCCATCCCATACATGGAGAACATTTATTTCCTGCAACTACAAGTTGCAGGAAAGAAATTCGCTAGATTGCCCCATCAACCCAGACCTTGTTGATGGGGGAATCACCCCTGCCGGGCCATTGTCTTCTCCCGGTGGGGGGAAGCCATCCCCACCGGGTGAAGACTGATGTTCGATAGCAGCCACTAGCAAGAGAATCCGGTAGGCTTGTTTTACCCAAATTGATCAACTTGGTACATTCAGCCTGCCCATTAACGATTCAAACCATGTATGGCCGGCCTAATCCAGGCATCCAGTGGGTCTTTATACCCAGGGGGCAGACAGCCTTCCCAGTCAGGTGACCGCTGTGATTGGCTGTCACAGTGGTGACATGATCAGAAGCCTATCCCACCACTTTCTGATTATGACTGTCTATGACAGCTCAGTCGCTGTGCTGGGAGCATGCAGTGAGTGATGAAAGCTATCCTCTTTGCCTCCATACATAATGTATTTGACATGTGGACAACAAGCAGTTAACAGAACCCCTGAGTAGGGCAGATGCCAAACTTACGTGGAAGCTCTTTAGATTCAATATAACAATTTACTACTTCACCCCCCAACAATATAGCAAACATGGAGCTTCCCTTGAACCATTTTACTTTGCAGATATGTACATACTGCTTCTGATTGCCTTCATTTCTTCACTGAGGAAGGACCATTTCAAAATGGATCCTTTGGTTATTTAAAGTGCAAGGGAACAAATTGGAGCCTATGGCATAGGTCCAGGCATTACCCAAAGTTAGCTCCTACTGACATAGGCGGCACCCCCCCCCCCAAAAAAAAACTTACTTTTCTCAAAAGCCTTTTCCTTTCACAGGGTGTGGGTAGGCTCTTAACAGTCAAGACCGAGGCATAGTTTTGTGTGGAAAGGGATCGAGGGGTTTACAGTTGGCCATAGAGGGATCGAATTTTGGCCAGTTCAGCAGGGACCAGCTGAGATTCCATCTATGGACAGGGTGGTTGTACACAAGTTGATCCAGCCGCTGATTTTTTTTTTTTTTTTGCATGCGATTACTGCTGGCTGCTATTGCCGCTTGCAGTAATTACTGTGTTCTGCCACCAAAGAAGGCATCCTGCAAACAGTACATAAAAGCCCTGCAGGAGTCATCCCCCCACCTCCATGGACACTGTTAATGAGAGAATCCTGCTATTCCTTTTCCTTCCACAACTGGTGGAAATCACACAGGGGTTGATTTACTAAAACTGGAGAGTGCAGAGTCTGGTGCAGCTCTGCATAGAAATCAATCAGCTTCCAGATTTTATTGTCAAAGCTTAATTGAACAAGCTGAAGTTAGAAGCGGATTGGCTAGCATGCAGATTTGCACCAAATTTTGCTCTCTCCAGTTTTAGTAAATCAACCCCATAATCTATGGGCTGCTTTAGAAAGGCAAAGTTCAGCAGTTCAGCAAGCAGGGTTAACAATGCTGGTTTAGATTTCAGTGCAGCAGAGGCACCATGTTGTCAGTTCAAACAGGAAAGTAGAGACTCACTGGCAGATCACCAGGTATTTTTTCTTTTTTTGAAGGGATAAAACTGTGTACACACACCTAGCTCCAGGTAATTGCTGGCTGTGCAAAAATGTACAAATAGCTGTGGCGGCTGACAGCCTGTCATTGCACTGTATGGGCTCAACATCCGTGCTAAAATAACCTTAAGCTGGCCATACATGTAAGGATTTCCCTGGGCTGAGCAGGAAAGCTATAGGATTCTCCCATCCACTCAAAAAAATAATGGATGAATCTCTGGCTGCCACCTATTGTATTCTTATAGCTGGGACTGCAGTTGCTGTTTAGCCAACTTTTTTTGGCCCAGCTCCTTCGATTTCTCAATCAAAATTGGTCAAGCTGAGTTGCGTTGGCAGGGCCATTCATGGCTCAAAATGTCTGCCGATCCAAATTAAATCAGCTGCAATGGAGACATGTACTGTATGGGGTGCTTTAAATCTAAAATTCCCACAGCCCCAGATGAAAGTTAAAAATTAGACTTGAAGTGGGAGTGCCTGTGAGGAGGAGGGTAGGTACTTAGAATTTTAAAAAACATTGGTTCTTTCCTGTAAGCAGCATCAGGGGGTCTAAGGCACCCTGTAGTGTTTCTTCCTGTACAGAACAGAAGGGTTGGAAAAAAAAAATTCCAAAAGAAAAATTATATGCTTTACAAAACAGGGTTTTTTGCGGACACTGGCCTTTAAATATACTATCAAAGTAATATTTGTTACAGTAGCGGTTTCCCCCCCCATGAGCATTTTGTCTTTTACTGTATTGGAATCGTGCAGATGAGCCCAGAATACTGGCCCATTAGAGAGCATAAGCATGGCTTTAAGGGAGTGATGCTCTGAGTTGCCCCATCTACTGGAGTAATGATCTGCAGGCAGCCAGGATGAAGTGCCTTCTGTATCATAACCAACCTCCCACCCCTCTTTATGTCTGTACCTCCTCCATGACCAAGTGAAGACCGCTCTTGCATCGGTGTATGAGATGTGCTGCGTGACTGCAACATGACGAGACCGCCCCCTCGAGTGCGGAGATTGTCCAGTAAGCTCCTTAAGGGGGCAAGCTGCCAAACGAGATGCCTTCCCAAAGTGGGGGCATTTATTCAACTATTAAAAACTTAATAAAAAAAAAAAAAACCTACAGCAAAGTTGTCATGTGTTTGATTCCTGTAATGGTCTTGTTTTTTTTACTAGCTGGTACCATAAAGATAAATCAAAATTGCTATGCAATTTAAGATCACCCTGGCAAGAAAGTGAAAGGTTATTTTAAATATGAGTTCCAGGTATGGCAATTTTATACATAATTCTGTTAATCCACCTTGTAACCATGTACCCTGTTTCCCCGAAAATAAGACCTAGCGTGATTGTCGGTGATGGCTGCAATATAAGCCATACCCCCCAAATAAGCCCTAGTTAAAGTCATTGTAGGTCTTACGTTAAATGTAGGGCTTATTTGGGGGGTATGGCTTATATTGCAGCCATCACTGACAATCACGCTAGGTCTTATTTTCGGGGAAACAGGGTATGTACCATACCCAGCTGATGCCCCTGGAAGCTGGAAATCCCTAAAGTAACTGCTACTCCAGCGTTTTCCCACTTGCTTCCCAGTCTCATACTCAGCAGCTGCCCAATGCATTGTGAACATAGGAGACTTGCTTGGCACAGGTGCCATTCAGAGAATGCTTTGTATGACATCACCACCTCACCCAGAGAAGAGTTCATGCAAAAATGCAAAGCATTCAGCATGGTGTGTGCTCACAATGCTGCAGGGCAAGCACTCAGTACAGGACGTAGAAGCTAGGGAAGATCACGGGAGAAGCTTTGACTATCTGGAGATTTCAGCTTCCACTGGCTTACATTGACCCAAGCCAACTATGTATAAAAAAAAAATCCTTACCTGCAAGTCATCTTTGTAAAATTACCATTTTTAACTTTCTGGTTAAGGGGTTTATAGAACTTTTCAAAGCCAGTCATCCAGTGAAACTGTCTTGTACATGCACAACCGCACATAATGAAACTGTAATGCCACACATTAAACATGCATAAAAGGCTTAGTCCACCCTTGCAACCCTGTTTCATGTTAAACCCCAAATATGGGTGTGACAAAATCTTGTTATAGGCACCTCTCCACCCTCAAAATAGCCCCCCCCCCCAATAGGCACCTCTCCACCCTCAAAATAGCCCCCCCCCCCCAATAGGCACCTCTCCACCCTCAAAATAGCCCCCCCCCAATAGGCACCTCTCCACCCTCAAATAGCCCCCCCCCCAATAGGCACCTCTCCACCCTCAAATAGCCCCCCCCCCCAATAGGCACCTCTCCACCCTCAAATAGCCCCCCCCCCCCCAATAGGCACCTCTCCACCCTCAAATAGCCCCCCCCCCCCCAATAGGCACCTCTCCACCCTCAAATAGCCCCCCCCCCCCAATAGGCACCTCTCCACCCTCAAATAGGCCCCCTCCAATAGGCACCTCTCCACCCTCAAATTATAGGGTGCTTCCTCTGTCCTGTAGCTGCTCATACAGCTATGTCACCCATTCATATGGATTTGTGAATAGGGAGACCACAAGCCCCCCCCCCCCCCCCAATCTATCACTTCAGCACAAATGCAGCAATGTCACTACACTTTGCACGTGGTTTACTTCCTCCTTTCCCATAAGAAAGCCCTGAGGCTGGGATGAAAACAGAAGAGCCTGTGCACTGAACAATTTACATGATTGCAGTGCAAAATTGTAATAAAAATGTCAATTTTATTAAATTCGTGCAAAAGGTGAACTAGACATGTAGGGCAGCCTGTGAGCTGCCAATGCAATTACAGATTGGTGCCATTTCTTTTTACGCAGTGGTAGGGCTTTAGTGGTGCAATGTAAAGTGGGCTGGAGAGGCATTAAAATATGAATGACACTGCAAAGCACCGTGGTATATGTGTTGCTGTAACATGGAATAAAAACATGCTACCATAGCACAACAGTGATTGGCCTCTAAAGACTATAGCCTGTGTATTAGTCTAATATTAGGTCAACACAGCGGGCTAAGTAGGAAATACTTTTACACTCAGAAATAACTTCTTAAAACAATGTTTATTTAGAAGAAAAAAAAAAAGTTAAAGTACCTGCAGCAAAAAGTCACTTCAGTTGTGAGACAGACCGATTCCAGCCTGCTGAACAGAACTCGGCCAGGAGGTCCCAAATTACACCGGCAACACAGAATAGTGGCATAATGCATAAATATCACTACTACATGCAATGGGTGTAGCTTACACAGGGATTATGACAACACAAATCACTCACTAAATCAGCAGGCGAGTCAGTGCTCCACTGGCAAATAGTCTTTTAAAATCCATAGAAGACATATGTAGGAGGGTGGTAAGCTTGATAGGAGAAAAAGACATGTACAGTCACCAACAGCTCCTCGATGGGTATGGGGTTCCCTCAAGATGAACAATAAAGGAGGGAGCCAGATTAGTATTTGTCAAACATAAAACTGCAATTTATTCTGAAAACACATCTAAAAACGGTGTATACTGCACACGGGGCTGGTAGAATGGAGCAGTTGTCTCGATGGACTGGAAGAGAGTAGCCGCAATAGCACATGTCAGGAGCCTCTAGAGCTCTAACACATGCCACAGATTGGTAAAACAGGTAGGGGGCGGGCTGCAACATGTTTCTGAGGCCCCGTCTCTTTCATCAGGCTAACGTTTTTAGATGTGTTTTCAGAATAAGTTGCAGCTTATGTTTAACATATACGGATTTGGTGCCCTCCTTTATTTTTTACACAGGGATTACATCCCGTCCGTTCGTGAGAATGCTACTAGCAATTAAAAGTGAATCTTTCCCAGGAAGCATGGAGGCTGCCACTGCTGACCTTCTAGAAATGCCAGTTGCCTGGTTATGCTGATCCCCACTAGAATCTCAGGTTACTGGCCTGGAACAAATAAAAAGGACAGAAAATACCATTCCCATCTGCACAGTTCTGGGATAGCAGTTCAAGGTATTGAATGTCTGCACAGCAGCCAGACAACTAGCATTTACAGAATGAGATGTCAGTGTTGGCAACCGGCACATCGCAGGACTGGCTTCCTTTAACTCACAGGTACATTTAACAGCACAACTGAGCTACAGAAGCCTGTGTAGCTTGGGCCTTACAAAGGCCAATCATGGCAACACATCACTGTCACCTGACTAACGGTAGCCAGTCAAAGAGCACATTCACAGTTTGTGTCATACCAGACAATGAACAATTCTTAAAATAACTGCACTGAGGCTTCATTTTATATCATAAAATGGCTACCGCAGAGGGTAGGAGGGGACAGGAACACTTTGTGCTGCTAAAGACTTCCTGAAAGTAAAAAAAAAAAATAAAAATAAAAAAAAAAATAAAAATATAAAGCTTTGTCATCAGTCATACATTAAAATAATGTAAATGGTGCAAGTGTGGTGCTAGTCTCACCAATATTCCATTCCCACAATAAATGCCTAATCTGAAGTTTAAAAAAAAAAATAATAATAGATAAGGAGGGGGGCGTTGTTTGGGTGCACCTGACTAGTGAATTTCGGAACGGACCAATAAAAAAAAAGCCTCCATATTCAATGGTGTGTACTTTATAGTGCACTAGTTACAATAAGTGAACTTATTAGATGTGCATCCACATAATTACATAAATGCAATTACAACCGTGAAACATTTACTAAAAAGCTAAAAAAAAATTCGGTTGAATTTGCATCTGCATAAATATTACAACCGTATCGGGTGTGGCATCCCCAACAAACTGGCAATTCGCATCGCATGAAGCTTGTAGCCCATAAAAAGAAAAAAAAAGTGGGAGCTTCTTTTGGGCAACAAGCTTCACTTGATCCAATTTTCCATGATTGCAGCATGATGAATCTCGCAACAATCGTTCCAAAACAGCACCACGTTTTAGGAGCCATGGAAAGCTCTTACAAGCAGGGCCCTCTGATTCCTCCTGTATTGTACTTGTACTATCCTCCCTAATGTTGTAAAGCACTACGTAAACTGTTGGCGCTATATAAATCCTGTATAATAATAATAAAACCTGAACCTGCGTTTTGCAGAATCGCAGCAAGCTGCCGTCTTCCCAAAATGCCCAGGTGTGAATGGAGTCTAAGCCCTGGTTTCACACACATGCAATTCTGGATGAGGTTTCAAATGCACAGATTTGTATGACAGGCTAGATATTGTGTTCCTATTGGGGTGGTTCACACAGATGCAATCCACACCCATTGCGTTTTGAGCGATTACAAAAAAGGGTCCTGTGCGAGTTTGGAGCAGTGCGATCCAGACTTGAATGTGATAGAGTATAGTGGCATGCAGAGATAAGTGTTCAACAAGGGATTGCTAATGGGAGGCATATCCATAACACCTAATGATACAAGCTAGACACTTACCAGAGTGTGATGATCCTGTGAGTGGGCATAACCCAGAACAGCAATATATGGCCTGGAAGCACTACTAAAGCTCAGCCTGAATCAAGAGAAGCACAGAAGTAAAGACTTCCAATGGTGCAGCTCCAGTAAAGCACTATTAAACATTTAACACACTCCTATATCATTGGAATAAATACTTATCTCTATACAAAATTCTGGTCATTCATTACAAATGTATGATGATGTTACTATGTCAGGCTCGGTCCAACGCGTTTCAAAATTATGATGTCTTCAGAACAGTTGGTCAATCCCAACTAAAGATAACTAAACAGTTTAGGCAGCTCGAAGGTCTGGTGGATAATTAGGAATTTAAGCATGGAGTGAGGTAAACCGTGTGCAGATTTCAGTGGATTTTGGGATAGGATGAACATGTAAAAGACATACTGAGATCACACATATTCAAAGTCAATGACTTGGACTGGAACTTCGTACACAGATAAGCACTTTCCATTTCTGTGAGTGTTTAAATAGTTTTCAATGTACATGCACAATTTAGTTTACCAACTTCATTCAGCAATTGAGGCCTTAACCACTTCCTGACAACCCCATAGCAGATATACTGCTACAGGGCGGCCGTCGTCCTGTGAAGAATCATGTATATAAATAAACACACACACACACACGATTCTGCATTTCCGGGGTAGGGGGCACGCACTGCTTCTGCTGTGATTACCTACAGCAGAAGCCGATCTGCAGGGTGCCAGGCAATGGCTGTCCACTGGCACCTGCCAATTGTCGGGCAGACACAGGACGAAGCACTGCCTATCTAAAACAAGGCAGAGCTCCATTCTGAAAGGGAAAAGCGATGGCTTGTGTCCCTGCAAAGCAGGGAATAAAATGCCATCAAGAAAAATAATTGGTTAGGCACACAGTCGCTGATCACTGCCATTAGTATAGTTTAAAAATAAAAAAATCTTCTGACGGTCAAGAGTATACTTAAGTGTTACTAAACCCACAACAGTAAAAATCAGTCTGTATGTGCAGTAAAGCATGCTTGTTATACTCACTGTGGAACCTAAGGGGTTAATCTTGTAGTGTAAAAAAGTTTGATCCTGTCTTCTCTGATCCTTCCCTCATCCATCTCCTGATAGTACAGAGCCTAGGAGGAACTCTAGCAATACACACCAAACTGAGCATGTGCAGTGTTTTTTTTTTTTTGGGGAGGGTGCATGCAATCAGCACAGGGCCAATGAGCACTGTCCAGACAGAGGGTCAGGGGTCATGCAGCCTTTAAAGGACAAATGAGAGGAGAATGAAAATTCCTCCTACAAGCTTTAACCAGTGCTCAGCCAGACACTGATAGTCACAAGACTACTGAAGAGAAAAGGTATTTAGCAGTTTATATTTACCATTAAAGAAAAAAAAAAGTGCATTTCCATGTTCTGTGTACGACCAAATGTAGTGAATGCAGGGTCGGGGAATATTTTACTTAGTTATATTTATGGATGCACAATTTGATCAATTTGCTAATTAGTGCATTAAATATGAACTAAGTACACACCATAGAATACAAAAGCTTTTTATTAGTCCTATGAGATTCACTAATCAGACACACTTTTCCCTTATATATGGAGGATATTTTTGTATGATTTATAATGAGACTTTTGTATGCACATTAGGCATTTATTGTGGAAAAGGAGTACTGGTGATATTTAGCACTTCATGTGCACCATTTACATTGTATATCAAGGGAGCTACTTATGTTATTTTGGCTGATTGCAGTTTTTAATTATGTAGCTTAAAATACAAGGAGGGCACTTCCACACCGAGGATAGCAGACTGTCCTGAGGCCTCCGAGTCTCTATACAGATACAGTTCTCGCAACAAGAGTACAGACTCCCGTAAGCCATGTAAAGGCTGGGGGGGCATTGACTGGGCCTCACGTGGTCTTGGCCTCCTCTTCATGTTTATTTGTTTTATTTTGGATCTCTAACTCCTGGTCTAGCCGCTCCTTGGCTCGCACAACCTGGGAAAAAAAAATAAATGAATAAATAAGCAGAAGGCAAAAATATTGCTTTGTTTGGATTTTCAGTTTTACGACTACATTTAACAACTCCCAACTCAGTCTGATAACTGGAGATCTTCACAGAAGTTTGGTATTCGTTTACTATCAGAAATACATGCTTTTAGAAATGAAAATGAACCATGGGAGAATCAGGTTGCATTTGGCAACACAAAAAAGGCACTTTGTCTCAGTGACAGTAAATTTTGCCAAGTGGGGACACGGGCAGCAATGAAAAAAATAAAAAATAAAAAAAAAAATCTGACAAACAGCAGATTTGCACTACAGATTGTGTTCCATAGGAAACCATGTTAAATGGATTGTAGTACAAATCAGCAAAAAACACAAAATGCATAGGTGTGTTATTCTATGTATGTACATCTGACAAATAAAAAAACCTTTAAAAAAATAAAAAATAAAATAATGAATAGGTGTGAATCAGGCCTTAGAGCATGGGTGCTCAACCTGTGGCCCTCCAGCTGTTGCAGAACTACAAGTGTCATCATGCCTCTGCCTTTGGGAGTCATGCTTGCTACAGTTAGCCTTGCAAAGCCTCGTGGGATTCTTAGGTCCACAACAGCTGGCAGGCCACAGGCTAAACACCCATGATTTAAAGTGACGCTGTCCCTCTATCCATTCACATACAGGGCAAGGTGACAGTTTCTCCCCCGGCATTCATTCTTGCCCAGCTCTGATGGAGCCCTCACAGAATGGAGCTTTGGGGCATGTGGGAGAAGTTTACCTGACAGTGCTTGGGCTTGATTGACCATCCACCAGGACCAAAGACTCAACATGGAGCAGGTGCCAAGATGTCCCCCTGTATAGGCTATGCCCCTTGAGGGCAGGGACTGATGTGAATGAATAGCGTCATCAATTTACACAGCGCTTTACACGCAAGTACCCGTAATGAATAAAAATCTGTTAGAAAAACAGAGTTTAGACAGGCAGACGTGCTGCAACAAGGCTGGCAGGTTACATGCCTGAGGCAGTGGGCCATCTGCAGACAATGTCATGTAGCCCACACACTGGCATAGTAACAGCATCTCTTTAAAACAAAGTTAATATCCATTTGTCTATTAGTGTAGCTAATGCAATGTGATCTCCACCTGTTAATAAGCAGGAAGCAGCTCAGCTGGATGCTGCATGACTCAGCCTTGAGAATGTACCATTCATGGCAGGAACAGTCCACTCCAAGTGCTCCCAGGGGCCCCCCCAAGGGAAAAGGAAAACCCTGTTTTGCATTTAACATTGAGCTATAAGGGTGGGACGGAGAACAGACCCGCAGCAAGCTGTGCAGGCACATTGAGGCCAGCGCCACATATTCAAAACAGAATATACACACACGGGCCAGTTTATTAGGTACACCTGTTCAATTGCTTGGCAACACAAATTTCTAATCAGCCAATCACATGGTAGCTACTCAATGCATCTAGACATGGTGAATGTGACCTGAAGTTCAAGAAAGGGGATTTGAGTGACTTTGAACATGGCATAGTTGTTGGTGCCGGACGGGCCGGTCTGATTTTTTTCAAAAACTGCTGATCCACTGGGATTTTTTACACACAACCATCTCTAGGGTTTACAGAGAATGGTTCAAAAAAAAAAAAAAAAAAGAAAATATTCAGTGAGTGGCAGTTGTGTGGAGGAAAATGCCTTGTAAATGTCAGAGAATGGGCGGACTGGTTCAAGATGACAGAAAGGCAACAGGAACTCAAATAACTACTCGTTACAACCAAAGTATGAGGTATACCATCTCTGAATGCACAACACATTGAACCTTGAAGAAGATGGGCTACAGGAGCAGAACACCACACCCAAGTGCCACTCCTGTCAGCTAAGAGCAGGAAACTGAGGCTGCAATTCGCACAGGCTCACCAAAATTGGACAATAGAAGATTGGAAAAACATTGCCTGGTCTGATGAGTCGCGATTTCAGCTGCAACATTCAGATGTAAAGATGGTAGGACCAGAATTTGGTGTAAACATGAAAGCATGAATCCATCCTGCCTTGTATCAATGGTTCAGGCTGGTGGTGGTGGTGTAATGTGGGGGCTATTTTCTTGGCACTTTGGGCCCCTTAGTACCAATTAAGCATTGTTTAACCATTTTAATACAGGGCAATTTCCTCCCTTCCTGCCCAGGGCAATTTTCAGCACCGTCACACTTTGAATGACAATTGTGTAGTTATGCAACGCTGTACCCAAACTACATTTTTATAATTTTCTTCCCACAAAGAGCTTTATTTTGGTGGTATTTGATCACCACTGGCTTTTTTTTTTTGCAAAAATAAAAATGAAAATTTTAGAAAAAAAAAAAATGTAGTTGGTTATACAATTTTGTTTTCTCCTTCACGACAGGCACTGATGAGGCTGCACTAATGGCCACTAAGGTGGCACCTCTAATTGGGGGGGTGAGATCTGCACGAATAATCAATGAGCTGATTATCAGTGCAGATCCCCTCCCTCCCGTTAGGAATGCTGCCGATCGGCTCTCCCTACCAGCATTAATCAAGGAAAGCCGTTTACCGGCACTTCCTGGTTACTGCTGGGATTGTTCACAGCTGATAACGTGGTTAAGAGCATACATCATAGGTCCCTTACCATGAACAAAGATGGGGTGCGTCAGAGCAACACCAAGGGGCGCGCACAAGCAGCCGACGCCCAGTCAGGATAATAGAGCCACACTTGCGGACGTCAATCCACAATAGTGCAGGCAGCAAGTGGTTAAACGCCACGACCTACCTGAGTATTGTTGATGACCATCCCTTTAGGACTACAGTGTACTAATCTTCTGATGGCTCCTTCCAGCAGGATAATGCACCATGTCACAAAGCTCAAATCATCTCACCACTGGTCTCTTCAACATGACAATGAGGTCACTGTACTCCAATGGCCACCACACTCACCAGTTCTCAATCTGAATAGAGCATCTTTGGGAAGTGGTGGAATGAGAGATTCGCAGCAGACAAATCTGCAGCAACTGTGTGATGTCATCATGTCAATATGGACCAAAATCTGGGGAAGGTTTCCAACACCTTGTTGAATCTATGGCACGAAGAATTAAGGCAGTTCTGAAGGCAAAAGGCAGTGCAACTAGTAAAGTGGCGGGTAAGTGTATATAGTGCCATAGTTGCTCATGATGTACACTGGTTCTGCTACACAGCGATATACAGTGTCTGTGCTTACGGTTTCACAATAAAAAGGCAGTATAAGTTGGCTCAACTCAAAGAAAATGTGGGACTGGTTGTCTCAACAATTATTAGAAACTGACTGCAAGTTAAGGTTTGATCAGTTCAGGTGCTACAAATATCTGCATGCATGGGAAGGGAGGGGGAAGCAGGGGTGGTCAGGGGGAGTCTCTCAGGGATGAGTGGAGGGAGAAGACAGGGATAATAGACTAAGAAAATTAAAAGGACAAGGAGGGTAAGTCATTGTTGGATTGTTGGATGGAGGGAAAAGGATGAGAAGGGTCACAGATGAGAGAGGATAAGTCAGATGAATGGGAGAAGGTCTGAGAGCAACAAGGAGGGCTTAATGAAGGTACAAACTACTTTACCTTGGACTGCAGGTAGAAGGATCCTCCTACAGCTCTGTCATTGACTTTAAATAGGTGGTCGTAGTTCTGCAGAATAAAAACAGACAGTTAGACTTACTGGCAATTGTGTTTCTGCGAACCTTCCAGGACGGCATCACATGAGAGGAGAGGCTCCTTCCTACAGGAAACAATCAGTTCAGAGCAGTTAAAAGGGCCCCACCTTCCCCCTTGTCCCTCAGTTGTTGTAAAGTAATTCTCCCAACCGATTCACAAGGGGTCTTCAATCACGTAGGTACTAACCACCTATTGAATACACCCTTTCCTCCACCCTTACTGGGCAGGAAGTAGGCCTGCCGTCCTGGAAGGTTCATAGAAACACCGTTATGGGTAAGTCTAACCGTCGGTTTTTTCTTCTCACCTTCCAGGACAGCAACACGAGAGGATAATCAAGTAATCCACAGGCCTACCTTAGGGTGGGACCACTGGCTGCTAAATTTTCCTGCCAAATGCCAGGTTCTGCAGCACATTTTACCCCCACCTTATTATGACTGATGAAGGTATCTTTGCTGGATCAAGAGGCTAATCAGCCTCTTCGGATGCAAAATCTACGCGGAGCGCTCTTTAAAGATGGAATCATAAAACCTGTGAGATTATTAGATTAGCACAGTTTGACTGTCTCAATCATCTAGCAAGTGTGGCCCAACATGCCTGCAACTACTTAGGACCACTAAAAGACCAAAGACTTGCTCTGTTAAACAAGGATACTGCTTTGATCACCAAAGAGGATCTGTCTTAAACATTACTCTGTTCAGGAGAATGATTTAAAAAAAAGGACTCCGAAAGACCAACCATGCAGGTCCCCTTTAATTTATTATTTATTCTTTTAATAGTGATGGGTAAAGGAAAGCCCCCATAAAAGGTAAAAGAATAAGGGAAGGTAAATCCCTGGGCTCAGGGGGTTGGACAGGTATGTACCCAAGCGCACCAACCTTATGACTTCCCTCACATCTAAATGCTGGCATGTCAGCTGTGAAAGTGGTCTATATACCCAGACTCCCTATACCCCTGCACGCAAATGCATTAAAATTAAACGGAAAGGAGGTTGGTAAACACCAGATTGTACCTATTCCATAAATATCAGGTGTCCTACCTGATGTCTGAAACCATAATCCACTCCATCATTGGGTGCCTTTTGGCATTAATGAGGTATACATTAAGCAGAACCCTTTTTTTTTTCTGAAGTGTAGCATAAGCCATCTAACCAATATAAGACAGCAGAAGACAAACTTTAGTGCTGTATATTGCTGATGCTTGACAAGGTACAGTCGTATAACCAATATGAATCCAGAAAAAACAAACAAAAAAACAAAAAACAAAAAGTACAAACTTCAACATTGTGCATGTCTGATTAGCAACAAGGTACGGTCATAAAAAAGACCCTGACCATCTTCAATGCTGTGCATTTCTGATTAGCGTCAGTGGACAGACCATATGAACAACGGCAATGTTGCTAATAAACTAAATGCTGTGCATTTTTGATTGGCCACTGCATACATTTATATATCCAATAGAAATGTCACTAGAAAATTTCAATGCTGTTCATTTCTGATTAGCAACAGTGTACAGTCATGTGATCAACAGACAGGGCGGGAAGGCCAGGGCCATTAAAGCCAGGGGTGACTAGCAGACAGCCTTTTTCCACTCTCCCCCTTAGATCTTTTTCTGAGCTCACCTAAAAAGGCACTTACCTGGCCCTTGCCCACAGTGGCCTGTGCTGCCGTTCCATTCTCTATGAGGTGGTTTCAGGCATAATTTTGCTGCTTGCAGCACACTGAGTCCTGGTAGGAACAGAAGTTTCTCAGCCTCCGCAGCCACATAGATCCGGCGTCTCCTCCATGCGTTATCCACTTCCTGGGTCTCGTAGGGCACACTCTGCCCATTTCATGCCCTGACCGGATTTTTCAGTTTCAGATCGAGGTTTGGAGCACGCTAGGTCCTCCCCTTGGTGTCTTACATCCTCCAGCAAAATGGCAACTGCTGCACACAGGGGAAGACAAGAGGAGAGCCAAGATGCTGAGCAGCATGCAACGGCGGGGGATCTTGGCTACACCCAGACCGCCTGCACCACACCATTGGTGACCTGTGAGAAGCTCTAAAGCAGGGATATGCAATTAGCGGACCTCCAGCTGTTGCAAAACTACAAGTCTCATCATGCCTCTGGGTGTCATGCTTGTGGCTATCAGTCTTGCTATGCCTCATGGGACTTGTAGTTCTGCAACAACTGGAGGTCCGCTAATTGCATATCCCTGCTCTAAAGGCAGACAGGTTAGTGCGGCCCTCACAGACTTTCCTAAACCTGCCTCAGAGGGGTACCATCCGACTTCTGGTCAGAGAAGGGAGAAAAAAACCCCCCAAAAAACACAAAGTTTCGCTGTGGGAGAAACAAACAGAACCAATACTGAGGGACAAGGGGAAAGATGGGGCCCTTTACCAGCTGTGAACTGATTGCGTTTCCTGTAGGGAGGAGCCTCTCATCTCATGTGATGCCATCCTGGAAGGCAAAAGGAGAAAAATAAGGTTCACTTTTCTGTACGGCTAGTAGGTCAACACCAGTCTGTTTGCATGCCTTACACTTTACACTTCATAACCCCAAAACAACATTGGCTGGAAAAGGTACATTGGGTGCAGGTTATAAAACCTTGCTCACAAAAGCCAGACTGCAGCTGGCACTTGACTGGGGCAGTAGAAGAGTAAAAGCTCATGCCTATAACAAACTTTCCCTCTGCACCAAATGAAAAGGCAAAGCTGGAAGAGTCTCAGCCTAACCCTTAGTTCGTTTATCTGTAACGCATCCAAGAAAGCCTAGGGATGGAAGTCTGGGTGAATAGGCATTAGACTTCACCTTTCGGCATCTTAAAAAATGAAATATGGGGTCTGGCTGGTATGGGCAGCAGGTTCATTTTTGCTTTAGATTTCACACATCAGACCCAAAACCCCAATAGTTTATCCATGGCTCTGGTAGGAAAGTATATACTTTGATCACCATTCCATGTCTCTATATAGGGATATAAAATCATAAAGTTATCCTGTTATGACTCTTTTTTACAACCATCTCAGTGCAGTTTGACAACCTGTGTTGGAAGAAGTGGAAAGCAAATGTAGTAATTTGTAACACTTCTGCAAATAACTAATTTGTTACAGCTCCATCTTGTGACCACTCACAAAAACGCAGGCTTACATGAAGCTGTGCAGTAACAGTACATCACATTCTAAACAGGTATGTTAGTATGAAGCAAGCACGGGATAGACAAAGTTCTGTGTTACCTTCTGAATCTCCTCAGGCTCCAGTTTAGAGAGATTTAGAATTTGCTGGGCTTCTTGCAAACTTATTCCCGATAGGCTGCTGGCTGCAGCCGACTCCTTTCCTGCCCGCCCTCCTCTTGCCTCAGCTGCTGCTCTGCTTGCTGATCAAAGATTGTGACAAGAGTGGGAAAAAGTAGGAAAAGTATAGTATATAGTATGCAACATCAATAGTTAATATTTTACATATATGCAGCATAGAAGAAATAAAAATCACATGCTCAAACTGCACAGAACACCAGGAACCACATATAGAGCGGGTTATCAGGTACAAACAAATGACAGGATAATCTAGTCCGCTTAAAATTTCCACGTCTAAAGAAATCAAAGGCCTCTTAAAGACAAACTCTAGGGAAGGGTTACAAATCCATCAACATTTTATCCCAGTCTTTGTTGGGGTGTCTCCTTCCTGTCTCTCTAATAGTTTCAACAAGACAGGAAAGGAGGGGAAATCTCACCACTAGGGACCTAGACAGCAAAAAAAATTAAATTAAAAAAATAAAATAAAAAATAAAAATTTATACTAGCAGGGTGGGCAAGTGCAACAACATCTGTTAGCTTTGCTGTCCCATGAAACCATTAGCCCAGGTTCACACTGAGCTGCAGTAATGAAGCCGTGTGTCAGTCCTGATTTCAGACGCAATTTCAGAGACACCTGTGCAGGTGTCTGTCTGGGGGGGGGGGGGGGGGGTAAATTAAAAAAAAAAAAAAAAAAAAAAAAAAAAAAAAGCGTTCAGGATGGATGTTCAGGGGCATTTGAAACACCAAATACCAGTAACAGCTTGTAAACGTGGTAACTTGCATTTAGCCACATTTCGTTTACAGGAGTTTTTTAATGGAGATACAGTATCTCACCCCTCACATTTTATAAATAGGTTATCTTTTCATGTGACAACACTGAAGAAATGACACTTTGCTACAATGTAAAGTAGTGCGTGTAAGGGCTCTCTCACGGGGCGGATCAGTGATGATCCGTCCCGTGAACACCCGCTTGCTCAGTGGGGATCGCTCCGCCGATCCCCGCTGAGCAGGAAGATGACAGGTCCATCGCTGCACACTGTGCAGCGACGGACCTTTCAGAGCGCCGCCCTCCCCTATGGGGGGGGATCGGATGATGACGGACCATAGTGTCCGTCGTCACCCGATCCGATAAAGGGATGGAAAAATAGGGTTTTCCACCGTTACACTTTTCGGATCGGAGCGGGTCGGATGTCAGCGGACATGTCACCGCTGACATCCGACGCTCCATAGAGATACATGTACGTCCGTTTTTCATCCGAAAATGGAAGGATGAAAAACGGACATACTGATTCCTTTGTGTGAAAGAGGCCTATAGCTTGTATAACAATGTAAATTTGCTGTCCCCTCAAAATAACTAAACACACAGCCATTAATGTCTAAAAAGCTGGCAACAAAAGTGAGTACACCCCTAAGTGAAAATGTCCAAATTGGGCCCAAATAGCCATTTTCCCTCCCCGGGGTGTCATGTGACTAGTTAGTGTTACAAGGTCTCAGGTGTGAATGGGGAGAAGGCGTGTTAAATTTTGGTGTTATCGCTCTCACTCTCTCATACTGGTCACTGGAAGTTCAACATGGCACCTCATGGCAAAGAACTCTGAGGATCTGAAAAAAAAAAAAAAAATTGTTGTTCTACATAAAGATGGCTTAGGCTATAAGAAGACTTCCAAGACCCTGAAACTGAGCTGCAGCATGGTGGCCAAGACCATACAGAGGTCTAACAGGGCAGGTTCCACTCAGAACAGGCTTCGCCACGGTCGACCAAAGAAGTTGAGTGCACGTGTTCAGTGTCATATCCAGAGGTTGTCTTTGGGAAATGGACATGAGTGCTGCCAACATTGCTGCAGAGGTTGAAGGGGTGGGGGGGGGGGTGGGGTCAGCCTGTCAGTGCTCAGACCATACGCTGTATCAAACTGGTCTGCATGGCTGTCGTCCCAGAAGGAAGCCTCTTCTAAAGATGATGCACAAGAAAGCCCGCAAACAGTTTGCTAAAGACAAGCAGTCTAAGGACATGGATTATTGGAACCATGTCCTGTGGTCTGATGATAAACTTATTTGGTTCAGATGGTGTCAAGCGTGTGTGGCAGCAACCAGGTGAGGAGTACAAAGACAAGTGTGTCTTGCCTACAGTCAAGCATGGTGGTGGGAGTGTCATGGTCTGGGGTGCATAAGAGCTGCCAGCACTGGGGAGCTACAGTTCATCGAGGGAACCATGAATGCCAACATGTACTGTGACATACTGAAGCCGAGCATGATCCCCTCCCTTTGAAGACTGGGCCACAGGGCAGTATTCCAACATGATAATGACCCCAAACACACCGCCAAGACGACCACTGCCTTGCTAAAGAAGCTGAGGGTAAAGGTGATGGACTGGCCAAGCATGTCTCCAGACTTAAACCCCATTGAGCATTTGTGGAGCATTCTCAAAAACGGAAGGTGGAGGAGCACAAGGTCTCTAACATCCACCAGCTCTGTGATGTCATCATGGAGGAGTGGAAGAGGACTCCAGTGGCAACCTGTGAAGCTGTGGTGATCTTCATGCCCAAGAGGGTTAAAGTGACTGTAAAGGCCTTTAAAAAAAACAAAAAAAAAAAAAAGTCATACTTACCACCACTGTGCAGCTTGTTTTGCACAGAGTGGCCCTGAACCAGCTCTTCTGGGGTCCCCCGGTGGCACCTCCCCACATCTGATAACCCCCTCGGAGAAGCGCTTCCCCGAGGGGGTTACCTTTCGGGCACGCTTCCGAGTCCAGCATTTGCGTCTGTAGACGCAGCATGCCGGACTCAGCCCCACGTCATTGGATTTGATTGACACCTCAATGTATAGGATGCATTAAAAGGTGAAAAAAAAAAAAATACAAACTTTTACAACTCTTTTAAAAAAGGCGGTACTGGAGAATTATGGTGGCCACACAAAATATTGACACTTTGGGCCCAATTTGGACATTTTCACTTAGGGGTGTACTCTTGTTGCCAGCGGTTTAGACATTAATGGCTGTGTGTTGAGTTATTTTGAGGGGACAGCAAATTTACACTGTTATACAAGCTGTACACTCACTACTTTACATTGTAGCAAAGTGTCATTTCTTCAGTGTTGTCACATGAAAAAATATATTTACAAAAATATGGAGGGGTGTACCCACTTGAGAGATACTGTACATTTTTTACTATTTACAATGCAAAAAAGGTTTCTAAACAGCACTATGAAGTTGAACGTCTTTTAAACGTCGATTACCATCTGTCAAGTTTAATTGTTCAGGAGAGGTTTTAAAATGTCCATGTACATGAAGCCTATGCTATATGGGCTGCCAATGCACAGACCTTTTAGCCATGTAGCACAACATATGGTATTAGAAGCTGTGATCCTACAGTGTACAGTACATTGCCGGGCCAATTTACACTGAACCGCACACAATAGACAGAGAAGGTGCATTGCAGTAATGTGCAACACATGTGGCCCCAGGGCACAAGTGTTAAAGGGCCTCAACAGAAGGGCAGTTGATATGGCATTACCTTCTCAAAACTAAACAAAATATTAGATCTTCCATCCTATACGATTACCGTATTTACCTACAAACTCCGCACGTAGAGCCTTTGTGAATGCCCGCCCTACAACCTGTGCTCCCATCACCAGGATCTGTGCCAAGTACTTTGCCTGTAGGGGGAAGACAAAGTACACATTATGTAAATACAACCATGACTCAAAAATATCATTCACCATGGATATTTCTACATGTATTGTACACATGCAGAGCTCCACTACAGCAAGAACTACACAAATACAACAAGAGGAAAACTCCCAAATTAGTAAAAAAAATAAAATAAAAATAAAATAGTGTGGTTTTAATCCCCTTTTGACTGGAACCATGCCCTCTAACCCTACTAGTTCAGGTACAGGAAGCGCATGTAAGGGATTTTATCCTTTGCTGATGTAGCTTCAGCAGCAAGAAACTAACCAGCCATATACATCTGGAATATAATCTGCATAAACTAACTTAATGTCAATCATGCAAAATCCATAAAAAAAAATAAAAAATGAATAAGGTATCCTATATAAAAAAGGCCAGGGTTGTGGTTTCTTACAAGAACCAAACCATGTAAAAAACAAAACAAAACACAAACCTTTCTGCAACAAGGTCTACCTATGAATATATACAGTGCCTTGCAAAAGTATTCACCACCTTGGATTTTTACCTATTTTGTTACATTACAGCCTTTAGTTCAATGTTATTTTTTAATCTGAATTATATGTGATGGATCAGAACACAATAGTCTAAGTTGGTGAAGTAAAATTAGAAAAATATATACATAAAACTATTTTTCAGAAATAAAAACTGATAATTGGCATGTGCGTATGTATTCACCCCCTTTGTTATGAAGTCCATAAAAAGCTCTGGTGCAACCAATTACCTTCAGAAGTCACATAATTAGTGAAATGATGTCCACCTTTGTGCAATCTAAGTGTCACATGATCTGTCATTACATATACACACCTTTTTGAAAGGCCCCAGAGGCTGCAACACCTAAGCAAGAGGCACCACTAACCAAACACTGCCATGAAGACCAAGGAACTCTCCAAACAAGTAAGGGACAATGTTGTTGAGAAGTACAAGTCAGGGTTGGGTTATAAAAAAAACATCCAAATCTTTGATGATCCCTAGGAGCGCCAACAAATCTATAATAACCAAATGGAAAGAACATGGCACTACAGCAAACCTGCAAAGAGACCGCACCAAAACTCACGGACCGGGCAAGGAGGGAATTAATCAGAAAGGCACAGAGACCTAAGGTAACCCTGGAGGAGCTGCAGAGTTCCACAGCAGAGACTGGAGTATCTGTACATAGGACGACAATAAGCCGTACGCTCCATAGAGTTGGGCTTTATGGCAGAGTGGCCAGAAGAAAGCCATTACTTTCAGCAAAAAACAAAAAATGGCACATTTTGAGTTTGCCAAAAAGGCATGTGGGAGACTCCCAAAATGTATGGAAGAAGGTGCTCTGGTCTGATGAGACTAAAATTGAACTTTTTGGCCATCAAAGAAAACGCTATGTCTGGCGCAAACCCAACACATCACATCACCCAAAGAACACCATCCCCACAGTGAAACATGGTGGTGGCAGCATCATGCTGTGGGGATGTTTTTCAGCAGTCAGGACTGGGAAACTGGTCAGAGTTGAGGAAAAGATGGACGGTGCTAAATACAGGGATATTCATGAGCAAAACCTGTACCACTCTGTGTGTGATCTGAGGCTAGGACGGAGGTTTACCTTCCAGCAGGACAATGACCCCAAACACACTGCTAAAGCAACACTTGAGGGGTTTAAGGGGAAACATGTAAATGTGTTGGAATGGCCTAGTCAAAGCCCAGACCTCAATCCAATAGAAAATCTGTGGTCAGACTTAAAGATTGCTGTTCACAACCACAAACCATCAAACTTGAAGGAGCTGGAGCAGTTTTGTAAGGAGGAATGGGCAAAAACCCCAGTGGTAAGATGTGGCAAGCTCATAGAGACTTATCCAAAGCGACTTGGAGCTGTGATAGCTGCAAAAGGTGGCTCTACAAAGTATTGACTTTAGGGGGGTGAATAGTTATGCACATTTACATTTTCTGTTATTTTGTCCTATTTGTTGTTTGCTTCACAATAAAAAACAAAAACAAAAAATCGGAGTTACTTACCGGTAACGTCCTTTTCCAGGAGTCTTTCAGGACAGCACCATAGAGAGAGACCTTGGCTCCTCCCCTTCTGAGGAAACACCGCCTTCAACTTTTAGATTTAAACCTCACCGCTCCCCCCGGCCCCTCAGTTCTTCAAGAGGACCTCCGGTTGGCTGGGGAGACACAAGAACACGTCAGAATAACTCTGATCTTACCTGACGTTCTTCTGCGATGAACTCTTCACGAATGTCCCTGAAATAGGGTGGGTAACTGTGCTGTCCTGAAAGACTCCTGGAAAAGGACGTTACCGGTAAGTAACTCCGATTTTCCCATTTACGTCTTTCAGGACAGCACCATAGAGAGGATAAGCGAGCACCTTACCTTAGGGTGGGACTACTGCCTGCAGAACCTTACGCCCAAAAGCCTGGTCTTTTGCTGACAGAAGGTCCAGTCTGTAGTGTCTCACGAACGTGTCGAATCTGGACCACGTTGCCGCTCTACAGATCTGCTCCGGAGACGCACCAGCCCACTCGGCCTGAGAGGTCGTCACTGCCCTGGTGGAATGTGCCCTGATACCCTTAGGGGCTTCCAACCCGCTAACTATATAAGCCTGGCTGATGGCTAACCTTAACCACCTGGCTATAGTGCGCCTAGAGGCTCTGCCTCCCTTCCTGGTTCCTGAAAATAACACAAAAAAGGAATCAGATTTTCTAAATAGTTTTGTATCCTCCAAGTACTGCACGACACACCTTCTTACATCTAGTTTATGAAACTTATGTTCCTGTTCCCTCACAGGATTCAAAACAGAAGGTGGGCAAAACAATTTCCTGGCCTCTATGAAAAACCGAGGCCACCTTTGGCAAAAAGGCCGGATCGGTTTTAAAAATGACCCGGTCCGGAAATATCTGAAAAAAGGGTGCCCTAATGGAGAGGGCCTCGAGTTCACTCACTCTTCTTGCCGTAGTGATTGCCACCAAAAACACCGTTTTGAGGCTAATCCATTTTAGCGTACACGTCTCCAACGGCTCAAAAGGTTCCCCTGTAAGCGCTTGTAATACCAAAGAAAGATCCCACATTGGGAAGGAGGGGACCCTCAAAGGTCTCTGCCTACTCAATGCTTTAAAAAATCTAACGATCCAAGGATCGGAAGCTAGTTGTTTCTCCAGAAACACACTCAAAGCGGAAACCTGTCCTTTCAGGGTGCCAAGGGCTAACCCCTTGTCCGCCCCTGCTTGCAGGAACTCTAAGACCGCTATAGAGCTGTGAACATCAAAGGAAGCTCCTGTGCACCAGCTATTAAAACGCTTCCACGTTTTTTGGTAGATAACCTGCGTTTCTTTTTTCCCTGCAATTTAGGAGGGTCTTCACTAAGCTATCTGAGAAACCCCTGCTCTTCAGCAATTCCTCCTCAGTAGCCAAGCCGCGAGATTCCATCTCGACACCTGGGGACAACAGATTGGTCCCTGGGAAAGAAGATTCTCCTGAACTGGCAAAAGCCAAGGGGGTTCTGTTGCCAGACTTCTTAGGATGGAGAACCAAGGCCTCCTGGGCCAATGTGGCGCAATAAGAATGAGGGTTGCCACCACCATAGGGATCTCTTGACCTGGCCTGGTATAGTTATCAGGGAGTCCAAAGACCCCTGACTGTGGTCCCATATACTCAGGATGAAGAGTTGTAAAGGGCAAAAGTGTAACCCTGCCCATTGAACTGCTGGAAGTGCTGCCGTCAGTAACCCCAAGGCTGACATAGCCTTTCTTACTGATATTTGTTGGCTGCCCTGGAGTAACAACATTGCCTTGTCTACCTTCTGGATTTTCTCCATTGGTAGGAAGACTTTCTGTTTTGTTGAATCCAACAGGTAACCTAGAAAGATTACCTTTTGCGATGGAGTCAAATTGGACTTTTCCAGGTTCAAGAGCCAACCTAGACCCTCTAGAATGTTCCTTGTAAACTGCAGGTCCCGCGACCGTTGTTCCGGGGAAGAGGCAAAAAGTAGTAGATCGTCTAAATATGCGATCACTGAGATGCCCTTGACCCGTAGGAAAGCTAAGACTTCTACCCTGACTTTGGTGAAGATGCGGGGGGAAGAGGATAGCCCGAAGGGAAGGGCCTTGAACTGCCAATGAAACGTCCCTTCTCTGGTATTTACCGCCATCCTGAGGAACTTCTGACACCGTTCTGCAATGGGAATGTGCAGGTAGGCATCCCTCAAGTCTACCGATGCCATGAAGCAGTTCGGAGGAAGGAGCGTTTTTACCGAATAGATCGAGTCCATTCGGAACCTCCTGTAGGTGAGCGAGACGTTCAGAGGCTTCAGGTTCAGGATGAGCCTGAACTTCCGAGGGTTTGCGCACCACAAAAATGTGGGAGTAAAAGCCTCTGCCCGTCTCTCCTTCTGGGACTCGAACTACCACCTCCTGGAGGGAGGAAAGGAGAGCCGCTAACCTCTCTGCGCATTTCGGTAGCGTGGTTACCAGGAGTCTGCATGGTGGAGGTTCTGCAAACTCTAACCTGTACCCTCTCCTTATGACTTCCAGAATAAAATGGTTGGAGGTGATCCTCTCCCACTGTGGAAGGAAGGCCCCCAATCTTCCTCCCACCGTTATTCTGTCACTTTGTCTTTTTGGGCTGTTCAGGAGGGCGAAAAATAGCCCCCCCACGCCCTTTCCCTTTTTGTCCCCACCCCTTTTTCTGTTGATCAGATTTTGGGGGGTCCAATTTCTTCCAAGGCCGAGACTTTCTTTTAGTCTCTGCTGTTTTCCTTTTAAAAGGGAATGCCTTTTTCCTGTCGGCCGTTCGATCTAACACGGCTTCCAGACCTGGTCCAAAAAGCAAGTCCCCCGTGAGAGGAATGGCGCAAAGTTTAACCTTGGATGCGGTATCCCCCTGCCACGTCTTAAGCCATAAGGCTCTTCTTGCTGAATTGGACAATGCGGCTGATCTTGCAGACATACGCACCGATTCAGCCGAAGCATCTGCCAGATAAGCTATTCCTTTAAGGAGCATGGGAAAAGACGACAGGATTGTTTCCTTAGGCGTTCCTGCCTCTATGTGTGCTTTAATTTGCGTCATCCAGTACTCCATGTTTCGTGCCACCACTGTGGACGCCATGGCTGGTTTGAGGTTCCCTAAGGAAGAGTCCCATGATTTTTTCAAGAGGGAATCTATCCTTTTGTCCATGGGATCTGGGAGTGCCCCCATGTCCTCAAAGGCCAAGTCAGTGTGTCTGGAGACCTGCGAAAAGGCTGCGTCTAGTTTAGGGGATTTGTTCCATACCAGCGCCTCCTCTTCTGCAAAGGGAAACCTATGCTTAAGTGCTCTTGAAAGAAAAGGTTTCCTTTCGGGGTCTTGCCACTCTTTTTTGATGGCGTCGACCAAGACCTCATGGACCGGGAACACCCTCCTTTTATGTTCCCCTAGTCCCCTATACATCTGGTCATGGAGTGATAGCTTCTTCCTTTCCTCCTGGATTCCTAGGGTGGTATGAATGGCTCCTAGGAGCTCCTCCACCTCTTCCAGGGAAAGTTTGTAGCGAGAGGATCTTGTGGATTCCCCTTCCACCTCCTCTCCCTCCGATTCCCCCTGGGGATCTGAAGACCCGCTATCAGGCTCCTCCTCAACCTCGAGTCTGGCACCTCCTGGATTCTCTCCACTTCCCGAGGGAGCATCCATTAAGGACTGAGGAACACTCTGCTGTGCTGGTGGAGAAATAACCTGAGGCTGTGGCAACTGAAGACTGGAAAAAAGTGCCTTTAAAGTTTGCACAGTATTAGAAAGCTCCTTAACGGAAGCTGCTAAATCTGAAGACTGTTCTCCAGACTGCTCCCTTACTAACCCCTCTATACATTCCCTGCAGAGGGGCTTAGACCAAGATTCCCCCATTGTGATTCTGCATGAGGGGCATTTTTTCTTGGTATTGTGGGGCGACTTGCTTTTCTCTGTAGCTTTGCCCTGTGAAAAAAATTAAAAAGAGGGAGCAATCAGCAAACTTATCCACCAGCACTACCACGGAGGGCCACCAGGGGTGCGCTTCCCAGGACCGACCACCACCAGGGACCCAGTCACAACCCTTTCCCCCCCACCACCAAGGGGAGTTCTACACCTGTGGAGCTTACAGGAAGCAGTAAGGGAACACCACCCCAGGGTTCCTCTTACCTTGGAGTGGCTGGTGCAGGATTCTCCTGGAGCGGTTCTTGAAGCCTCTGCTTCCGACATCTCCTTAGAGTGCAGTGGTGTTCCAAGCCCCTGTGTGCTGTCCCCACAGCAGGTCAGAGGCAGCACCAGCCGAACGCGCGGTCCGTTTCCATCACCGCGACCGGAACCGGAACCGGAAGTCACGGGTCAGACGGAAGCACTGACCTCCGCCGGAAATGGCGTCACCCGCCCTCCGACCCAGCGCTCAGAGCTCCCACGCTGGCTGCTAGTGCAGGGCGGTCTCCTGTGCCTCCGCCTATGCCACTGCTAGGCAAAAAGAAAACGGACCCCTCCAGCTTACAGCTTCACTAAGAGAAGCTGGAGGAGCGTGATGTGCAGTCTTCTAAAGGTACCCAGCCACACTAGCCCCTTAGACTGCAGTGCTTTTTAGGAAATGAGCAGGAGAGACAGTGAGAGAGAGACTGATCCACCCCCCTCTGCTCAGCCTGCAATTAGCCCCAGCCTCCCTGGCTGTTTAGCCCTGGTTCCTTGCGATGTCTCCCCACCGGAGGAAACACCAGAACTGAGGGGCCGGGGGGAGCGGTGAGGTTTAAATCTAAAAGTTGAAGGCGGTGTTTCCTCAGAAGGGGAGGAGCCAAGGTCTCTCTCTATGGTGCTGTCCTGAAAGACGTAAATGGGAAAAAAAACTAATCTTCAAAGTTGTGGGCATGTAAATTAAATGATGCAAATACTCAAACAATCCAGGTATAATCCAGGTTGTGAGGCAACAAAACACGAAAATTGCCAAGAGGGGGTGAATATCATCTTTGCTGCTCCCTGCACCGCTGACAGACTGCAGCAAGCGCCGTGCGGGGACAGGGGGAGGTCTGACCAATATCGGCAAGTTTCTGACTGATACCAATTTTTTTTTTTTTAAATGTGCATATCGGCCCCTAATAAATTGACCACTCCAATAATCAGTCAACTCTTCTGGGAAGGCTGTCCTCAAGGTTTAGAAGTGTGTCTATGGAAATGTTTGACCATTTTTCCAGAAGCACATTTGTGAGGTCAGGCACCGATGTTGGACGAGAAGGCCTGGCTCGCAGTCTTTGTTCCAATTCATCGTAAAGTTGAGGTCAGGACTCTATTCAGGCCAGTCACGTTGCTCCACCCCAAACTCGCTCATCCATGTCTTTATGGACCTTGCTTTGTGCACTGGTCCAAATCATTTGTTGGAAGGGGGCTTATGGTGTGGGGTTAATTTTCAGGGCTTGGGCCTGGCCCCTTAGTTACAGTGAAGGGAACTCTAAAGGCGTCAGCATACCAAGACAGTTACATAGTTAGTCAGGAAAAAAAAAAAAAAAAAGTCCATCAAGTTGAACCAAAAAAAAATAATATCATACAATCCCATATACACAATCCTATACCCACAGTTAAACCGGAGGAAGGCAAAAAACCCCAGCAAAGCATGATCTAATTTGCTACAGCAGGGAAAAAATTCCTTCCTGATCCCCCGAGAGGCAATCGGATTTCCCCTGGATCAACTTTACCTATAAATGTTAGCATCTAGTTATATTATGTATACTTTAGGAAAGAATCCAGGCCTTTAAGGCTGGGTTCACATTATTGCAAATTAGATGCGAGGACAGTGGGGGGGGGGCATAGGGTGTCTCCCCCCCCCGCCCTACTACAGTCACAGTCCACATAGGGTGTCCTCTCCCCCACCACGGCCACGGTCCACATAGGGTGTCCTCTCCCCCACCACGGTCCACATAGGGTGTCCTCTCCCCCACCACGGTCCACATAGGGTGTCCTCTCCCCCACCACGGTCCACATAGGGTGTCCCCCCCCCCCCCGCTACAGCCCACATAGGGTGTCCTCTCCCCCACCACGGCCACCGTCCACATAGGGTGTCCTCTCCCCCCCCCCCACGGCCACCGTCCACATAGGGTGTCCTCTCTCTCCCCCCCCCCACGGCCACCGTCCACATAGGGTGTCCTCTCTCCCCCCCCCCACGGCCACCGTCCACATAGGGTGTCCTCTCCCCCCCCCCCCCCACGGCCACCGTCCACATAGGGTGTCCTCGCTCTCCCCCCCCACCGTCCACATAGGGTGTCCTCGCTCCCCCCCCACGGCCACCGTCCACATAGGGTGTCCTCGCTCCCCCCGCACAGCCACCGTCCACATAGGGTGTCCACGCTCCCCCCCCCCCCCACGGCCACCGTCCACATAGGGTGTCCTCGCTCCCCCCCCCCACGGCCACCGTCCACATAGGGTGTCCTCGCTCCCCCCCCCACGGCCACCGTCCACATAGGGTGTCCTCTCCCCCCCCCACCGTCCACATAGGGTGTCCTCTCCCCCCCCCCACCGTCCACATAGGGTGTCCTCTCCCCCCCCCACCGTCCACATAGGGTGTCCTCTCTCTCCCCCCCCCACGGCCACCGTCCACATAAGGTGTCCTCCCCCCCCCCACAGCCACTGTCCACATAGGGTGTCCCCCCCCCAATAGGGTGCGTCTCCCCCCCCCCATCGTCCACATAGGGTGTCCTCCCCCCCCCACGGCCACCGTCCACATAGGGTGTCCCCCCCCCCACTGTCCACATAGGGTGTCCCCCCCCCCACTGTCCACATAGGGTGTCCTCTCCCCCCCCCACGGCCACCGTCCACATAGGGTGTCCTCTCACCCCCCACCGTCCACATAGGGTGTCCTCTCCCCCCCCCCCCCCACCGTCCACATAGGGTGTCCTCTCCCCCACCCCCCCCCCCGTCCACATAGGGTGTCCTCTCCCCCCCCCCCCCCCCAACGGCCACCGTCCACATAGGGTGTCCTCTCCCCCCCTCCCCATGGCCACCGTCCACATAGGGTGTCCTCTCCCCCCCCTCCCCACGGCCACCGTCCACATAGGGTGTCCTCTCCCCCCCCCCCCCCCCATCGTCCACATAGGGTGTCCTCTCCCCCCCCCCCACGGCCACCGTCCACATAGGGTGTCCTCTCCCCCCCCCCACATAGGGTGTCCTCTCCCCCCCCCCCCTACCGTCCACATAGGGTGTCCTCTCCCCCCCCCCCACATAGGGTGTCCTCTCCCCCCCCCCCACCATCCACATAGGGTGTCCTCTCCCCCCCCCCCACCGTCCACATAGGGCGTCCTCTCCCCCCCCCCACGGCCACCGTCCACATAGGGTGTCCTCTCTCTCCCCCCCCACCGTCCACATAGGGTGTCCTCTCCCCCCCCCCCCCAACGGCCACCGTCCACATAGGGTGTCCTCTCCCCCCCTCCCCACCGTCCACATAGGGTGTCCTCTCCCCCTCCTCCCCACGGCCACCGTCCACATAGGGTGTCCTCTCCCCCCCCCCCCCCCACCGTCCACATAGGGTGTCCTCTCCCCCCCCCCCCCCCCCCAACGGCCACCGTCCACATAGGGTGTCCTCTCCCCCCCCCACGGCCACCGTCCACATAGGGTGTCCTCTTTCCCCCCCCCCTACCGTCCACATAGGGTGTCCTCTCTCCCCCCCCCACCGTCCACATAGGGTGTCCTCTCCCCCCCCCCCACCGTCCACATAGGGTGTCCTCTTTCTCCCCCCCCACGGCCACCGTCCACATAGGGTGTCCTCTTTCTCCCCCCCCACGGCCACCGTCCACATAGGGTGTCCTCTCCCCCCCCCCCCCGCGGCCACCGTCCACATAGGGTGTCCTCTCTCTCCCCCCTCCCCCGCGGCCACCGTCCACATAGGGTGTCCTCTCCCCCCCCCCGCGGCCACCGTCCACATAGGGTGTCATCTCCCTCCCCCCCCCACCGTCCACATAGGGTGTCCTCTCTCCCCCCCCCCACCGTCCACATAGGGTGTCCTCTCTCTCCCCCCCCCCCACCGTCCACATAGGGTGTCCTCTCCCCCCCCCCCCCCGCGGCCACATAGGGTGTCCTCTCCCCCCCCCCCCCCCGCGGCCACCGTCCACATAGGGTGTCCTCTCCCCCCCCCCCCCGCGGCCACCGTCCACATAGGGTGTCCTCTCCCCCCCCCCCCCCCCCGCGGCCACCGTCCACATAGGGTGTCCTCTCCCCCCCCCCCCGCGGCCACCGTCCACATAGGGTGTCCTCTCCCCCCCCCCCCCACGGCCACCGTCCACATAGGGTGTCCTCTTCCCCCCCCCCACGGCCACCGTCCACATAGGGTGTCCTCTCCCCCCCCCCCCAAGGCCACCGTCCACATAGGGTGTCCTCTTCCCCCCCCCACGGCCACCGTCCACATAGGGTGTCCTCTTCCCCCCCCCACGGCCACCGTCCACATAGGGTGTCCTCCCCGCCCCCCCCACATAGGGTGTCTCTCTCCCCCCCACCGTCCACATAGGGTGTCCTCTCTCCCCCCCCCCCACCGTCCACATAGGGTGTCCTCTCTCCCCCCCCCCACCGTCCACATAGGGTGTCCTCTCTCCCCCCCCCACCGTCCACATAGGGTGTCCTCTCTCCCCCCCCCACCGTCCACATAGGGTGTCCTCTCCCCCCCCCCCCACCGTCCACATAGGGTGTCCTCTCTCTCCCCCCCCCACCGTCCACATAGGGTGTCCTCTCTCCCCCCCCACGGCCACATAGGGTGTCCTCTCCCCCACCCCCGCGGCCACCGTCCACATAGGGTGTCCTCTCCCCCCCCCCCCGCGGCCACCGTCCACATAGGGTGTCCTCTCCCCCCCCCCCGCGGCCACCGTCCACATAGGGTGTCCTCTCCCCCCCACCCACGGCCACCGTCCACATAGGGTGTCCTCTCTCCCCCCCCACGGCCACCGTCCACATAGGGTGTCCTCTCCCCCCCCCCCCGGCCACCGTCCGACATAGGGTGTCCTCTCCCCCCCCCCACGGCCACCGTCCACATAGGGTGTCCTCTCCCCCCCCCCACGGCCACCGTCCACATAGGGTGTCCTCTCCCCCCCCCCCCACGGCCACCGTCCACATAGGGTGTCCTCTCCCCCCCCCACGGCCACCGTCCACATAGGGTGTCCTCTTCCCCCCCCCCCACGGCCACCGTCCACATAGGGTGTCCCTCTCCCCCCCCCCCACGGCCACCGTCCACATAGGGTGTCCTCTTCCCCCCCCCCACGGCCACCGTCCACATAGGGTGTCCTCTCCCCCCCACGGCCACCGTCCACATAGGGTGTCCTCTCCCCCCCCCCATGGCCACCGTCCACATAGGGTGTCCTCTCCCCCCCCCCACGGCCACCGTCCACATAGGGTGTCCTCCCCCCCCCACCGTCCACATAGGGTGTCCTCCCCGCCCCCCCCACATAGGGTGTCTCTCTCCCCCCCACCGTCCACATAGGGTGTCCTCTCCCCCCCCCCCCATGGCCACCGTCCACATAGGGTGTCCTCTCCCCCCCCCCACGGCCACCGTCCACATAGGGTGTCCTCTTCCCCCCCCACATAGGGTGTCCTCTCCCCCCCCCTACCGTCCACATAGGGTGTCCTCTCTCCCCCCCCCCCCCCCACCGTCCACATAGGGTGTCCTCTCCCCCCCCACATAGGGTGTCCTCTCTCTCCCCCCCCCACGGCCACCGTCCACATAGGGTGTCCTCTCCCCCCCCCCCCCCGGCCACCGTCCACATAGGGTGTCCTCTCCCCCCCCCCCCCCGCGGCCACCGTCCACATAGGGTGTCCTCTCTCGCCCCCCCCCCCGCGGCCACCGTCCACATAGGGTGTCCTCTCCCCCCCCGCGGCCACCGTCCACATAGGGTGTCATCTCCCTCCCCCCCACCGTCCACATAGGGTGTCCTCTCCCCCCCCACCGTCCACATAGGGTGTCCTCTCTCTCCCCCCCCCCACCGTCCACATAGGGTGTCCTCTCCCCCCCCCCCCGCGGCCACCGTCCACATAGGGTGTCCTCTCCCCCCCCGCGGCCACCGTCCACATAGGGTGTCCTCTCCCCCCCCCCCCATGGCCACCGTCCACATAGGGTGTCCTCTCCCCCCCCCACGCCACCGTCCACATAGGGTGTCCTCTCTCCCCCCCCCCCCACCGTCCACATAGGGTGTCCTCTCCCCCCCCACCGTCCACATAGGGTGTCCTCTCCCCACCCCCCCCCCCCCCGTCCACATAGGGTGTCCTCTCCCCCCCCCCCCCAACGGCCACCGTCCACATAGGGTGTCCTCTCCCCCCCCTCCCCATGGCCACCGTCCACATAGGGTGTCCTCTCCCCCCCCTCCCCACGGCCACCGTCCACATAGGGTGTCCTCTCCCCCCCCCACCGTCCACATAGGGTGTCCTCTCCCCCCCCCCACGGCCACCGTCCACATAGGGTGTCCTCTCCCCCCCCCCACATAGGGTGTCCTCTCCCCCCCCCCCCTACCGTCCACATAGGGTGTCCTCTCCCCCCCCCCCACATAGGGTGTCCTCTCCCCCCCCCCCCCCCACATAGGGTGTCCTCTCCCCCCCCCCCCCCACCATCCACATAGGGTGTCCTCTCTCCCCCCCCCCCCACCGTCCACATAGGGCGTCCTCTCTCTCCCCCCCACGGCCACCGTCCACATAGGGTGTCCTCTCTCCCCCCCCCCACCGTCCACATAGGGTGTCCTCTCCCCCCCCCCCCCCCCAACGGCCACCGTCCACATAGGGTGTCCTCTCCCCCCCCTCCCCACCGTCCACATAGGGTGTCCTCTCCCCCTCCTCCCCACGGCCACCTTCCACATAGGTGTCCTCTCCCCCCCCCCCCACCGTCCACATAGGGTGTCCTCTCCCCCCCCCCCCACCGTCCACATAGGGTGTCCTCTCCCCCCCCCCCCCCCCCCCCAACGGCCACCGTCCACATAGGGTGTCCTCTCCCCCCCCCACGGCCACCGTCCACATAGGGTGTCCTCTTTCCCCCCCCCCCTACCGTCCACATAGGGTGTCCTCTCTCCCCCCCCACCGTCCACATAGGGTGTCCTCTCCCCCCCCCCACCGTCCACATAGGGTGTCCTCTCCCCCCCCCGCGGCCACCGTCCACATAGGGTGTCCTCTCTCTCCCCCCCCCCCCGCGGCCACCGTCCACATAGGGTGTCCTCTCCCCCCCCCGCGGCCACCGTCCACATAGGGTGTCATCTCCCCTCCCCCCCACCGTCCACATAGGGTGTCCTCTCTCCCCCCCCCCACCGTCCACATAGGGTGTCCTCTCCCCCCCCCCCACATAGGGTGTCCTCTC